>CM031597.1:74456859-74486859 GCA_018398815.1 Conus ventricosus
AGTGCTGCTAGGCGCTCTGGATATGATTTTTCTTTCAGGGGGCCAACGAGTTTTGTTGCTCGCCTTTGAACATCCTCCAGGTCCGCACACAGGGTTTTGAATCTTGGCTGCCATACCGCGTGACCATACTCAGGGATTGGCCTCACAAGAGAGTTAGAGAGTTGGACAAAGATTTCTCTCTCTCTCTCTCTCTCTCTGTGTTGTGTGTGTGTGTGTGTGTGCGCGTGCGCGCGCGCGCGCGCGCGCGCGCGCGTGCGTGCGTGCGTGCGTGCGTGCGTGCGTGCGTGTGTGTGTGTGTGTCCAACGTCAACTAAACGTCTTTTAAGTTTCCAGGAGCAATGTATATAAGCACGTCTGGTCAGCACTGTGTAACTATACGCACGTTAAGGGAATTTCTCATCACGACACAGACTACTCTCCTCCGAAGGATCGAGTGCATACCCATATCTTACGGCGCTGATCACATTTTCTTTCGGGGTATTGTTTCCCCTTCTGAACTAGATCACACACACACACACACACACACACACACACACACACACACACACACACACACACACACACACACACACACACACACACACACGTACGCGTACGCACGCACGCACGCACGATGTTGATCTAATTTCCGCCCGCAGTCACCTCATTTTGAAACTAACAGCACGTCCTGCCACTCTTCTCCGTCCTTGCTCTCTGACGCTGATTCAGGCTGTCACGTCCTGCCGCCCTTCTCCGTCCTTGCTCTCTGACGCTGATTCAGGCTGTCACGTCCTGCCGCCCTTCTCCGTCCTTGCTCTCTGACGCTGATTCAGGCTGTCACGTCCTGCCGCCCTTCTCCGTCCTTGCTCTCTGACGCTGATTCAGGCGGTCACGTCCTGCCGCCCTTCTCCGTCCTTGCTCTCTGACGCTGATTCAGGCGGTCACGTCCTGCCGCCCTTCTCCGTCCTTGCTCTCTGACGCTGATTCAGGCGGTCACGTCCTGCCGCCCTTCTCCGTCCTTGCTCTCTGACGCTGATTCAGGCGGTCACGTCCTGCCGCCCTTCTCCGTCCTTGCTCTCTGATGCTGATTCAGGCGGTCACGTCCTGCCACCCTTCTCCGTGACAAATCTGCTGCGCTAACTGGAGAGACCCCGGTTGAAAAAAAAGAAAAAAGAAAATGCACAGACGCATACTGTCTAGATAACAGAGTAAGCTTACTGCTGTATGTTCCACTGACAGGTCTAACAGTGTAACTCAATGCTTTTCAGCCCGAAACATTGGACTACGGGCCTCCGAGTCAGTACAACTCCAATTACAGCCAAGCCGATGCATTCCATGCTCACAAACTACCTCTAAGCGCGTGCAGATGTTTAACTAAGAGGAAAGAAATTATAGCCCACCTTTGCCCCCACCCCTGCCTCTGTTACAGAAGCTTACTCGAGCGATAGACACAGCCTGGACTGAAAGGTTATTGGGGATCGTGATTTTGCGGCTGCTGTGTCTGCGAGCAAGCTGTCAGTCTACTCTGGAATATTGAGATAAAGGCTCCGCTACCTGTATACGGTCCTTCGACCTGGTTGGGATCCCATACTACTAGCATACTCGAGGGCAAAGCGTATTAGGGCCATGCAGGTGGTCTGTTTTAAGTTGTTGTTTGAAATCTTGATCTTCCTCTTGATGGAGCCCAGGATCTAGATTCCGTTCGCTTTGTTCGGGATACTCTCAGTGTGAACAAGGAGTACCCACTTCGGATCCTTCACGAGGCTCGAGACCTGGCTCTTGTTGTTGTTGTTGTTGTTGTTGTTGTTGTTCTTCTCTTCTTCTTCTTCTTCTTCTCGAAATTCCAACTGGTGTCTGAAGAATATACCCACGTGGGATTAGAGAGCTGGCTGAAAAAAATAAAGAAAGAATGAAAAAAAAATAGAAGGAAAAGGAAAAGAAACAATTAGAAAGGCAAAAAGAAAAGAAACAATTAGAAAGACAAACGAAGTTGAAAAAAAAAGAAAAACAAGAAAGAAGATTCCAGAAAAAACAAAACAAAACAAAACAAAAAACCGTATGATTCCTCCGCACGAGACAGATAAAACCCCTTCTTCATCTCTTTTTATTTTGTTTTTAAAGCCTGCCGCTCTTTTTCTCACATCAGAGATTTTTACCTGTCTCATCCCCCCCCCCCCCCCCCCCCCCTTCTCACCACTGTTTTGCTTAGTTTCAACATGTTTTATGGATTCTGTTAAAAAGACGCTACCAGAAAAAGAGATGCGCACGCATCAACGCAAAAAAGCCATATCCTCAACGTGAAGCAATCTAGACGCTAGGGGGAAGTACCCGTTCACGCTGTTCGTCGATTTATTGATTAATTTTGTGAACTACAGAGGAAAAAATGGCCTTACCAGTAGACAACGGTGTTCATGAACTTCGACTTGGGAAGAGTTTTGATTCAAACTCAGGCGTCGCTTTCCACTCGTTTCGATGTAAGTACAGAGACAGTTTTGTGTTTATCACTCCCGACATCGAAATATTTTGAAGCAACCATATGGTGGCGTGGACCTATGTGAGTGTGTGTGTTTTAGTTTCAAATTTCTTTTCAAACCAAATTTTCGTCGTTTGTGAATGTACAGTGATAATCATTCAGTGCCTTGATTTTAAAAGAGACTTGAGAAGACTAGCTTTCCATTGATGCATAGCCATCATAGCAATCACGATCCCCAATAACCTTTCAGTAGTAGTAGTAGTAGTAGTAGGGACGGCGTTTTGATTACGCCTAGACCGCGAGGTCTAATATTTGTCCCCTCCTGGTTTGGTTCTGGTTATATTTATCTAGATTGGTCGTACCTAATGGGGTTTCTACTCGTCATAGCCATAAAATAGATCTTCTAGTTCTAGCTGGGGCAGTTTGTCGATCAGGTTCTTGAACTCATTCGCAGATTTTGCAAATTTAACTGATGAAGGTAATGCATTCCATGGGTTAACAACTCTAAAAGAAAATGAGAATTTGCGCTTATTAGTTCTGGCATGCATTACAAAGAGTTTTCCTGCAGAGTTCCTCGTAACATTCACAGGTGCATAGGAAAACAAGGAGTGCAAGTCAACATCATCATATCCGTGGAAAATTTTAAACATCTACATCTCATACAGGTATGAGATCACCTCGTAGTCGTCTACCCTTGGCTTTAGTGAATGTAGGTTCAAAAATTTTAATCGATCATAGTAGTTCATTTCTTTGCATTCCTTCAGCAGTCTGGTTGCACGCCTCTGAACTCTTTCGATCAGGATGGATTGCCTCTTTAGGTTTGCAGGACACCAGATAACATTTGCATATTCCAGATCCGGTCTCACAATGGACTTACATAATGTAGTGAAAGTATCTTTCAGGATCAGGATCAGGATCAGGGGCGTTGTATCAAATACAACTTAGCCTATTTAGGCTTTTTACGCCCCTTCTGTATGTGTATATCCTTTTTTTTTTTTTCGTAACCGTTGGTCCAGTCATAGGCTAGCTCAGACCTATTATCCATCAAATTCATATCTAATTTTTGTTAATAATTCATGTTTATCTATGAGGTTCTTAAAAACATTAATACTAGGTGCATGTTTGATGTTAAGTGTTAGTTTATTCCAAAAATTGGTTACTCTATTAGTAAAAGTAAATTTTCTTAAATTCGTTCTAGAATATTGTTTAAATATCTTATCTTCACTGTTTCTTGTAACATTCTTCTGCGGAGTACAAAAAAAGCATGCTTTATCAATATCATCAATTTCATTAAATATCTTGTATGCTTGAATCAAGTCTCCTCTTATTCTTCTTGCCTTAAGTGTTGGAAGTTGCAGATATTTTAATCTTTCCTGATATGAATAATCTTTTATATTATGAATCATCTTGGTTGCTCTTCTTTGTACCTGTTCTAGTGCTTTTGATTGTCTCTTTAGCATTCAGGATTGGATACCATACAGTGTTGCCATATTCAAGAACAGGTCTAACTAGTGTCTTATATAATTGCAAAAAAGTGTCCTTTTCTATAAATGTAAAGGTTCTTTTTATTATACCAATCATTTTGTTAGCCTTATTAATACTATTTACAATATGATTGTCAAATAGTAAATTTTTGTCAAAAGTCACACCTAGGTCTTTCTCTTCTTCACATTTAGATACTTTAATTTCCTTGCCCCCAATTTTCATTATATACTCCTTTTGTGGGTTTGTTTTACCAATATGAAGTACTTTACATTTTTCTGCATTAAAATATAGGTTCCAAGTATCAGACCACTGTACTAATGTCTCAATATCCTTTTGTAATTCCTTATGCAATTTTGGAGAGTTATACAGTTTTGTGTCATCTGCAAAGACTTTACATGTACTCTTTAATTCTACAGGGAGATCATTTATAAACACCGTAAATAATATTGGTCCCAAAATACTGCCTTGTGGTATCCCACTAATAACATCAGCACTATGAGAGAAGGAACTACCAATCCTTACCTTCTGAGTTCTTTTTGATAAAAAGTCTCTAACCCAACCAAGTATATTTCCTATTATTCCATAAGACTCTAATTTCTTTAAAAGTCTTTCATGTGGTACTGAATCGAATGCTTTTCTAAAGTCTAAATACAAAACATCTATATTCTCTCCTTTATCTATCTCCTTTGTGAAGTCTTCCATCACTTCTAAAAGTTGAGTCACACAAGACCTTTTTGCACGAAATCCATGTTGACACTCAGCATATAATTTATTTTCTGTCATATGTTTAATAATAGCCTCTCTAATAAATGATTCTAAAATTTTACATATAATGCATGTTAAACTCACTGGTCTATAATTTCCTGGATCTGTTCTTGTACCTTTTTTGAATATTGGAATGACTGTAGCTGTTTTCCAATCTGAAGGTACTATCATTTCTTTAACAGATTTAGAAAAGAGTATGTAAAGTGGGAAGGCCATCTCCTCGTTTAGCTCTTTTAGTACTCTCGATGGGATGGCATCCGGACCACATGCCTTATTAGGGTTTAAAGATTGAAGTTTCTTTTTTATTGCATCCACTGAAATGTCTACATTTTCTAACACTATGCCTTTTGACCTTGAAGCTGGACTTAGAACAGGCATATTTTAGTATCTTCCCTTGTGAATACACTAGAAAAAAATGTATTTAAAATATCTGCCTTACCTCTATCTGTCTCCACTGTGTCACCATCCTTAGTCACTAAAGGGCTCACTCCAGTATTCATCTTTGTTTTCGATTGTACATATCTCCAGAAGGCTTTTGGATTTTGTTTACATTCCTTTGATAACTTCTTTTCAAATTCCTTTTTTGCTTTTCTTATTTTTTTTATTACAAGTATTACGTGCTTTAATATAATTTTGATAATCTTTCCCCTGCTTTGTGACTAAGAATCTCTGATACATATTATATTTCTTTTTTACAAATTTCATTGTCTTTACATTCATCCACTTTGGTTTCTGTTTTTTATTTTTCTTAATAATTTGTTTTGGAACGTTATTTTCTATTAAAAAATTTAAAATACTTTTAATTTCCACCCAGCATTGTTCTACACTAAGATCATTGAGTTTATTCCAGTCGATCTTCTTCAATTCTTCTTTCATTTGCGTAAAATTTCCTCTCTTAAAATTATATGACTGCTTTGATTCTTCTTTCCCTTGCTCCTCTCCTAGGTACAAAGAGAACATTAAAACCTCATGATCACTTTTGCCTATAGGAGCTAAGTGCTTAATGTCTGATATCATATTTTCATCATTAACAAGTACTAAATCTAGCATATTTGATTTTTGTCCCTCCCTGTGTCTTGTTGGTTGTTTCACCATTTGGTTCAGAAATGCATCCTGTAGGTAGTTTATGAACTTTTGACCTCTTTCTCCAGAGCCAGTACCATGCCAGTCAATATCTGGGAAATTAAAATCTCCAGTAATACAAACATATTTGAATCTTTCTAATCTAATTTGTCTAAAAATGTGAAGGCTCTTTACCATTCCTAATACTTGGTTTGCCTTACCCACAATTCGGTTTATGTGCAGGTCAAAATCAAGGCTTTCATCAAACGTAACACCCAAATCCTTTTCTTCGTTACATCTTGTAATCTTTTGAACATTATTACCCAGCTTCATTTCATACTCATTTACAGGATTTTTATTCCCCATATGTAGAACATGACACTTTTAATTGACACATTGAAAAATAAGCACCAGGTCTCAGACCACTCTTGTAATTTGTTGATATCATTTTGGATGGTGGAGTTTTCCCTTGCATGTGTTCATTATTTTGGTATCGTCCGCGAAGATGTGGCACATACTCTGCAATGTAGAGGGCATATCGTTTATGAAAACAGTAAAGAGAATGGGACCTAATATGCTACCCTGGGGTATACCACTCAGTACATCTGCTTTTTCGGACTTAGCATCACCTACCCTCACTCTCTGTGTGCGTCCTTTAAGGAAACTGCTAGTCCATTTCAAAATGGAACCACATACACTGTAAGCAGCGAGTTTGGTAAGTAACCTTTCGTGTGGGACTGAGTCAAAAGCTTTTTTAAAGTCAAGATAAATGATATCTACAGGTTCCCCTTCATCCAAATAAAATGTGAGCCTTTCCATAACTTGTAATAACTGCGTCACACATGACCTTTTCTTCCTAAAACCGTGCTGGCAATCAGCATAGAGTCCATTATCGGTGAAATGTGAAACAATAGTATCTCTCACTAGGCTTTCTAATACTTTACATAATACACAGGTAAGTGAAACTGGGCGATAGTTTCCTGGATCTGATTTACCTCCCTTTTTAAATATTGCCGTCACCTCGGCTGTCTTCCAGTCCTCGGGTAAAATTCCAGTCTCGATAGATGTGTTGAACAGAAGACAGAGAGGGCTGGCTATTTCATTGCACACTTCAAAGTCCAGGCTGTGTCTATCGCTCGAGTAAGCTTCTGTAACAGGGGCGGGGGGGGGGGGGGGGGGGGGGGGGGGGGGGGGGCAGGGGGCAAAAGCCATTGCTTTTAACTTCTTGAATATCGAGTGCGACCCCTTGTTGCCAAATTTGCTCCAGGGGCCAACAGTCTGAGTCGCACTATTTTATGTTATTTTATTTTACTTTTTAACATGCGCGCTGGTGACCTACTCGTTTTTTTGAGTGAACCAGTATTTTAGGAAGAAGAAGAAGACTGAAAGTCCAGCGAAGTCGTTCTTTTTTTCTCTCGGGTTAACCAACCGCATTGACAGGAGACGTTTTGGCGAAGTCAGTGTTTAGAAATTAGAGGGTCCCCACTGTATCTAGTTCATTCATTGATTGGCACTTTCTCGGAACAGAATGGTTTCCCAATATTAGAGCATGAAAGGAAATTTGAAATCCCCATTAGTAGTAGTAGTTGTAGTAGTAGTAGTAAATTTGGGACTAGGCAGGCTCTCACGAGCCTTTATACGTCATATTTAAATTTACCATTTATCAGTATAACAAATCTATAGGTCTGCTTTATGCATGCAAATTTTCCAATATTAATCAACATCAGATTTCCTAACTAAGCAATTTGGGTCTCTGTCTAGTAGATTTTTTAATTGATAAATATCTGGTTCACTTTTAGTACTAGTAGTTACTGAAAGTGCATTCCAGTGTTGAACAACTCTAATATAAAATGTATTTTATATAATCGAAGGTTAGTACGGCTGTAATTAAAAAATAATTTTAAATCAGAGTGCCTTGTTAATCGTGCAGCATTAATACTGAAGAATTTATTAAAATTTAAATCATCTAAATTATTTTATATACCTGAATAAGATCTCCTCTGAAACATCTGTATTTCAGAGATGGTAAATTTAAATATGACAGTCGTTCGGTATATTCCCAATCCTTTATTTTATGTATCAATCTAGTTGCCCTTTTTTGTACTCTCTATAGCTATGGATTGCCTCTTTAAGTATGGACTCCAAACAGTATTACTATATTCTAAAATGGGTCACACCATTGATTTCTATAAACACAGAAAAATATCTTTTTCAAGGAAATTAAAGAATCTTTTAATCATTCCAAGTGTTTTATTGGCTTTATTTATAGCACTTGAAATATGTGAGTCGAATTTTAATTTTTTTTTTATTGAAAATCACACCTAAATCTTTCTCCTCCTCACACACTGTGATCGTGTGCATACCATTTTTACCTCTCATAGTATATATCTCATTTGGGGTATTATTACCTATATTAAGTACTTTGCATTTGGTTTCATTAAAATATAAGTTCCATTTATCTGACCATTCATTTAGTTTGTCAGTATCATTTTGTAAGATTTTACTATTTTTAGTCGAATTACTTTTGTATCATCAGCAAACACTTTGCAACAACTCTGTGAGTGTATGCCTTCAGGTAAATCATTAAGGAAAAAAAAAAAGTGGGGGTGGGGTCTTGAAATCTAGTACATTCAGTCATACGTTTGCAGAGGAATCCAGACTATTTAACTTGCTCTTGAAACTATACCACTTCAGGCGCAACTTAACATTTTGAAAGGATTCATTAATGCAGTGCTTTTGGGAACAGCAGGGATGGCATTTTCCTCACTGGCTTCATCCATGACTGTGCAATCATAAGTTGTCATTAAGATTAAAAAGGGTAATACTGATAACCAGTGTATACCATGTATCATTAAGATTATGGGGATGATACTGATAACCTGTGTATGTTGGAGCAGAAGACTGTTGGCATCATTAAGGTTTGAAGTTCAACATAACTGAAGAGGTTCAGGAGAAGTATCAATTTAGCATTGCGTCTGGTATGTTGCCTCATGATGAATTACCTCTACTGATGCTCTGCATATGGTCTAGAGCCAAGACTAACACTAATGACATAACAACCCAGTGTGACCTTGTAGTGATTGGGAGCTGCTGAGAATGAGAGTGCTGGGAATATGACAGCTGCTTTCGTACCCTCCTATTCCTTCCCGTGCTGCTGAGAATGAGAGTGCTGGGAATATGACAGCTGTTTTCGTACCCTCCTATTCCTTCCGGTCGTTATGCTGAGACTTCTTGATGTAGGCTGCTGACTTAATTGGTTGGAAGATTCTGCAGCATTTAGGGATGGCAGACTGTTACTGTGTTAGTCTAGAGCAGAAACAAAAAAGAAAAAAAGTTGAAAGGGAGGAAGTGGTGGTTGCTGTAACCAGGTGCAATGCTTTTCCCTCAGAAGAGGTAAGTGGACTTAATGAGTATGGCGGCAAGGGATATGTGTCAAGGGAAGCAACTCTATTCGCTATTTGTTATAATTGTATCTAAAGAGTGGTTTCCCTTGTAATGTTACATGGATACTGAACGTTTGTCAACATGAATCGTCTTCGCGATCTCTTGTGCTCTAAGGATGATTTTGCAGAATGTAATCTGTTTCCAATAACCCATCGATAAAGCAAGCGAGTTACACTGGCAGCGACTCTTTTCGTGACAGCTGGTTGGGGTGTGGCTGGAGTGGATCATTAGCAGCCTTTGATATTTATACAGGATTGCCAGTCAGGTCTCCCTGCACCTGGTCTTCGACAGGGGCCATCTGAGCTGGAACCGCAAATCCTCAGATCTTGTGATCCGACAGTAGTTCTGGCAGACCCATCTGACAGCACACTTCTGGATGTTATTCTATGTTGTCAGTTCTGGTGTTGGTGGAGGGATCCCAGACTGGATTTGCATGTGACATTGGTTTGTGATCCTATTGCTTATATTTAACTTATATTTTAAGCTCCTTCGCAGGAAGCCCAGAGTCTTGTTGGCCTTGATCACCATGGTGTTGACTGGGCATCCCACATCAAGAATGAATGTTGCAACATTTATTCAACTAAAGTAAATATTAAGTGTAATAAAATCAAATGACTTTTTTTTTGTCTTTTAAACATCATACTTCCATCTTGGGTTCAGTAAAAAGTGTACTCTATATACAAAGTCTTTAATTTTAGTTAGCTGAAATCTTAGAGGCCTGATAATAGCTCTTTGTTTGTAAATACAAGAACACCAGTCTCATATTGAGAAAGTCGAAAGCGTCATTCCAAAAGTGCCTGTCAGCAGCGTAAAAATTGATACTTACGTTATCTATCTCATGATGTTCTGGTGGTGTAAGTGTAATGATGGATTAACCTCCTTCCCCATTCATCTTGGATGATTACCCTCATACATCTGCCATGCCACCTGATTGTTGAGTATGGTATGAATGTTAAACCTGTGTTTAATAATATGGAGGGTGGATAGGAAGCAAAGTGGAAATCATATATATCAGTTTGAAGTTGATTTTGAAATTTTGATTTATTTGATACTTTATGTAGGTTATGACTATGAGTGAACAGAAAATAAAGTCCAGTGAAATATGGGATGCAAAAAAAAAAAGAAAAAAAAAGCATATTCTGTGTTCTTTGCGACAGTACTGCACAGTGTGATTAGACCAGATTAAGCTTTAGGCCCCTTCCAGTGATGTTTCATCCAGATTTGAAAAATGTAAGAACTTTGTGGTTTCAGATGACTTCAAACCAGCATCGGTGGACACTTCGCAGGAGGCTAGACTGGAAGTGGGGGAAGGTCATCAGGTCACAGTGACGGTGCCACATGTGCAGGTCAGCAGACTGATTATAATTTCATGATAACTTTTTTTTTTTTAATTTCCAGTAAAGTGCTTTCGATGAAACTTTAAAAAAAAAGTCTTTTAGTTTTAATGCTAAGTCTGAGAGAAATGTTCTTGTTAAGCTTACTTGCCACATCGGCACTGAAAGTTTAGAAGTTTTAACTGGGAAAATAAAACTTGGATATGTCCATGTTCAGCAATGAGGCAGGGAGTAGGGAGTTGAAGAACATGTCATGGCCATGGATTTTTCAAACTGTTGTTATGTTTAGAGTTGATAAGTCTTTGGGTTCGTGATTTAGATTACAGAACAAATTAACGTTTGTTTAATGGGTGATTTCATTGATTGTCAGAATCGTTAAATGTCACCAGCATTTACTCAGTTCAGTTTTAGCCATACTTTTGTCAACCCCTGCAGTAAAATAAGAATTGATTTGGATTTTAAGACATTAAGAGGGAGAGGCAGATGAAACTGCGAGTCCATTGGTAACAAAGCAATACTGGCATAGTGTTTATGCTTTTTATTTTAGTTAACATTGTTTTCATGACATGATTGATGCGAGCATAGTAAAACTAAATATGAATTAGCATGGTCATGTGAAGACATAGATTACATTACAGTAAGATCAAAGTTAGCTCTTTTGAGAGAACAGTATGATATGTGAATAAATATATGTGAATAAAAAAAGTAGAATAAATATATGTGAATAAAAAAAGTATGTATTTTGAAATTGTTGAATGGTCTTTGCAGGGAGCTGGCACATCTCACACTGTCTTCAAGGGGAATAAGAAGCCTACGTTAGGCAAAGAATGCGTGTTAATCATTGATCATGATACAGGGACCTACACTCTTGAGAAACTGGATCAGAATGTTTTGCTCAAAAAGACAAGGTGAGAATATTTTTTTTTTAAGCCATGTATAAACATCGAGTATATCAATATGTCATAACTCGTTCTTCTTCTTCTTTTTTTTCATTAGTTTCAGCAGAATTTTACCAGATTTTATTTTTTCTGTTCTGGTCAGACTAAATTGAAAAAAGAATTTCTGCCAAATATTTGTATGTATGGAATTCTTTCTGTCAGCTTTCTGTATTCTGCTTTTGCTTTGGTTTTTACTGGAAAACATTGTGTTATCCTTTCATTAGTCTTTAGTAGAGGGAACGTCATTTGCATCGGAAACTCAATGGCAAGTTGCAGCCGTCCCTTTCCATCTCTCCCAGTCTTGGTGGAATGCAGCAGCAGTAAACCCCAAGTTCATGTTCCTCTTTGACCAAACTAGGCTCCTTTCAAAGTGTTTGCCAGCTTCTGCATCTATGTGCACAGGTTTGATGTTTACCATTAATTACTGGTATTTTACCTCACCTGTAAAGATGACAAAATAACAAGAAAAATGCAGGTCATAAGTATTGTAATGTAATTTTTTTTTAAACCTATGGGAAAGTGGACAGCGGTTTTAGTAGAAGATGTGTTTGAGAGAGTTGTGTGTGTGTGCATCTGAAGTTTTTTTTAATCTGACTTGAGAGTTGAGTGACAGCCCTGATATGGCCCGTTGCTGTCGGCTGGGCTGTAAGCAGCATTATCTCTCTCTCAGTTGTACTTCATGGCTTGACCTTTACTGATTGTAAGAACATAGTACCTTAGTACATGTACATGTACATGCCTTAGTACATGTGTAGTTTTATCCAGATATCTTTGCTGATTTTGCTTCACAGGTGTTAGAAATTTCTTGTGCGACCACAAGTGTATATTGTGTGTGTATGTGTGAAAATGTGGGCTTAGTGGTGGTGATGATAGACAGCAAGAGAAGTGGATGAGTTTGGAGACGGTAAGAGAGATGGGATGTGGTCTGTAACAAATGCAGCAGATGTTGTTCTTGGTGATGAAATTTGTACAGTTATGATTTAGAGTAACTGGTATAGCCCAACATGCCACTTGTCTTCCCTCCCCTTTAACTTTTCCTTTTAAGACCATTTTTTCCCCTGGTGTAATGTGTATGAAACTGGAAGTAAGAAAATCCATGCTTTGAAATGTTCATTGTGACTGTGTTGAGCAGGACAGAAGGAAGCAGCAAAGCTCATCGGCCAGCTACCCCAGTGGATACAAAAAAGACTTCACCCTCCAAAACGAAACCTGCGAAGAATAGTCCTCCGTCGATGCACAATTCTCCATCAATCACACCGTTGCCTAGTGACACTGATAAAGGTAACAGTTCACTGCAGGTTTTATATTCTGAAAATATGTCTGTGGCAGTACCTGGACCTAACCCTATTTAATTGCATGATTCAGTGAAAAGAAGAATTATGAACTCCTCAGCTTTAATTTGCTTGAAATAAGAATGTAAAATGATTGTGTATGACAAGCCCAGCATTTTGTATAATTGATTATTGTGTTTGGCTAAAGTTGGAATTGCTAAGGTATAAGTGTGTATGTGTATGTGTGTGCGCATGTTTGTGTGTGTGTGTGTGTGTGTGTGTTGGGTTGTAAGGTATATACACTGCGCATCCATTTGTTTACATTTTATGGAAGTTGTGAATGGTCAGTCTCCCAGACCCGGCTGCTAGACCACTGTACCATGCACAGAGCTTATTATCAATGATCTGTTGACCTGGATGTGTTGTGAAACGTGTGATGAACCTACAAGTTCCAGTCGTGTTTTCCAGGGGCAGACGACATTGCTCTTATTGGAGATCTCAGCTCTGACAGCTCTGATTCTTCAGATGAGGAGATGGTGGAAGTGCCTCGGTGTGAGTAGACTATGGTTGTGATTTTGAGGGGAGTGGGAGGGAGATGAGCTTGACCTATCATGACTTCTATATGTACTATAAAATCAGAAAACAAAAAGGGATTAGTGGACAGGTCAGGTAAATTTCAAATTCCCTTTGCTTTAAGCCACTCTGTTTTCTTTTAATCAAGGAGATATCATTGTAGACCAGTCTGTTATTCATTCTTGATCCATGCTAGAATGCGTATTTATTTGCTAAAAACTGAAATTTGACATGGCAAATAGTTAAACTTTTCTTGCCTTACTGCCTCATAGACGGAATTCTTTAGGAATCATTGAATTCACTGAGCTGAAAATCAAATGGATTACTTTATATGCTGTGTTAGTGATATGTGCTGAGTGAATGTGTTCTTGAACATAGGAATATTATATTGTTTAGCATGTAAACGCAAAAGACAATAATATATGCTTGCTTTTATCGTATGTTTCTCAAACTTGAACCAACATTTCTGTTGCAGGTTTCCAGAATGGTTCTCAGCAAGCCCCATCTACCTCTTCAGTTGGGGAACTTTCTCAGTAAGTTCTCAAAGCTCTTCTTCTTCATATATGTATGTGTCACCTAGAAGGCATCATTGCATGTGAACTCAAAAGTCAAAGGAGAAAATCTGGAGCACTTAACAGGAATTTGCTGTTTAATTAACGAATGGCTGCGTATTATTTGTAATTGGACTTGGAAGTAATTCTTCTATAAAATGATGCAAATAATTCAACTGCCCTAATTTTCAGGCTGTGAACCGCACCGTGTTGTAAACCACACCTGCCATTGAAAAAAAAATCAATATATAAACCTCAACCGATTGATAAGCTGCAAGAAAATTGTTCTGAAAAGCAATACAAAAAAGGTTAGCATGGTGTAAACAAAGCTTGTGTACTTTGAGAGATGATTATGGTGAGCTGGCTAACAAACAAGAAAGGCAATACATACAAAGATGTAAGAAAAAAATATCAGCTATCAGATTCTTTTTCATTGCTGTTCTCGGCAGCTCTGAAACCACTGAAGGACTTGTCTTCAGTGTCAGACAGGAAGGATTTCAAGAACTCTTCCTCAGTGCTGGCCATGTTGTACACAGATTTCTGTCGCTTCTGTACTTGTGCTCACTATGACTATCTGTTATATGCTGTAGATTACGCCTGCATTTTTGAAACTGCTGTTGATTACGCCTACATTTTTGTAACTGTTAGTTCATGATTTTAGCTCAAGTATAAAAGTAAAATTGGATTGCGGAACAGTGTACCCACCATGATTTATACTTCAAGTATAACATTTATCTGTGACATAGCATCGTTCTGTTTTGTTATGGGTCATTTTGAATGTTCATAGGTCAAGTCAAAACCAGGCGATAACTAGCGAGATTTCTGCCTTCTTAGTCCGCCATTATGTCGAGTATGAAGCAAAGTTCTTCTGTCAGTGCTCTTGTGATATTGCATCCGAGTGCTATGTGTAAAATTGGAATGCTGCTCTTAATATGTCAAAATGCACACTTTATGCTTTTGAGGGCTTGGCAGGACGGAAGGCTACACACCAGCATGTTTCTCGATTTGTAAATGGTTTAAGAAAAAAGCAGGTTTTAAGTTACATTTTCTCATTTAGTTTTTTGTCGACACACAATAATGGTTACCAAGTAATAGAAATACCTCATCAGTCTGGCTTGGAATTGACAAAATTATGTCAGCACAGATAAAAGTGGTGAAATCCAAAAAGAAAGTGTCAAAGAAATGTGATCACTAGGACAATGTGAAAAGCTGAACATTTTTGGAGTAAGTCTGAGATTGAGAAAAGGCGGCAATTCCTTGAACTATGGCTTGCTCACAGTGCATGCCCCGAGGGAATTGATATCAAGATATGTAGAGACTGCCTTTGTTCCACTCTCCACCACCACTCGGTGCAGTGCCGACCCTGTCTTTCTGGCTCCCTTCTTCCTCTTGCTCACTGACTTCCCTTTCATCACACTTGAGATCTAAGACAAAAAAGACCATTGTCTCTCTTGTGTTTTTTTAAATGTACCCTTTAGCCCTTTCAGCTCTGTACTAGATATAAGGTATCCAATAGTATGATGTTTTGAAAGTCTGACCACTGAAGAATTACTTTTAGATATTTAAAAATCATGTTTGATTTATGTGTTTTCAGATCACAGTGTTATCCAGTAGTATGATGTTTTGAAAGTCTGAGAACTGAAGAATTACTTTTAGATATTAATAAGTGTTTGATTTATGTGTTTTGAGAAGATCACAGTATATACCAATAGTATGATGTTTTGAAAGTCTGAGAACTGAAGAATTACTTTTAGATATTTATAAGTGTTTGATTTGTGTGTTTTGAGAAGATCACAGTGTTATCCAATAGTATAATGTTTTGAAAGTCTTAGAACTGAGGAATTACTTTTAGATATTTATGACTGTTTGATTTATGTGTTTTGAGAAGATCACAGTGTTATCCAATAGTATAATGTTTTTAAAGTCTGAGAACCGAGGAATTACTTTAAGGTATTTATGAGTGTTTGATTTGTGTGTTTTGAGAAGATCACAGTGTTATCCAATAGTATAATGTTTTTAAAGTCTGAGAACCGAGGAATTACTTTAAGGTATTTATGAGTGTTTGATTTGTGTGTTTTCAGAAGATGACTTGGAGTTGAGTGAAACGGGAAGTGACAGTGACTGACTCAGTGACCATCTTTGTCAGATCTGGCAACATCCATAAAAAAGACTACTTTGTGTGCGTTTTCATTGGTGGATGATAATTCTGCGTATGCTGTGAGGGAGTTTGTGTGTCCTGGCTGTGGGTTTCATTTACAGCTGGTGAATAACATGCAGACAGCATGTGCAGAGAGCACATGTTCATGATATGTCTTATTTACCAGTGTGGAGGATGAAGTAGTTCCAGCTTCTGTCAAGGAAAACAAAGGAACTGGTCCCTTGACAGACTGGTATCATGTTGCAGTCTACTCAGATTTTGTTGAAGTGTCGGCCTGAAGTTGTGGGCTCTGAATTTACTGTTTTGTTGGCTGCATTGACGTGTGTGTGTTAAAATTGAAGTTATGTATGTATTTGCATGAGAGTATGAAATCGAGTGTGTGTGTGTGTGTGCGTGTGGCATGAGAGTATGAAATAAGAGAGAGAGAGAGGGAGTGTGTGTGGTTTGTGTGTGTAGAGTATTTTTGGAGTATTACTTGACAGATTGGTTTTACAAACAGTTGCTGTTGTGCAGCCAAATCTCTGTGCCCATTTTCTGCCAGGTATGATCATGGGTTGAGATTTATCCCAACCCTGTTCCATCTCCCATTTGAAATTCACACGATGGTGAAATCAGAATATATAACAATAGATTATATTTGCACTTACCCTTTATTTGTTCAACTGATGAAAAGGATTGATTTATGGACCGTAAGATTAACTATAACTTGGGAGAACTCGGTTCTGTATAAGTAGAAAATGATACGAAAACTGAAGTAGATTGGAGCGGTACTGAAAGGAAGTCAATATAAAACACATACACAAAACAAGGTGAGAAATGATGCTGATTTAATACATAATGTGAAACGGCAAATGAATTTTCATCAAGTGTTTCTTCTAGAGGCATCACAAACTGGAGACACAGAAATGCATTGACCAGTACTCTGCTGATGGTGGCAAGGTAGAAAAACAGAAGTGGAGAAACAGAGAACAGGAGCAGGGAATGAAAGAGAGGGGCGGAGACGAAAAGTGAGGTGAATGTCTTCGACCAAAAGTAATGCACACTCTTTGCCTGGCATGACTTGTGGTTGAAAAGAATCGGCTCATTTCTTGCCCTACCGTCCATCTCTCTCTATCGTTTCCTGTCCTTTGTTTCTGAACAGTCCTCACTTGGTCACTCTTGATTATCTTTCATATTTCAAGATACTCATTCTGCTGCTGACGGCCATTACCTTACTTGCCGAGTTGGCAAGGAGCATTGTTTTCTGCATGTTCATGTCTGTTGTTTGTGATATCAGAAAGACTTGTTTGTTGAAAATTCATTTGTCTTTTGCGTTGTGTCCTAAGTGGGCAGTGATTTGCGCCTTGATTTGTGCGTTTATAAACTTATGGAATGGATTGGTTCATCTTAGTTTGTGAATGTTAAAACTCCTTATTTTTATTTTCATAATTTTTGTTAGAGTTTGTTGTAGACTGTACTGATTTTGATCAACAGTGGAGTTCATAATGATAAAAAGCTACATTGAATCAGTAATCCATGGGAAAAAATGTTTGGGACCAGTGGAATTCCAGTTCCAGAAATAACATTGTATGCCATCTGGCTGAAAGAGATTTGTTTCCAGTTCCATGATTCATTCCATTTTTTCTCTCCACTCTTTCTGACAGTAAATATGTTTGAAGATTCATAGGCAAGGCACGGAGTTATTTCACATCATTTTAAATACAAAAACAATATGGTAAAGGAAATCAGATTCCACTGCTGCATTGCCAGTCGTCAGCTGTTGTTTTTGTATGATGTTTTATTGACTCTTATGTGGAGGAAACATAAATGTACATAATTTGAAATGGTCCGCTACCGTGAAGAAGATTAACCAAACTGTGTTCCTTGATGATTTTGTGCTAATTACGATTTCATGTATGATTTCATTTGTTTCTATTCTGATCAAACCAATAAAATGCTGTGATTTTATTTATGTTTTCTTTTTATTTATGTCTGAGTGTATATGCATGTGTTGACAAAATTTACACTTGCTGGTGTGTTTTACAAAATCTTATGTGATGAACCCTTACCCATAACTATACCACAAAACAGACTATCTGGAAAAATACGTCTGTATTTGAAAAACATTTTGAAGATGAAGAGCTTGATAATTTTTTGTTTTTCATGTCATACAGCATTTAACATGCTCACCTGTCATTGACCTGATATGGAACCATGGTTAAGATTTATCACAGCATCAGTCTCTATCTTGTCAGAGAGTTGTATAACACTGGGAGATGAATAGACAAATCCCCCTTTTTTTAAGGAGTCATACATGATTTCTCCTATGCTTAAAATCTTAGGCCCATTACCCCTTTCTCAGCCGCAACTGCTTTTCATTTGGCATTGTCTTGTTCCCTATCTCCCTCTCATCACTTTTCTTCACTCTTCTTCACTCTCTGTATATTTTTTATTCACTCTTCGTACCTCCACCACACACATATAAGGGAGAGGCAACAGTGAAGATGGAATCGCTTTAGAAAGCTAGAGAATTCTGGTATATGTTTCTAAACTTGCGCTTTTTTGTTCTTCCCCTTTACTCTGGACCTGTGGTCTGAAAACAAGTTTTGCTAAAGAGACAATGAACAGAAGTTCTTTCCATAGCAAGCATTTCAGCATATGTCAAATAATCTTAAGTATTGTGCATGGAAGAAAATGTATATAGAAAGCATCAACTTTAAATCTTTGATAAGCGGGCAAAACACTTATGGAAAACAAAACAAAACAAAAAGTGGTGATTTAATTCATATACATGTATTATGCAAACAAACAAAGAACAACAAAAAAAGGTAATTCAATTTATATATGTAAAACAAACAAACAAAAAAGATTGTGATTCGATTCATATATGCAAACAAACAAGCAAACGTTTGTGATTCAGTTCACATTGTTTACAGCCCAACCAACAATGAAGGGGGTAGGGGCAGAGACGGAGGGGTGCTAGAGTAAGGCACCTTCCCCACCCATTCCTGCCTCCCACCTAGAGTTGCCAAGTGCTGTACTTTCAATGTAGCACGCTATGATTTTGTTGACAGTGTTACGCTGCTACACTTTGTGACAAAATGGTGCCCTCCCCTCCCCCCCTCCCCCAATTTTTTTTTAATGAAAAAGGCATGCTCTTTACGGACTTACCAGTGCCTTAAAACAGAAATGAGACAACGTAAATCTTAAGACCGTAGCCTTATTTTTGTTAAAAAAAAAAAAGGAAAGAAAGAAAGAAAAGGCCAAGTTCAGCAAGGAGGAATAATGAAGAAAAAAAAATTGCTATAGATGATCGTGATTTTGATCGGTTGTGGACTGCTTTCGGTGCTTGCCGTTTCTATATTATTTCTTTTTCTTTTTTCTTTATTGATCTATTTTTTGTAGCAAGTTGAAACTATGCAATAATTAGTGATTTTTGGTCTTCAGAGTCCACCGTCATGTTGTGAAGCAAAATGCGACTGAATGGTCTATTGAGCCTGACTTATTGTATTGCACTTATTGTATTGCCCACTGCACTCTCCCTTCACATCCAACCTGCACATTTCCCCTCTCCATTGCATTGTTGCTTGCCTATACATACCCGGGTTTTTCTTGCCACAGACCAGCATCACAGTCCACTGTCAGGGTGTTGTAAGGCAACCCACCAGAGTAGACACGGCATTGCTGCCGAGTCCTCACTCAAGTGGTGTGTAGAACTGCCATTTCTGGTCCAGCATACGGGAGACACCACCTATAAGTCCCATACTGGCAACAATAATTGCTTAATCACAAGCCGCCTGTGAATGAGCATCCCCTTCCTAATTAATCATTTTGTTAGTCCAGTTCACATTGAAATTAGCGAGATATTTTTTCTCCTAACAGACGTAGAAACAAAGTTGTACACACATGATTTCTCAGTTGCAACCCCTGTTTCATCCCCCAGCTCTTAAGACGGACAAATCACATGATTAAAACATATTCATTGTCTGAACCATTGTTAAGTGAACGCAACTGGATGGAACCATTGTGATGACAAAATTGTAAAGCCGACAGCTTCAAGATTCTTGTCCGTGTTTGGGAAGTACGGGATGGAGGCGAGGTTGGGGCTGAGATGTGGTGGAGGGAGAGCAGGGATTGGGAGGATGGTGGTACTCCCAGTACCTGGTGTTCAAGCAGCAACATCAAAGTCAAACTGGTCCTGGAACCGCAGAATGAGCCAGCTCATGAATGAAAACATTTTGTCACGCTACAGGGAGTACTACTGTATGGACTTCAAAGATTATTTCCCATGCATCCAAAAAAATAAAATAATTATAAGGTTTGGAAACATAAACAAAATGTAGCATTGAAATGGGCGCCAAGAGGACCAATTTGATGGCCAGCCGCAATGCCATCATTAGTAATACAACAGCCCACAGTAAGAAGCTAGAATCAAATGTTAAATGAAGTGAAGACATTTTATGAAAACCTGTTTAAGAGAAGGAACGTAGAAAACTGTGCAGTAGAAAGTTTAGTCAATACAATTCCAAAACTATCACAGGAACAAAAAGCGATGCTAGACGGTGTAATAACTATTGAGGAAGCAAGTCAAGCTTTAAAATACATGAAAAATGGCAAAAGTCCAGGCACTGATGGATTCACTGTAGAATTCTTTAAATTCTTTTGGAAACAGCTAGGTCCATTTGTTGTGAGGTCACTTAACGAAGCATTTAAACATGGGGAACTCTCATCAACACAGAAAGAAGGTCTAATTATTTGTATCCCCAAAGGCGACAAACCTAAGGAATTTATTAAAAACTGGCGACCAATATCTCTTCTCAACGTGATATACAAAATAGGATCTTCATGTATTTCCAACAGAATTAAGAACGTCTTACCAAGACTTATAAACGAGGATCAGACTGGATTTATGCCCAACAGATACATAGGAGACAATATTAGATTGCTATACGATATGATAAACTATCTGAAAATAAAAATCTTCCTAGCTTACTTCTCAGTATTGATTTTGAAAAAGCCTTTGATTCCTTGGATTGGAGTTTTATGTTTAAAGTTTTAAAAGCATATGGATTTGGAGATGGTGTTTGCCACTGGGTTAAAACTTTTTACAAAGATATCAAATCAACTGTAATTGTAAATGGTCAGATTACACAATGGTTCAAAATTGAAAGAGGTTGCAGGCAGGGTGACCCTATTTCTCCATATTTGTTCATCCTTTGCGCTGAAATTTTAGCTATCATGATCAGAGAAGACAAATCTATAAAAGGAATTAAGATAAATGGTATTGAACATAAAATTTTGCAGTTCGCAGATGATACACAATTAATTAATGAGGGTGATGAAGAATCGTTTAATCAATCCATATTCATCCTTGACAGATTCGGAAAGGTGTCTGGTCTGTTTATGAACTATGACAAAACACAGGCAATTTGGCTTGGAAGTAAGAAAAAATCAAAAATGGTATACTGCCCCCATATGAAAATGATATGGAATCCCCCAAAGTTCAAAATCTTGGGAATTTGGTTTACTCAGGATTTAAACAATTGTGAAACCATAAATTATGATGAAAAATTTGCAGAAGCGAAAGTATTATTTAATATCTGGACACAACGAACCATCACTCCAGTTGGGAGAGTGGCTATCTTAAAATCTCTGATTCTGTCAAAACTTATACATCTTTGGATCTTGTTGCCAGATCCACCTGACAACTTCATACAAAAACTTCAAAAACTATGCTTTCGATTTGTTTGGAATGGAAAATGTGACAAAATTTCTAGAAAAGCGACAATAAAAAGTGTGCAACAAGGTGGTCTAAGCATACCTGATATTAGAAAGTATATATATGCCCTTAAACTTTCATGGCTCAGAAAATATAAAACAACAAATCATAAATGGATAAATATTGTTCTGGAAATGTACCCTTTTCTTAGAAACTTGGAATGTTATGGATCAACATACGCTTTAAATCATACAAATACTAGCCTCTTTTGGTATCATGTTTTTAGAGCATATCGAAGTTTTTGTCTCAATATTATTCCACAACGTCTTTGTGAGCTACTTGAGGAACCGATTTTTTATAATGAAAATATAACAGTAGGAAACGCGGTTATTAAGCAAAATAGGATAATAGAGAAAGGGATATACTCCATCAGGCACCTTCTGAAAGATAATGGTGAATTTTTCAAACATGAGGAATTTATAGCCACAACACATTTACCAGTTAATTTTATTACATACAATGGCTGGATTTCTTCAATAAAATCATACATTAAAAAATGTGGAATTCAGATAAATAATAATATTAATTTCACTCAAGGTATGCCTAACGCGTTAAAAATCATAACTAGTACAAATAAAGGTGCGAAAGGATATTATGAATACTACACACTTGACAATAACAAACCTAAGTGCTGTTCAAGGTGGTCAGCAAAAATGAATTTGAATATTTCCTGGAGAACGGTATTTTTTAAAATCAGTAAAATCAGAGATGTCAAACTTAAGTGGCTACAAATAAGAATTATCCATCGAATCATTGCGACTAATATTGTTTTGAATGCAATGGGTGTAACTGATACGGTTCAGTGTTCATTTTGTAATGAAGAACGAGATGCCATTCAAGATTTCTTTTGGGACTGCAAATATATACAAGTTTTCTGGAAATCAGTCGAACGTGTATTGCAAGAAAAATGTGAACATACTCATGATTTAATAATTTCATGTAAACTGGCAATTTTTGGCGTAGATGAAAAGTTAAATATAGATTCTGTCTTAGAGTTTATAATAATGTTTGCAAAGATGTATATCTATCGATGTAAAATAGAAAAACATGTTCCTGATATATTTTCTTTCCTACGACAACTCAGTATTAGATACAAGATTGAAGAACATATCGCTAAAATTAACTATAACTTAGTAGAGTTTAATCATAATTGGTATCCATATAGATCAATTGTCCATCACATAAACGGACTATAGTTTACTGTTTGCTGTTGTTGTTGTTGTTGTTATTATTGTTGTTCTCCCAAACTTACGAACTAAGGCTTTGTGTTGTTAAATTCCTTTGACTGGTTAATGCCTCACAGTGAAGATTATTCAGATAGGATGGAAAGACTAAGGTAAAGACAGAAAGTTGTAATCATTTTGTAGTTGTTTGTTATTTTTAGTCATACCTCCAAATTTAATAGTATAACAGTTCAAAAAGAAGGAGGAAAAATATGCTTGTACATCTGAAAAGAAAAAAACCCTTAAGTCAAAAAAAAAAAAAAAAAAGATTGGGACTTGGGGGGGGGGGGGGGGGGGAGTTTGGGGATGGGGGGGGGGGGGAGGAGTTTGGGGATGGGGAGGCTGGGAGGGTGAATTTAAAGGGAAAAAAAAGAGGGTGTTACAGATGTGGAGACTCTTCTCTGGCTGCATGGGGGAGCCATCGCGGTCCCTTTTGGGGGCTGATGTGTTTGTGTTGCCTGCTCCGAGGCCTTTCGTCCGCTGGGTCGGGACTCGTCGGGGAGGCGCGGCTGGTTGTGTCTGCGCTCCGGCGTCGGGTGGAGGCGCGCCGCGGTCCATGGTGCTGTGGTGTTCTCGCCGCTATGGGAGGGGGGGGGGGGGGGGGGGGGGGGGGGGGGGTCCAGTGGCGCTCCTGAGGCGGCCGGCGGGGAGTGGTGGATGCAACCAAACGAAAGTGTGGTTCAGTTGTTGGCCTGCGCTTGTTTTTCCCCCACTATTAGATTGTTCGTCTATGTATTTGTCTGACTTTATTCAAGTTTAAAAGGCGGTGCCAGTCTTGAATAAAAGTTACTCTGTGTTAGGTTTCCTTATGGGAGCAAAACATACCCCATTGTTTACTGCTTACCGTTTACTGTTCCCTACCTCATTTCATTTCCGATTTTGCTTTGATTAAATTGAGGTTATTTGTATTTGTTTCTGTGTGTTTGTCTTTTGATCTCCCTTGCATCTTTGGGTGGATCCTCAGGCGTAGGCTCAAGACTGTCCCCTACATTTTATATTATTTGCATAATGTCTTTAGTTTTACAGCAACTTTTTTTCCTCCCCACACTTTCGTTTGGTTGCATTTGCTGCTCTTCGCTGGCTGCTCTGGGGGTGCTGTTGGGTTCTTTTTTGCACCCATGGCGGTGGGGGCACAGCAGTGTTGTGGACTGTGGTGTGTCTCTGTTTGACGCCGGGAGCGCGGACGCGGCCAGCCATGTCTCCCTGGTGGGTCCCGATCCGGCGGGCGGGGGGCCTCGGGGCGGGCAATGCAGGTGTGTCTGCCTTCGGGGGGGGGGGGGGGGGGGATTGCGATGGTTCCCTTGTGCAGCTGGGGAGGGGTTTCGTGTCTGTAACATTTTTTTTTTTTTTTTAAATTTCATTTTCCCAGTTTCTCCATCTTCAGGCTCCTCTCCCCTCCCTCAAGTCCTAATCTTTGCCAGACAGTTCAGTTGTTGGCCTGCGCTTGTTTCTCCCCCACTATTAGATTGTTCGTCTATGTATTTGTCTGACTTTATTCAAGTTTAAAAGGCTGTGCCAGTCTTGAATAAAGTTACTCTGTGTTAGGTTTCCTTATGGGAGCAAAACATTAAAAAAAAAAAAAAGAAGCTAGAATCTGTTCAACAACTCACACACCTGCGCACCACCATTATTTAGGACTGAAGGATCCAATGCATAAATCCCTCAAAGGACAGCAAAGTAAACCACAGTGCTGTGCAGATTAAAATTTGCATGGAAGGACATGGACATCTTCATGAAACACAAGATCAGATTCCGCCTTGCACTGGTATATACCATCTTCCTGAACGTATGCACACGTGCGACATAGACCCTCAATGGATTTGGAAAGAAGAATAACAAGCCATGGAAAGATGTTGTCGCAAAATACTAAACATCGGATACACTGATCATGTCACCAACCAAAACGCGTGTTAAACCCACTGGCAACGCACACGAATATCTACTGACGTAAGTCAGGAAAAAAAAACCGTTTTGTATGGCTATGTAGCAAGATCGAATGGCCTTGTGGAACAGTCCTCCAGGGAACTGTTTACAGGAGGGAAACGGAGGAGACGACAAAACAGAAAGAAAGAAAAAAACGAAAAAAAAAACGATGGACCGACAATATTGCAGAGTGGACAGGGAAAACGTTTACAGAGATCCAGGGCTTGGCACAGAACTGGAGGAACATGGTGAACTGTTCTTCAGTGTGATGCCCAATGACTGTACACGGAGGTAAGGGAGAAGAAGAAAAAGGTGTGGGAAAATATAAAGTTATTCTGTGAAATTGCGTGAAAGTGAATTCCATTAAGTCTATTAACATTTCATGAAAACATATCACTTAATAGAATGTGCACTGGAAAATCTGTACTTACCTTACTAAACAGATCCTGGATTCAATATTTGATCCAGATCCGCTCCAAGGATCCGCATTAAAAATTCAACGGATTCGTCCTTTGGCCACATTTCCTCTTTCCACCAAGTTTGGTTAAAATCGGTCAACATGTTTTAGCTTAATCTTGCTTACAGGTAACTAAAACACAACAGACACGAGTTAAAACATTTTGCGGAGGTATGGAGTGTGTATGTGTGTGCGCGCGCGCACACACACACAGACACACACACACACACACACACACACACACACACACACACACACACAGACGCGCGCACACGCATGCACACACACACTAATCAGTCGAGTCAAAGGCTGGACGTCAAGACTCGCGAGTATAATGCGTAGAGCTGGCAAGATGTTGGTGACCAAACATCATAATATTGCACAACATGTCATAACATGACACGACATTATATAACACTGCATGCGGACTAAAGAACCTTTTTTGCCCGCTCTACCTGGTTCCATTAGGTGAGGCTGCACGGCAGCGTAGAATGGCTGACTTCAGTAATCATACAATGTTAAATTTGTTTGGCGGCAGTGTTCTTCCCAATGTGTAATCAAGTTCATTTTACTATCGAGTGTTCCTGTTTTACAACAGTGCAACGAAAAGAGTTTCACATATTAGTAATGATGTAAGTTTTTAAAAAGATGGATGCGTAAGTGTGGAATTCGCTTGCCCTTCGCTATCCAGAGTAAATTTAGGGTCCCCTTTCTGTAATCAGTTAGTCAGCACATATCGAATAACTTGCTATCAACATCTACGCAGAAACGACAGAAAACAACAAGCAAACAAAACAAGTCATCACTCTCATAAGATTCTAAACATTTACTGATGAACAAAGACAAAATGTTACTTTTTGGAAACTGTTTCCCCCTCTTTCAACTAAAGCGACGCCAGAGTCATCCATGTGAAAAATAAAACGAAGCAAAAGTAGGGTCCCACCTTATTAGCCTTCATCTCTGCTTGGGGTCACACATGTTTATTATTAAAGCACTAAAGCTGTGTGCATTGTGCTCCCAGACCCCTGCGCCGCCCGTCCGGAGAAAGAACTCTGCTCCGGTTCATCTCTTTTCCAAGTTATTGGCGACAGCCAAAGCCACAGATTGTGCACCGGCCCAACCCGTGTGCTGGGAGCCGTGGTTTTGCCAGTCGTCGGGGTGAAGGGACTGAACTCTTCTGATTTTTTTTTTTTTAAATACACTATCTTTCGATCCAACATGGACGACGAAAACTTATTGTTCCCGTGAGGCTCAGATCATTTATTTACACAAAAAGTGACAAGAATCATGCCAACAGAGACATTCTCTCTGCCGCTTGGGGCAACATAACACGAGAAGTGGGAGAAAATGGTATCTAGTAAAAATGTTATCGTCTTTTTTCCACGAAATGAACAGTTACAAATCTTCAACTTTAGATCTAATACTAGTCATAATTATTAACAAAAGTGCCAGTCATGGATCTATTTTTGACAAAAACTAAGAAACATCTACATTGATTCAAAAATCGTTTTAGGTTTTTTATTTTTTATTTTATTTTTTTTAACGTTTTTCGACGTTTTCTTTTACGTTTAAAAAACATTTATTGGAAAATCTTCAACTTTAGATCCAATACTATTCATATCAACAAAAAGTGCTAGTAGCTAGAAAATAGTAGATCTAGGGCGTATCCGTTCGGGTTGACTATACACGCTTCCAAGGACCCGGACAACCGGATGGCGCGCGGTCTTGTAGGCCTAATCAGGGACCGTACGGTCCCTGGCCTAATGCACGGCCGGGTCCGGTTGTAACAGCCCGTTCTTACCGCCATCTGGAACTTACCCGGGGTAAGTCTGGGCTAGCCTACTTTAACCCCTGGGGGTCATTCTGGGACTAGCTAGAACTTACCCCCCCCCCCCTTAGTTGGAATACCCCCCCCCCCCCCCCCCCGGGGGTAAGTTTGGGCTAGCCTGGATCCCCCCCTCCCCTTAAAGGGTCAGTCTAGGACTATTTGGAATCTTCCTCCACCCCACCCCACCCTTCAAACAGAGAGGGTTATTCAGGGTTTCCCCAGCCTTTTCCCAACACGCACACCCGCCTTTAAAAAAATTGTGTTAGCCTGCATATTAGCACCCCCTCTCCCATTTCCTATATACAGTCAGTTGGGTTTAGACAAGTGTAGTTCTAGACTCTTCTCAATAGATGGACCTCCTACTTCCCCAACCCCCCTCCCCCACACACACCCGGGTTCACTAACAGATACGTATTAACATTTCTCGCGCTAGTTTACACGCGTGGGTCAATATTCGGCTGTGTGAGTACGCCTGTGCATGCGTGGGAAAGAAATATGGCTACATGCCAATGTGACCAAGTGCCAATGTGACTAAGCGTAGTTGTGACAAAATGTCGTGACCACGTATCGTTGTGACCAAATACCGTTCTTGCTTCATCCCGGTTTGCCTCTTTTAACTATTTTACAGCTATTTAGAGTCTCTTGAGTACCTGTGTCCCTTAGCTTGTACAATGCAGATGACTAGTGGTCAGTGTCACTGACCACTGGTCATTATGACGTAAATCAGAGATTTTAACTATTTAACAGCTAATTAGTGTTTCCGAGTGCTTGTGTACCTTGTACTATGTAGATTACTTGTGGGTCAGTGGCACTGACCACTGGTCATTATGACGTAAATCGGAGATTTGACCTATTTCACAGCTAATTATAGTCTCCCGAGTACTTGTGTACCTTGTACAATGCAGACGACTGGTGGTCAGTGCCACTGACCACTTATTTTTCCCCATTCACCACTCAAGCACATACTGTTAGTTAGGCAGAATCATCTACCACTGCAGATATGAATGCGTATTCTCCCCCTATTTCTTCAATCTAAGACATAAGAGCAAGTTTTGTTTATTATTCAATATTTCTTGCAGTCATTGCAACACCAAGCTGCTCTGTAAGTTGTGGAACGGTGCTCGGTACTTATCCTTGGAATTTATTAGTTTGTTGTATTTTAGTCCCTTGCGGATTCATTCCAAGAACTGGCCCTCAGCACTTGTGTCTTAGAGGATATCTTTTTTTATTTTCTACTTTAAACAAGAAATGTAGCTTGTTTTGCTCTTTCATAATTTCTTTTGCTTCTTAGATGGCACCTTTGGTTGGTTTTTTGAAAACTCAACAAACATACTACGGAGAAAGAAAAGAAAACACCCGAAGGTGCTGGGGAGGACCAGAGAAGCACTGTCTTCACCTGCCTTTAGAGCAGTCCTGTACCACCCTTGGAGGCCTGCGCTGTGTGTGACGATGGGTACAGGCACGCGCAGACACTCCATTAAGATATCAAGGGACATAACTGCTCCTGAACAGAGGTAAATTAGACTACAGGATGCAGCTCATAACAGCCTTAAAGTAGCATCCCCATGGGTGTACCAGCCGTATTTCATGACTGCAGAGCCCACCGGCGAAAAACACCACCCTCCAGCTGCCGAGCACACCCACAGACCCAACCACCCTGCCCACGGACAGATGAAGACAGTGCCACTCCAGACACAGCCAAGCTTTCGCCATACGGTCTTATGTGTCCTCAAGAGAGAATCCAAAGTTGTAGTCTTTCCCACTGTCAACAGGACTTTCCCTGTGGTCAGTGGGTCTTTCCTCACCGTCACTGGACCTTTCTCCAGGGTCAGCCTAGTTAAGGCAAAGAAGAAAAAGAAACACCCGAAGGTGCTGGGAGGACCCAGAGAAGCACTGTCTTCACCTGCCTTTAGAGCAGTCCTGTACCACCCTTGGAGGCCTGCGCTGTGTTGACGATGGGTACAGGCACGCGCAGGACACTCATTAAGATATCAAGGGACATAACTGCTCCTGAACAGAGGTAAATTAGACTACAGGATGCAGCTCATACAGCCTTAAAGTAGCATCCCCATGGGTGTACCAGCCCGTATTTCATGACTGCAGAGCCCACCGGCGAAAAAACACCACCCTCCAGTGCCGAGCACACCCCACAGACCCAACCACCCCTGCCCACGGACAGATGAAGACAGTGCCACTCCAGACACAGCCAAGCTTTCGCCATACGGTCTTATTGCACACCAGCCTTTTCTGGGATTGCATTCTTCTTAAACTGAAAAGGCAGAGGAGTCAAATTACCACTTTCGCGGTCACTGAGGAGAAACAACCAAGTTTCGAAATATCGGTATATGACCAGGAGTTATATGTTAGTGAGTTTCCCTCCCTATTGGAGGATGTCTCCCCTTGGAGAACATAAGCTTGCTGAAGGCTCATTTTGAGAAGCATTTATTTTATTTTTCCCCATTCACCCACTCAAGCACATACTGTTAGTTAGGCAGAATCATCTACCACTGCAGATATGAATGCGTCATTCTCCCCCTATTTCTTCAATCTAAGACATAAGAGCAAGCTTTGTTTATTATTCAATATATATATATATATATATATATATATATATATAGATATAGATATATATATATATATATATAGAGAGAGAGAGAGAGAGAGAGAGAGATAATATAGATATATATAGATAGAAGTAATGAAACAATGAGGTAAACAACAAATCTGCTGTTATCCAAAATATTTCGGCTACTTAGCCTTCTTCAGCAGGAGTTCTTC
>CM031597.1:74491859-74514359 GCA_018398815.1 Conus ventricosus
ACAATGGGACCCGGGGAAAAAAAAAATGGGACAAATGGACCCATGGGAAACGGGGCGGATGCACATCCCCCAAAATTTCCCCCTCGACGGGCCCAAAAGAGATGTTTTGGGTTTAAGGGAGTGATTTTCACGAGGACACAGGGGACCATTTGGGTACGGGAAAAAAGGTTTGAATTCATGAGGACTCAGTTGACTATTTGCCCCTAGAGTGGGGGTTAACAGAAAAAAAAAAAAAGGGGCCCTTCCCGGGGGGATTTTAAACCGAGTTTTTTCGCGAGGGCCTACGCCCGTTCCCCCCAATGGGTGGGGGAAATTTAAATTATTTGTTTTTGTGTTGCTGTTGTCGGGGTTTTCCCCCCCTTTAGGGTGGTTTTTGGTGCAGTTGCCCCTTGGTGGGGTTTCCCGCTCAATTCGGTTTGTTTCTCTTTCTTTCTTATTCCCACCGCCCGTGCTTTTTCCCTTTGGAAAGTTAAAAGGGGGGCCCGGTATTTTCTCGAATTTTTGTTTTCGGCCTCTCCCCTGTTTTTTCCCTGTCCCCCTGCTTTCGTTTTTTTTTCTTTTGAAGTATGCTAACCCCTTTTGGCCGCAGAATGGCTTTTTTGGCCGCCTTTGTGAGGGAGGTTGCTCTTCACTCGAGGGAAGATTTCTTGGGGCCCCTGCCCCAGCCCTGGTTCTTTTCCCTTATGTCGAGATTTCAGCCCATTAATTTAAATTTCCCTGCGTCGGCCTGTAGGGGGGAAAACATCGCTTTCTTCTTTTTCCCCGCATTTTCCCCTCTGCCCTCTCGATGGAAGGGGGTTTAGGGGAGTTTTTGGGACCGCCCTTGGGGGCCCCCCCAACGGGTAGTGGTAAGCATCAGTTTGTGGTCTGTTTGTTTTGTTTTTGTGTTTTTTCCCGGGGTTAGTCTTGTTTTTGCGCTTTTTTTTTTGTTTTCGAAATTGTAAGAGAAATATTGGGTGAAAACCTTTTTTTGGGGGAATTCCACCCTTTAAAGGGCCATTCTAATTTTTTCCAAAATTTTTTCCCCTGTTTATGTATCGGGTTGATGCGGAAAGTCGGGGGGGGAGGGGAGAGCCCTGGTGTTCCGGGTTTGGGAAATTGCTTGGTCTCGCTCGCCCCCCCTGTAAATTCCCCGGAAACCTTTTACCCTCGGCCACCGTTGTTTGTTTTGTGAAAGGAGAGGGGGTTTTATGTTCACGGCGTGCGTGCGCATGTTTTTGTCGTTCGGATGCGGGGTTGGGTTTTGTGTTATTTTTGAAGGTGTTGAAAAAATGGACATTTTTTGGCCATTGAATTATTTTTTGAAAATTGGGGGCAGTTATTAAGCAAATGGTCCCTGGGGTTGTTTTATTCCAAAGGGAAAGGGAAAAATCGTTATGGTAGTGAGGAAGGGTGAAGAAATTTCTTTTTTGGTTTTTTTAATGTTGTTTTAAATGCAGTCTTTTACCTGCATCGTTTGGAAGACTTGTTAAAGGTGTTTATTGTGTGCTTTGGGATACATTCCCCCCCGCCTCATGCGAGTTTTTTAAGATTGCGGAAGGGGTCAGAGGAAATGCGGCGGGGTTTTCCCGTACCTTTTTCCCTTCCCCCTTTCCCTTTTCTTTTTCCCCTTTCCTCTTGACTCTCCTCCAGCTACGTCTCCCCCCCCCGGGGGCTTCACCTGGGACAAATTGGGAAATGGTGCCAGTAGGGTTTCGGGGCCCAGGGTTTGGTTGAGACCACGGACGGGGGGTTTCCCCACACGTGTTTCGAGGACCCCTTGGTCGGGACGAGGGCGGGTAAAAGCGCCGCCGTTTGAAGGGGCCGGCTGGCCCCCCTTTCCGGGGCCCCCAGTAACAGTTTCGTTCCCCCCCCCCCGGGACACGCTCTTCGTGCCCATTGGAAGTCGAGGGTGTCGGCTTTGAGCGACCCCTGGAAAAAACCAACCCCGGTGGGGAGCCCCCTTGTGCGACGGGGGGCCCCCAAGAAGACTCGACAGGGGAGGGGTGGGGCAGACTCCATGGTGTTAAAAAGGTCAATCCCGGGAAAATTTTTCCTTTTTAATTTGGGGTATTTGTCTTTTGTGTGGAATGCTGAAAATTAGGATAATGGGGTTTCGTATGGCAAAATTTATTTTTTTTATAATTTGATGTTGGGTGGTTTGAAGTGCTTGATTGTGATTGTGAAAGTTGGGTGCGTTGAAGTGCTTGAACCCGTGTTTGGATGTTGTGTGCGTCGGGGTTGTTTCCGTGATTGTGATGTTGTGTGCGTTGGGGGTGCTTTTTTTGTGAGCGTCCCTTGGTGGTTTTGTTGGAATGTTTTTTTTGGGGTGTGAAAAAAGGGGGGTGTTGAATCTTTCTTTATTGGGGTTGGTCTCCCCGGAGCGTGTGGGGTCAGTCACTCCCTTCCCTCCCTAGACCGACCCTGTCGGGGCCAGCCCCGGGGGGTCGGTCGGGGACAATTGTGGGGGCTCGCCCCGGGAGGGTAAAGGGCTTGGTGTCTCTCTTCGTTTCGCCAGGTCCCTGTTTAGTTTGTCTTTTGTGTATATGTTTAGTCAGTTTTGTGTTTTTTGTGGGTGGTTGGCGGGGTTTGGATCTAGAGTGAAGGGAGTTTTTTGTTTTTGGCCTGGGGAACACCCGGCCCGTAAATGGGGGAGTCGAGGTGGAGCCCGAGGGGAGTGCCGAGTCCCAGTCCCCCTTCCCGGGCCGGGGTTTCCTTCACGCAGGTACGGCCTTTAAGTTTGCCTTCTTTTGGGCCGCTCAGTTTTTTCCTGTTTTGTTTTTACCCAATTTTCTTGTTTTTTTTTCTTTTCCCCGGGTTGTTGAGTAAAGGGGGTTGATCGGACGCTGGTTTTTTTTTTCCCTTTTCCGGTTTCCCGTCGATAGGTTTTTTTTTTTTGTTTTTTTTTCCGGCCGCCCCCCCGCATGTTGCTCGTGCCTGTGGAGCCCCTTGTGTTCCCAGGGGGGGGGCGGGCCGGACTTTGTTTTTTTTGTTTTTTTTTGGGTTGACCCCAACGCACTTTTGCTCGTGCTGTAGAGCGCGGTGTTCCCAGATTGGGAGCAGGGGAATTGTCCGCAAAACGCACACCCCCACATTTAAAACATTTAAAAAAGCCCCTAAAATATTTGTTTTTTTTTTAGTTGGGGAAATTTTTTGTCTTTTGTATTTGAAAACTTTTGGAGTTGTTGTCAGGGGTCTTTCCGGGCCCGCGGGTTTTGGGTGGGGCGCGCGTGGCCCGAAGAAGGGGTATTCAAAATGTTACTGTAGCCCCTACTTTTAGTACCAGTACTTGATTTCGGTATCTTTCCCTTTTCCCAGTCCTGTAGCAGGTAGCCCGTGAGTACTTTTTTTCCTCTTGCGGGGGGGTCTTTTTTTGAGCCCAAACCTGGATTTTCCCGCTGGGAAAGGGGGCCAGAGCTAGCGAAGCAATGGGGTTTTTGTTGAGTCGAGAGCCCAAAAACCCCTTTCCTCCCCAGGCTTCCTTTTGGGGCCCATCCCCAAGAAGTTTCCAATAGGGGAAAAATTTGGGAGCCCAAAAGGGAGGGGTCAGAGGGGTTCATCCCCCCGGTGGGGAAAGTGGTGCCCCCGCTCGGATATCACCTCTGCCCTTTAGTTTTGGAGCGACGGGGAAAGGGAGGATGGGCCGGCGGGGGAAGAGCTTTAGAGGGGGGCCCGCTAGACGGAGGCTTGCGCAGGGGAGGGATGAAGACGGGGGTTTTATGATGGGGAAGAGGCTATGCTGCGCAGAGAAGAGGCTCCCCCGAAGGAGGCCCTTCGAAAGGGAAAAAGTGCCAGCTTTAGGGAGGAGGCTGTTTAGACAGGAGGCTCGGGCGTAGGGAGGGGGGTGTAAAACAGGGAGGCTCGCTTTAGAGAGGGGGGGTGATCGGTGGGGAAAGGAAAGGCTGCCCCCGTGGGGAAGGTTTGGATCAGGTTAAAAGAGGGGGGGTGCCCCCGGAGGTTACGAAAGGAAGAGAGGGAAAACAATTCTTTCGGGCCTCCCGTTTTCTGAAAAACCGGGGGGTTAAAATCCCCAGGCAGGGTGATCGGTTAGAGGCCCAATTTAAAATTTTTCCCAGAGTTGGGGTAGTGAAAAAATTGTAGTTTTAGAGCATTTCAAACGGGGTTGCTTTTTTATTAATTGTTGGAGGGCAAAAGGTATGCCCCTTTTTTCGGGAAATTATCTGGTGCTGAAAGGGAGGGGTGTGCTCACTTAAATGAAGGTGCGTTTTATGCAGACTTGCGTTGGCTTGCAAAAAGCTTTTCCCCCCTTTCCCCCGAGCCCTACAGGGGGAAAGTTTAGGTCATGAAGAAGAATAATGATGGACCTTGGGTTTGCGTTTGGTGATGGGCTGGCAACGTTTGGGGTTTTTACTGGGGGTCAGTTGCATTTGGGAGTGGGGATCTGTTCCCCCATTGAAAGTCACCAACACTGTGCCCCCAGAGTTGAGGATGGATGGGGACAGCCCCTCGGGGTTTTCGGGGTGCGATTCACAAGCTGAGGGGGGTTTTGCTGAAGCTCGGGGGTTATGGGCATCGCCCAGATAGGGAAAGAGGAAGCCTCCAAGGTTTTAAATTAGAAATTAGGTCCCGGACAACTGCTAGCGGGTCGAAAAAGGGGCAGGCATTTCCATCGGGGCCTCAGGCCGCCCTGGGTTTTCTTGTGGTCGTCCGGCCCACATTAGGAAGATTGTCCAAAACCCGCGGGTTTGTCAGGGGGGTTAGCCCTTTCCGCATCCTCGGGGCCTGGTTTAACGGGGGTTTTTTCCCAAAGCTTTTTGGTGGGAAAGGTTTTCCGTGTTTCTTTTTTGTTTTTTTGGGCCCACCCTTGGTGGGACCCCAAATTTGGTTTTTGGGGGGGGCTTAAACCCCTCTTTGTTGAAAAGGATTTATTTTTCCCCAAAGGGCCCCGGCGGGGCGTTATTTTGATTTGTGGGGGTTTGGGAGGTGGGTTTTAAAATCCACCCGCCCTTCTGTACTTTTCCTTCTACCCCCTACTTCTGGGGCGAATTTGGGGGCCACGGGGTTTGGAGCGACTCTGTTTTTCCCCTTATCATGGGGAAATACTATCACCTTCGCAGACGGCGCAGTAAAGTCCTTTGTTTTCGGATTGCCCGTAAGGCGTGTGGGGGAGTCCCACACGGCCCCAAAGTAAAAAGCAGGAACGGGGAATTTGGGTTTCCCTTTCTTCAGCCGATTTTAAACGGGGTTTTCTGGAAAGGGGGCCGTCCTGTTAGCTTTTACCCCGTTTTCGGGCCCGGGGGGTTTGGATTTTCCAAACCCCTTGGGGGAAAAAGGGGTTGGTGCCCTGCTCAGTCTCCCCGCCCCGCCAAGGTGAGTTTCCCAAGCCCCAAAAGGGGGACCCTTTTTTTAGGGTTTTTACCCAGGAAAATCGTGGGGCCCAAACCCAGTTGGGTTGTTCCCCAAAGTTGGAGAGCCCTTTTTCCCCCGGCAGGCCACGATTCCCCAGGGGGGTCATTTGGGTCCAAGCGGCTCTGGGAGGGGAAAGGGAAAAGATTTTTTTGGAAGGGATGTTTTCGCGGGTTTAGGCAGTACTGCCGCGTTGCATGTCTCCCAAACGGCCCAACGAAAGGGGTTGCTTTTTGAAGGTGTTCCCCATAGGGTCAGGGGAAGGGTTTGGGACCCATTCGAAAGGTTTGGGGGGGGTCAAACCTGGGGGCCCCATTAATCCCCACCCGATCGCGGTCCCCGTTCCCATTTTCGGTTGGGGTTTAAAATTTTTCTGCGAGTCGAACCCAGGGGGCTGTCCGCTAGGAAATCGTTTCCCCCCTACTTTTGGGCTGAGGCTCCCCGGAGATTTGGACGCGCATGGGGGGCCCAAAAAGAAGTAGGGCCCGGGGAATTTTGGGTACTGGAGAGCGATCTTTCATCCTTCCAGTATTGGATCGGACCCGGCCAGCAGTCTTTCGACCCCTGGTTGGGCCCATTTGGGCTGCAGAGTCATGCTTTTCACCTTCCGTTATAAAGGGGTTTCCCGGGAAATAGGATGCTGACTATTTAGCGGTCTTTGGGTTAGATTTGGGGGAAAATCAGTCAGGGGGAACCCCCCCTCAACCAGGGTTAAAACCCTTTTTGGGTTCGGTTTTTCAGGTGTGTGCCCGTTGTCACTTCGGGTGGGGTTTCAACGGTGTAAATTCCCCAAGGGTTTTGGTTTTGTTACTTTAGGTTGGAAGGTTTGTTTTGGTTGTTTGAAAAATTTTTGTATTTTGTTTTTCCCCCGGGGGGTGATTCTATCGGGGTTTGTTTTTTTTGGTTTTCATCGTATCTGTCGATAAGAGGGTTGGGTTCGGCCCATTGTTTTAAATTTTTGCAAATGCGGCGGGTTAAAAGGGGAGCCTGTATTCAGGAAAAAGATGCTTTTAAAAGGGGGGGTTTTTTCACGGTTTGTCGCGGGGGCTACGACTTTCGACCCCTGGGGTGGGGGAATTACTTATTTTTTTTTGTCGTTGTGTTGTCGGGGACCGCCCCTTGGGTGGCTTGGGGTGCGTTGCACCTTGGGGGTGGTTCAGTCAACTTGGGTTTTTTGCTTTCTTCTCTCTTCTCAAATTCCCCCGCCGTGCTATTCATCCTCCCAGTTCAGGGGTGGCCGGAAACCTTTTCTCAAAATTTCTGTTTTGGGGCCTTGCCTGTTTTTTTCCCTGTGCAGGTGCTTCGTTTCTTTTAGTTTAAATTTTTGGCTCATCTGGGACCCAGCATGGCATTTTGGCCCCGGCCCCCATTGCTGAGGGGGGGTTGCTTTTTCATGGGCGGAAGATGTCTCTGGGGCGCCTGCTCCATTTCCGGGTTTTTTAACCTTATCGTGAGAGTACAGTCATTTATTTTCCAATTCTGCAGTCGGCCTGTGGGAGGGACTCGCTTTTTTCTTTTTCCCCCGGGGAATCTTCGCCTCTGCCCTCTGGACGGACAGGGGTTTTAGAGAGATTTCCTTTGCCCGTTTCTTGGGGGGTCACCAGGGTAGTTTGGAAAGCATCTTTTTCGTGGTCTGTTTTTTTTTTGATTTGTCGTTGTTAGCGGTTTTGTTTTTGCTTTTGCGCAATTTTTTTTTTTTTTCAAAATTGAAAGGGAAAAATATTGTGTGAGACCTTTTTCGGGGTTAAATTTCCCATTTTTATGGCCATTTTTTAATTTTTTCCCAAAAATTTCTTTTTGTTTATGTATCGGTTATGCGGAGTCGGGGGGGAGGGGAGAAAAAATGGTGATCCAGGGTTTGGAAAATTTTGGCTTGGTCTCCCCCCCCTCGTCCCCCCCTGTCATTTCGGGATTTTTACCCTTGGGCCCCACGTCTTTTTGTGTGTGAAAGGAGAGCGGGGTTTTTGTTCCGAGCGTGCGTGCGCATGATTTTGTCGTTGGGAAAAGGCGTGGTTGGAGTTTGTGTTTTTTTTTGAAATGTTTTTGATAAAAAAGGGGACAGTTGTGCCTTGAATTATTATTTGCAAATGTGGTGGCATTATTAAAACGAGGTCGCTGTGTTGATTTATTTCCAAAGGGGAAAGGAAAACGTTAAGCGTGGGTGATGGAAGGGTGGGAAAATTTAAAAAATATTTGTTTTTTTAACCGGGTTTTTTTAATGCAGTCTTTTCCTGCTTGTGTGAGAAAACTTTATTTTAAGTGTTTTTGTGTTCGGTTGGGAAACACTTCCCTCGCCCCTCATGCGAGTGGCTAAGGGCTTGACAGCCCAAGGTCAGGGGGTTCTGACGGCGGGGTTTAGTTCCCCTTCCCCTTTCCCTTCCCCCTTCCTTTTTCTTTCCCTCCTTTCGACTCTCTTCCCCCCTACGTCCCCCCCCCTCCGGGGGGGTTTTACCTGGAGAAAGATCGGTGGTGCCCCGTAGGTCGGGCCACGTTTGGTTGAGGGCCCGGGGGGGGTGGTGCCCACGCTTTATCGGGGCCCGCCTTGGTGGGCGGGGTGGGAGGAGACGCCGGTCTTGACTGGCCGGGCCCGGCCCCGTTTCCCGGAACCCCCGTAAAAAAACTTTCGTTCCCCCCCCCCCCGGGGCACGCTCTTCGCCGCCCCTTGGAAGTCGAGGGGTGTCCCGGGTTTTAGCCCATCCCGCGGGGGGCCAAAACCCGGGTCGGAGCCCCCTATGGGACAGGGTGCTCCCCGCAGACTCGACAGGGGGAGGGGTGTGCAGCACTCCCTGGTGTTTAAAAAGGGTCAATGTGGAAATTTTTTTTATAATTGTGTTTTGTCATATGTGCTGGGGAAGCTGTTAAAAAAAGATCATGTGGTGTTTTTTGGCGAAATTTTTTATTTATAATGTGATGGGTTTTGGGGGTTGAAGTGCTTGATTGTGATTGTGCAGTTGGGTGGTTTTTAAGTGTTGATTTTTGATTGGTGTTGTTGCGTCGGAGTGCTTGATCGTGATTGTGCATGTTGTGTGGGTTGGAAATTTTTTTTGGGGATCGTGCCCTGGTTTGGGGTGTTTGGAAAGTTTATTTGGCTGGTGTGAAAAAATGGGGGGGTTGTATTGTTAAACTTTATTGTGGGTCTCTTGCGGAGCGTTTTGGGTCAGGGCACTCCCTTTTACTCCCCCCTTGGGCCCATCTGTAGGGCGACCCCCAGGGGTCGGTGTGACACGGAAAACAGGGGAAATTTAGGGAATTAGAACGGGGCTGACGAAAAAACAGAGCGCTCGTGGATGCAGAAAGGGGGAAAAAGGGATAAGTGGGGTCGCATGAAACGTGGGAATCGAGAGGACACAAGGAAGGTACTGCGATCTTGGGGAGCCTTTACAGTGGGGGCACTCAATTTTGGAAACAAAGGGAAATTAGCCCCGGACACAAAGGTTTTTACTCACAAAGACTCGGGGGTTTAAAAGGGGGGGCATAGAAAGGGAATCAGGGGACTCAGGGTTTCAAGGGGACTGTCCCTCAAATGGACGCTTCCAGGGGTATGGGTGGAATCAGGGGGGGCCCCAGGTGACAGAGGGGATTTAAAAAAAGGATTTTTGCTGGACTCACGGGGGATTTGGTGGGTAGGGCCGTCAGCGGGGGATGAAGTGGACCCTTTCAGGACAGGGCTGAAATAATATGAAATTTTCCGGGGTTTGGGGAGTTGCGGGTTCGTCCCTTTAGAGAGGATGTTATAAACCCCTGGATCCAAAGGGTCCGGGGGGGCGGAGGGGTCCAGGGGAAATTCCCGGGGGCAAGATGAACTCACATAGACTCGGTTTTGATCGAGAGGAATGGGGGGTTCCCAGCCCCCCAGAGGAGCCCTTTACAAGGTTTTGGTTCCGAAAAGAACCATATTGTCATCAGCAGACAGGTAAGCAGGTGAGGAATTTTTGAACGGGCCCCAAAATGAACACCCCCGGGGTGTGGCACAAAAGTTAAAAGGGCCCGGGTTCCTTGGGGGGAGCCCTTTTCAGATACCCGGTTTGTTGTGGTTGGGTTTTCAGGAGCGTGAAAACCCCTTACCCAAAAAGGGATTAGAAAGAAGGAGGGCCCAAAGGGACAGTTCATGGGTTTTTAAAAAAGGTAATTTACCAAATAACCCGGGTCCCTTTTCCCCCCGCACCCCGGGCCCAACTGTGTGAAGGGGCCCGGGTGGGAGATGGGCAAAAACCCTAGGGAGGGGTTGGACCCGCCGGGGGGCGAAAGGGGGAAGGAATTTAAACCCCTACGACCCCGGCGGCCCAAAGTGAGCGCTTAAAAAACTCGGTCAGTGAGGTTTTGTGTAAAAAAGCAGTGAAAAGGGAGGGGGGTTTTGGTTCGTTCGGATGGTGTTGCCCAGGGTTTACTGGGTTGGTTCTTTTTGTAGGCTGGTGAATGTGTGGGGGGGTTTTAGTAACCCCCCTTTAAAATAAATTTTTGTGTTAATGACCACCCAACGGCGGGGGAATTTTCGTGTCCATTTGGGCGAGTGTTGGGGTTTTGCCCATTTAAAATTTGGGAGGGGTTTTTGTGTAAATGTGATGTGTGTGGAATTTTGGGGGTGGCGGAAATTTAGGGACTTGTGAATAGGGGTTTTGGGAAGGGGCCCTGGGGAAAAAGGGGGCCCCAAGGGAATCCCTTTTTTTCCCCTTTTATTTTAAAAGAGGGGGGAACAAAATGTCGGGAGAAAACACCGGGAGAGAGGGGAGAGGAGAGAAGGAAAGGGGAGAGAGAGAGGAGGAGGAGAGGGAGGAGGGGGGGACAGAGAAAGGGGTTTTGAGAGAGAAAAGTGGTTGGGATAGAAAGAGACAGCAAGGGGTTTGAGTTAAAAAACAAGTGGGAAAAGAAGGAAAAATAAATTTTGAAGCCCCGAGGTGGGTGAAGACAGACAAATGAATTTGAACCGGGGGTGGGTGAAGAAGCGACGAAAGGGGAAAAAGGGGTTCGATTTGAGAGCCAGAGACGACCCGAAGCCCCCCTGAAGCCGGAGCCAGTAAACCCAAAGGGGGGCACCAAACAAGCAGTGTGAAGAAGACGTGGGGAAAAGACTTTTTTTTTCAAGAACTGTGGTGTGGTGTGAAAAGCGTGGTTGTGGTTTTTGAAAAACCCGGCCAGGTAAAAAGTCATTTATTTTTCCCGGGTTAGGGAAATATTGATCTTTTATGGGTTTATTTTTTTCCTTTTTTTGGGGAATTTTGGGTTTTTCCCTGTTTGATTATAAGTAGCATAGAAATTTGGTTTTTTGTTTTCAGTCGTGTTAGGGGAAACGAATGCGTGACACCCCTTCCGGGAGAGAGGTGAAGGTTTTGGGGGGGCGCTTGATGTGCATATGCATGTATGAGTGCCCAAAAATAACCCTTTGGGGTGTTAAGCCTGTTAAAAATACAACAACTTAGTTTAAATTTTAAACAAAACCTTTACGATTTCCCCCCTCCGGGGCAAAGTGGCGGGGTGCCGGAATTTCATGGCCCAAAATTTTTTTCAGGGGGGAAAAAAAAGTGAGTTCTTGAGTAGTATGGGGCGAAGCGTCCATAAAGGCAATTACAAATTTGCTTTTCTAATTTTTTTCTTTAGGCTTTGAGTGTTGAGTATGACTTTTGTGGAGGGTGGTTTTTAATCAGAGGTTTGTTCAGAGAAAGAAAAAGAACGAGGTTTAGTCTTTAAAATTTTCAAAGAAGCTGTGGTTTAAGGGGTTTTTGGCTCCCTTTTTGGGGAGGAACATTACCATGGTGGTTTTACGAAAAACGTTTGGTAGGGTAAAATGTTTAATGATTTTTCCGGGTTTTTTTAAGATTTTAAAAGTTTTTGTAGTGCTAAACCGACAAAATGGTTTGAAAGGGTTTTTTCCCTTAGAAAATGTGAGTTTTTGGGGAGAACTGGTTTTTACAGGAAGGTTTTTCGGTTTAAAATTCATTGGGAAAATCAGGGAGAAGTGGAGAGATGGAAAAGGGGTGAAGGGAAGGGAAAATTTGAAAAAGGAAAGTCGACGCTGTCAAAAAAAATGGATTTCCCAGCTGAGAGACTTTTTGATCGAAAATGCTGCCCTCGAAGGCGAAAGAGGGCAGAAGAGTGCAGCTGCCAGAGCAAGAGCGAAAAGCAGAGAGGCAGAGAGCAAGGCGGAATGCGGGGACTGGCGCCAGGGCGAAAAGCGAAAGGGAAAACGGAGATTTTAGCCCAAAAAAATCGAGTTGGAAAAAATAAATCCCAAAATGTTTGTGAAATAGGCACCATTTTGAACAGTAGGCGCAGGGTAAGTTGCGCACCTGATTAAAAATCCCAAAGTTAGAGAAAAATGGGGTTTTGTACGAAAGCCTTATTTAGTCCGGGTTTTAATCGGTTGCCCAGCACGAGGGCCGGCCCCAAGATGAGGGCAATAAAAAAGTTGCCTTGTTTTGGGCAGGTTTGCGTTACACACGTTTCACCTACCCCAAAAGGGATCAGAGAGATTTTGAAAAAGGTGAAACAAACCCGTACTAAAGGCGTTTTGTTTTTAATGAAGAAGGGTTTTTTTCGTAAGTTTCGCGAGGCGAGAAACGAAAGGGGGAGACATCCCCAGTTCCCCGGGTTTTGATGGCCCCAAATTTTAACAAAAGGGTAGAACTTTTGTGGGTAGACAGTGAATTTGGGGCTCAAGACATGGGGGATGAAGAACAGATACTTATGGGGTTTTGGGAAAGGGGCCTTCCCCTCCCCATTTTAAAGGGAAAAAAGGGGCAACCAAAAATTGTCAGGTTTTTTAACGGCAGAGGGGTTTCCCTGAAGCGAGGGTGAATTTTTCCTGAAAAGAGGGGAAAACCCGGAAAACTTATTCAGGGGTTGAAGGCCGCCCCATGGGCTCACGCAAAAGAGTCAGTGTACAAAACCCTAGGCCAACGGTCTCGGGAGAAAAAGGTTGAAAAAAAAAAAAAAGCCAGGGCTTTGGGAAAGAGCCCTACTGTTTTTGTTTCCAAAAAGGGAGGGCAATTGGCTAGGGATTGTTTTTCAAAATCACCGAAGGCGCAGCAATGAGGATAGGACAAGAGAGAGGGAGAAAAGAAAAAAAAAGAACAAGATGACAGTGTTTTTTGTTCCTTTATTGTGCTTTTTGTGTTACCCGATTCGGCGATAACTGGAATTTTGCCCCCAAGGGAGAGTTTGGGGGGCAATGTGGGGGTTAAAGTATTAAAAGGGCTCGGGTGCACGGGGGTAATTGGTGAAAGGGGTCCCTGGTTGAGAAGGGGCAATTCAAGGTAAAACCAGGGTTTTAGAAAATGATGGAAAGTAGCAGAATTCAGAAAGGGGCCCGGGTTTTTTAAATTTCACCCATTTATAGTGGAAGTGTTTTAAGGTTTGGTGTTTGAGCCCCCGTTTGATTTGGTTTTCGGAAAATCCCCTGGAGCAAGTGGGGACGGAGGAACCCCGGCCGGGATTTCTGTGTTGAATTTAGGGAAAAAAGGGAAAACGGAGGGAAACCCCCCAAAGGAGTCAAAAAAAACTCCAGGGAAAAAAATTGGAGCGTGTCCATGGACCTTCCCCACTAATTAGGGGGAACAAAAAAGGGGGTTACTCGCCTAGAAAACTGATTGGTTTTGCTCACAAGGGGGAGAAGGAAAAAAGTTTTTAAAAAGGGTACAATGGGTTGGTTAGGGCAACGGAAATTGTACCGAACTTTTAAAATTCGGTTGGGAAAAAAAGAAGAAAAAAGGTTTTTTCGTTCCCAGGCAAGCAAAAGGCGGTGATGTCGAGAAACCTGTGACGTCAGCTGGGCCAAACCCGGTTTAAAAAGCCCACAAAAAAGGGAGTGAGCGAGAGTACTACTGGCCCCGGGATCCTTGGGGTATCAGGGCGTTTCTGTGCGCATTGAAAAAATTTTCGGGGCGGTACGACAACGTGGGTTAAAGGAGTGAAAAAAGGTGAAGGGACCCTAGGCCCAAAAAAAATGGTTCGGGCAGATTATTTTTGCCGGGAATGTAAATATGTTGTGTGTTTCGTGGTCTTGTGCAGTTTTAGCGTATTGCTTTTGGGGGGCTGGGTTTGGGCCGGGGGTTTTACAGAAGGGGGGGGGAATTTTCCGGAAAAAAATGGTTTTTTATGGCCATACGACTTAGGCTGGGGGAGATTTCAGATTTATGTTGTTTTTTGGGTTTGGGCAGTGTTATGTTTTTTTTTTTCTTTTATAATTTTTGTTGAAGACAAAACTTGCGTGGTTTTTGGTGTAAGTAGGCTTATGGGGAGGTTGATTTTAGCATGGTTTAATGGGGAAAAATTAAAGAGTTTCATCTCCCTTTAATGTTTTTAAGGTTTAGCCAAGCAGGGCATTTTCTTCGGGTGGGGGGAAATTTTTCAAGGAGCGTGAAACCCCTCACAAAAGGCATTGACGCTTGGAGACCAAAAGGGGGCATTGTACGTTTGGGATTTCAAAAAGGTAATTTTACCAAGGGAAACCGGGTTACCTTACCCCCACACGGGAACTGTTGGGGAAGGGGGCCCGGAAAATGGGCAGATGACAAAAAACATAGGAGAGGGTTCGGACCCGCCGGTGGCGGAAAGGGGGGAAAGGGAAAGTAACCACTACGGGCCTCGGCGCCCCGTGAGCGTAAAAGGTCGGTAGTGAGGTTTTGTGGGTAAACGTCAGTTTTAAAGGAGGGGTTTGGATTGTTGGATGGTGTTGCGAGGGTCCTGTTTGGTTCATTGTCAGGGGGGCCCCGAATGTGTGTGGGGGGTTTTTGTAACCCTCCCTTTAAAATTTTAAATTTTTGGGGTTAATGACACGAAGTCGGCGGGGAAATTTTCCCCATGTCCCTTTTGGGGTAAGTGTGTGTTTTCCCAAATCAATTAGGTGGGGTTTTTGTTGTAAATTTTGATTTTGTGGAATGTAGGAAATGGGAATTCAGGGGGACGGGGAAAGGGGGGTTTTAGAAGCAGCGTTTGGGCAAAAGGGATGGCCCGAAGGGGAAAAACCCTTTTTTTTTCCCCCCCGTATAAATGGGGAGAACAAAAGTGCGGGAGAAAAAAACGGGAGAGAAGGGAGGTGAGAGAGGGAAGGCAAAAGAGAGAGAGAGAGAGGAGAGGAGTGAGCAGGGGCGAGAAAGGGTCGAGAGAGACGGTGGTCTGGAGATAGAAGAGACAGAAGGGGCTTTGAGTTAAAAAAACAAGTGGAAGAGAAGGGAAAAAATAAGTTTGAAGCCAGGGGGGTGAAGACAGGACAAACGGGGAAATTTGGGAAACCCCGGGTGGGTGAAAGGAACGACGAAGAAAAGAGTTCGACGTCGAGACAGGGACGACCGAAGACCCCGTCCGAAAACCCGGGGGGCCAGTCAAAACCAAGGGGGTCCATCAAGCAGTGCTGAAGAAGACGTGAAAAGGGCTTTTTTTTTTAAGAAAGGGTTGGGGTTTTGGGGTGAAAGCGGGTTGTGTGTTTTGAAAAACCCGGCCGGTTTAAAAAGTCATTTTTTATAACCCCGGGGTTAGGAAGTATTTATCTTTTATGTGTTGGGTTTGTTCATTTTTTGTAATTGGGTTTTTTTTGTTTGATTATAAATAGCATAGAATTGTTTTTTGTGTCGGGCGTGGGTTTGGAGAGAAAAAAGAAAAATTTCGTGAATCCCTTTTGGGAGAAAAGGTGAATGGTTTTTGGGGGGGCGCAAAGTGTGTGCATAGGGATGAATGAGTGCAAAGATAACCTTGGTGTGTTAAGCCTTTACTAATAAACATCAAATTAGTGCCTTAAACAAACCCCCACCGATTTCCCCCTCCCGGCAGGGTTTGGCCCTTTCATGAAGGGGTTAATATTTTGCGACTTGGGGGTCATGTCACAAAGAGAATGGTGGGAGCGTTTATAGGGGGGGGAGGGAGGGGGGAAGGGGGGGAGGAAGGTTTTTGGTGTGGGGGGGTTGGGGGGGGGGGGGGGGGGGTGGGGGGGGTGGATTGGGGGGGGGGAATCTCTTAAAATTGGTTTAGTAAGTCCACAAAGGGGTTCGCCGAAAAACCCGGATTTAAATTCCCACGAAGGTGAAAGGGGATCAAGTTTAAGATGGTGCACGTTAAGGGAGGCAAAAAAAGCCAAATAAATTCAATTATGACTTTTTTTTTTTCACGAAAATTTAAACCCCGTTCTTGTTCAAAGGGGTTTTTTGTTGGTTTGGGTGATGGGGCGACAAATTTTTTTGGTGCTAAGGGCCAATTTATTGTTTTCCCCGGAAATTAAAGTTTTTGAGTGAGCGCGCTCCCGGCCCTTATGAAACTGGAAAACCTACACCTTGTTTTTCTTGGGTTTTGGGTTTTATTTGTATGAAATTTGTTATAATTTTGATTTTTTTTGTTTTCCCTTTTTTGGTTTATATCAGTAAATGGTTTGGTTTTACTGAAAAAAGTTCTTGAAATCTCCCTCTCTCTTCTTCTCTTTTCTTCCCTTTTCTCCCGTCTGTCTGTCTGTTGTTTGTGTCTTTGTTTTTCTGGGCTCTCCTCTGTCTCTGTCTCTTCGTTAAAAGGTTTTGGTCTTGGGTCTTTTTTCTTAAAAACCCTCTCTCTCTCTCTCTTTCTCTCTCTTCCCCTCTCTCTCTTCTCTCCTCTCTTTTCTCTCCTCTTTTAAAAGTCGGAAAGGGAAGAAAAAAATCATTGAAGGTAATTGGTTTTAAGGTGAAAAAATTGCACCCAAAAAATCTGTTTCTTTTTTTTTTATACGCATTTGTCCAGAAAAATATCTCCAGGTTTGAAAACTGTATTGGGGTTTTTTGGGGCTTGAAAAAAAAGGGTCTACTTGTGAATGAAATTTTTGGGGTTTTTTATGGGAAAAAAAAGGGTGTAAACTTTTTTTAAAATATATAATTTTATATTTTTTTTATATTTTTTATTTATCTATTTTTTTTATATTTATATTAAATTTATTAAATTTATTTGGTTTGGAAAGGTTTTTATTTTTTGGAAATTAAATGCCCCCCTTTTTTTGTTTTTTTTTTTTTTTTTCGTTTGGAAAAGAAAATTTGGGGTGTTTAAAAATTTTTTACTTGTAAAGCCATCTGTAATAGAATGTTGTCAAGGACGTACTCCCGCAAATGTGGCCTAACAGTGTAGACATCTCTCTCTCTCTGTCTCCCTCTCAATGTACTGGCGCCTCGGACGCACAGAAGAAGGAAGAAGAAGAAGAGAGTCCGATGGTCTTCGTTCAAGGCCTCAATAGTAGTACCATTATCTTTTCTTGCAGCAAATGACGTCATCTGATTAGCTTTTATCTTAGCCTCAGGGGCTCTGTGTCAGGCATAATGAGTTACCTTTTCTGAAAGCAAAATGGCATAAGTTAATCTTATTGGCTATTTGTTGTTACAGCCTCTCACAACAAATGACAAATAAATTGATTGTCTGTTTGTCTGTACAGGCCCCTTGTCAGGAGTAATCAGCGACCTGGTGACGCACCGGGTGGCTGTTGTCAACCTCGGTGTAATGTCAGTGGAGGAAGGACTAGCGCACAGCCCAAACACACTCACAGCTTGCTTACAATCTCATTCATATATCATGCATCCGTCACATCAAACCACTAGTAAAGTCTATAACTTTACTACACATGATCATAGAAAGAACATCAATGCATCTGGAATCAAATGAAATAAAACATTCTCTCTTTCCTGAACTTCACAAAATCATTTATCTAAAACATCGTTAACTAACCCGGGTATAAACAGATTTCTACTTTACCTGGCCAGGTGATCTTAACTATTCACGAATCACTGTCTTTTCTTTTCTTTTCTTTTTCTTTTCACTGTCACTTTCACAACACGACACAACCGCCGGCACTGGTGTTGGTCTGATGGCGCCTGGTCAGGTGAGACTGTTGGCGTTGGTCTGTGGTTCTGCTTGGCGAAGTGACGCTGCCAGGTATGAGGTCGAACCCCCGGTTAGGGTAGAACAGTGACTATCAACATCGATCTGTTCTCCTTTCTTTCTTCCTACATTAACGCATTGCACTATCTCTCTCTCTCTCTCTTCTAGTCTGCTCTTATCAAATGGACATGGTTGCTTTTCTTTTCCTTTTTTCTTTTCTTTCTTTTCTTCTTCATAAATTAGCAACTCTCTCTCTCTCTCCACATCTCTCCTCAGTCCTTCCTCTGCAGACTATCTCATGCTAATCTCTCAACTTGGTTCTCTTCTCTCCTCCCCTCATCTCTCTCTCTCTCTCTGCCCTTCTCTCCTGCAGAGCTCCACTCAGAACCTCTCTCTCCCTCTCTCTCTCTGTTCGTTCTTCCCCTCGTTCTCCCCTCTCTTCATCTCTCTGCCTTTTCCCTCGTGCAGAGACTACACCTAAAACCTCCTCATCTCTCTGTCTCTGTTCGTTCTCATCTCCCTGCCTTCCTGTAGGCGAGAGCCTACTCTCCCCGAGCTTCTCCCTCTCTCTCTCTGTCTGTTCGTTTTCCTCCCCCAAGTTAGGTTTTTTCCCCCAAGTTAGGTTGTTTCATTTTTTTGTCCGTGACAATTTCCCCCTTGCAAAAGACCATGCTCCGCATTGTCTCAAAACAACGGTACAAAAAGGACAACAACCGAATTTGCTGACACACAGCTACACGCGCAAAGTTTGGAAAATACTTTACAACCAACGGTTTATAAATTAAAAAATATACAATTAGTGAATACCCCCCCAATGAGTTTCTTTGACGGCGCTCTTGCTTTTATTTAAACTCATTTTAACGCCTCGTGCGCACTTTGCGATTCCCCCCCGGGGATTTGCCATTCTTCTTTCACACCTTATGAAAAGCACAATAAAAAAATCCGATCCATACAATACTGAGGAATTCCATCCTCACTTATTGCAAAAAATGCATCACTACACAAGCGACGTATGCTCCAAGCATAAACTACATCCACATGAACAAGTCTCACAAAGAAAATATGAACAAGTCTCACACAAAAAAAATATGAACCATAGCCAACTGGGATGAACCCTATCCAATCAACATAACTGGAATCAACACATTATCAACAAAGCACCCTGGATATGACTGACTTCCTCTGAGTTGCAGCTTGCTAGACTACACGACTTAAATAGTCAGCTCCGACATTCTGTCGACCGGGAATGTACTGCACTCGTTACCTGTAGGGCTGCAGTGCCATTGCCCAACGCAGAACTCTGCTGTTTTTCAACTGCGCCTCCTGCAGGAATTTGAGTGGTGATGATCCGTTCGATCACGAACTCTTTCCCATACAAGTATTTGTGGAATTTCTGCACGGCCCACACGACAGCTAAACACTCCTTCTCTACAGTTGCGTACCCTTCTTCACACTTTGTCAACTTCCTGCTAGCGTATCTCACAGGGAACTCGACCTCTTCATGCTCCTGCAACAATACTGCACCTATCCCACCACCTGATGCATCTGTCCGCAACAAAAATGGTTTGGACATATCTGGTAGCTTCAAGATGGGACGGGAACCTAGTCTTTCCAACACCGTCTGCAGTGCTTGCTCTGCAGCGTCTGACCATTTCGAACCACTGCCGGTTTCCCTGCCTTGACCAAATCACTGAGAGGACTCGTGATTGCTGCGAAATTTGGTACAAACTCCCTATAGAACCCAATAAAACCTAGCAGACTCCTGACTTCTGTTTTGGTCTTTGGTCTCTCTGAATTCATCATCTTCTCCACCTTTCCTCTTTCCGGCTGCTTTGTGTTCGCCTCCGACAACAAAACCTAGGAACTCCTACTGTCTAGCCCTTCATACAGTGACACATCCCTGTATGACTCTTCTGGAAACTTAGGCAACAAAATCTCCCCTTCTTCTGCTGAGTCTCTTTCACCTCATCAATGATTGCTGCTGCGCCTATGTAAATCATCAAGACTCGGTCAGCCGTTTTACCGGACCGAGATGACTCGCCATGAGCGACTCGTGACCCACTGACATGACAGTGTCACGATAACATGCTGTACCTCTAACTGAGTGGTCACCTTACCTGTCCTTCCCCTTGGTGAACACTCGTACAACAGCCCGCCTTTCACAAGAAATTCTGTCTCACCTCCTCAACCTCCTGTTTCTCTCCACCTCTTGCCAACTCCCAAGACTTCACGAGCGAAGGGTCTTGTTCCTGCGCTGCCCTAAACTCATCAGGCGACACGTCTATGCCTGACTTCCTTCCTGGAACAACTAAACGGTTTAACAACCTTTTCCTCCTTCTTGCTCCGTGTCTGAACTGCTGCCCCTGTAGCAGTCAACAACGCAGGATCCCCTGGATCCCTTGCACCTGGAATATTTCCAATGATCAAATCGTGAAGGGGTTTCTCCATCACCAACGCAGACAACTCGCTGAGAAGTAAGGGTACGTACTTCTATCTTAGCAACTGGAAACTCCCTCACAGTGCATCGATTAGAGTACAGGTCTGGATTTGCCCTGTCAAATCCCCTTTCTCGACCAGCGTTGTTCGTACTACCCCGCATGAACAACCAGTGTCTCGTAACACTTTCACCCTCTGCTGGCCAACTCCACCCTTCTTCCACTGGTAACGAACCACTCAGCCTAGTGCCCTCCATCCCCGACACTGACTGCTGCCCAGTGCTAGCCATAAGCTGCACTCCACCCTCTTCAGACTGAATCCCTTTTGGTTCCACTGCAGGTCGTTTCCCCTGACGACCCTTATCCACCTCTTGCAAGGCTGCTGCCTTCTGGAACCTCATGCGACAATCCCTCGCCACATGTCCCTTCTTGTGACAAATGAAACACCTAATTTCCCTTTGCCCTTCCTTCTGCCCCACCACTGGGTTTGCAGACTTGCAGAAAACTCTCCTAGTCTCCTTGCACTCTTCTCACCTGTGCCTAGCACCTGTTTCTCCTGCACCTTCGTGCCCAAACGTGCCTCTCTATACACCTCTGCGAACTTCAACAACTCCCCTGCTGTCTCTGGCTGTCTCTCTTTCAAATGTATGGTTAACTCAGGGCCGCAACCTGACAAAATCTGTCTTTCATAACTAGCTCTTTCAATTCGGCGAACTCCTTTTCGTACCACTCAACTCTAACCACTTTTCAAAATAGTGATCCAAACGTGCACCAAACTGAGTGTACGTCTCACCTGCTTGTAATTTAGCGGAACGAAATTTCTTCCTGAACCCCTCTCTGTGAGGTCAATCCTTTCATTAAAGACTCCTTCACAGCACCGAAATCAGACTGTTGTTCTGCTGGTAACGCAGTGAAAATCTGCAATGCCTTACCCGTCAGTAACGCCGACAAAATGACTGCCCACTCTCTGGAGGCCAACCTGACTGGTCGCAAACGTTTCGAAACGACTGATGTATGCATCAATCGAATCGGTTCCCTCCGAGAATTTTGGCAACTTGGGTCGGGGAGCATAGCTGCGCACAGAGTCACTGGAAAGTGAACTACCATCATCGGTGGTCTCCCTTTGTATCTCACTTTCTCTAATTCTAATTGAATCTTTAAATTTTCTGTCTCCTGCGTTGCCCTTATTCTTTCTGTTTCCTGCGCTTGCCTTATTCTTTCTGTTTCCTGCGTTTCTTTAGCTTTGAACCCTTCCTGCTCTGCTAATGCTATTTCTACGGCGACACGTCGTCTTTCCGCCCGCTCATCCCTTTCCATCTTTTGCTGGTTCTCAACGAATGCACGCAACTCATCTCCTGAGTAACCTAGATCACGAGCGACGCTCACAAGTTGTTCAATAGGTGTGTTCTTTTCTTCCGCCATTATATCTCTTTCTCTTTTTTTTTGAACAAATTTTTATAACTCCGACAGCCAAACTGGTGGTTACCGACACGAGTGACGTAATAGCACAATCTATGAATGATAATATTAGCTTGGGACAAACGTAATTAGTTTTTATAAGACGCCCAGCGCCTGACCCAACTATGAGAGCGAATTATAGGGAAATCTGTGCGAAATGAGTACTCTGGGGCTGAAATGCCAAGCCTAGTATTAACTATCTTTGGAAGCAATGCCAAGCCTAGTATTTAACTATCTGGGAACATACAGTAAGACAACCCCTTGTCTTAGGATTACAATACTTGAATCCCACCCAGCTTCCTCTCTGAGAAGTTGAACAATTATATTAAATGGGCCAGAATATCCTGGCAAGCTCGCCAATAAATTGTCAACCTCGGTGTAATGTCAGTGGAGGAAGGACTAGCGCACAGCCCAAACACACTCACAGCTTGCTTACAATCTCATTCATATATCATGCATCCGTCACATCAAACCACTAGTAAAGTCTATAACTTTACTACACATGATCATAGAAAGAACATCAATGCATCTGGAATCAAATGAAATAAAACATTCTCTCTTTCCTGAACTTCACAAAATCATTTATCTAAAACATCGTTAACTAACCCGGGTATAAACAGATTTCTACTTTACCTGGCCAGGTGATCTTAACTATTCACGAATCACTGTCTTTTCTTTTCTTTTCTTTTTCTTTTCACTGTCACTTTCACAACACGACACAACCGCCGGCACTGGTGTTGGTCTGATGGCGCCTGGTCAGGTGAGACTGTTGGCGTTGGTCTGTGGTTCTGCTTGGCGAAGTGACGCTGCCAGGTATGAGGTCGACCCCGGTTAGGGTAGAACAGTGACTATCAACATCGATCTGTTTCTCCTTTCTTTCTTCCTACATTAAGCATTGCACTATCTCTCTCTCTCTCTCTTCTAGTCTGCTCTTATCAAATGGACATGGTTGCTTTTCTTTTCCTTTTTTCTTTTCTTTCTTTTCTTCTTCATAAATTAGCAACTCTCTCTCTCTCTCCACATCTCTCCTCAGTCCTTCCTCTGCAGACTATCTCATGCTAACTCTCAACTTGGTTCTCTTCTCTCCTCCCCCCATCTCTCTCTCTCTCTGCCCTTCTCTCCTGCAGAGCTCCACTCAGAACCTCTCTCTCCCTCTCTCTCTCTGTTCGTTCTTCCCCTCGTTCTCCCCTCTCTTCATCTCTCTGCCTTTTCCCTCGTGCAGAGACTACACCTAAAACCTCCTCATCTCTCTGTCTCTGTTCGTTCTCATCTCCCTGCCTTCCTGTAGGCGAGAGCCTACTCTCCCCGAGCTTCTCCCTCTCTCTCTCTGTCTGTTCGTTTTCCTCCCCCAAGTTAGGTTGTTTCCCCCAAGTTAGGTTGTTTCATTTTTTTGTCCGTGACAGCTGTCATGGTTGGTGGAGCGCTCCTTTGTTTGGGCATGGTG
>CM031597.1:74519359-74529359 GCA_018398815.1 Conus ventricosus
AATGGAGCCATCATAATGGCAAGAAGAGTTTCTATCGACAATGTAACAATTCTTTTTTTCGTCACTAACACAGACAACTCAGTATACGCATGTTTTATAATCATATACGTATATCAATGCAGATGAAGGGGAAAAAATGTCGATAACCCCCGTTTCAGTAAAGGAATCTGTGCTCAGCTTGTCAAACTTCATTTATTGGAGGTCCCGCCTTGGCTTAAGGCTGTGTCAGGCCAATTGACATAGGCTAGAACACCAAGGCTACATCAAAATGTTGTTATGCTCTGCATAGTTATGTGGGATTTGTCTTCAGTTGTGACAAGCTCCTGGCATAACATTATCAGTCTCCAAACTCCCCCGAAGTCGGAGTGTAGCTGCCCACGTGGCTGGGTAATCAAAAACGGTCACACACGTAATGTTCTCATCCCCAGCTGATGCATTTGTACCATAGTGTTCAAGTATTTCAGCTGTTCGGATGATCCCTGGAGTCTTTTAGCTAGGGTACGACGACAACAACAACAACAACAACAACAACAACAACAACAACAACAACAACATTAATTGGAGGTCTGTTTTCAGGCAGCGTATCCGGAGCCTGCTGTGCCAGAAATTCCTCTGGGTGATGGGCTTGAACCAGATGATGATAAACGCAGGCTACGTGATTTCCCTCAACTTCTTCCCCGGCTATGCCCAGAGCGTCGGAGTGTCCCTCGAAGACCTGCCAACGCTGTACACCCTGTATGGAATCACCTTGATGGTGACTCGTGTTTCCAGTGGCTTCATCTTGAACCGTGTGCCTAGCCATTTTATGCTAAAAGCTCTGTTTTTCGTGGGGCTGGGTTTCGGTTTGGTACAGCTGTTTCTTCCCCTGTACGGAGTGTCCTTTCAAGCGCTGTTGGTTGAAAGGCTTTTGACGGGTAAGCGCGACGAGTGGTCGTTTCTGTGCAATTTTTTCTTTTCTTTCTCCCTGTGTGTGTAGTAGTAGTAGTAGTGGTAGTAGTAGTAGTAGTAGTAGTAGTAGTAGTAGTAGTAGTAGTAGTAGTAGTATTCAGTTTTACGTCTGTTCCCATCTGTGATATTAGAGAGAGAGAGAGAGAGAGAGAGAGAGAGAGAGAGAGAGAGAGAGAGAGAGAGAGAGAGGCCTGTGACTATGCAAGTATATGCATAATGTGGTTATCTAAGTGTATATAAATGTCCTTCTTTACATCCCTACAACATAACTTGCAAATAATCTTATAGTAAATGCTTAACTGGACTACAAATTAAAGAAAAAAACAACAACATTGAAGGCAAACTTTAAATCTGAAAAGACACCACACAAAGACATGCCTGATAATGGTGGTAAATGAGCTTGAAGAGGTCAACAGTCAAACAGCAGATGCTTACTGGTTATTCTTCGTTCTCCACAGGTACATTTTACTTCGTTTATATAACTAGTTTTTAAGGCATCAAGTTTATGTTATAAAATACTGAAATGAAATTTCAGTTTGGTACATATTTTTCACTTGTAAATTAGGAATGCTGTTTAAATGTTCATAATTAATCAAATAAGTGTTTATATCAGCTATATCAAGTAACGTATTTTTGTAGTGTTTTCTGCATCGGCACCAGACGGTTTGCTTTTATAACTGATTGATTTCAGGTAAAGAAAAGTGTGTGTGTGTGTGGTGTGTGTGTGTGTGTGAGTGTGTGTGTGTGTGTGTGTGTGTGTGTGGTGTGTGTGTGTGTGTGTGCGTGCGTGCGTACGTGCGTGCGCGTGTGTGTTTGTTGTGCCGTACTGTGCCGTGCTGTGCTGTGCAGAGCAGTCTCTGTGTGTGTATGTGTGTGTGTGTGTGTGTGTGTGTGTGTGTGTGTGTGTGTGTGTGTGTGTGTGTGTGTGTGTCTCTCTCTCTCTCTCTCTCTCTCTCTCTCTTTCTCCTTCACACACACACGAACACACACACACACACACACACACACACACACACACACACACACACACACACACACACCTCCCCCTCTCTCTCTCTTTGTCTCTGTTTCTGTCACTGTCTCTGTGCCTCTTTATGTGAAAATTATGCAAGTATATAAATCAGTCCGTGAATTATTGCTTATCTTGTTTACAGCCGAATCACTGATAAATCGACCAATAGACGCATACGAATAGCAGAGGGACAGAGAGATAGATACATAAATACATGAACAGCCCTGGCTGACATGTACATATAGACATACAGATAGATAGAACGAGAGGTAGATAGACAGACAGACGGGTAGGCCTAGATGCATGATAGATCAATCAGTCGATCGACTGATAGGTGGAAATATGTACACAGACAAGGGAGGAGTCCCCTTATTGAACGCAGTGTCCAGACCTACAGCTTTAATGTTAATGTGTAGCAGATTTTAATGACAATGCTTTCAGCGTTAAAGGAGTATTGCCAGTCTCGCTAGTCATCAGATTGTGTTTCCTTGGGAAGGGGAGGGGTCAGGAAGGAATGGGGCAAGGAAAGGTGGGGACGGAATGGGGAAAGGAGTGGGAGAGCGTGGGGAAGGGAGGGGAGGGCAGAACAAGACGAAATTTGGAAAATATCCTAAGGAAGAATGTTAATTTCCATACAATTGTTTTTCCTCAGATAGTGTTTTAGCATTCAGTCACAGAACATGGACGACCATTTGCATTCACACTCATACGAAAGTGGAAAGAGATCCAGAATTCTTATCTCTACATACAAAAATTTGTATATATTTATCACCTTACTCCCCACCCATCCCCCAGCCCCCCAAAAAGAAAGAAAGGAATGGTTGCAGAACAAAAAGAAATCACCGCGCTGGCACTCTGAACGATATATTTCTGTCCTGTACGCCGAAACAGAATGACAAAGATATGAAGGGCGCATGCCTAGACAGTCTTGCTGATGATTGACGAGGACAAGGATGATGAGAATACCACGGATTTGAGTCTGTATGATGAGGAGGCTGTAGCCCTACGATTCCTTTCACGATCTATCCCGGCATCAATCGGACTTGGGAGATGCAGACATCTGCAGTGTCGGTCGGCGCTGCTGTTTTGCTTTCCTCTTGCTCGTCTCTTCTTCTTACTACTCATTTACTCCCCCTCTTCATGTTACTCTAGAATGTTATTTCAGCTTTTAATTTTATGATTCTATGATTTTAGAACGAGGCCCAAGAGTTTGTCTCCAGCAGGTACATCATAACATGTCCCAGTTTCAATACGTCCAAGGTCCCATACACCCCATGTCCTCAACCCTAACCCTAACTTACATCTCACCTAACCTACTGTTAACTCTTACCCTACTTCTGATCCTAACTCTGACCTTACATATAGTGTCTGTGATTTACAACGTGGGTTGTATCGTGGCATGGAATAAGATTCTTTGGACGCGTCCAAACGACCCCTCCCTGACTACAGCTACTACCCCAGACTGTCTTCTGCTAGCCATGGAAGCTGCGGCTCATTTATGAGGTCAGGAACTCTCTGTCACAGGCATCATGTACGGCTCGTCCCTGGTGCTGGTGACTCCCATTCTGGACCACTATCTGGGAGCCCAGAACCTCCCGGTTGCCTTTGGCATCGTCATGCTGTGCAGCGGTGTGGGGTCGGTGACTTTCCCTCCCATTGCAGGTATGTAACAGCAGCGGAAAGCAACAGCAGCGACAGTAACATCAGCGGCAGCAACAATAATTGCATTTGCCGTCTGAAATCACACGGTTCAAAGATGTTACATGAAAGTACAAGTGCCTTTTGTTTTATGCTGCTTCTGCTGCTGCTCCTGTTGCTGCTGATCGTGTTTTTGTCACTGATGCTGCCGATGTTACTGCTGATGTTACTGCCATTGCTGCTGCTGCTGCTGTTGCTCATGCTCAGCTATTGCCGTAGCTTCTGTTCTCATCATTATTTCTGATTGCACATCTGCCAATGCTTCGCTATTACTCTTCTGTCTGCTGATGTATCTGCCGATGCAAGGACCACTGAAGCTGCAGCTTCTGTTGCTATCACTAGCACACTTGCTCCTTGGCACGCCTCCACAACAGAATAACAACTTATTTTGCAAGTGACACCAATAGGCCTACTTCTTATTGCTACAGCCAAATACGAAAGACAGCGCTTGCTCTGCTTTTGCGATTAGTGTGTCATTTAAGCCAGATGTTGACTCTTTTAGAAAAGCGTCATGAATGATTAGCGCTTGTTACTGAGAAAGGAGTCATGATTATATGTCCCTATTGATCTTTTGTCCCATCGTTTGTGAGATAAGATCTGCTTGGTTGATTTTATTAGATGAAATCTGCATGGCTGATGGTAATTGTTAATTTGTTGTCGCATGTCGTGTTAGAAAACGAAAACAAAAACAACAACAAACATACATAGCGTCAATTGTCATTCAATCACCTTACAAAGAAAAATTGTTTGAATTGATCCTCATTCAGATCTTGGCCCAACTTCAGAGGAAAATCCCCACAATGACAAGTCCTTGCTGATGTCTTGTCCCGTCCTCTCTCTCTCTGTCTCTCTCTCTCTCTCTCTCTCTCTCTCTCTCTCTTCTCTCTCTTGTCCTCCTCTCTCCTCTCTCTCCTCTCTCTCTCTCCTCTCTCTCCGAAGGAAAAGATTAATGATTATGTGGTAGCCTACAGCTTAGATGCCTCCACACCATCCTCAATATTCACTTGAATGACTTCATCACCAACATTGAAGTCCTCGAACAGGCAGAGCCACCAACATCAAGGCCATGCTGTTGAAAGTCCCAGCTACACTGGGCAGCTTGGTCTCCAGGATGGAGGATCATCGCCTGCCCAAGATTGCCCCGCATGACAAACGCTCCACCGGCCATCGCAACAGAGGAGCACAAAAGAAGCGATACAGAGACTGCTTGACAAAAACCCTTGGTGCCTGTACACCATTGCCAGTGGTCCTCCCAAGCTGTGGATTGTAATGTCTGGTGGTACACCATTAACAAAGCTGCCCCCTCCATCGAAAACGCCTGAGGGCCACCCTTGAGGACAATAGCTGCAGGATGAAGAACGGTGACGCTGCAACATTGAACCCTGATCAGACTTGTACTGAGCTACAGTGGCCAGGCTGCCTATCCTACATTGGCCCGGTCAGCCATGATGTGTCCTGCGGTCGACGTGGGCCACTTCTGTCATAATCTTCGTCTCCGAAGCTAAGCCTACACACACACACACACACACACACAAAACAAAGCTCATACATATATTATATATACTATATATATTATATATAATATATATAATATATATATATATATATATATATATATATATATATATATATATATAATATATATATAAACTATCTTTGAAGGGCCAGAGCTACTTTTCTAACGTAGATTTCCGTTTTGGAAATGAATACAATGTGCATGGTAAAGTCAGCGTCAACACATTTCTTTTCACTGGTTTGTGAGGCTGACAAGTCATTGGATAATGAGGGAGAAAGTTAAATGGGGGAAAAACGCCAGCTTTGTGACGATAGTCAGCTTTGAACAAGGGAAACGGTTACAGAATGTCAAGTTTTTGTTTTCTGGCTTTCGGTATTCTGCGTCTTTGCAAAACAGTGTTTGAAAGACCTGCAGTCCGTCAAGTGATAGAATCATAACTAAACAAAGACCGTAGTTGTGTAACTTTACATAAAAGAAGAGACAATGCCCAAATGACCTCAATGCACAAACACATGTCATGATCATGTTTTCATGAGTCTTAATATCTCCTTTAATTCATTTCAGAGACAATGTAGACAATTACGATCTTTGCTTATAATGTCACCCTTCCGTGAAAATCTACACAATGAGAGCTTTTGCTTGGGCATTTTTCCTTCTTTTATGTAAAATCACACGACTACGGTCTTTGTTTAGTTACGATTCTTTTTGAGAAAGGTTACTCCACAGCGGTCTTTTACAGAAAAGCTACTGGAATTAGTACTCGTTCATCCCCTTTGTTCCAATTCAGCTGTTGTCTAGCCTTGTATAGAAATGTTACGCGATTGTTGGCTAAGGTTTGATGTCCACTTTACTTTGGAGAATACCACATTGTTATTGATTCTTCTTTCAACCATGGTCCCATCTTGCATCTCTGTCATATAACAAAGGAAAGAGCCAAATATTCCTATATGTGTGTGGTCAAACAAACGTTTGTGTTTGTTAAAAAGTCATATGGTTGCTACGTATCTCTCTCTCTCTCTCTCTCTCTCTCCTCTCTCTCTCTGTGTGTGTGGTGTGTGTGTGTGTGTGTCCTTGCGTATGAGCATATTTGTATTTGAGCGCAAGCACGTTTTGCCTGTTTTACCTGCTTCATTATTACTTTTTTTTATCTTCCTTTCTTTCATTCTGTGTATCTGCTTTTCTGTCTTTCTGTTTGTCTTTCTTTCTTTTTTGTTCTTCTTTCTTCTTTCATTGCTTTCTTTTTCTTTTCCTTTTATGCACAACTTCCAGCCATATTTTTCTTCATCAAAGGGAACTTTTTTCTGTGCTTGAAACGACAGTTGTTGTAAAGTACTGGTGATGCCTGTCATTTCTGATCGTTTGAGCATTCCTCAACTTCTTTTTTTTTTTTTTTTTTTTGGCATGGTTTCTGTTAACAAACGACAAACTTGGTTCCAGGAGCCCTGTATGATGTTTACGGCACTTACAACGTCTGTTGTTATCTGTCTGGTAAGTCTTAGACCACTTCACTAGCGGCTGTGTAGAATAATCATTGGTATGATAATGGTAGTCAGTGATCATGGTTCCAATTTAACATACATATCACATAAATCATGCTCACACTTAACGTGTGAATCCTCTCCTCCATGTCTCTCACGAACGCGGCTGCTATCTCTTGCGAAGTGGCTTCTCCCTCATTGGTTCTGGGATACTGTGTGTGCACTTTGAAGCTGAATAGATCAGATAAGGCGGAAAGCAAGGGGGAGGGGGGGGGGGGGGGGCGCGAGAAACGAGGCCGGCCACATGGGAGGAGGAGGGACGGGTGCGGGACGGTAGTGTGTAAGATATAATATGGGGGGTGCAGAGAGAGAGAGAGAGAGAGAGAGAGAGAGAGAGGTTAAAGGGAGGGAAAGGAATGAACTGAGAACAAGAACTGCGGGAAAATGCTCGTTCATGATCGATATTCCACATTTTAGCTTTTGAAAACCTGACGCTCAAATAGAAGGACAATTTTTTTAGAAGCTGGTCGTCTATACATTTCATATTTCATTTTCATATGTGATGAAAATTATTGTGTCATCATACGATGATAACCACACATTCACTCGTTCGCCATTGCATTCCAGGTTCAGTGGGTGTCGCGTCAGCGCTGTCTTTACTATTCACGCTCTGCTTGAACACCAGACCCTAGATGACCCTCACAGACTGGAAACATCATTGATTCTGTCAGTGGGACGGCCAGCGGACGTCATCGCTGCCCCAATAAAGCTCGGAACAATACTAGCCTTGCTCACCTGGTGAAAAAAACAACAGCAACAACAACAACCAACTAACACAGATGACGACAGCGGATGTATCAACGTCATAAACTGAGTCCGGCGGACAGTTGAGACTGTACAGTTCTGATATTGAACAGAGACAATCGGCATGGAGTAAAGAAGTGTCTTAGCTGCCTTAAAAATGTGACGACAACAACACAACAAAATGTGGTGGGGAGGGGGGGGGGGGGGGGGGGTTAGGGGGGGGGGGGGGGGAGAGATTTTGGTGCATTTCTGTTTGGATTCTGTGAGTCGCATAGCAGCGTTGCGACTGATCGGAGAAGCTGACAGAAAAATACGTGCAGGAAAAGGGTTAAAAAACAGCGTTCGGTTTATTTCAGGTTTTACTAGTGGTATTGCACTTTTATCGCTACCGCTGTTTTTGAGGACGGTTTACACTATATATAGCTACGCTGTTTCTGCAAGTCATGTTCTGGCAAGCGCAACTGCACCATCTAACAATCACACCACATGTTTAAATAAAAAAACAAACAAAAAAACTTCTATTCACCAAAGAGCAAGATCATGATCACATGTATCTAAAAATGTCAGCGAAGGGTTCGTAATGACATGAGGTAAACATAAACAGAAATATGTTGTAAAAACAAAGAACAGAAGATTACGATTAGAGGCAGATCAAATGCTTTGGGATCCAAAAGGACCCAAGGAGAACAAAACCTGTACACATGCACAGAGTGGTCCGCTTCTAGCCTCCTTCTGAGTAACCCGAGATAAATTCATACACTGGTACAGAAAGAGTAGTCCGCTTTGGGCTTATTTCAGGGTAACCCAGATCAAAACATAGAGATATACGGAAAAAGTGGTAACTTAACTCGAACAGTGTTTTTTAAACAAGCGCGGACGCAGAATGAGAGATTACAAAGCTTTATTTGCATCATCCAAAAGATTTTATCACACCCCGCCCCCCTGCCCCCCGACCTTGTCCTTTTTTTTTTGTCAAAGTCATGGTTATGGAAATATCCGTAATATCATTGAATTTAAGTTGGCTGGCATGCATAGCAGATCTGGTCGTTATCTCTAACTGTAAATCCCTTACACGTACAGACTTATTTGGATCATCCAAAAGATGTTATTCCTCCTTCCCCGCCTTTTTTTTTAAGTCATGATAATTGAATAATCCTTAATGCCATTGAAAGTAAGTTGGCTGTGTGCATTGCAGATCCGTCGTCATGTCTAGAAAGTAGATCACTTAAAAAGCACAGCGTCCTCAAATGCGGGCAATATCATTCTCACACTCTCACTGTGTAAAATACTGAACAGCAAGTCTAAAATAAGTGTGACAAGGCATCAACATCCTTCAGACTAGCTTTTTCTCGTCACCCAATGCAATACAAGGACAAGAGGAGTTACTTCATGGGCCAGAACATGACAGTGCAAAATGACCTTCAGCTCAAAGAAACAGAGCCAGGAATTATGTGGACGAACATTGATACGCGCGTTTGACCCCGTTTGCTTCTGGCTATGCACACAGCAGGCTTGTCTGTGTACCAGGCCACGCTCACTGGAGAGAAAAGAACACATGGATCTGTTGGAAGTGTGGCTGACCTTTGTTCTTGGCCAGGTCGGCCAAGCCAGCCCAACGTCGGCATCGTCTCGGGTACCCTGTCAACCCCTGCGAAAAGAATTCTGCCAAGGGATTAAACTGGACAGCAGGGATTATCTTTGTGGAATATGCACAGAAACAAGTGCGGTGTACAGCTTGAGGGAAAAAAAAAATTCCCGTCAGAAGTGTGTGCAGATATTGTGCTGGTGTGTATCAGAAATGCTTTGTCTACGTTTATATCCATTAGTAGTCTTTCAGAACGACACACATGAGCTTTGAAAGTGGAGATTTGAAGCAGGACTTCTGACAATGAGCGTTCATAAACCTGTTGTTGCACATTTTGTTTAGTTTGATTTTTATGTATAATGGTTCATTGCCTACAAATGCCTGGATTTCAGACCTGTTGTGGAAAATCTTGAACCTGGCAGTACAGACTTGAGACAGGACCACGTGACAATGAGCTGTCATAAAACCTGTTTTGTGCATCTTCTTTTATCGACAAATATGACATTTAGGCATTGAACATTGACAAAATGTCACAAGTTGAAAATGGTACATACAAGACAAAGATTCCAGACCATTCTGCGAAACATCTGGAAGTTGAGAGTAGAAGCTGGAGACGGGACAACTGATGATGAGCATTCATAAACCTGTTGATGTTCAATTTTTACATTTACACATCCTTCTTGTTTTCCTATGCATTGGGCATCGTCTAGCATTGACAATAGATGTGTCAAGTTTAAAGTGGTTCATCCAATGCATTAATTGGTTCTAGACCTTTCTGTGGAAAAATCCCAAACCTGAGCGCAGAGGTATGAGACGCTACAACCAGCAATGAACATTCGTTGTTCTTGTGCCTTTTTTTTTTTGGTCAATACATTTGATTTTTCCCCAGTTCGTTGGACGTTGACAAGTTGTTAAGCCACAATAGGTTGCACATAAGGTTAATGCCAAGGGCAGATTCC
>CM031597.1:74531859-74536859 GCA_018398815.1 Conus ventricosus
GTGGTGAGAGTTTTGGTTGCTTCAGTGGTAAGGAGATGTTGGATAGCACCTATACGTCTAATTTCCAGAAAGCATATTTTACAACATGGTTCACCTGTGCCTTCATATCAAGATCGCTGTCGATAAAGACACCAAGGTTTTTAACCTTTTCTGAGAAGGGGATAACAGTACTGCAGATCAGAAGTGAAGAATTGACAGAAAGAGCGGGTGTTTTTGCTGTGGTAAGCTGAACAGTAAGGCTTCAGTTTTGTCATGGTTTAGCTGAAGTTTGTTTTCAGCCATCCATTATCATTTTTGTAAAGTCGTCAGAGGATACTTTGCATGGGAGGTGTTGTGTGTGTGTGTGGGGGGGGGGGGGGGGGGGGCGGGGAGCGGGGGGGGGGGGGGAGGGGGGGGGCAACCTAAGCATTTGGACAAAAACTCTACTGTTGATCATCCTCCAATTTTTTTCAAAAGGCGGTGGGAGGGGGGGGGGGGGGGAGGGGGGAGGTGGGCAGGGGGAGGGAGGAAAGGGAGGGAAAAGGGCCAGGGACTCTAATCGTTAACATTTTTTGTACCTTCTGTGTGTGTTGTGTGTGTGTGTGTGTGTGTGTGTGTTTTTTGAATAACAATAACAATAACAATGGTTTATTCAGTTTTTGCAGGCCTTCTGGCCCATATGAACAGGAGAACTGATTAGCACATAATTAGCAAGGTGTAGGTGAGTTTGAAGGAGTACAATGAAAAAGTAAACAAGAAAATCACGGCAAATTTATGAGCAACACAAGTAAGGATTACCTTACAGATCAGTTATAGACAGGGGGTTTACTTCCTTAACTTTAAGGATTCTGTAATGTACACTGCAACTTTGAATAACAATTCATTTGACATGTTTCTACCTAATAACTGTATCTTAAATTCAGACGGAAAACGATGGTATACAAGGGTATAAATTTCCTGCGAAGTGTGGCATATTTAGGACAGATTAACATGAAATGACATAAATCTTAAATTTACAATGACCATCACACTGTTTACAAATTGGGTCAATGATTTGTTGAGTCGAGTGACAAAACTATTCAGAGGTAACCGATTGCATCTAAACAGACACAAAACACGACGATGTTCGCGAGCAGACAACTGACTCACATAACGGCCATTATTAACTCTGGGTGATAATACAATAGTCAGGGTATGATGAAAGTGAAGAATGCCAGTCTTGAGAATACGAACCCTTCAACGTTGTTTGAGCAGATCTATAAAACAATGAACTTTTTCCTACATTCTGCATCTGCCATACATATCCCAAGCCGTAAGTGCACAATAGCTGTCTTACACGTGTAACCAGTTTTTTCTACCAGAATGATCGTGCATTTGCATCATTTCATAGCATTGTTTTGGATATCTGTTGTCAGTTATACACATAAGCTTGCACCAATATTTCACAAGTTGTAGGTATGTATCAATATAGATGGGATATCTACCACACTCCCCAAGGGCAATGTTGTTTTTGACATCCCTTCCCAACCCCTAAAACCATCTTGCAAAATTTTATCTGTACTTTTTCAATTGCATCATATCTTTGAAACCCGTATTTCAGAACCATACAATAGAATTGGCTTTACTTTTGTGTCAAAAATTTTTGAATAACGTAGCTGCTGGAATTCCTTGAAGTTTAACATGCAGTCTTTTATTCATGCCACCGCTCTCAGAGCCTTACCTGACAAATTTTCTGTACACCTGGACCAGTTTAATGTGGCTGAGAATATAACGCCAAGATAATTGTATGTGGGATCAACCTGGATCTGCTTACCATCAAAACCACCATTTCTCAGTTGATTTAATGAAACACCATTCTTGAACACAACCACTCTGGTTTTATCCATATTCACAGTCAGACCCCATTTACGGCAGTATTTTTCCAGACAAACTATCTTCTTCTGCAGGTCTGCCACAGAGTCGGAAACTAAAGCAAATTCATCTGCATACATTAACAGAAAAATACCAAGTGGGTCTGCAAAAATGTCGATACCTCTTGCACACAGTGTATAAGTCAGCTTGCAACTCAGGGCAAAAATATAGAGAACAACAATGGACTTAAAACACAGCCCTGTCTTACACCTGTCACAGAGTCAAAATACTCAGTTATATGGTCCCCACTTTTACAGCAGCTTTCACATTACTATACATGGCCTTCAATGTTTTGAACATTTTTCCGTGAAAACCTGTTTTCTGTAATATGAAGTACAACAGTTTTGTCTGTGTATACTGTCGAATGCTTTAGAGAAACTCCAAAAGAGTGTAATAAACCGACCACCCTGTTTTGTGAGGTATTTCTGAACCAGTGATTGAAGAGAAAAATTTTATCAGTGGTACTGTAACCTTTGCGAAAACCTGCTTGCGCTTCAGGAATAGTATCATTTGCATCACAAAAGTCCTTTAGTCTGTTATTAAATACTGCACTGTATAATTTGTGATTATGTTCAGCAATGAAAACCCCCTATAATTGTCTGTTTTACTTGAACTACCTTTTTTGTGTAAGGGGAATATGACAGCTTTCGTCAGCTTTGGGGTACTCCCCACTTTCAAAAATTCTGTTTGAACAACGGGTGCAGAAATTTAACAAGAAATCTTCAGCGTGAATGAAAAAATAGAGGACAGACATCTGGACCTGCTGCTTTTCCTTGTTTTAATGCATTGAAAAGCACTACGGATTTCAACTTCTGAAAAGTCCTCATCTCCTTGGGCATTTAAAAAGTCACTGCAGTTTCAGGTACATGATCATTTAGAACACCTTCAACCTCCGGCTGAAATCAGAGTCATCCGTGATTGCTCTACATTGAACAGATTTTTAAGTAATCATACCACGCACGAGGTGAAATCAATTTGGAACAGTTCGGTTTGGTTGATGTCAATGATTTAACTTTTTGCCAAAACGCTCTGGAATTAATATCAGAACACGCCGCATTTAGTTCGTTTAAGACGCGCTCATTTTGTACTGCTTTTTTACTTTCACACAATTCTTTAATGCTGCTTCAGATTCAATTACTTTATTAAATCCTCCCTTAGATTAGACCGTCTGAATACACCCAAATATTGATATTTCCTTTCCTTCGCACGCTCACACTCTTCGTCCACCAAGGTGGCTGTTCACGGGATACTTGCATTTTCCGCTTTGACTTCATTTGGCAAGCAGGTTCTGAAGGAATGTGACAAGACAGGTCGACCCGCTCAACGTCACATTCAAGTGCTGTCATAAAATTTTGAATTCTCTTTCTTTGTTGCAGAAAATATAATCTGCGAATGACTCTACATGTTCTTCCTTCCAAACAAATCGAAACTCCTCTTCCAATATAATTTGTTCAGCATTATCCACAGTCTCCATGTTATCAAGATAAGTAAAGGAAGCAAACTTAGGAAAATGATCAGATTCAACATGTTGCCCGTAATGTCAACAACAGTATCAAATAGTATTGTGAACAAACAAAATAATTACTACACTTTTACCCTGGTTAGCTTTGCTGTAATTTCCCCTCACTATCCCCTTCTGTTCTTCCATTTACAATTACAGATTGTATTCTGTACATAATTCAATAAGTCTTCTACCATAATTATTGCACCACTGTCTTTAGTTTACGAACGTTTGTGGACATTCTGCATTATATTTCTATATCTTCTAGTAGTTGTTGTGTGTGTGGTGTGTGTGGTGTGTGTGTGTGTGTGTGTGTGTGTGTGTGTGTGTGTGTGTGTGTGTGTGTGTGTGTGTGTGTGTTGTTCTTCAGTTTAACGTCCTTCCACTAAAAGTGATTCAGACAATATTATAGTGTAGTGTGAGCTTAATGTAAGGAATGAGAGAGATGCATTTTTTTAGGGAGTGTAAGGGAGTGTAAGTTTTAAAGTGGTACGTAATGAATGTAACATAACCCTCCACCCCACCCATTCATCGAACATTTAACTTAAAACTAAAATTGTAACTGTAACAATCACAAATGCTAAAGATAAATATTAAGTGAACAGTCTAATAAACATTTAGAATTAGATTCAAGAGTAGCAAAATTGTTTTATATACTAGATAGTGGTAAAAGAGTCGATCCATCAACAAAACCCTCAATACCTGATTTATTAAAAGCTCTTTTGTTTGGGACAATGAATCAGTAAATGATTGACACTTATAGAATCCCCACACATACATTTAATATCTTTGCAATATTTTGTTTTAAACGAATTTAAACGAAGCCTATGGATTAGACTTTCAATCTCCTGGATGAGAAAATATATCTTTTGTATGATGTAATCCCATTGTTTTTTTTTGTGTGTGTGTGGTGTGTGTGTGTGTGTGTGTGTGTGTGTGTGTGTGTTGTGTGTGTGGTGTGTGATCTTCCAGATTCTTGTAAAACGAAAGGATGTGTGTGTGTGTGTGTGTTTGTGTGTGTGTGTGTGTGTGTGTGTGTGTGTGTGTGTGTGGTGTGTGTGTGTGTGTGTGTGATCTTCCAGATTCTTGTAAAACGAAAGGATGTGGTGTGTGTGTGTGTGTGTGTGTGTGTGTGTGTGTGTGTGTGTGTGTGTGGTGTGTGGGTTGTGGACTCTCATTGTCAACATTTTCATAAACCCTTTTTATGTTGGGGGGGGGGGGGGGAGGTGTTCCTAATTCCCGAAAAAGCGAAAAGGGGTAGGGGGTGGAGGGTGGGAGGAGGGAAGTGTCAAGGGAGTGGAGGTGGGGAAGCTATGGAAAACATGCAGTCCATTCTTTCCACTTTAAAAAAAAGCAAAAAAAAGCTAAAGACCGCCATCTGATTAACTGAGCCGAGGTAATTACTCCTTATGCGCTCCCATACCTCGCATCAAAACGCCATTCGAGAACACACAGGCAACATCGTGACTTAAAATATATTAAACATGTTTTATCTTGCATAGTCTCCTTTTTTTCTAACTTATTTTATGTCTAAATGGCTTTAAATATAAAGGGGTGTGGGTAGTTAGGGAGGGGGGTTCAGAGGCTATTCTGTCCCCCCCCCCCCCCC
>CM031597.1:74541859-74544359 GCA_018398815.1 Conus ventricosus
TCATTAACAACTTGGAAAGCAAGGACAACATGGGTTTTGAAAGTCAAGATCCTGTGAGACCCAACACTTTGACTTCACTCAAAAGGTATAGCCAGAAAGGAGTGTGGGAACCAGGCAGAGATTATCGTATGGACTTCGCAGAGGCATCCGATAGAGTCAGTCACAACCTAATGGTCCACAAGCTCTCCAACAATGGTGTCCGAAAGCAGGTCAACAGACGGATCAGTGCGTTCCTGAAAGGCGGAAGCGAGCAAAGGTGGTCAGCGTGCCGTCACAGTACCGCTGGAATCAGTCGTTTAAACCTGTGTTTTTCTAGGTTTACATCAAAGACCTCCCGGAAAAAAAAAAAGCTCTCTTCAACAGCACTGCGTTCTCCAACGACGCTGCTGTCTGTTACCTCTCCACCACACGCCACCACGGTGTCCTGCTGCAGCAAGACGTCCAATGGCTGTAACCTTGGGAATAGAGATGGGACATGGAATTTCGTCCAGAGAAACGAACCACCATCCCTGTCCCCAAGAAATACCATAACAACTACACGGGCAATCCTCGGCAACCGTCACATATGCCGAGTATCTCGGTGTTATCTTCACCCGAGATCTCAACTGGGACCAGTCTATGAGCATCATATGCAGAAAAGAACAGAAATACCATCGGCTTTCTGTGGCTCAGCTTTTAGACCGGCGCTAGCTGGCTGGCTGAGGTTGCCCACAAAACGCTGGTCTATCCCATGCTACAACATGCCTGCCCTGTATGGAACACTCATACTCAGTGCAACGTTGGCATGATAGAAGCTGTGGAAAGAAGAGCTACACCTTTTGTTTTCAGTCGGAATCATAGTACCTCAAGAGCCTCAGCCATAACTGACCCCCCCCCCCCCCCTCCCCCAGAGGCCTGTCCCCCAGCATCGTAGGAAAAGAAGCGAGATTGGCTACACCACGCAAAATTATAAATGACCAGGGTGTTGTAAGTAAGAACAGCATCGGGTCTCACCTGACAACGAGATGTCAACCCTATCAGTTGCAACAAATCCAATGCCGTACAAAACATCACTACAATTCCTTCCAGTCAGCCACCTTTAAAGATTGGAACGTAGGCCTAGCTACTGTATGAAGCAGCTTTGGCAGCAGTCGCCCTTAAAACTTCCGAGTCGAGATGCCATGCACATAAAGAAAAGCCAGACTGTATAGTTGCTTAGAGTGGGTAGGCACTGGTTAGCCGTGTCCCTTGTGGCCCTAGGAAGGTTCTTTTCCCCCTAATTTATTTTGGGCCTGGTTGTGTTTGGGCGTTCCGGGATCAGCTAATCATTCGGATGGAAAACGAAAAGCAGTATGCTGCTGATAAAACCCTACATAGAGTAGGTTGGTATTTCAACCCTCACCGTGTTTAGGTCTTTTTCTTTCTTGTTCCTGGCTTTCTACAAAACGCATTCCATAAGGTGCGTTCATACTAACTCCAACGGACACGGCGAGACACGGACGACTGTCGTGAGAGAAAAACGGGCACAGCGTAACGCTGTAAGTCTTAGCCTCTGGTGACGTAAAACACTTCAATACTAACACAGACGGACACAGAGACTTTTTTTTTCTCGAATGTGCATGCACGTTAATTTCCGTTAGTCTATTCAAGGGACTGAACTTTCAAGTCGTTTTCATACTATGATTGCATTCAATTTCCTTAACAAACAGGAAACTGATCTCGGCAATTTAGATTCGACCTTGAATAGATCAAAATCTAGGACAAAGCTGACAATAACTTTTTTCCTTGATAAACAAGAAACTGATGAAGGCAATTTAGATTCGTCTTAAATAGATCCAAATCTATGACTAGGCCCACAGTAACTAGGCCCAGGCCTATTTCAGTCGTGATGCGACTAGGCCTAATGCCTCTGGGCAAAACCACGGCCGTGAGCCGTTTGCAACGCACTGAAAACACTGAAAAAGCAAAATTGGTCGACATGGTAAATTAATTTGTCAGTTTATTAGTCTCACTTACACAATAATAGTCGTATGGATCTGCAAAGGAGCTGTCAATCGTTCCTTCCCCTTCCAAGCTTATTTTGTTATTTCGCTTTGTGTGTCTTTAGGTTATTTTTCAGAGATGTTGATTGTACAAAGTTGAATTTGGGGGTCAGACGATTCGTTTCGTTCGTTTTAGACACATTGTGGGCAACAGAGAGAGAGAGAGAGAGAGAGAGAGAGAAAGGCGGTTTGTAAACACAATAACGCCCGAAGTCGTTATTAGGGACAAAGGCGGATAGAAAACCGTACGTGTCTGTCGGCATGAATGCCCGCGGAGAGTAATCAGCGTGTCGAAAGTGGCCGTGTAATGGATATCATGAACACACACACTCACGCGCGCGCGCGCGCGCGCCACACACACACACACACACACACACACACCGCACACACACACACACACACCACACACACACACACACCCCACACGCAGGTACGCACAAGCACATACACACACACACACACACACACACACACACACA
>CM031597.1:74546859-74554359 GCA_018398815.1 Conus ventricosus
CACAGAAACACGCGCCCACACTCGCGCGCAAGCGCCCGCGCGCAAGCGCAGGCACGCGCGCGCGTGCACAAACACACACACACACACACACACACACACACACACACACACACACACACACACACACACACACACACACATACATGCTTGTAAGCAGAAATGCACGCACGCACGCACACACGCATACACGCACGCACACACACACACACACACACACACACACACACACACACACCACACACACACACACACCACACACATACATTCGTGTGCAAGAGAACCACCATCGACCCAAGTCTTAATTTATGATGCTGTGCAAAAGAAAATGGACCAACGAAAATATCCATTTTGACTTACTAATGCTCTGTTAACAATGTCAACACTCATAGCCCGTCCCATGCCGACACGGACGTGCTAGGAGAAGAGTGAGAGAGAGAGGGGAGAGAAGAGAGAGAGAGAGAGAGAGAGAGAGAGAGAGAGAGAGAAGAGAGAGAGAGAGAGAATTGTGTGTGTGTTTTGTTGTGTGTGTGTGTGTGTGGTGTGTGTGTTTTGTGTGTGTGTGTGAGTGAGAAGAGAGAGAAGGAGGGAGGGAGGGGGAAGGAGGGAGGGAAACGGAGGGGGGGGAGGAGGGAGGAAAGAGAAAATTATGATTAAACACTGTTTCGATTAAAAAAAAAAAAAAAAAGATCAAACAGACAGCGGTGCTATTAGGGAAAGTCATGATCAAAAAATTTATCATTGGAGACTTAAATCTAATAATGAAATGAAAATTTTCAATACACAAAAGAAACTAAATGCACCGGTGTTATTAAAAAAACGAGACTGCAATCTCTGTGCCTTTACGTTAACATGTATGTTGATTGCTTTGTATTTTATGATAATTAAATTTGTTTCCGCACGCACTTGTCTGTGTACGTGCCCTCATGTTGCGAGAAGCCAGGTGTATGCGTGTGTAAGCGCGTGCTCGTGGCGCTTGTTCGTTTTTTATGTTGTATATACACCCCATAGGTTGACCTGACAAACAACAGGTTTGTGGCGCAGCCGATCTCAAAGGACACGTAAGGAATGGAAAACAACAACAACAACAACAACAACAACAACAACGACGACGACGACGACGACGACAACAACACACAGAGCTACGAAACAAAATAAATACCGAGACTACGATTCAAAGGGAACTTGTCCTCAGTCAAAAGACTGATCTAAGTCTTCGACCAGACACGTTGTTTCATTAAAAGTGTCATGCCCTGTTTTCTCTAATATACTAACATATTCATGAAATTTGTTCGCAGAAAACCCGTCTTTAGCTAAGATTAAAGGTTGTCCCTGACACACATTCTTACAAGCTTTTCTTTTCTACTCACATCGTATCGATGATTGATTATGCATCAACGTTATATGGATCAACTGCAATGAAACCAACTTTAAAATGAGTCACCGCATGATAAATAAGAGCAGCTGACTTAGTACTGATAAAATCAAGATCTCCAACAGTTGAAGATCATTGAAAAAAAAAAGGGGGAAAAGGAAAACAAAAAAACCCAACTAACATCCCACAACAGACTTTTGCTGGACAATGCAATTTGCATGCATAGTTTTATGAATGGAAAGGCTTCCAAAAAGATTTGAGACATTAAAACTAACATTCATGGGCGCAATCATTCATTCTCGTTACCTAGACCAAGAAATCATCTTTATAAATCAAGTTTCTTTCGTATTGTGGTGGAAATATACCAATACAACGGGTTATCGACACGTTCAAAAACTATAAGAACAAAAACCAATTTTGTTTTCAAATTTGAAATGGTGTCTCTTAAATGGTTCATGGTTCATGGTTTCTTCAGTCACTTTTGAAAGAACCTTCTGTCTCTTTGCATCATGTATGCACTTGTGCTTATAGCTTTTAATATCTTTACATCTAAACCATTCAGACCACGTTTGCCCGATTGTTTTAGAAATGACACTTTTTTTTTAATAAGGTACAGCATAGTCATTCCTTGAAGACTACGAAAAAACGATTAGCCTCTGAATCAAGATATTGCTTTATGGGTTTAGGTAATTTTCATAGGACTCGTCATGTGACGTAATTTATATCTGGCACTTACAAAATGATCGTTCAACTGATCAGTAGATACATCTGTGATCATTTACTGACTTCTTGATGCCTGTTTATTATTACTGTCATTGAACATGTCAATACCTTTCCAGATCTGACGTGAATCTCAAGTAGAGATTTTCATTTTTTAGAAGTAACTGCGTTTAGCTCTACCTTTCAGTGAGTTTCCCCTGCTCATTTGTTCCCTCAATTGTAGATTTGTTCAAATGTTAAGGCCTACTCAGGTGATTCTTTTATTGATTACTGCCAGTTCATGAGCATGTTTGGTCCATACAGAAATAAACGCATTGCTCCAAGATTCGGATGCTATGATCGAATCTTTTATCTGATATACAGGCCAATTATGCCTGAGCAAGGTTTGAAAAGAAATTTTCTTCAAAATGCCTCACACTCCTATAGTATCTAAATTTGTATTCTGCCTTTGGAGATTCAAATACGGTTTTTGTATCAAGTAAGACAGACACGATCAGGGTCACCACATCGATAGAGTGCCTACTTCAATAATGTGTCATTTCGTGTGGGTCTAAACATGCTCTTAAATGTGCTGGAATGTTTTATCAACACATGTTGGTTTGTCAGTTACTTGTTCTAAGCCATACAAAGTGTAGTTTTCATTTCACCTAGATTTTGGTTGCAGTAAATCTGTCTTAAAATTTCCCAAAATAATGGTTTCAAAACTTTCATCTGTAACAGAATGAAATCTCTCCTGACTTTCCGAGGTTTCTTATGAATTTCCGTTCACAAGTCCTTTTATGAGCGGTTTATTATTTCTACTAGTTTCAGTCCGTATGCATTTAAACTCATACTTTTTAAGACCAAGTTTTCTATGGTTTGACGTGGATGCAAAATGCAAACGCAAACCTATAGTTTTGGATGGATACATAACAAATGCGGTTATCCGGCAACACGGTACAATCATATGTGTGTCTTATTTGTGAGGACAAATCCGATTCGGAAAAAAAGCAAAAAACAAAACAAAACAAAACAAACAACACCTGTTACTATTGCTATGAAGAAGAAAAGCAACGTCTTCTTTCGTATTTGTTGCAGTTGTGTGTGCTTGTGTGTCGGTCTGCCTGTGTGTGTGTGTGTGTGTGTGTGTGTGTGTGTGTGTGTGTGTGTGTGTGTGTGTGTGTGTTCGTGCGTGCGTGCGTGCGTGTGTGTGTGTGTGTGTGTGTGTGTGTGTGTGTGTGTGTGTGTGTTCGTGCGCGCGCGCGCGCGCGTGTGTGTGTGTGTGTGTGTGTGTGTGTGTGTGTGTGTGTTGTGTGTGAGTACATGCGTATGCGTGCGTGCGTGTGTGTGTGTGTGTGTGTTGTGTGTGTGTGTGTGTGTGTGTGTGTGTGTGTGTGTGTGTGTGTGTGTGTGTGTGTGTGTAGTGTAGTATGTGCGTGTGCGTGCGTTCGCGCGCGCGTATGTGTGCATCTGTGTGTATGTGTGTGTGTGTGTGTGTGTGTGTGTGTGTGTGTGTGTGTGTGTGTGTGTGTGTGTGTGTGGCAGGCTCAGGGTCTGGCCTGGCCTTCACAGCCTCACTGACAGTGCTCAGCACCTACTTTGACAAGTACCGCACCCTGGCTTTTTGGAATCTCTCTGGGAGCGCCGGCATCGGGCTGATCGGTTCTTCCTATCTGCTGGGCTGGCTGATCGATGAGCACGGCTGGCGCTTCGCCATGGCTTGTTTTGCCTGTGTCGTAGCACAGGTGCGAGAGCCTTGGACGGCATAAGGACACTTTAAGTTAACACCGTTGTCGGAGCTGTATGGAGTTTTCTGCTTGCTAGTTTGCCCGTGTCTTAAGCACAGGTGGGGGGATCAGGGTGGGAGAGGGTTGGACGGGGAAGGACAGTTTAAGTGAACACCGTTGTCGTGGCTGTATGGAGTTTCTGCTTGCTGTTTTGCCTGTGTCTTATCAAAGGTGGGAGAGGGTTGGGCGGGGTGGGACAATTTAAGTTAACACCGTTGCGGAGATAATATGGAGTTTCTGCTTGCTGTTTTGCCTGTGTCTTATCAAAGGTGGGAGAGGGTTGGGCGGGGTGGGACAATTTAAGTTAACACCGTTGTCGGAGATAATATGGAGTTTCTGCTTGCTGTTTTGCCTGTGTCTTATCAAAGGTGGGAGAGGGTTGGGCGGGGTGGGACAATTTAAGTTAACACCGTTGTCGGAGATAATATGGAGTTTCTGCTTGCTGTTTTGCCTGTGTCTTATCAAAGGTGGGAGAGGGTTGGGCGGGGTAGGACAATTTAAGTTAACACCATTGTCGCAGCTGTAGGGGGTTTCTGCTTACTGTTTAGCCTGTCTGTCAAAGAAATCAAAGTTTCTTACAATGCGGTCGTTACTGTATAAGCGCTGTGTGTGTATACAAAAAATCATAACAAAGTATTTATATTGATACTGGAATGTTGTATTCGTTCTCACCTCCTCGTAGAAAATTCAGGAGCTCAAGGCATTTACAAAATGGTAGCAAATACAAAGAGAAACACACAAAAATCTGCATCATAAGACAAACAGTCTTCCGCATGTATCTCGTTCCCTACTCCTTCGAACATTTGTCCTGTTCCTATTAGCATTTTAACCCGGTTCGAACTTCGTTGTACCTCCAGTCCCCCACCTACTCTTTATTTCTCTGCCATCTACAGCACAGGAGCCGACCTTTCCCGGCAATACACACACACACACACACACACACTACACACAACACACACACACACACACACACACACACACACACACATAAACACACACCACACACACACCCCACACACACACACACACACACACAACACACATAAACACACACACACACACACACACACACGCACGCACGCACGCACGCACGCACGCAACGCACGTACGCACACACATCGATCCGTTCCTTCTAAAGCTGTTCTTCAAAATGACATGGACGGAGCGAAGCAAACATCATTGTAGTGCATGTCCTTTCAGATCAAATGCTGCTGCCTTTCATCAATCACTTGTTCTTCCTTTCACATGGCCAACCCACATTTCTGTTTGCATTCACCGGGGAGTCTCACGATAACAGAAGCAGACAAAACAAACCCGACGAACGACAAGATCACAAGCAAGCAGTGTGTCGCAGACAAGATACAAAAACAGGCAGGAGAAAGGAGAGGGAGTTTTGATCACGCTGAAATGAAAAAAAAAAAAAAAAAAAAGCAAAGAAACAGTAAAAAGTGAAAATGAGTTACATCGAAACCTTCATTTTTCCTTATGGGTTTGCGCACAATTCATATTCCTTCAAAAAAAAAAACAAAAAAAAAACAACAACACTATTTTCCTATAGAGTTGCGCCTGATCCTCTCTATTTTTCTTCAAACCAAAAAATAGCGCTGTGTTCCTCACAAATCTGCGCACTATTCTCTAATTTTCCTTCAAACAAAAAATTCACACTACTTTCCCTACAGATTTGCGCACTATTCTCTCTATTTTTCTTCAAACAAAACATTCACACTATTTTCCTTACATATCTGCCTCATTTTTCCCTTTGTTTGTCTTCCAACAAAATTACCACTATTTTCCTCACAGATTTGGGCACTATTCCCTCTTTTTTTTTTCTTCAAACAAAAAAATTAACACGTTTACCTTACAGATTTGCGTACTATCCTCTCTATTTTTCTTAAAAACAAGCAAAGAAAACCAACCCCCCCCCCCCCCCCCCCCCCCCCCCCCCCCCCCCCCCGCCCCCCCACTATTTTCCTTACAGATTTGCGTACTATCCTCTATTTTTCTTCTAACAAAACAAACAAACAAAGCAAAACCAAAATCGCAATGTATTCTTTAAAGATTTGCGTACTCTATTTTTCTTCAAGCAAACAAAAAACAAAAACAAAGAAACACAATCAGACTATTTTCCTTACAGATTTGCGTACTATCCTCTCTGATTTTTTTTTTTTCAAATGCACAGTTTTTCCTCACAGATTTGCGTACTGTCCTCTCTGTTTTTTTTTTGTTGTTTTTTTAAATGCACACTGTTTTCCTCACAGATCTGCGCACTATCCTCTCTGGGTTTTTTTTTTTTTTTTTAATGCACACTGTTTTTCCTCACAGATCTGCGTACTATCCTCTCTGGGTTTTTTTTTAAATTTTTTAATGCACACTGTTTTCCTCACAGATCTGCGTACTATCCTCTCTGTTTTTTTTTTTTTTTTTTTTTTAATGCACACTGTTTTCCTCACAGATCTGCGTACTATCCTCTCTGGGTTTTTTGTTTTTTTAAATTTTTTTAATGCACACTGTTTTCCTCACAGATCTGCGCACTATCCTCTCTGTTTTTCCCACACGATCCGATCCTTACCCCGACCTGCAACTGCCTAGCTGGCCACACACCACAAAGAGGGAATCCTCGAAGAGAATTGACCGCGAGGACCCTTACGGGGAAGAAACAGAGCTCATTGGTCGGTCACAATCCACAAGGTAAGTGTTATATGAAGGGGGCGAGGGAAGGGGGAGGGGGGGTGGGGGTGGGTGGGGGGGGGGGGGTTAATGGGGTAGGAAGGGGAGGGGAGGAAAAGGGTGTGTGTGTGTGTGTGAGCAGCGTCTGTGCATGTAATATTCGTGTGTGTGTGGTGTGTGTGTGTGTGTGTGTGTGTGTGTGTTGTGTGTGTGTGTGTGTGTGTGTGTGTGTGCGTGCGTGCGTGCGTGCGAGTGTGTGTGTGGTGTGTGTGTGTTTGCGTCGTGCGTGCGTGCGTGCGTGCGTGCGTGCGTGCGTGCGTGTGTGTGTGTGTGTGTTTGTGTGTGTGTGTCCGCTTTTTCTCGCGGACAAACCATTTTCACCGAATGATTTTAAATGAAAATTCAGTGCTTAGATTTATGATGGTAGATAATGTTTACCGGAGATATTTTTTTTCCTTTGTATTATGTTTCATATCATTTGCGTTTCGGTTTTAATTTGACGTGACTTTTCATTACTGCTATTACTTGTGATTTGAAGAAAAGTCAAGCTAGCCACCGACTTTCCATAGGACTTTAGAAAATATGTCAATAACAAAGAAGATAATTTGCCTATTCTGACTGGCATGTGATAACCTGGAAGAGAGGAATCCTAGAGAACAGGAGAGAAGACAGTGGAGGGAAAGCTGTCTGTAGCTTTCTTTCAGTATCTGTCAGATGTAAGATGGCAATTATAACGCGACAGTCGTATAGACTCGATTTTTTTTAAAAATCTGCATTTTACTTTATCCATCTGCCTTTTTTAACGTACTTGTTTGATCCCATACATCTGACAAATTTTTGCCATCATCATCTCATATTTGTGCAACAGATGACGTCTACCGTGCTAATAAATTTGCTTAAATTCATATAATGAAAGCAAACTTCTCATGTATTCGTATTATACATAGCAACCTTTCGCGTGGAAACAAGCAAGGC
>CM031597.1:74574359-74624359 GCA_018398815.1 Conus ventricosus
AAAAATTAGAGCACCCCCTTATCAAAATGGTATTGTCCAAGGGGATGTATTCAGGATGCTTTGTATGAGTTTTAGAGTTTGGATTTGATTACAATCATTTGTCATTACTGAACTTGATTCAAAGTGATAACAAATCTAGTGAACATGATTGTTGATTTTTCAGGAGTGTGGTCATGCTAATCTTTTCTTAGAGTGCCAGTCTCACCATTTCATGCTGATAGCATTTTGTTCAGAATGGACTGAGCATTAGAATTGTAATGCATGAACAGTGTGAACAAATCACATCACCACAGGCTAGTTGAAGGTGTGAGTAAGCAAAACTGACTTAATTTATGAATGCATTGCTGGTTCCAAGTTTGGGACTCAGGCAGGAAATCATGCATGCCAGATTCTTTTTTTTTTTTTTCACTATCCAGTTTACTCTTTAAGCAGAACATGAATGATTGACTCATTGACTTTCTTACTCACCATCTTATTCTAGTTCAAGCTTGCCTTTCATCCTTTGCTTTTCTCCAGTTTGGGTGTACGATATCACCAATATGTCACCAAAGAATTTTTAACACTGCTCCAGTTTGGGTATACAATATCAGGAACATGTCACCAGAGAAAACACATGACAGAGAGCTTGAAATCATTGACCCAGTAGTTTGGAAACAGTTGCCTCATCCTGTGTATTTCAGATGGAGAATGATGACTGAGGTGAATGTTTCAGCTTTTAGGTATTATTGTTGTAATATATTTGCCTTACTTGGTTAGGCGTCTGCCATTGCATTGTACACATGTGATAATACATACATGTACTAATTCAGTAATTGTATTTGACTGGCTTTATCATTTATGTGTCATAACTACGTTTGGAAGGCTACCCCCCCTCCCCCCCCCTCCCCCTCACCTCCTGCCCCCCAGCTTATTGTTTTATCACAAGAGGAAGGACAAACCTTTCTTGTAGTTGTAATCTATCATTCATGTTTGTTACTTTTAATTTACCAACACAGTGACAGTGACATTGTACTGATGTCATTGACTTCATTCGGCCAGTCTCCTAAATGTTATGGTCAAGTAGTTTTTCAGGGTTTACCACACTGGTAAAGTGGTCATCGTAGAACCATTTAAAATCATGGTCACATATCAGCAGTTATGATTTCTTTTAAGCTGACTGCCAGCATGATCTCATGATATACGTGTATGCTATAATTCATTAATTGGTTCATGTTGTATTTGTTATTGATTCAACGTGTGTAATTTGTATTCCTTAGCCATACACACTACACACTAAATGTATCTACAATACACACACACACACACTACACCACACACACACACACACACACACACACACACACACACACACACACACAAAACACACACATATTTCTATCTGTCTGTGTGTCTCAGCGTCTGTCTGTCTGTGTATCTATACACAGTGGTCAGTCAGTCAGACAGACAGACAGAAGTGTGTGTGTGTGTGTGTGTGTGTGTGTGTGTGTGTGTGTGTGTGTGTGTGGTGTGGTGTGCATGTGTGGCTGTGTAATTTGTAATTCTGAAGCCTTATTTTTTCTTTGTCAGTGTGTAGTAAAGTAGTAAAATATACACATGCATGCTTGTGCATGCATGCACATATGAAGTTACACACATACACACACATGTATGCACTTGCACATACACACATGTATTCACAAACATCCGTAAATTATTGAATTGTACACATACACTCAATGCAACACATTAAATGGGTGACAGTTTCCTTTTTTTCAGTGAATATTATTTACATGTGAGTTATAACTTTTCACAATACATTAACTATTTGTGTAAATTCTTTTGTGAAGGAAAACCTTACGATAGTTGCATTGTCACAGTGCTTCTCTTCATTATATATTTATCATTCTAGGAAAGTATTTTTTGTGATGACACTAAAGCTAGTTAAAGATAACCACAACTTGCAACCAGTGAAAATGATTGCATACACGTCTGTGTTCTACTTTTCAGTGGGCCTGTTTAATGACAGCACACAGTTGTCCAGCATGAAGTTGAAACCCAACATGAAGCTCACCCTCATTGGCACACCTGCTGATGTGATTGTAAGTACATGCAGAGTTAGACCTAGAGGAGCTTGTAGACATACAGAGATAACACTGTCAGTGTATAGATAGACTGAAAGATGGAGTAATTAGGCATATAACATCATAGTCAAATTAGAGACAGTAAATGAGTAATACAACTTAAATGAAACTTGGTAAGTATGTTCTTTTGCTATTTTAGGACTCCTCTATTGTCTGTCAGAGCGCTTTCTATGCCTGCATGCTGTGAGATTCCACTAGTTGGCTCATGTACATTTAATCTCACAGCAGCGTGCTGGAATTCAAGGAAATTATGAATTCAAGTTCCAGTGCTGTAATATGTTAACACTGAACGCTCAAGCAAAGTCCATGTCACAAGATTGTTTGGGGAGTCACTAAGCATTCACGGCTTGCCTTTGTATTTTTCTCTTTAATCAGGTTGTGAAATTAAGTCTCATTTAATTTGAAAAAGAAAAAGGCTGATAATTGAGTTGTGAATGATTGCAATGGCACCTGCTGGTACTGAGAATTGTGCGCTTTAATGGGGAGTGGTATGGTAAAGTTTCCACAGTTTCAAGTTTAATCTTTCATTCTGTGTTTGATTTTTTAAAAGTGCTTCTCTTGGATTGTGGGAGCTTTTTCTACTCAAGTTTCAGTTGAAATTTGATCCTTTTAAAAAAATTCTCTGCTGGAAATTGTCCTTTAGTGTCATTGTCAGAGTCACTGTCTTTGACTTTTGCCTTTTCTCATCCATCTTCTTTTACTGTTCTCAATAGGTTTTCAGTGTTTGCGGCCTGTTTATCTTATCTCCTTCTAGAGAGTCTTTATACAGTTTTTTTTCTCTTGTGAGAATTTATGACATGCTGATTACAACATGGTGATCTGGTAACAAGGAAATCTGCAAGACATTTTAAGTCACCACCACTGTTTAACAAACGCTGTCGCAGGATCTGTCCACTTTAAACAAATATTAGCCAATACTTAAAAAAAAAACCCAACTTTTTGTAGCTCTGACGTGTTTCTTAATTATATATTTGTTAAAAACTGGATTGATATTGAGGCAAAAATGACAGAAGCACTCCAGTCCTCATTACTTATTTAATCTGCCTTTCATTAAACAGATGTCAGAAGAATGCATTTTAAGAAGTTTTTATGTTTTGTTATGTTAATGTGTATGAATAGCTTGTTTCTCTTTTCATGACTAGACTCTTTGACCTTTGCTTTATTTTGTGATACAGCCGTTGTTGAAAATAATCACAAATGTTTGAAACAAAGAAAAGAGCAATTAGAAACTACTGTAGTTTGTATTTGCTATTATATTATGTTATTGACATTTAACTTTTAAGCATTTTACATTTTACATACTTTGAATGCATGGTTATTTCAAGAACGTATGAACTTCAACAGAAATTGAACCCTAGCTTAGAAAGGGATTATTTGTGACATTTGAGGTTAAAAGAAAAAAGAAAAGGAAATAGTAAGTGAAATTAAATCTTACAGGTCAATTGCAGATGTTGTCAAATGTGCAAGCCACTTTGCATCCTCCTCATTTTGTGTGCTCAAATTTCCTCATTTTCTGTGGCAACAGCAGAAGTGAGAGAGCCACCGCCAGACATGCCAGAAGTGGTCAATGATTTTGACATTGAGGATGAAGTTGTTGCAATTGAAAACAGGTGATAGTGGTGTACTCTTCTTTTCTATGATCAACAAGCGTTTGTGTGGTATATTGATTTTTTTTGGCTGCTGAACAAACTAATGTTCCTATCAAGTTTTATTTTATGTGTTATGGAGGCTGAACTCTTCTTTTTTGTTTTGCCAGTTGTGTCATATTCCAGCAAATTAATGAAGGTGTGATGATATATGTATTAGCTGTTAAGTACACTCTATAAATTGTAAAGAATGGATGATAGAGACAGAGAGAGAATAATAGTATTTGCTCGTGAACTCAGAGGAGAGAGTAAGCCATGCATAAATACAGTTATTAAACACCCCAACAGAAGAGAAAGAGACAGATATGTGCACGATCATATCAGCTGTAAAAGATCAGATCAATAGATTTTTAGAAAATCTGCAAGATGTTCAGACTGCAGAGCAATGATGTAAGACATGATAAAAGAATAAAAGAAAGGAAGAAAGAACTTAACCAGAGGGGAAAAGGACATAATGTTGAAGACAAGACAGAAAAAAGAAAGGAAGAAAGAACTTAACCAGAGGGGAAAAGGACATAATGTTGAAGACAAGACAGAAAAAAGAAAGGAAGAAAGAACTTAACCAGAGGGGAAAAGGACATAATGTTGAAGACAAGACAGAAAAAAAGAAAGGAAGAAAGAACTTAACCAGAGGGGAAAAGGACATAATGTTGAAGACAAGACAGAAAAAAAAGAAAGGAAGAAAGAACTTAACCAGAGGGGAAAAGGACATAATGTTGAAGACAAGACAGAAAAAAGAAAGAAAGAACAAAGAGAGAGAGAGGGGAAAAAAAGCATCATAGAATAAGATGCATTCTCAGCAATTATATCGTGACAGAAAAGCATCCTGTTTGTAAATGGACAGAGATGAATTACAGGAAAAATTTTGACAGTGTCATGAAAGTAAGGTACAGTGGATATCACTGTTCTCTAGTCCCCTCTCAAGGTATAGTGGGTATCACTGCTCTGTTCCCCTCTCTTCGGCAATTACATTGAGTATCAGTAATTTAGAAATAAGGATGTGTTTACAGTGAAGTCATGCGAGAAAGGCACTGGTAAGAATGCTGCCTCCTCTTGTTTCACACTGCATTTAATTTGATGAAATCATTAGATTTCTCAAAGTGTAAGTCCAGTTCATGTTAAGCTGTGATTGCTTGTTACTTTCTGCTGGCTTTGGGGAGGCACAGTATTCAGCATTCAGAGCACAGCATTTCGAGCATTTTCAAATGCTGTTTCTGAACTTTGAAATGTCGTACCTGTCAGTCTCAGAGAATGTGGCTCTCAGTCAAGGTTTTGATGGCATCTGAAAACTCATGTTTTTGCCTGGGATGTAAACTATGATGATTTGGGTGGTGATATTAATTTGGACTGGGATTTCGTCTATTTTGCAGACTTTTAGACTGTCTTGGACTGATTCTTTGACCTTTTAACTTTTTCACCTTTCTTTCTTTCCTTTCTTATTGTTGTTTTATCAACTTCTTGAGTGTGTGTGTGTGTGTGTGTGTGTGTGTGTGTGTGTGTGTGTGTGTGTGTGTGTGTGTGTGATGAGCATGAATTTTATGGATGTCTGTGCCACATAAGTCATCATCATCGTCAGAATCGCTGATTTTGTTTTTAAGAAGTCAGTGTCTCAATCGGTATGATCTTTATAGCCCAGCTGATGGTCGAAGACATGTTATCAGAACTATTTCTTCAAGAGCACTTTTGATTGATTTTTTTAACAGTGCAAATTGAAAAATCAGTTTCCTGTCACCCAAGGTGGATCACAGCTGTTTACTTCATGATTTTGACATATTTCCCAAAATCTGCTTGTCAAGTTAATTCAGTGGAATACAGTTTGACAGATAAGTCTTAGTGTTGTTTGCATAAGATGTTTTAGTTCTGTTTTGTCTGCAGTTATAAACTTTGAGTTCGCTTTATTTACTTTGTTTTGGTAAACAACATATATACATTGCTTCTATTGTGTTAGTTTGATCCCTCCCACTGTTAACCTGAAGTTGCGTTGTGCTGACAGAGAGGAGTACCTAGCCAAGGTGCAGAAACGTGTGAAGGATTACAAAGTGACACAGCTCAATCCATTTCGGGACCACAAAAAACTGCTTGTGCTTGACATAGACTACACTCTCTTCGGTAAGGGATGTATGTTATGCACAGCTGATGTGTGTGTCTCTTCTTAGAGCTGTTCTTGGGCTAGCACTTGTAAGCTGCTGACATGTTCAATTTTTTTTTTATCTTTCTACACAACTACCAACCATTACTAATTTTGTTCACTAATTGTCAATGTTTTTTTTACATCAGTATAAAATTTACTGATTTCTTCAATATATTACTTATTTTGTAAAAAAGTAAATCTAAACGTGGATAATGGAGAACAAAAAAAAAGGGGGGGGGGGAGGAAATAGCATTGTTTTTTTTCCGCAGATCCATGTATTCAAATGTGAGTACAGTATTTTTTGTAAACGTATACAGGGCTATTTCTCCTTGATAAAACAAAACCTGTTGGCAGAAAAGACGCAATGCCATGTGTTTAGAAGGGAGGCAGTCTTTCTTCCCCTTACTTTTTTCAAATTCTTTCTTTTGCAGAATGAATGTCTGCTGTGTTTGCTTTGCTTTAGTCTCATTAACTCTTATGCCTGCACAGGTTGGCATCCATTTTTTTAACTGTCTGTGATGATATAGGGTACAGCGGAAGTTGGATGATTCAGAGACAGAGCAAAGCACTCCGGGTTGGACAGCTGTAAACATGACTAACAGGACTATTGTGCCCTACAAAGACTGAGCATCTTGACTCCGGGTTGGACAGCTGTAAACATGACTAGCCGGACTGTTGTGCCTTACAAAGACTGAGCATCTTTTAAAGCATATTGTGATAAAGTGCAAACCTGAGGAAATCCCAGTCAGCGGAAGCATTTGTCATGGTACCCCTTGATGGAGGAAAGAGCTAAGGAAATATCAGGGTGCCCATGGAACCCCTTGCAGTGACGGCTGATGTCTCAGAATAGCTGTATATATATTATGTTGAAAAAAAAAGAAGATTTTTGGCCATTGTGGGTGTTAAAAGTTGTGGATGACATGTTACTGAAAACAAACAAACAAACTGAACCTGAAAACAAATGAGAGAGCCTTTTTCACAGGTGGACAAATCTGGCAGCAGACGGGAAATAATAGTCCGTGAATGGCTATGGAGGAAACCAAAATGCACTGAAAAGAAAGTGCGAAACGGTGGCAAGCAAATCGTAATGTGTAAGATTGCAAACTCTGTCTTAGAAAAACAAAACAAAAACCCGACCAACCAAATCAAAGCCACTAGACCTTCAGGAAATAATAAGATAAGATGAGGAGAGCTATGTTTAGGACAACTGAACAAGGACTGAAAGGGGAAAAACTTTTGTCAGAGCATTATCTGCGATTATATTTTTTATGATTCTCCCATGGTCAAGGTTGCCATGATGATTTAAAAGTAAGAACAAGCGTACATGCACATATGCACAGCATCACATGCATAATAAGAATATAGTGTGTTCCAGAAATTTTTTAGAAAATGTCAGTTTGTAAATTATTTTTACATCACATATTCCCAATGGAAAGATTTTGGGGTTGGTAGAGGAAATAGCGGAGAAATCTCGGGCTGGATCTCCAACCATCTGTCATGGTACCCCTTGATAGTGAACATGCTTTCGAGATTGCTGACTGCCCAAGCATCTGTCATGGTACCCCTCATCAGATGGAAGAGCCAGGAAGTCCCTGGCTGCCTTAGCTCCCACTATGGTGCCTGTCGATAGAGGGAAGAGCTGAGGAAACCCCGTCTGGCCACTCATCTGTCATGGCAGTTCTGGACAATGAACAGACTGAAGAGATCCTTGACTGCCCAAGCATCTGTCATGATAGCTCTTAACCCTTGACTGCCGCCATTTTGTATCAGTTTTGTACTTCTGTGTGTTGGAGCAAAATTTGACTTTTTGCGGTAGGTTCACTAATTTGATCAGTGCTCATTTATTTGTGGAGATATCTCTTTAGATTTTTGGCATGTTTTCTTCTTATACTCAGGGCTAGGGCTATAATATCTGCAAATAATATTTGATTTTGTTCATTCTGAGTATACTGAATAATCTTATAATTCAACTTAAAAAAAAGAAATATACTTTGCAAGCATACAAAACCCACAGCAGAAAAATATAAAACATACAAACCCAGCAAAAAGTGGTTGTAGTGTTTACTTAGCACCTGTGTAAATATTTGGTAGTGAATTTACAACCCACAATTGTTGTTTTACATGATAAATCTATGTTTTTCTGGGGTACAGTACAATCCAGGTATCAAGGGACACAATTTTGTTTTCTTAGGTAGGTTCACTAATATGCCCACTGCTCTTTCAATTCTTGACATATATCTTAGATACTTGGGAAATTTTCTTTTTATATCCTTGGCTACAGCCAGATATCACAATAGTTTGATTTTGTTTGTAATGATTAGACCAAAAATATAAATAATGATGAATGTTTTGTTCGAAAAACAGACACTTTCAGAATATAAACAAAACTATAGCACTAAAATCACAATGAAATACCACAAAAACTGGTGTTAGTATCTTTTGAACTTCAGGACAAACATCTGACAATGCATAAAATGTTTAGCAATCCATGTCATAGGGGACACTCCAGTCCTGGTAAAGCTCGCCCTTTCCTCTGCCACGCCCCCTCACACTGGACCCTCGCCGTTGTCATGAACCCCTCCCTTCCTCGACCCCCTCCCGACCTCTCACGAAAGGAGGGAGGGGGCAGTCGACATAGACGGAATCGGCTCGTCACTCTCCGATTTGGCCCCACTTGCGCTGGTATCGCTCGGTTCGAAGTCGGGGATCAGCTTCGTCATCAACACCAATCTCCGATAACAAAGGGTGGTGTTGATTGTGATCGCTTTCTTCCTCCTCCGAATCGCTTCGTTCCACTTCTCAGAAGTCTTCATCATTGCTTTCACGGTCTTGAATAACTTCTTGAAGCACTTCAAGCGCATTAGATCGTTTGAAAACGGCACGTGCCTAAACGAACTGCCTGCTCGACTCGCCATCTTGAACCGAAAATGACTGAGCCGAACGTTGACGAAGTATTTCGTCCGAATGGACGCTAGCCGGTCAGTCAGCGACCCGTGAAAGGGAAGAAACCGTCCTTTAGGGTCCTTACAACCGTTTAACCCTCTTGCATTCGTTTCGCCCGTATCCGGCCGCTGTGTTTGTCTCCCTGCTGTTCGTTCCGGCCGCAACCGGCCGTACGTGCCGCGTTACTTTCCCTCACACACTGCGACCTTGTTTTAAGTCAGGGCTGGCCAAAAATAAACGTGCATCCCTGAGAGGGTCCAATGAAATCTTAGCAGTAGTATGGGGTGTGGGAAACAACTCAATCACAAAGACTAGGGTCATGAACTGACCGCATTCCATTGCTGCAGACGGCATCGCCTTGTTTCTGAAAATGGCGTCTGCTAGCGCTTCTACTGACGCCGATTTTTTTGATTATACGAAAGAGGAGTTGGATGATATATTACAAGAAGTAGAAAGATATGAAAGAGAGGAGTTAAATGAAGTGATGTGGATGTTTGAGAGGAAGAAGAAGGAGAAGAAGGCGAAGAAGTGATGAAGATGATGAATGCGCCTTTGTTTGCGTTTGTGACCACGTGGCGACCGGCAACTTCCGCATCTGTGGTTCAGCCTTTTGAGGAAGAGACTGGGCCAGATCATGATTTGCCAGACACAGATACACCTCTGGGTTATTTTTTCTCTTCCTGCTGCAGTTGTTTTTTACTACAGCTGCTGACCAGACGAACCTGTACGCCAGGCAGCAGATGGCAAAGCGGGGACAACCTGACCTACTTTGGCAGGATACGACACCTGCGGAGATGCGCGCATACGTAACTGTGCTCGTCATGATGGGGATCAAACGTCAGCCAAGACTCTGGTGCTACTGATCGACTGATCTTCGGTTTAGCGAGCCACAGATCAGTGGGGTGATGTCGAAAACACGGTTTCTGCCATGCAGCAAACTTGGTAGAAACCATGGATCAAGAGTAGTGTTTACCATATTGGTGACATGTGACAGTGGTGACACTCTCCTGCCGTGTGTGACCAGACACCACATTAGAGTGTAAAGAATGGATTTTACTTCTTTCTGTGACTGTGTATATTCCGGTGTTAAAAGTCGTTAAGTAGTGACAAACACACCTTTTAGGACGAAAAAAACCCGTTAAGTTACCTGGCCCCATGTTTGAGTATGTGACAATCATGTGACACTTAGTGACACCCCAAACTGGATTTACTGAACCAGGACTGCTGTTTACAAGTTGAGGTAGGACACCCTTTGATGATTTATACTAACAAATGCATGCCGACAATGTTATTGTCTGTCTGGTGTATTATAGTAACATTGTCAACGTTTGATGTCCCATTGTTTTGTGACAAACAGGGTGACAATGACACCCACATGCATCCCAAACATGTGACATCTCTGCATTATGAAATATGATGTATTAGAATTTTGCATACTAAATTTGACAGCGCTGCAGTGGAAACTTTGTCCACTACAGCCTTTCAAAAGGCAGTTAGGGTGAGTTTTAGCTTAAATTTCTCAAAACAATACGAATACAGGAGCAGTTCTAGGCTGGAAAATGCGAATGCAAGAGGGTTTAAACCATTTTTTCTCCTTGCCTCCCTTCTTTAAATCGCCGAATTTTGATGATGAAATTACCTTGAACGGCGTTGATATGCGGCACACAGCCTTCCAGAAACCACCTCGAACGCCGTTCGTGCAAGGGCAGTCAAACGGTGTTAATATGATAGACTGTGGAGATCTTATAACTGCCCAATCATCTGTCAAGGTAGTTCATAATGACCAGACTGTGGAAATCTCTTGTCCAACTGATTGCCCAATCAGCGTCGTGGTCTTGAATGCAAATTGATCTGATGTAGATTGAGTTTTCCAAATGAACTGAGACACTGGAATCTGTACTGCCCAGGATCTTCAAGGTGTTTTGATAATGTGAAATCCTGACTTGCCCATCATGTCATGATATTCCTAATAATAACAGACTGTGGAGATCAACTGCCCAATCTTCTGTCAAGGTAGTTTGATAATGACCAAACTGTGGAAATCCTTAATGCCCAAGTATCTATGGTAATCTTAATAATGAACAGACTGTGGAGATTGCTAACAACAGTAGGTAGTTCTTGAAATGACTAACTGGAAATCCAATTAACTGTCAAGGTATTTAATGTAATGGAATCTAAAATGCCAGCTTGGATTATGTTCTCCAATATCTGTAAGGTAGTCTTATAATGCCAATCTTGGAATCTTAATGCCTGGATCTGTACATGTAAGTTCTTAAAAATGGATAGACTGTACATTTGTCTGAGATATCAGTCAAGGTAGTTCTTGATCATGCTTAATGTGAAATCCTACTCCGTTGTCATGGTACTAAAACATACGAAGTCTTTCTTGCCAAATCAAGGCATTGTATCTTGGTTATTGAATACAGTTAGAAGATCTTTAATGACCTCTGTCAAAAATAAAAATACTGATAAAAACAATTACAGAAGCCTGTGCAATTCAAATCATTGCCTCTTGATGACCAGAGCTATGAAACCCTATATCTGTCAAAAGTACTCATGCAGTGGACATTTCTGAAAAGAAATGTTGTAGTCTTTTCTTATATATCAGATTTTAGAATGGATACTTTATAATTTGCAGCTGTCCCGTAAAAAAAATTAAAAGAATGCAAAGAAGAAAAAAAGTGCATGTAGAATGCAAAAAGTCCATCCTTTGTCATTTTGGTAACTATCTATTTACTATTTCCTAAAGAGATTCACCTAGAATCAGTTTATCATTTTCTCCAGAATCGATGGTGTGAAGTGATCAAAAAAAATCCTACAAAGAAATAAAATGTTTGCCACGTGATTGGTTAATTGAATTTTAATTTCATGTTTAGCATTAAAGGAAAAAAAAGCTCCATGCAAAGAATGCAGCTAGGCTAATGGGCTTTTGAAACATTTTTGTTTTTGATATGGTTTGTTTCCATGAGACATATACAATTTCCTTTTTATATCCAAGCTTAATGTACGAGTGTATAGAAAAGCAGAAGAAAATCCTGACAAAAGGTAATAAAACAAGTGGTTTTCATTGATCAGCTAGATTAAACGTAATTACAGTTTTTAGCCAGTTTTAAAGTGTACTTTGTGTCTGCAGAGTGTATGTGACTGTGTCGGTACAATTTTGATTTTTGCAAGTGCCAGTATACTTACATTTACAGACCACAGATCCACAGCAGAGACACCCAACGAACTGATGCGGCCTTACCTCCATGAGTTCTTGAAGTCAGCATACAAGGATTATGATATTGCTATTTGGTGTAAGTAAAATCCCAAATGTTATATACCTCTTTGTTGCTACTCTTGTCACTTAAGGTATGCATTTTCTGCTGTTGTGTTTTTTTTTTAGGTAGAGAATTTTGAATAATTTGGTGATTTTTTTTTCCCTCATTTTTTTTTCTTTCAACACCATGACTCACTGAATTAGCGTTAAGTGAGGCAAATTTTATATAAAGTCATAGTGGACAATCTTACTGAATACCTCTTAAAGTATTGATAGCAGGGCATATAATTTACATAGCCACAGAAAATATGTTTGAGTATGACATCTAGTCAAGTTAAATTTGCATTTTATCACAAATGATACTACAGTCTGTTGGATTGAGAAGTATTGATGGACATTATGAATGTTCTGTTTGGTTCTTATTTATCAAGAAACTATGCATAGATAATATGATAATTGAAACAAATGTAAATTGTAATATGTTATTTAAAAATCATATTTTGATAGTCCTTTTTATGAGCCAATCCAGAGTTAGGACAGTTTGAGTAAAGCAGCCCCAGTCTTCTAATGAGCAGCAAAAACATGCCAGGCTGGGAAAGTAACAAAGCCGGTCACTGACCAGGCTGAAAGGGTTAAGCTTCTTTTCTCCTGGAACATCTTCTGTGTATGTATTGTCAAGTTGTGTGTTCCAGCTGCAACCAGTATGAAGTGGATTGAAGCCAAGCTGAAGCTGCTGGGTGTGTCCTCACACCCAGACTACAGAATCTGCTTTCACTTGGATGCTGACGCTATGATTTCCATCACACCCCCAAGTATGGCGTCATTGAGGTAACAGGGTTATTTGACTGTAAGGACTTTATTGATTTTTATTAAGATAACAATGAGAATGAGTGTGATGAAGCTGAAGCAGTGGAGGTTCCGTTCTGGTCTGTCTCAGTGTTGATTAGATTGTTATATAATGCACTATTTGCATGGTGTTTTTTTAAATTATTGTATCCATTTTTATTTGTCTGTTTCGTAAGAAACCAGCTTGCCATTGAAAAAAAAAGCAGCTAAAACATCATTCATATTTGAGAGTTACATGTGAAAGATTCTTTGGTAGGAATATCTGTTCATAATAATTATGTCTTCTGTAAATGATGGGCATTTACACTTTTTATGTTAAATGAGTTATATATGAAGTGAACACTAGCATTATGTGTATTTAAAATGAAGTTGTTTAAGTTGGGAAGATTGACTTATGGGTGTTGAAAGTTCGGATAAGGTTTGAGAATTTTAAAATGTGAAATCTGTACAAATCTTGTGAACAGACTAATGAAATAGCAAGGTTTAGAAAGGAAAGCTTTGAAAAGTGCAGTGGAGATGCATGAAAATCATTCAGATGTGTTTCAGACACCATCAGTCAAGTGAACCAGAAAAAAAGTTGAACTTATTCTTCACTGGCAGATTACCCCCCTTACTTTTCCAGGAAACTGGCAGTTTTCAGAGATCTTTAAAAAAACACACACACGCACAAAAACAAAACAGGAGGATGGGAAGGGGGGGGGGGGGGGTGAGAGAGGGGGTGTAACACGAAGGCTTTTGAAATTTTGTGATTGTATTTGAAAACGATCGATAAACCAAAAGCGATCAGTAATACGATTGCCTGATTATTTCATGGTACAATATAAATGGGAAAAAACCCCATAATCTGCAAGTTGTTAAAATGTATATGGGTAATGAAAACACTTGAATAAGGCTTTCACACCAACTGGTTTCATGCGCTGAAAGTTTCTCCACCTATGAGAAATTGAATGCAGATTTAGAATGGTGAACATTATGGCATCATCCAACAGCAGTTTTTTGGCAATCAAGTCTATACTCAGAATAATGTCACTGGCAGATGGTGCTTGATGTTGCTACACCAGAGTAGTGGGCTGTTGCAAAAGAAGTTGTCTGCTAGCAAAAACTAATGTCTTGCAAAACCTAAGTAACAGTATGCCGCACTTTTAATTAGAATGCATGAGCTGCCTATATCAGTTCTCTACAGGTGATTTCATCACCTGGTGAACAAAAATCTAATTTCTTGGACCACATATGCCAACCCTAGTAAAGAAGCGTTGTGAAAAGTAGGACTGAATATAAGAGGCACAGTAAAGATAGAGTGAACAAAAAGTGAAATGCAAGTTCGTGTAGATCGCCTAGTTTTGTATCATCAGGCTTTTGACTGCATCACAAAAATTTATGGAGAGTGAACAAAAAAAATAATGTAACTATTTACTGTTTTATTTGGTGGCATCTAGGTGCTACTGTCATTGATGTGTACCCATGTTTGTACTTTTTGTGTGTGACCATTTTCCAGTCTAACATACCATCAGATTAATTTTGAACATGTACGCTGTGTAAGTATTCTTTATCAGTTCCTCGTTGACATTTAGCTGTATTTCAGGTCAAACCCTGGGTGTGATCTGGGGCAAGTACCCCCAGTGGAGTGAAAAAAACACCATCATGTTTGACGACATACGCAGAAACTTCATCATGAACCCCAACAACGGACTACGGGTGAGATTATAGCAAAGGGCCAGGGATTTGTGCAGACTAAGTTTCCAGCTTGATTTGAAAAAAAATTGATTGATTTTTCCTTTTTTTTTTGGTTCTAAGAAATTTATTGTTCGGTTAGAGTGTAAAATCTGTTAGCTGTGCAGGCTTTATAGTTTGGGCAGCTTCTTGTCCTGGACATTTCCACCAGGTGAACCTCGTCAGCTTTGCAAGCGCAGTAAAGCCTTTCAACAATGACCTTGACAAATGTTTCAAACTTGGTTTTTAACCTTCAAACTGCCATTCCATCCAGTACCACCTGTCTGCCATTACCAGGTAACAACTGTTTTGCCCTGTACTGAGGGTGACCCTGTATATGGGTCCCATTCAGGGAGCTTTTACAGTGAAAACAGTCGTTCAGAGAGAATGGTCATTACAGAAGTGACGGCCATTTGCTAAGAGCTTTGGTTACCTTTGTGTCAAGTGTGTTTGTGAATGATAAGAGTTAGGCGACTGTCCCTCCAAAATGAGAGTGGACAGTGTAGCTCAGCAGGCGCCGCTGAGTCAATAACCATGGCTCAAGAAAGCTGTGTAGACTGTACATGTGCTTCTGCACCTGCGAAAAACTTTGCTGGCAGTGTGTGAAATGACTGAGAAATTAGGGGCATTACTTGAAAGTATTACCATGTGAAGCCGTCAAGCTCTACAGGTAATTCAGTCCACATATCTGATAAAGTTTTTCTGGTCTATGCAGTGCATCAGAAATAAAGGGATGAATTGGAAATCTGATTGTTATAGAATTAAAACCAAAAACACAGATTCCCAGGCTGCACAGTGTGCATTGCCGACAATGTAGTCACGGCACAGAAACTGCTTCAGGATATTTGGGTTTACCATTTTTTTTAAATGATTTTTTTTCAGAGAGCCTAAAGCTTACAGTAACTTTTATTTACATGGTAAATATAGTGTGATTTCTTTTTAACATTGTATGTTCAAAATTCAGAATAATTTTATTGTTATCATTTGATGGAGTTGATCTACTTTGTGAATTAAAAAAAATCTAGGAGTGGATGGATATTAGCCTCAACAATCAGTTACATAGTTTACCTTACAAAATTGTAACTTGTGGTTTTTTCATCAATGAATTTCTCATAGTTTATCCTTGTAAAAGAGAATAAACCACTTGTGCATGGCTGATAAATTGATGTCACACAATTGTGTTTCAAACAAAGCATACTGCTTCAGTCCTTAGAAGACATGGGTTGGTTGCTTTTTCCTAAATAGCCAATGATTTCAGCTGTTACTGGTTTACTATTCATGCCATTTAAGGTATGAAAGATTGAATGAGTACTTTGATTGAGACCCACTGAAATGTGCTGTCCGTTACTTCAGAAGGAATGTATCACCGTGTAGTGAATCACCTTCCAGGAAATCCTCTCTGCGTGTTCCACAAAAGTTATCTGCTTGTGATATACTGATGGCATGTCCCTATTATTGTCACAATTGGTTGTTCTGAAAACTTTTCAGTATCAGATCACTCTGAATAAAAAAGCAATACAGACTGATAAATCAATGCATTTTGATAAGAGTTACAGAAACATTCATGCACACACCCACATGTGGACACGCACACACATACACAAATTAAGCTGGAAAATACTCAAACCTTGTTATTGTGTCCGAAACTTGCAAAAGAAATCTGCAAGATGTGTATTCCTTGTACAGTTGTAAGTGCGGAATGGTGTGAAACATTTTTGTTTTGTTAGATTAGTGCCTGACCTTTGCTTTGGCCTAGATGCTAAAGTAGAGAGAAAAAAATACATGCTATGCTAGGAAATTGCCATGTCTTTTAGCCATTCAGATTTTTACCTGTGCAGTGATTGATAGTGCAGAGTGAGGCACTTAAGACTCCCAGACAGACTGTTAAAGTGTCGTTCATGTCACACACATGTCAGATTCGAGCATTCCGTGATGCCCACACCAAACGAGCCACAGACAGAGAGCTGCTGAAGTTGTCTGATTACCTGCACGACATCTGTGATGAAGATGACCTGTCTAAACTGGACCACCGAAAGTGGGAGTCGTGAGTGATGGATTTGTCTCCTCCTTCCCATGAAGATTTTGTGTTTGCGGGTGGTGTTAGGATTTGGGTGTACTTGATAAGGGAAAAGAAATACTCAGTTCAGTCTGAAGTATTCATTGATAGGCAGAACAACTTTGAGGGAGAAAGGGGAGTCATTATCGATCAGTCTTTAGTAGAGAGTATGTATACTTGTGCACAGACGGAAGAACAGCAGGGCCTCGAGGAATCAGGAAGGACATAATAGCAATTAATTATTTAATTAATGATTAGCTATTAGTAATCATCAGTCTCATTTCAGACTTTAAGTGCAACTTTAAGTAATTAGCAGTCATGATTTCAATCAGTTTCCAACTTAAGTCCAGCAATTGTATTTGCATTGATATTTACAAGTTTTGTAAAGGAAAACAAAGGAAAGAAACTGTAAATAAAAGGAAAAATTAGTTTTGATTTGCTGTGGATCCATATGTTACAATATGAAATTTATATTTTTTTTTGTATGCTAGAGACTATTTCTTTTGCAGTGCCATGAAAGACTAATATGCTCAGTGTATATTTTTTTCTCTGTGCCCTCTCACAACAAGATAACTAATATTCGTTTCCAAAACATTGGCAGCTATGTTATGCATGGGGGGAATTCAGTTAAGTTTTTTGTTGTTGTTATACATTATTGTGTAAATAGAGACGTTTCTTTATTTTTTTCTTATTGTGAACCTAAATTTCAGACATCAGTGTATGTAAAACTAATGTGGGTGCATGCACATACAGGTACAAGCGAGCGACCCCACGCAAGAAGGCGAAAGTGCAGTCGACTTCTGACGTCGACGGGCAGGGTGAGGGAGGTCAGGACCCAGCCTCTGATTCAGCTTCAGGGAGAAAAGGAGGAGGGACAGAGAGGGCACAGGATCATCAATGATGTTGATGTGTTGACCTGTCTGTGTGTGGAGTCATCAAGTTGGAGAACAGCTGACTTGAAAAATCTCAGAGAAAGACCAGGGTCCAGGGGCCGCCTTGGCTCCCATGGAGTCCATAGGCAATGCCCTGGTGGGGGCAAAGCCCCCCCTCCCAGCTGAAACAGAATCTGAGCAGTGTTCAGGACTGTTTCAAGGTCTCTCATGAAAGGCAAAGTAATGTGCAGGAAGCAACCAATAGAAAATAACTGAACACACAAACACACACATACACACACACACATGCACACACACACACACACACCACACACACACACACACACACACACACACACACACACACACACACAACACACACACACACACACACACACACACACACACACAGAGGCATGCACACACTTAAATTTAATACATTTCTGGAAAAGCAAAAGAAAAAAGATCAGAAAAAAAAGAAAACAAAGTTTGTGTTAGTCCCAGCAGTCATGCATGTAACCTGGTATTGGAAGAACAATATCCTTTATTGTGGATACAATCACTGTCACTTTGTGCAAACATTTTACAGCGGAATCCATGAAGATCCTGTTCAGGGATGTCCCGCCTGACGTGATCCTTGAGTTTTTGAGAGAGATTAACATTTTTCATCTGATTTAAGATTTTACGGCAGAAAGATTTTTAACAAAGTTTCTGGTGCGTTTGTAGACGATGTCATTTACTGAGATGTGTGAAAGTTGGGTTTTTTTTTTTTTTTTTTTTTAAATGACTGGTGGGTTGGTTTTAACGTGGTGACAGCCCTGATGTGGCCCTCTGCGGTCGGCTGGGCTATAAGCAACATTATCTTATCTTATCTCACTTCTTGCTATTCGCAACCAAGCCCACCTAAGGGCTCGTATGACATATCACTTATCTGGGCTGTCACATCATCAAAATGAAAAATCCATGCATGTTTGTTTATTTTGGGGAGAAAAAGGAGAATGGAGGAGGGAAGTGAAACATTAATACGAATAAGAAATCAAATCTGCTGTGATTGCAGTCTAGTGAAGCATCAACATAATTATTGCAATATATGTATTCAAAGAGCGCTGTTAAAACCATGATTGGCATAGTTCAGTTCTTTTTGACTACGCGAAAAATAACCACATGCCGTTCCCACCTAATTCACTTTCCGATAACAAGTCAAAATCCTCCGCTCACTTTCGTTGTCTTTTCAGTGCTATCAAATCTCCAACAATTAATTGTGCCTTCCACAAATGTCTTGTCTTGATTGATGCTCGTGACACACAAGACATCGTAGTTTCCCCCTGAAAGAAGAGGCCTCTGTTTGACCCTTAACCAGAAAAATGGCTGTGCTGTGTGAATTGTGTTCACCTACGTATTTGCCCTGTGAAGTGCTCTGATTAATGCAAGCAGAAGTGCAGCGATATACCTTAACAACCACAGGCGGCAGAGTACTGAACAGAGTATCATGGAAACCTTGATTGGAAAAACTGGATATGATAGGAGATTTCAGGGTATTAAACCGTTTTGCGATTTTTTTATTTTTTCAGGATTTTTTTCCCCCCGATGTGCGCTTTTCCTACTTCTAAAAATCAGGTGGTTTTCTCAGAAATCCTCAGATCTGAGGAGAGTTCTCCAACCTGGTGAGTGTATCTGTGTGTGTGGTGTGTGTGTGTGTGTGTGTGTGTGTGTGTGTGTGTGTGCATGCGCATGTGTGTATTGCTCTGCATGCATTAGTGGTTAAATGTCCATTTATCTGATGCTTAGAGTGTGTGAATGTGAATTCACATGTACCGCAGTGTTTTCTTGGATAATGCATGTTTTGTAAGTTCTCAGTTTTGGATAGGGACTGATAACATTTGCCAGATTTGTTTTTCTTTGGTATCTGAAGCCATGGTATATTGTGAGGTAAAAGTTAAACAGTAGCCTTTCTTTCCTCAAATTACCTTCGATGCCAACTTCTGACATGCTCTTTTTCTACTTTGACTGGTATGTTACCTTTTAAATTCCCCTGAAGATCAGTTTCTTCACAGCCAGTTTGCCTTAGGGTAGATGAGACCCTTTCAGGTCAAAGTACTATTACCATGCTCAGTTTTGCTTGTCACTGAATAAGAAGCCAGATTTGGCAAAGTGAAAAATAAGGCTGACTTCAGCATAGAGTGTGTAGAGACAGCAGCATGCTTTTTTTTTTTTTGGCATGGGAGAATTTCTGGTGTATATGATATCATGGCCCTGTTCTTGCTCATGACACACAGTATATTTCAAATAATCTCTGTCATGAAGAAAAAAACCAAAACAAAACAGTCATGATGCAGGCATTAAGAGATCAGCAGAAAAAGTGTTTTGGAGATGTGTAAAGTGATTATGTTTTTTGCTGTCTGTATGTAAATGTCCTGAAAGAATTGCAATTTCAACGTGTTTATTGATGATAAACACATCAGCAGGTTCCAGAAGTCAACATTTTTGTCTCTGTTGTTTTATTTTGGGCTCTTGCTATTGCGTTGTTTCAGCAGTTGGGTTATGAAACTGCCCACTAGCAGATGCAGTGCAAGGAATTTAATGGAGGACATTTGTTTGCACCCAGACACAGCAGTTTAGTACACACATTGGTACTTGTGAGATAATTTAGAAGCAAGTAAAGGAACTATGTGGTAAAGAGTGGACTTTGCTGTTGGAATTATCCTGAGAGATATTTTCACTGTATTTCAGTAAGACCTCTGTTCAAAGTTATGATGGGCTCCTGGCCATTGTCGGAAATGTCGACATGTATGGATCTGTCTTGATAAGTGATGTTGCTGGAGTTACAAATGAAAGGGATTGGCTGTTGAAATTTTTAACAGTTACCAAAGACACCATACTTCAGAAACAGCGTTTTCTTTGAAGGCTTTCTCACTTCTTTTTTGAAAATTTGAAGGAGACGGTTCGTGTTTCTTTCTTTCTTTCTTTGCGTACACAGGCTGATACTCCTGCGGACACTGCCTGTATAGACAGCCAGTGGAGTTTTGTGTGTATGACCGTTTTTTGCCCCGCCATTATGGCAGCCATACTCCATCTTCGGGGAAGGTGCATGCTATGTATAACGTGTCATCCATACCAACGGCCAAACTGGCCTTCTCTTACGAAAGTTGGTGATGGGATTTTACGTGGTGCAAGGTGTTGTGCGTGCGTTCACACACGGAACCTTGGTTTATGGTCTCATTTGAAGGAGTGTATGGGGAATGGAGTCAGAATCAATGTTAACTCCGAGGGAAAAATCCCCCTGTTCCGAAATTCAAACCCGCGACCCCAGGATCAGGAGTCCGACGCTCTACCAACTGAGCTATTCCGGCCCCAGGGTTCTTGTTCATCTCATGTTCTGATTTTGCGGTGCCGACATATTTTTCTGGTTACGGGTTTCATCTATACTGTGTAGATCAAGACAGTTAACATTACTGTAGTACCCCAGGCCATATACTTCACAACAGATTGAGGCAGTGTTTGCAGAAAAGGGAAAAAGAAAGTTAATGTATAGAGAAATGTACTTCATTCTCTGTCATCAGCATTCTTCTCACTATTATTCCTTTTCTTGGTTTTATCTGTTGGTCTACATTTTTTCCCCCATAAAAAGGCCTCAGTATATTTAAAAAATAAATTGATACCAAATCCATTTTGTTAATGCAAAACTTTACACACACACACACACACACACACACACACACACACACACACACACACACACATTTCCTTGACTACATACCGGGTTGAATGGATCTGAGGCAATGTCACTCATGTGATGTGTCTGTGTGTGACCTGCTGTGCAGCTAAGCTAACAGTTAGGAGTCATTGTTCCGCTACGCTCCATTTTAATACAGATCAGGATCCTCCTCTTTTGTTTCTGGAACCAAACGGGAGAGTCTGCCCCTGTTTGTGTGGTACAGGTTTGTGAGTGTGATTGTGTGCGTGTATGTGGAGTGGAAGAGGAGGGAAGGAAACGTGGAGGAAGAGGGAGGTGACTGGGGAAAAGAACTGCCTTAAAATCATGTTAACATGCTTTCTCCATTGTGTCTGTTGTCTCAGTTTTCAGTGTACACCACTTTGAGCCATAATGCATTGAATATGAGTGCAGAACAACAGATTTTGCTTGTGCTTGCGCTTTCAAGCACTCACTCCACATGTTTTATTGTACTTATTCAGTGTTGGCTTCTTTAAGCTAGATCATTACTGATTGCAGATCTCCTTATCAAGACTTGTTTGAAATGTACAAAGATGTTTAAATAAAAACAAACTGATTCATGTCAAACGATGTCATGTATTTTTTGACATGACTTCTGCTTCACTTTTTTTGCGTGAGTATCTGAGGAGAATGTGTAGGGTGCACACACGCACACACACACACCACACACACACACACACACACAAACACACGCTTTCTCTCTTACACACACACACACACACACACACACACACATACACAAACATATGTAATCACAAATTTGCTCATTCACAAGGTAAATTATGTGCACATGCACTGAAGATTTGTGCATGCATATACACTACACACTTACAAGAAGGAGTGATGGTAACTGGTAACTTGAAAGAAGTTCTGTATGGCTTGCAGTATTTCTGCAGTAATACTGCAGTAGACGCATAGATCTAGTTCTCCAACTGTCTTTGTGCTTGCTGGCACAATAGATACGCACAAGATTCCCAATCACAAGTTCACATTGCCTATTTTAGTTTGTTGTTTTTGGTAACAAAGTTTGCAAGGACATTAGTCCCACCTGTACTTCATCAGTCTGCTTACTGCTTCCCTTAAAACGAATTAAACTTTCACACCTTTAATACCTAGGTATTTTTGATTCTTCAGCCATTTCTATGAAAGTCTTCCACTCCTTGTCTGACAGAAAAATTCACAAAGTATTTTGCATGTATGACTAATTGCAGATGACTTTGTTGTCATGAAGAAGCTTTCACTCCTATTAGCTTATTATCAGCATGACATATAGAACAATGATCACTAATGGTCTGTGTTGATGGGTGGTGGGAAGACGAAGCAGAAATGTGCTCTATGGTCCTAAGAATAGATGGCTATGATTTATGTCTTGGAGATATGGCCTTCTTTTGATGGCATTTACTAATGTTTAATTCCTTCGTCTGTTGGACCAAAATTCAGGCTGAATTCGTGTTTTGACACTACGATTTTCTGTAGGTAACAGTTACTAATGCTCAATTGCTTTGATTGTTGGAGACAATTTTGGTTACAGTGATTTTTGATAAACCGTCATCCAAGCACGCATGTGTGTGCACATGTATATAGTCCTTTCCCGTTACCTTAAGGAAAAACATACACATATTTTGTACGCAAATGAGACCAACACAGAAAACTGAAGGAAGAAATCGTGAAGGATTACCGAATTTGGACAAGAAGGTAATGCAATACTGTTGTTCAGCTCGTCAATGGTTTGTTGTTCGACCTCGATTGCTTTGCATGGAAGCCCCTCCCCCCCCATCATTTTTTTGAGACAGGATTACAGATTTCAAACTGGCAGTCCCCCCTTCCTTTCCCCCCACTCCAACCCCCCACAGACCCATTATCACAGCAAAACAGACTTGTCTATAAGAAAATGGATGACATCTACAGTCACTAGTTCTTGCGTTCTTTAAGCACTACCTTATAAAACTTGTGTCATAGAAGTTCCCTCATCCACACACACATGCACACACATTCAGACACACACACACACACATATATCTATATAACAAACTGAGCTTCATTACAAGTTCATGGAAATTGAAATAATGTTATCAAGCATTGGACATGCTCTCTCCATCATACTTATGCGGACAGGAAGATAAAAAATAGGAACAGGAAAATCAGATGACGGAGCATCAGAAATTTCATCCACATCAGGCAGCAAGACAATCCAGCCGTAACTCCACTAAAGATTGCTGAACTGGAGAAGACGGTGTCATCCACTGAGAGACATGGCTTGGTTGTGTTGGTTGTGAATTCCATGAAAAAGCATTGTGGTTTGGGGGCAGTTAAAGCGATAGTGTTCCACAAATTTAGCAGTCTGCCTGTATTCGTGGGCAAATACTTATGAAGATCAAAGAAATAGTCTGCTTTTGGTGCTCAGTAGCTTATGTCTACACTAAAAGTTATAGCATCATGATGCAAAGTGACATCCAGAATCCTTTCTTGTGTTGAAATTGTTCACAACATCAACCAGCGACGTAAAAAAAGAAAAGAATAAAACAACCCAGATACAGGCTAGCAAATTTTAAGTTTTGGGCTACAGTATCGATTGCTGCATCTGAATAATAGAGGAATGTGCAAGTTGAAAGTTGGTGGTACCTGTTGTCATTTTTAAACTATTCCAAACAATTCGAGGGAATTCTTCCATGTCTTCTTCCTTAACTCTGTGAAGAGTCTTTGGGGTGTTGCACCTAAGAACAGTTCACCAGGTGCCTCAAGCCCTGTCCGTTATGTCCCAAGCCTAGGTATTGGCATTCCACCCTCCCCTCCCCTCCGGTTCATTCTGCAATTTCATCAGTCCCATCATTTTTAATACAGTGCATTCTTAAATTGTCTGATGGTTTAGGCAAAGATGTCAAAAGATGTGCAATTTTGAGTAAGAAAGATTAACAATTTTAAATCCGTTTTTCGTCTAATAGAGTTGGAATTTTTTTACCTACACTTTGTATACTGATTTTATTTACATGTTTCTTCAATATGTTATACGCCCACAGTTAGGTAAATCACAGTAAGTCATATTCTAATATTTTATTTTGGCAGATCCATTCCACTCTGATGCGAGGCCAAGACCTCTTTGCAGATTTCTGTCTTTCCCCACCACGTAGCAAGTACATGGCAGTGCATATTAATTTATTTTACACTCACTATTTTGCACAGCAAATCTAATCCATTTTTTTCTTTCTCTCTTTTTTTGTTTTTGTTTTTAACTAAATGATAGTTTATCCATATCTTGTAAAAACTGAATATCGTCGGATAACAATGCTAACTTAAGTTCTGTCAGAGTGATAATAATACATTTCATGTTTGTTTTTAATTTTCAAAGGTCATGATAAGCAACGACTGTATACCCCCCCAACCCCCCCCCCCCCCCCCCCCCCCCCAAAATGTGAATGAAGAAATAGTATCCACCAGTTTGCTGCCCATTTTTATTTGAAACAAATGGCTATCTGCCCATACACAAACACTTGAATATCGAGTGCGACCCCTTGTTGCCAAATTTGCTCCAGGGCCAACAGTCTTGAGTCGCACTGTTTTATGTTTTATGTTATTTTATTTTACTTTTTAACATGCGCGCTGGTGACCTACTCGTTTTTGAGTGAACCAGTATTTTAGGAAGAAGAAGAAGACACACACACACACACACATCCCTGCCAACAAATGGTTATAAAAACGTACGCACAATAAAGATCTGAGCTTAAATATAACGATCAATCCAAAAGGACATAAGCAGAACTCGTGAGGGAAATAAGCGCACAAATAGGACGAGTATAGGGACCGATTACTGTGTTCTGTCATAGAATCTGAGCAGATGCACGAGATGATTACGTGGAAGTAGAAATGGACCTTCCAAAACGACAGCACAGCCACAGGGGTGACTTTGCATTCTGTACTTGCCTCACCGAAGCCAGAGTTCTGAGTTTTCTGAAGTGAATAGGGAAAAGAGGGTGTAGGACATGATTTGAGCATCTCACATCTTTGTGAGATTTGGAGATGCATGCCAGATCTGGTAAGACCAGACTCAGTCGTTGAAATCCATGGCACTTCCTTCTGCATGTTGGACAGTCGTCGTGCTGCAGGCACGTAAACGAACTCACCATCTTTAGCCTTTCCCCACAAGATGTCTAGGTTCTCTTAACTGCACACCACCATTTTCATAACATTGTTTTGGGTTTTCAGGCGTCTTGAACATCGAAACATTCCAACTGTGTTGCAGGCTTTATTAATGTGGAATATTCCGAATGTTAATCATCAAAGTGACACGAGCTTATAGCTTTCTAACAGCGTTCTAATTCTAGTACTTGAATGCGATCAACGAATACTATTTCACTGCAGTTGTTACAAGTTACACACTTTCCTGTCCAGTCTCTGAGAAATGCTTCTAAGTTGGATTCGTTCTTTGAACTTGGCTTGTGCTTTGTTCTTGCGGTGTTTTCATCATCGTTATGCATGATTCAGGAACATCTGAGGCATATTTGACAGTTTACTACATTTCTGAAATTTAAATACGACTCTTCTTTAGAATCTTTTGTCCTGTGAAACGGTCCACGGCGGATTTTTCACTCTGGACGCACAACTATCAACGATAGGCACCTAAATGTTACATACAGTAGCGGGCTAGAATAGTAAAACGTCAATTTGTGTGTGTGTGTGTGAAAAGAGACACCCACGTCCATTAAACTTTGTCTTGCATAATAAACTTGAACAACAAAGCGGATCAGGTGTGAAAATGCTGGTTAACCTCAAGGCATTCGGTTCACTCGGGAACCAAACCACCGTCTGGAAAAGTGACGTACACTGACTGACCTCAGCATGTTAGTCTGTTCCAGTAGGAGTCAAAGACATTATGAAGTACTAAAATTGACGAGGAAGTATTCATTTATTTTGATGCTAATGCCATCCAGATTTTTTTTTTTTTTTGCTGGGAGAGTTATTTCCCATCCCACGTTCTTTTGTTCCCGTGATAAACAGATAAGAACCTCCTCCTTTCAAAGTCTCCTTCAACACTTTGACGTCATACTGAGGTAACCTCAGAATCATTGTCCTCAAACCAGACATCATGTTCTACACCTGATCTTTCCTGCCATTGGTTGTCCCGATCATGCTGAACACCTCCCGAGATGACCTGGAAGTCTTGGTGCTTCGGGGGTCCGATTCCGAGACTTCCCATTGCCTTGCAGCTGCAGAGCGCTGGGAATAGGCAACACTCGCGCAAAGGCGTTCCGGAACTTGGAACTCATCAGTCCGTAAATGACGGGGTTGACGGCGCTGTTGAGGTACATGAGCAGGCGGGGCACGTTGATGAGGTTCAGGTAGTTTTCGAAGCCTAAGTTCTGCAGACTCTCCCAGGGCAGGAAGATCACGGAGATGGCTAGCGAGCGCATGGGTAGCAGGCAGGCGTAGAACAGGGCCATCACCGTCACCATCATCTTTACCACTTTGCCTCGGCTCCTGGTGAGCGTTTCGTGTTCCGCACCTGCCAAAGATCGGACAGAACACGGCATTGATGAACATGCAGTTCACGTAATGATACAAACAAAAGTAGACAACGAGTGCTTGCTTTTATTGGTAAATTACCCCTGGCCCTATTTAAACAAAACAAAACAAACAACAAAATGCAGATCGCATGAGGAAAAAAAAAAATCTCTTCCCTGCCGTTCTCAAAGACCATACTTACAGATATCAGGACTCACACACACACACACACCACACACACACACACACAAACACCACACACACACACACACACACACACACACACACACACACACACACACACACTAACCTCCCGAGCGGGTTGCAGGGCGGGTAAATTCTGGGCCTGGCAGCAACTGAGGGGAGCCATGGCACACAGAATGCAGGTGTAGAAGAAGGTGCTGGCCAGCAGGGGCAGCACCAGACACAGCACGAAGTCCACCACGAAGAACACCTTCACCAGCTTCAGGGACGTGCTGGTCTGGCACATGGGCTGTAACGTATTGTCGTAATAGGGCACCTGAGGGAGAAGTGGATTCACGTTGTTATCACGTGGCTACATGTATGTAAATTTTAAAAAAAAAGGTTTTGAACAAACTCCGCCAGACAACATGGGCAAACGAATGACAGGACAGAACACGACGCTTTTCGACCTCTTAGGTCTTCTTCAGGCCAAAGAAACAACACACAGGACAACGAAAATGAAGAACGAGCAATCTCTTGTCAAATTCAGCGCAAGATGGGCGTTGACTTTTGCGCCGATTTGCGCAATATGGGCGTTGAATCTTGTGCCAAATTTGACAAGATAAGTGATTGCTCGTTCTTGTTTTCGTTGTCCTTAGTGTTGTTTATCTTGCCTAAAGAAGAATTAAGAGGTCGAAACTGGTCGTGTAATTCGTTTGTCCATGTTATATAGCGGAGTTAGTTCAAGCACTTTTATGCAGTTCTTACGCACACCCCTTTGTGCCACCATTGTTCCGTTTGTTGGTTTAAAATCTGGACGTTTCTTCTAAAGGTCTTTAACGCTGTCTGTCTTTAAATGGGACATTGAATTTGGCGTTATGTGTTGAGCTTGTCTTCACGATGATTTTGTTCCTCTTTTGTCAAATTCCATTTGCGTAATGCACTTTCCATCTGTTCTTCTCATTTTTCTGTTTCTTTTCCTTCTTATTGTTCTGCTGACCCTTCTCCTCCTCTTCCTCCCTCCACCTCTTCCTCTCTCCTCCTCCTCTTTCTCTCCTCCTCCTCCTCTTTGTCTCCTCTTTCTCCTCCTCTTTCTCCTTTTCTTCTTGTTTTTTCGGCAACATTTAAAACAAGAAAACAAAATTCTAAAGAGAATGCGGTATAAATTCGTTGGACTGCTAATTTATTTCTGCAGTGCTGCAAAGTGTTGCGAATAACAGTTTAGTTTAAAGCAAGAAATATTCTTTTGTCTCCCATTGTCAGCTTGTTTGAACATTTGGGTCTAGTGAAACAATATTACGTTCACTGATATCGCTACAAGGCTACATCAAAATGTTGTTATGCTCTGCATAATTATGCGGGGATTGTCTTCAGTTGTGACAAGCTCCTAGCATAACATTATCAGTCTCCAAAAATCCCCCGAAGTCGGAGTGTGGCTGCCCACGTGGCGGGTAATCAAAAACGTCACACACGTAATGTTCTCATCCCCAGCTGATGCATTTGTACCATAGTGTTCAAGTGCTTCGGCTGTTTGGATGATCCCTGGAGTCTTTTAGCCAGGGTACGACAACAACAACAACAACTGATATCGCTTTCTGATTTCCTTCCATAGACTGACCACAATCAGCTTTGGTTATTTTGACAGTTATTCGGTTCCAGAGACAATTCCTGCCATCCCGTCCGTTTAAAAAAATCACAGCATGGTAAATGTCGCAAATGTTCCATACACTTCAGCGGCAAATTTTATGTTGCAGACTTGACACCTTCTCACAAACTGTTGGGTTAATTTTTGTTTGTGCAAGTATTGCAACAAATATCGAATTATTTCTTAAGAAGATCAGTTTTGTGCAAGTATTGCAACAAATATCGAATTATTTCTTAAGAAGATCAGTTTTGTGCAAGTACTGCAACAAATATCGAATTATTTCTTAAGAAGATCAGTTTTGTGCAAGTATTGCAACAAATATCGAATTATTTCTTAAGAAGATCAGATCAGTTAGGGACTTTCAGTCAACCAGAAGAGCAGACATAAACAATTATGCATTGATTATATAGGTACATATATTTGCCACATATGTCTAGACCAACATCATGCCAGATAGGACCTGTAGCTAAATAGGAGAGTGTAATTCATTTTTTATGTTGAATACAGCACGCAAAGCTGCAAGAGAAAAACACATTAAAAAATACAGACCTCAATAAAAAAAAAATAGAAGTAAAATATTTAAATAAATACAAATACTGAGCAATGGATGATAGGCGAAAATCTGCAAGGGAGGCAATCTGTGAGAAGTCGCGTTTAGCGAGTGACCCGCCGTTTTCATGGACAGATGCCACTGGTGGGCGCATCCAAAACAGTTTTGCCCTATGTTTCAGCTTTAACAATTCAATCATAGAGAAAACGACCCTACCAAAACATGGGTATACAACGGTATGTATGTAATGCAGTCGATTTACCAATCCTTATCCTGACTTGCGCTTCAAATATGATGTTTGGCTCTCTAGATCTAGTAGCTTGACCTTTAAAGTGGACAAGGGTAACTCTATTTGCAATGGAAAGACAGGCATTATCTGTCCCTGATTTTTTTTTTCCGGACAAGGTCTATAACGGGGAAATCCAAAATGGTTGCAAGGTTCAATTCAACTCAGTCATTATTTCCGTCACTTCAAAATAAATCGGAGGTAAGTATGTTATTTGACGGGGAAAAAAGCAAGCTTGCTCTCTAAAACTCCAGAGGAAATCCCGTGTTAGCTCAGCGCCGTTAATGAAAGAGGTTTCAAGGGCTCTGCTACTGTCGCTGTTCAGGCGAAACGTTCATTTGCTCCTTTTCGATGCGCGCCCACTTCAACCCACTCACTGCCCACTGAAGGTATGCTGTGTAGACAAATTTTAATGCTAGCATCACCCCCAAACCCCTACCCCCAACTTCCATCTTCCCCCTACTCTTTCCCAACTGACCCCCTTCCCCGCCTTGCCGTACCAAATTCCTCCGCCAAGTCGTGGTTTGAATTTATTAGATTTTTGTCACGTGTTCAAAATCTGCATGCTTGCTCTTCCTTCCCATAATATATTCCAAGTGCCAACTTACATCCGTGCTTTTTTCGATTTACGTGATGGGAAATCCTTTCCCCAGCGCGCGCTGTGCGCGCGCGCGCGCGCGCGCGTGTGTGTGTGTGTGTGTGTGTGTGTGTATGTGGGGGGGGGGGGGGGGGGGGGGTGCGCGCCCGTGCGCGCGCATGCCGAGTTGTTGTGTGTAGAGAGGTGAGGGTGGGATTGGGGTCGAGGGGTGTTTGATACGACGTATTTATGTTGTGCTTAGGGGAGATGGGTATGGTGTGATGTGTTTATGTCGAGAGATGTTGTTGTTGTGGTGGTGGTGGTGGTAGTGGGGTGTGTGTCAAAGTAAAAGTCAAAATTTTATTTTCAGATGGAACATTGAATAAGCAATAAATCTGCTTCTTTCTTTTTTTTTTTTTTACATCAAGCCATCCATAAAAAAGAAGAAAAAAAATCGGTGAAACGACGACTAATCACAGAAATTTATGAAAGTCAGAGATAACAACAAATAGAAACCAGAGAAGAAATGGACGGGGAGGGGGGAGGGGAGGCGGGAGAGAGGGGGAGGTAGGGAGTATACAAATGAGAAGGGGAAATTCGAGAAAGTAAGAGAGAGAGAGAGAGAGAGAGAGAGAGAGAGAGAGAGAGAGAGAGAGAGAGAGAGGATTGGTTATGTACAATATGTACATTGTCTTCACAAATGTGCACGGTACGTATACTCTAAGAATAGTGTCGACACTGACATACCCTTTCCTCTGAGGCACACACACTCATGCAGAGCATATACATAGATATACATATACACATGCATACACTGTGTGTGTGTGTGTGTGTGTGTGTGTGTGTGTGTGTGTGTGTGTGTGTGTGTGTGCGCGCGCGCGCGCGCGTGTGTGTGTGTGATCGTCCTCATTATTGTCTCATCACCGCTGTCATCACCATCAGCATGTCCGACACTGTCATCATCTTCCGCACGTCTTCTTCCTTGTCTTCGTCGTTCATTATCAGCAGAAGTATCATAATAACATCATCTTCTCAACCACGACCAGAACCACAACCAAACCACCACCACCCTCATGACCACCACCACCTCCATCACCACCACTTCACAACCACATCATCCTAACCTCCATCACCATCATCATCACCACCGTCATTACCACCACCACCACAACCACCACCTTGCCTTCCTCATCACAACGCCCTTTCCCCCTCCGCCCCCCCCCCCCCCCCCCCCCCACCGCGACCAATGATCAAGGACGCTTCACCACCTGGTTGAGCTCGGAGATGAAGATGAAGGGAGACAGGGCAGGAGGGAGAGAAGCCAGGTGAGGCAGATGGTAGGCAAGCCGTTATGGCGCCTCCTGACCACGCTGAGAGGCCGGCAGATGGCCATGTAGCGTTCCTGGCTGATGGCAAGCAGACACAGCCCGAACTGTGCACTGCCGTGTTCTCCAGGTAAGGGATGAGTTTACCTGAAAGACAGAAACCGAAAAGAGACATTGGTAATCCTGACATCCAGGTGTCAGTTCAGATTTTAGAATCGGACCCAGTGTCTTGGACTCGGACTTTTAATTGTCCCGAGAACCCTTAAGGGTCTGCAGGCACAAGATAGTGGTGATATGTTACATTATCAAATATCATGGTTTAAATACGAACAATACCTTAAATGGGCGCGCTCGCGCGCGCGCGCGCGCGCGCACACACGCACGCACGCACGCACGCACGCACGCACGCACGCACGCACGCACGCACGCACGCACACACACACACACACACATACACACACACACACACACATATCTATCTATCTAGAGAGAGGCTCCTTCCTTCCACTCCCCACTTCCCTCCCCACTCCCCCTACCCCCCCCCCCCCCTCTCCCGTCTCCATCCTCCCACTCAAGCTTGCCCTCTTGTGTTGTGCTTTGACATTATTCCTGACGACGAAACACAGCTATCCTTATGGTGGGATTAAGACCGATTAGGCACGTAGTAACCCATCAATGATGGACGTCAGAGTTCTAGAAGAGGAACGCAGAGGAAGGAAAATAAAAAGACGAAGAAGAAGGAAGAGGAGGAGGCGAGGGAGAGGAGAAGGAGGATGAGAAGGAGGAGGAGAAGGAGGAGGAGGAGGACGAGAAGGAGGAGGAGAAGGAGGAGGAGGAGGCGAGGTCATGGAAGAGGACGAGAAGAAAGAGGAGAAGGAGAAGAACAATGATAGGAACGAAAAGAAGAGGAGGATCGTTCTGTGTATAGGATGCAAGAAGACAAAGGATAACGACGTCAAATGCTCATATTCAATACAGTCCACATTCTTATCATCATTATTTGCTTTTTACGCCCGAAATTTCAATCGATAGCGGCAGCCAATAACTCGGCATTGCTAAGCCAGGGCCCAAACCAACCTTCTAGTGTACAATATCAATAGACGGGAGAAACAACAACAACAACAACAACAACAACAAAAACGATAATAACGACGACGACGACCACCACAATAATGACGACGACGACGACAACGACGACGGCGACGACAACAAAACAACAACAAACATATGCATGTGATCAATCGACAAGTGGGAGCGGAGAGAAATCGAATGCAGACGAGAAGGCGGATCGAAACGGATTAGCCAGATGACCAGGCTGTAGCTTTGAGCCGGGGCTTGGAATGGGCCGCGTGGGTGCAATGCCACTGAAGTGGCACAGAAAATGGGACGGCAACCCCCCCCCCCCCCCAAACCCCCTCCCCCCCCCAAAAAAAAAACCCACAAAAACACCACACACACATACAAACAAAAAAAACATACAAAAAAAAAGACACACACAAAAAAAGACCGCAGCTGCCTTGTTGCGAAGCTAGCGTCAGTAAGTGGTCCGTCCCACTTCATCCATTACCTTCTCCACCCGCTCCCCCCAATTTCCCGAGAGCGCCACCACATCCATCAAACAATCGTCAAGCACCCACGGCGTCTGCGTCTGCGCAGTGAATGCTGAGATCACAGGGAAAGTTCTGTTGACAGTGGGAAAGACTACAACTTTGGATTCTCTCTTGAGGGCACATAAGACCGTATGGCGAAAGCTTGGCTGTGTCTGGAGTGGCACTGTCTTCGTCTGTCCGTGGGCAGGGGTGGTTGGGTCTGTGGGGTGTGCTCGGCAGCTGGAGGGTGGTGTTTTTCGCCGGTGGGCTCTGCAGTCATGAAATACGGGCTGGTACACCCATGGGGATGCTACTTTAAGGCTGTTATGAGCTGCATCCTGTAGTCTAATTTACCTCTGTTCAGGAGCAGTTATGTCCCTTGATATCTTAATGGAGTGTCCTGTGCGTGCCTGTACCCATCGTCAACACAGCGCAGGCCTCCAAGGGTGGTACAGGACTGCTCTAAAGGCAGGCGAAGACAGTGCTTCTCTGGGTCCTCCCCAGCACCTTCGGGTGTTTCTTTTTCTTCAAGCGTTTATGGTCTCTGATCGCTCGTGTCTGCAGTGTTTAAATTAACCCCAACAGCCCTATCATATGTAGTCTCTAATCTGAATGGAACTGCGTAGCATCCTCTTCATCACTGTCATCTACGTTGATCAGAAGAAAAAAAAAAGAAAAGAAGAAAAAAAAAAAGAAGAAAAGACTCACATTCTGTGGCTCTCTGTGCCCTGCTCTCGTTGTGACCTTTCGATTTCCTCTACACGTCTGTGTCGTTGGTGAATTCATGTCGGGGTCGTCGGTCTCCACACGTCTGTGTCGTTGGTGAATTCATGTCTGGGTCGTCGGTCTCTACACGTCTGTGTCGTTGGTGAATTCATGTCGGGGTCGTCGGTCTCTACACGTCTGTGTCGTTGGTGAATTCATGTCGGGGTCGTCGGTCTCCACACGTCTGTGTCGTTGGTGAATTCATGTCGGGATCGTCGGTCTCTACACGTCTGTGTCGTTGGTGAATTCATGTCGGGGTCGTCGGTCTCTACACGTCTGTGTCGTTGGTGAATTCATGTCGGGGTCGTCGGTCTCTACACGTCTGTGTCGTTGGTGAATTCATGTCGGGGTCGTCGGTCTCTACACGTCTGTGTCGTTGGTGAATTCATGTCGGGGTCGTCGGTCTCTACAGTCTGTGTCGTTGGTGAATTCATGTCGGGGTCGTCGGTCTCTACACGTCTGTGTCGTTGGTGAATTCATGTCGGGGTCGTCGGTCTCTACACGTCTGTGTCGTTGGTGAATTCATGTCGGGGTCGTCGGTCTCTACACGTCTGTGTCGTTGGTGAATTCATGTCGGGGTCGTCGGTCTCTACACGTCTGTGTCGTTGGTGAATTCATGTCGGGGTCGTCGGTCTCTACACGTCTGTGTCGTTGGTGAATTCATGTCGGGGTCGTCGGTCTCTACACGTCTGTGTTGTTGGTGAATTCATGTCGGGGTCGTCGGTCTCTACACGTCTGTGTCGTTGGTGAATTCATGTCTGGGTCGTCGGTCTCTTACACGTCTGTGTCGTTGGTGAATTCATGTCGGGGTCGTCGGTCTCCACACGTCTGTGTCGTTGGTGAATTCATGTCGGGGTCGTCGGTCTCTACACGTCTGTGTCGTTGCTGAATTCATGTCGGGGTCGTCGGTCTCTACACGTCTGTGTCGTTGGTGAATTCATGTCGGGGTCGTGGGTCTCCACACGTCTGTGTCGTTGGTGAATTCATGTCGGGGTCGTGGGTCAAGTTCAAGTTCATGGGGACTGTTGTTGGACGGATGTGGTGGCGCCCTCTGAAGGAGGACGCTCACTACGCGGGCTCTGGGACCGAGTAATTGATTATTGTCGTCAGCAGAGGGCTTATGACGTGTTGTTCTGCGTATGTTGGATCAGAGCAGGCACCACTGACACACCAACGAAGTGATTTGATAGCAGTGCAGTGTCTCCTCCGGTGAGTTGTCTCAGAACGACGGATTGCCGGTGCTGGACGGGACAAGCCCGGGTGTGGCTATGAACAGGAGCCAGAGTGAGCGAGGTAGGAACATTGCCTCTGAAGGGCGGAAACAAAGCAAAACAAAAACGAGTGCATTACAACAACAACGACGACGACGACAACAACAACAACAACAACAACACCAACACCACAAATAACAACAACAACAAACCCCCATCTAAATCACTAGCAGATATCAGCAGACTTCCGTTATTTAGTCCAAGACAATGTGACCATCCACTCAGCAGACAGAAACTTGAAGTCACCGTTGTATCTTTTCAACCTCTATTTGTTGTTGTTTCTGTGTTTCCTTCAAGCCGCTGGAAGTCCTCTCCTAACCACTGTCAAGCCAGACACCTGTCAATATTTCCAAATATAACAGCCAGCCAAAGAAGGCACCACCCTTCACCGCCTCCCCCACCCTCTACAGACTATGCCCAGAAAACAACGTGCCATTTTTTTCTCATGTGTTCTCAAGGGGAGATTTGATTCCATGGACAGTTTAAAGAAGACGTTTACCGACAGTGTCTACAAAAAGATAGCTCGTAGTAGAAACGTAAGGCTTTCAAAATTATTTTTTTAATATTCGGCAAGGCCATTCATGAAGGCAATACCTAAATAAAAAAAACGGCAGTAATGTATGTTGCATTTCCCTCATTATCACAGAAGCTTAAAGCATGGCAGTTTTGCTTCTGTGTTGTCAAGGAGAAGGTAATTCAAGGGGAAATGCTTTAGGAAGAAAGAGAGTTCCTAGAAAAGGCCTGACGTATGTTCCTTTCTACCGTGATGGAGAGCAGACGGTGTTCAATCCAAGTTTACCCCAAGCCCCCGTTTGACCACAGACACGCTGTATGCTACTTTTGTCCTCTGCTCTGGTGTAACAGGACTCTAACGTGATTTCTCAGTGTGTGATGGTTGTTGAGTAAGCGTGCGTTTTATGCGGTTGGTACTGCGTTTCCTTATTGTAGGCTGGAGTGAAGGTATTGGAAACGTTCACAACACGGCCCCTTTGAAGTTGAGATCAAAGAGCTTGGCGGTCATCAAAACATGTTCGGATCATTATACAAAAGGCATAACAACAGTTCAAACACACACACACACACACACACACACACACACACAACACACAACACGGCATGGCTCTCAGAAGTCAGTTCAACTTTCTTTGATGTTGATTCTACTTCCTTCTACGTGCTCCGCGCCGCCTCAGTTGTCAACAATAAACAACTCCTTTCATTCTTGCCTTCTCCTTACCTTTCCATTCGCCATCCCCCACCCACCCCCATCTGTCTATCTGTCTGTCTGCCCTCCTCTCTCTCTCTCTCTCTCTCTCTCTCTCTCTCTCCTCTCTCTCTCTCTCTCTCTCTCTCTCTCAGCGAATCAGCAATTCTCGACGCTGACATTGGACTTGATTGTCAGTGCCTGTATGGAACGCTGGACATCCACCAACCACAGGCCTTGTGCGTGTGCGTGTGTATCCACTTCGATCTTACAGCGATAAGCTTCTTAGAGTTCCACTGAGAAACAGCTCGTTTGGCTACAGGTTCTTCAGGAACAAATAAAAAAAAGTTGGTTTAGTGTACCACTTGTACCATTAAACGAATAAAATGAACGAAACACAACATAGAAGCTACAGGTTTCAACCTTACAGTTTTCTGCAGGCAAGACAGCCCAAAGTGACTTACAAATACAAAGCAAAATGAGATTTTCAGTTTTGCTCGGATAGTGTCCTTGTTTTGCAGGTAAGTTGGAACATCCCACGAGTTGCAGGTGGGTGGGGATCTCTCAGGGTTTTGAAGGTGATTAGCCCACCTCCCTGGGTGTTGCAAATGAGAGCAAACTTTCCAGGGTTTTGCAGATGAGAAGAAACCTCCCGGGGTTTTGCCGGTGTGGAAAATTTCAAAGGGGTTGTTGCACCTCGGCAAACATTTCATAAGGTTTTCCAGGTACCGTAGGAACTTTCCTGATCCTCTCAGGTTTTGCATGTGAGTGTGAAGCTCCTATTTTGTTTTTCGCAAGTGAGTGGTTTCTGCCCAAGATTTTGCGGATGAGTGAGAACGCGCCAGGATTTTGCAAGTAGCTGGGAGCCTCTTAAATTTTGCAAGAAAATGGGAACCTCCTAGGGATAAATAGCTACGTGGGAACCTGGATTTGCATGCGAGTTACAAAGTTTTAGGGTTTTGCAGGTGAATATGAACATGTCAGGGTTTTGCAGGCGTGTTGGAACATCCAAGGATGTCACAGGTGAGTGGGAACCTCGCTGAGTTTTGCAGATGAAAGGGTTTACAGATGAGTGGGAATTGCCAGGTGTTTTATAGATAACAAGAAATCTGCCAGGGTTTTCACGTGTGAAGGAACCTCCTTGGGTTTTATAAGTGAGTTCTAGCTAACCTCTCAGGGTTTTTTGCAGATCTGTAGGAGCCCTCCACGGCTAGCACGTGAATGACAAAGTGTTCCAGGGTTTACAGATGTGTGAAACAGCCCGGTGTTTTGCAGATGGGATGGGACAATTCCAAGGTTTGCTGATTGTAGGAACCTCTCAGTGTTTTGCGGGTATGTGAGCACCTCTCAGGCGTTTGCTGGTGAATGACAGCATCCCCCGATTTTGCAGGTACTAAGAATCCCCAAGGGTTCTGCAAGTGAATGGGTGCGCAGGTTAGTGGACGCCTCTAGGGTTTTGCAGGTGAATAGGACTCCTCTCAGGTTTTGCAGGTGAATAGGACCCTCTCAGGGTTTTGCAGGTGAATAGGACCCTCTCAGGGTTTTGCAGGTGAATAGGACCCTCTCAGGGTTTTGCAGGTGAATAGGACCGTCTCAGGGTTTTGCAGGTGAATAGGACCGTCTCAGGGTTTTGCAGGTGAATAGGACCCTCTCAGGGTTTTGCAGGTGAATAGGACCCTCTCAGGGTTTTGCAGGTTAATAGGACCGTCTCAGGGTTTTGCAGGTGAATAGGACCCTCTCAGGGTTTTGCAGGTGAATAGGACCGTCTCAGGGTTTTGCAGGTGAATAGGACCCTACCAGGGTTTTGCAGGTGAATTGGACCGTCTCAGGGTTTTGCAGGTGAATAGGACCCTACCAGGGTTTTGCAGGTGAATAGGACCCTCTCAGGGTTTTGCAGGTGTATAGGACCCTCCCAGGGTTTTGCAGGTGAATAGGACCCTCTCAGGGTTTTGCGGGCGCGCGCGCGCGTGTGTGTGTGTGTGTGAACTGCTGACAGGTTTACACTAACGAAGAGAACTGTCCGTACACGAGAGGAAGAAAAACAAAGGAGGAAAAAACCTGAAGATTCGTAAAGAAATCTCCTGGTGAAGATATAACCCTCTGGTTCAACGGCTTGCTTCAGGTCTCGAAATTGTTTACCAAATCTAAGGATAAACAAGATACTTCGATTTCGAGGCATTTCTGTCCAAAAAAGGGAGAAAAAAAGAAAGGGAATATGAGTTTGCTGATGGAGAGAGGGAGAAAGAGGACCGCAGGGTGGCGGAGAGAGCGAGGTATGGGGTGAGGGTGCGGGAGCAGTATTTGAAAAAGACTGGTCACTTACGAACTGGGAAAGCACTTTTCATCCGTTGCATTAACCTTTTTGCACCTGTGAAAAGAGACACTATTTCTCGTTGGATGAAAGATATGTGCTGCTTATGGCTGGAATACACATATCGAAGTACTCGGTTCACAGCACTCGGTGCTCGGGCTGCTATACCCTGCAGCATTAAGCAGAGGTGTACCAATAGACAGCATCCTTCAAGCAGGGGGATGGTCAAATAAGAACACTTTTTCAAGATTCTACCACCGGATCATTAAACAGAATGAAGATGGAAATGGTGGTTCTACGAAGACTAAGAGTTTTTCCCATCTGTTCTGGACACATTTGTAGACAAATGGAAGTAACTCACATTATGACCTGATTGCCTTTCAGAGTCTGGCGTGTTAAGGAATAACGTGTGATCTCCGCACTGAAATCTCCACATGTATACGTCTGACCAATCAGGAGACTAGGAATAATTTGAAAATTAAAACGAGACTTACCTGGATGTTGAAGTTTAATGGAGATTATTTTGAGGATGCTGTTGGGTAGAGGTATACATGTGCCCACCCATCAGCAGCTCAAGGTACTTCCACTGAACCCTCCCTTCCGAGTTTGTTCTCGGGATCACACGAAGTTGAAGTCTGGTGCGCACGCGCGGTTTCGTCCTCCACGTGTATACCTCTACCCCAAAGCATCCTCGAAATAATCTCCATTAAACTTCAACTTCCAGGTTAGCCTCGTTTATTTTTCATATTAAATGTCAAGAAAGAGGCATGTTTGGTTCGCTGAATCCAATGTTAACAATAAAGCATGACTAGTTCACTGAATCAGATTTTAACAGTGAGGCATTTTTCATTAACTGAATCAAATGTTAACAGAGAGGCACGTCTACTGAACTGAATCAAATGTTAACAATGAGGTATGCTTTGTCAACTGAGTCAATGTTAACAATGAAATATGGTTGTTAAGCCGAAACAAATATTATCATCGAGGCATGTTTGATTAACTGAATCTATCGTTAATGCTGAGGCATGTTTGGTTAATTGAATCAGATGTTAACAATAAGTCTGGTTAACTGAATCAATATTTGGGTGAGTGAAACAAATGTTAAAATGAGACACGTTTGGGTAACTGAGTTGAATGTCAACAATTATCAAATCTAATGTTAACAATGAGACATGTTTGGGTGAGTAAGTCGAATGCTGATAATGAGGCATGTTTGGCTAACTAATTTAAATGTTAACAATGTGCATAAATAGTTATCTGAATTAAATGTTAACGAAATTAAATATCAACAATGAGGCTTGTTTGATTTCCATTAAAAAATTACTTTGTGAACTGAGTTAAACGCGAACAATGGGGTACGTTTTGCTCACTGGAATAAACGTTGGCGATGAGTCAAGTTCTTATTCAAATGTTTACAAAGAGGCACGTTTGGTGAAATGAATAAAACATAGACAATGAAGTATGTTTTGTTAATTGCACTGTATGTGAACAATTAAAACATGTTTGATAAACTGTCTTAATGTGATGGATGAGTATGTTTGGTTAACTGCATTAAATGTTAAAAAAGGAAGCATGTTGGGCCCTTTGAATCAAATGATAAAACTGCGAAACATTAGGCTCATTTTATTACATGCTGACAATGAAGAATCCTCGACAAATTGAGTTGAATAATAACAATGAGGTATGTTTGGTTGAATACATTCAATGCTAACTATGAGGCATGCATGGTTCACTTAAAAAGGATGTTACAAATGAGGGTTGTGCAGCTAACTGACTTAAAGCTCTAAACTGAAGCAGTTTAGCTGACTGAAGAAACGTTTCATCACAGTTGACAAGTATATTACACACACACACACACACACACACACACACACACACACACACACACACACACACACACACGCACACACACACACACACACACATGCACATGCACGCACGCACCCATGCACATACACACACGCGCGCGCACTCCTTCGTTATCACAAATGACATGAAAATCAGAGAGAAAAACCCATAGATAAACACTTGCTGCACGGAAAAGTTTGAAGTATGTTTGATACAGCAATACTTCTTCTTCTTCTGCGTTCGATTGAAGCTGGATGCGTCAGACTTGTAACCCGGCCGCCATGATGAAGCCCGCGGTCTTCTCCAGGTCAGAACGGGCTCCCCAAAGCTGCTCCTGTAACTCCGCTCCCCCCGGCCAGGTTTTGTGTCGTAGAGCTGCGTGACTAGGACAGCGCAGTAGGACATGTTCAGGGGTCTGGGGTCCTCTCTCTCTCTCTCTCTCTCTCTCTCTCTCTCCTCTCTCTCTCTCCTCTCTCTCTCTCTCTGTTTGTGTCTGTGTTTGTCTGTCTCTACCCCCCGTTTGTCATTGTCTCTGTCTCTCTGTCTTTCTATGTCTCTCTCTCTCTTTCTCTCTCTCTCTCTCTCTCTCTCTCTCTCTCTCTCCCTCTCTTTCTCTCTCTCTCTCTCTCTCTCTCTCTCTCTCTCTCTCTCTCTCTTTTTCTCTCTCCTCTCTCTCTCTCTCTCTCTCTCTCTATTTTGCTACTTCACCCCCAGTGCTCTTTCAGTCGCGTCATACCCACGTCATCCATTCCAGACGGCCTATACACACTCTCATCCAGGTTCAACCTATTATGGCAGGCTCCAGCGCCAGGGAGCAATCAGTATCGGGCGGGCATCAAGAGACGTAACTTTCTCAAACTTCTGGACAACGACAGAGTGAGGGAAATATTGAACCAGACACAGAAATCATTGATGGGTCGTAAGTTCTCCTTTATTTTATTTCTGTACTCCTAGTTCTTATAGAAGTATTAGTATGGGAACAAAGAAATGCTGTCTGTGTGTCTGTCCGTCCGTCCGTGGTCAAAATGTGTTCCACTCGCTCCAGACAAAACTACTGGGCCGATCTTTCTGAAAATTTGTAGGTATGTTCGTTATGGGTCACGGATGATGCCCGATGTTTTAGTTTACCGTTATAGCCGTTACTAACGGCTGTAACGGCCTTAACGGTTTTTCTTCTTTATGGAATATCTCAGAAAAGTACTTGGCCGATCTTTGTGAAAAGTAGCAGGTATGTTCATTATGGGTCACGAATAATGCATGATGTTTTAGTTTACTGTTATAGCCGTTACTAACGGCTGTAACGGCCTGTAACGGTTTTTTCTTCTTTATGCAATATCTCAGAAAGTACTTGGCCGATCTTTGTGAAAATTAGCAGGTATGTTCACTATGGTTACGGGTTACTAACGGCTATAACGGCCCATAACGGTTTTTATTCTTTATGACTTGGCAGCACTGCATGCAGTATCTCCTCTGGTGGGTTGTAAACCAACGACAGTGACTTGGCAGCACTGCATGCAGTGTCTCCTCTGGTGGGTTGTCTGAAAACCAGCAACAGTGACTTGGCAGCACTGCATGCAGTGTCTCCTCTGGTGGGTTGTAAACCAGCGACAGTGATTTGGCAGCACTGCATGCAGTGTCTCCTCTGGTGGATTGTCTGAAAACCAACGACAGTGACTTGGCAGCACTGCATGCAGTGTCTCCTCTGGTGGATTGTCTGAAAACCAACGACAGTGACATGGCAGCACTGCATGCAGTGTCTCCTCTGGTGGATTGTCTGAAAACCAACGACAGTGATTTGGCAGCACTGCATGCAGTGTCTCCTCTGGTGGATTGTCTGTAAACCAACGACAGTGACTTGGCAGCACTGCATGCAGTGTCTCCTCTGGTGGGTTGTAAACCAACGACAGTGACTTGGCAGCACTGCATGCAGTATCTCCTCTGGTGGATTGTCTGAAAACCAACGACAGTAACTTGGCAGCACAGCATGCAGTGTCTCCTCTGGTGGATTGTAAACCAACGACAGTGACTTGGCAGCACTGCATGCAGTGTCTCCTCTGGTGGATTGTCTCAAAACCAACGACAGTGATTTGGCAGCACTGCATGCAGTGTCTCCTCTGGTGGATTCTCTGAAAACCAACGACAGTGACTTGGCAGCACTGCATGCAGTGTCTCCTCTGGTGGATTGTCTGAAAACCAACGACAGTGACTTGGCAGCACTGCATGCAGTGTCTCCTCTGGTGGATTGTCTGAAAACCAACGACAGTGACTTGGCAGCACTGCATGCAGTGTCTCCTCTGGTGGATTGTCTGAAAACCAACGACAGTGATTTGGCAGCACTGCATGCAGTGTCTCCTCTGGTGGGTTGTAAACCAACAACAGTGACTTGGCAGCACTGCATGCAGTGTCTCCTCTGGTGGGTTGTAAACCAACGACAGTGATTTGGCAGCACTGCATGCAGTGTCTCCTCTGGTGGGTTGTAAACCAACGACAGTGACTTGGCAGCACTGCATGCAGTGTCTCCTCTGGTGGGTTGTAAACCAACGACAGTGACATGGCAGCACTGCATGCAGTGTCTCCTCTGGTGGGTTTGTAAACCAACGACGGTGACTTGGCAGCTCTGCATGCAGTGTCTCCTCTGGTGGGTTGTCTGAAACCAACGACAGTGACTTGGCAGCACTGCATGCAGTGTCTCCTCTGGTGGGTTGTCTGTAAACCAACGACAGTGATTTGGCAGCACTGCATGCAGTATCTCCTCTGGTGGGTTGTAAACCAGCGACAGTGACTTGGCAGCTCTGCAGTGTCTCCTCTGGTGGGTTGTCTGTAAACCAACGACAGTGATTTGGCAGCACTGCATGCAGTGTCTCCTCTGGTGGGTTGTAAACCAACGACAGTGATTTGGCAGCACTGCATGCAGTGTCTCCTCTGGTGGGTTGTAAACCAACGACAGTGAGTTGGCAGCTCTGCATGCAGTGTCTCCTCTGGTGGGTTGTAAACCAACGACAGTGAGTTGGCAGCACTGCACGCAGTGTCTCCTCTGTTGGGTTGTCTGAAAACCAACGACAGTGACTTGGCAGCACTGCATGCAGTGTCTCCTTTGGTGGATTGTCTGAAAACCAACGACAGTGACTTGGCAGCTCTGCATGCAGTGTCTCCTCTGGTGGGTTGTAAACCAACGACAGTGACTTGGCAGCTCTGCAGTGTCTCCTCTGGTGGGTTGTAAACCAACGACAGTGACTTGGCAGCACTGCATGCAGTGTCTCCTCTGGTGGGTTGTAAACCAACGACAGTGACTTGGCAGCTCTGCATGGAGTGTCTCCTCTGGTGGGTTGTAAACCAACGACAGTGATTTGGCAGCACTGCATGCAGTTGTAAACCAGCGACTGTGATTTGGCAGCACTGCATGCAGTGTCTCCTCTGGTGGGTTGTAAACCAACGACAGTGATTTGGCAGCACTGCATGCAGTGTCTCCTCTGGTGGGTTGTAAACCAACGACTGTGATTTGGCAGCACTGCATGCAGTGTCTCCTCTGGTGGGTTGTCTCATTGCAATTCGATGTTCATTGCTTTCTGTGGAATGTCCCGTGTCCTGTTCTGAGGCTACAACAGACAAGCCATGTGTGTGTGTGTGTGTGTGTGTGTGTGTGTGTGTGTGTGTGTGTGTGTGTGTGTGTGTGTGTGTGTGTGTGTGTGTGTGTGCGCGCGCGCGTGTGTGTGTGGCTGGAAGGAGCGGCATAGGAACAATGCCATTGAAAGGGCACGAAAGACGACATCAGAAAAAAAAATCCAGAGAAAATCACAGCCGGAATAATAACGCAAACTAACGAAAAACAAAAAAACAAAACAAGCAACCAACCAAAACTTGGATCTTACTGCAAGACATGATTCCAGACGACAGCACACACTGGCTGGTAGGGTCACTTCTACATTTTCTTTTCACTGAAAATGGAATGCTGGCACTTTCAGTCTGAATGAATCGGGGAGCCACTCGTAGGGTCTCCTGTCTTTCTTTCCTTCTCATTCTCTGGAAAACTCTCAACGAATACATCTAAATAACGCCTGTCTGTATTTGAATACATCAAAAGACAGAATTCTCCGGGACGTGGCCATGATTCAAAATCCCGATTCTTCGGAATGGAAATTTGACACACCTGTCTAGACCCGTTGATAGAAGATCACTCTTGTCCCTCCCCCCCCCCCCCCCTCCCCATTTCTCTCCGCTCCCGCCCTACTCATCACACCCTCACCCTACCATTCCCCTAAACCGCCCTCTGCTACTACACCCACAACACATCACTGGTTGCTTTCCTACATTCGGCTCTGATCTTTCCAACAGAGCAACACTGCGTTTGGACACGTCCTTACAAGTTTCACGACCACAGAGCTACACTGCGTTTGGACACGTCCATTACAATGTTCACACCACACTTGACTGTCTGTTGGGCAAGCTTGAAGTTCAAATTTGCTCAGACTGAATTCAAGCAATCAACCCAAAAAAATGAATAAATTCAACATTAAAAAACTAACAAACAAACAACAACGAAAATGTAAATAAGCTAAAACGTGTGTGTCTTGCATTTTTTGGTCACAGAAAATCGAATGCTGGCATTTTGCTTTCATCCAAATAAATCTGTGAGTCACAGGTAAGCTATCCTCCCCCCCCCCCCCCCCCCCCCCACCCACCCCTTTTCTTTCTCTACGAGACGCTAAAAGAAGACACTTGGATAATTTCTGCGTCTGAAGGCTCTGAAGACTAGTGCGCTGATTTGTTTCCCCATCTTCCATGACGACAACCCATAATCTACATTAACACCTGTGATCAGCACCCTGCAGCTTTGGATAACTAAGTTCATTGAAACGAACTTCTGTGATAACAGCCTATAGCGTTAAACAACCTGTTGCTTGCCATAGATGTGCGATAACAGCCTATAACGTCGAACAACCAATCATTTACCATGAATTTTTGCACAGCCTACAGAGTAAAAAAAACAACAAAAAAACCGCTGTCTCTCATAATTTTGTATAATACTAGCTTACAGCTTTAGGCAACCAGTACTACCTATAACCTCAAACAACTAATCATTTACCATGCATTTTTGCACAGCCTACAGAGTTAAAAAAAAACCCCGCTGTCTCTCATAATTTTGTATAATACTAGCCTTACAGCTTTAGGCAACCAGTACTACCTATAACGTCAAACAACCAATCATTTACCATGAATTTTCTGCACAGCCTACAGAGTAAAAAAAAAACCCGTTGTCTCATAATTTTTGTATAATACTAGCTTACAGCTTTAGGCAACCAGTACTTTGCTATGAATTGGTGTAATAACAGCCTACGCCTTTAAACAACCTGTCATTTTGCCATAAGATGGCCTTCAAATCTAAACAGCCTATCATTTGATATGCACGGCGTGATAACAGCATTCACTTTTATAACCAGCTTGCCATCTACCACAAATCTGTGTGATGAAACCTTTAACATTAAAGAGTATGTCTTTGGCCATGGATTTGTGTGATAAAAGCTTACTGTTAACAACCTGTCATTTGCAATGAACTGTAAACAATTCGTCAGTTGCCATCAGCTGTGAAGAACTCTTCATTTGCTACCAGCTGAAAACAACTTGTCATTTCATTCATTTGAGTATTAAACAGCCCCAAGTTTTTAAGCAATCCATCCTTTGTCATGGAAGTGTGTGGTAGCAGCCTACACTTTTTATTAAGCAACCAGTCATTTGTCATAAATGTGTGTGTAGAAGACTAGTTTTAAATAATCAATCATCGGCCATGAAAGTGTGTAATAGCAGCCTACAGTTTTAACTAATCAGTCTTTTGCCATGAATCTGTGTGATAGTGCCTACAATTTTGAGCAACCAATCATTTGTCATGAAAATGTGACAGTTTTAGGTCATCCGTCATTTGTCATGACAGTGTATGATATCAGGGTACAGTTTTTATCAACTATTTATTTGTCATGAAAGAGTGTAATAGCAGCCTACAGTAGAAAGAAACTCGTGGAAGCGTGGCAGCAGAGAGTCCTCAGAAGAGAAGCCCCCTTCAAGCAAGTGTTTCGGCCCTTATCTCCTGACACTCTAGGGGGGTTGGGCCACACCCGGTTCATGACTCCGGATGTCCTCTGCTGCCCCTTTTTTTTTTCCATCTTGGGACGAGCCATGCTGGGATTCGAACCCATGACCCTCTGGACATGCTCATTTTCTACTTAATGACTCGCGCTTTAACCACTGAGCCACAGGGACACCTGATATTTGTAGGGAAATTAAGCCTTATGAAGTTCACTTTTGTTCCTCCTTGACCAGATCCAGCTTGAACACCTCTCTGCCGCTTCTGCCATTGCTTTCAGGGCTCTGGTTTTTTCTTCCCTGCAACTGAGAGCTGTTTCATGAGGCTGTATGCAGACGTTCCTACAAATCCCCTAGCTCCAATTTCTGCAGTGAGGACTTTGACCTGATAGCCTTCTCTCCTCAGGCTGTTTGCCAGATCAGCATACTTTTCAGTCTTGTAGATTTGAGCTGCCTCCATTCTGTTCTCATATGGCACCGTGAGCTCGATCATGATCAGCTGCTTGGTTGACTTAGAGTGGACTACTATGTCTGGTCTCATGCCATTTTGCTGATGATCTCTGGGTGACTCTTCCATTCTGGGAGGTCTGCAGTGCACTCCCAGTCATCTGCCCCATCCAGCAGACTCTGCCTGCATGTTTCGAGTGGCACTGTTGTTCTTGGCCATGATTTGCTGCCTCCTGCCGTGAAGAATGTTGCGGGTGCTTTTGGAGTCATGATTCTCCCTTTTGTGGTGTTGGTACTAGCCCAGACTACTTGTACAATTTCTTTGAGCACTTGGTTGTGCCTCCATGTGTACCTTCCTTGAGCCAGGGCTACTTTACATGAGCTTAGAACATGCTCCACTGTTTTTCATGGCAGAGGGGGCATGCAGGATCGTCTGTTTTCCCCCCACTTCACCAGGTTTGCATTTGAGGGCAGAAGGTCATATGCAGATCTGAGAATGAAGCTGATCCTGAGAGGGGCCATGTGCCAAATGTCATTCCAAGTTAGACTCTTTGGAGTGCATTCTCCCACGTTGTCCATTGCCCTTGCTGGCTCTGCTGGACTGCTTTTTGGAGTCTTTTTTGGTCTTCTTCTTTTCTCATCTCCTGAATCAGCATGTCTCTTTTGGCTTTTCCTTTGGCCTTTGACCACCATTCAGTTTTGGTCACCCCCAGTCCTTGTCTGTTGGTCTGTGTGTGTCCTGTTATTTCTCTGACTTGAGACTTTCTTTTGCAGAATCCATCGCCTCTTGAACTTTCCATTTTCTGCCTGTCTTCAGCTGGGGCTCGATTGCTTCTACCACCTTGTCTCCTGAGTCCTCCAGCATGCTTTGAAGTCTGATCTTCCCTGCTTTGTATTCCTCCAGGATGGATTTCAGTGGTAGTTTGAGCTTTGCTTGGCGACAGTACAGCGCGATGTCAGTCAGACAGGGTGGACACCAAGCCATTTCCTTGTGAACTTGTTGATTTTGGCTTCCATTGCCTCCACTGTGCTGGTGCAGATGTCGTATATCATCAGAGGCCATAGGAGCTTTGGTACAGCATGAACTGCAGACACCAGACCTTGTATTTGCCAGGGAGCCCACACTGGTCAATGGTCTCCAAGCCTTCTTCCGCCATCTGCTTGGTTTCTTTTGCTCTTTGTGTGTCTTTCAGCGTATCATCATACCATCTTCCAAGGCTCTTGACTGGCTCTTCTGTGACTGTTGGAATGGCCTGGTTGGCAACACTGAAGACCACAGATTCGGCCACTTTTCCTTTCCTCAATGAGAGACTCCGTGATTTCTTTGGCTTGAACTTCATTCTGGATGAGGCAACTATGTCGTCCAGCCTCTCCAGCACATGACGTGTCTCGTCTTCTCTGGATGAAATCACTGTAGTGTCATCCATGAAAGCCTTGAGAGGAGGCATCTTGTATCCATCGCCAAGGTCTGTTTGTCTCGCGTTGTTTGTTGCTGCTTTCAAGATGAGTTCCATTGCCAGCACGAACAGTATCGGGGAAATTGCACAGCCCATTGCAATGCCCACTTCCAAGTTGATCCAATCAGTTGTGTACTCCTTGGTAGAGAACCGCATTGAGAAGCCATTGAAGTACTTCTTGAGCATGTCGCGGATGTTCTTTGGCACATGGTACATCTCAAGAGCCAACTGTATCATCTCATGGGGCACAGATCCATATGCGTTTGCCAGATCAAGCCACACTACGTCCAGGTCTCTCTTTTCTGTTTTTGCTTTTTGGATTGCGTCCCAGATCATTGTGGCGTGTTCTACACAGCCAGCCACGCCTGGGATGCCACCTTTCTGGACTGACACATCCAAGTACTTGTTTTCCATCAGGTACTTGGTCAGCCTTGCTGCCATGACAGAGAAGAAGATTTTCCCTCGACGTTCAGTAGTGATATTGGCCTGAACTGGCTGATGTCACTTGAGTTTTGCTCTTTGGGGATGTACACACCATCTGCCGTCATCCACTGGCCGCTGATCTTCTGGTTTCTCCAAGCCGATCGCAGCAGCCTGTGGAGCCACTCCAGCACCTTGGGACATTTCTTGTAAAGCTGGTAAGGTATTCCGTTTGGCCCTGGTGATGATTTGGCTCTGGCTTTGTTGACCACCTTCTTGATTTCCGCCAACGTTGGAGGCTTGCCATTGAACTGTTCCTCAGGGTTGGTTGGCCACACCAGACCTTGAATGTCGAGTGGTGCTTTGCTCTGTGAGTCGGAGTATGTTTTCCTCAGATGCTGCTCAAGAACTCCTTTGTCCACACTTAGGGTCCCAGATTTTGGCTGCTCAAACAGTGTTCTGGCAAACTGGAAGGGGTCTCTGAAGAAGCGCTCTTGTGTCTTCTTCTTTTTGCTCTTCCTCTTCCTCGCAGATTCCGCTTTGCTGAGGGCGCTGTGTTTTTCTTTCAGGTCTTCCCACAGTTTTTCCAAGCCTTGTTTTTCAGCTGGCAGTGCGGTCTTCATTTGCTTCTTGAGGTTGTTCTTTTGGACTCTGATCTTGTCCATCTTTTCTTGGCGTCTGGATTTCTTTGGAGGTGTTTTCTCTTTGGGTAGTTTTACTCCATAGGCGTCTCTACATGTGGCATACACAATGTCCCCATATGTGGCTAGTTTGTGTTCTAGGGTGCTTTTCCCTATCAGTGCATCGAGTCTTTGGACGATTTTTGCATCCAGTTTCTCCCAATCTTCAGTTTCGTTTGCTCGTGGCAGGTTGAGTTTCAGGCGCCTGGCATCGAGGGCCTGTGCAAATTCCTCATCCGAACCAACAGCGTGGATGTCCTTGGCACTGTGGTTTAAATCCTGGCCTTGGTCTTCCGACGTCTTATCTGCTGATGCAGTGCGCTGCTGCTCATTCAGTTTTAAGTAGTCCGTTATTTTGTCATGAATCTTTCTAACAGCCTACAGGTTTAAGCAACAATTCCTTCGTGATGAATCTGTGTGACTGCAACCTACAGTTTTAAGCAACCAGTCATTTGTCATGAAAGTGTCTGATTGCAGCCTACAGTTTTAGGCGATCGGCCATTTGTCATGAGAGTGTGTGATAGAAGCCTACAGTTTGAAGTAACCCGTATTTGTTAT
>CM031597.1:74629359-74631859 GCA_018398815.1 Conus ventricosus
GGATTAGGTCCGCGTGGGGCTGACATGAGTAATGTCTGAAAGATAGATGGTACCGGTGGTGGAAGGGGAGAAAGGGAAATCGATAGGGTTTAAGCGTGTGTGTGTGAAGAGTATAAAGTGGGGGTGCGAGGGTTGGGGTTGGGGTGGGGGTGGGGGGGAGCTGGTTGTAATAAACGAGGCAAAACACTCTGTTTCAAGAGACAGAACCTGTCAATGTTAGGGGAAAAAGTGAATCAGAGCATGTCGATTCTCTCTTGAAGACAGATGAAAAACTAGTAAGAAAAGGTCACCCAAACACACACAAACGAAGAAGAAGAAGAAGAAGAAGAAGAAGAAGAAGAAGAAGAAGAAGAAGAAGAAGAAGAAGAAGAACAACAACAACAACAACAACAACAACCCTTTCATCTTCCGTTTTGGGCTTGGGCGTGGGCGTCTTATCGAAAACCTGCCCACCAAGTGCTTGAAATAAAACTTCCTATGTTACTTATCTTGAACGTTGCGAAACAAGGAAATGACTTCTCTAACAAACAATTTAAAAACGGGGGACACACAAAGAGAGAGAGAGAGAGAGAGAGAGAGAGAGAGAGAGAGAGAGAGAGAGAGAGAGAGAGAGAGAGAGAGAGAGAGAGATAGAGAGAGAGAGAGAGAGAGAGAGAGACAGACAGACAGACAGACAGACAGACAGACAGAGATCAGACAGACAGACAGAGATCCTACGTTCTCGCTATGGTAGGCAAACGTTGTTCACTTTGGACCTGGCATTTTGATTGGTTTAAAGGTCTGATGTTGTCAGTCAAAAAACTCACCTTTTGGTGTTTGGTTGAGGGTTTGTTTATATTTCTGGTGGGCTAACTCAGGGCTATCTGATGAAGAGGTTCCATGGTTGTTGTTGTTGTTTTTTATTTTATTTTTTAAATTTTTTTAATAATAAAACTGATGTACAGTGAACATTGTTCCTTTCGGAAATCTGCTTTTTGTTGTCTCGTTCGTCATTTCTTTAGATGGATTCCCCCGTCTCTTCGACAAAGGTGGCAGTACGTCGCAGGTCCTCCAGTCCTCCGTATGGACCAACTGGCGATGTTCCTACCAGGACGGGGCGGGGTAACAGGTGGCACTGTTACACCATATCAAATTCCCCATGTGTCCTGTGACGGGTTCATCATGCGAGTAAGAGGCGCATAAAAACCTCTAGCCCCGGGGAAGGAAAACCTCGGAGAACCAAACCAGGGTAGGGGATGCTCATCAGCCTTGGTCGGCAAGTCGCCTACGAGAAGGAAACTCGGACAAGAAAACCAACGCCTAAGACGGATGTACTGGGCCCTTGGCGCGTAACGGCAGTACAACGCATCTACGTCATGGTGTTATCTTTTGTTGATGGGTTATCTATTTGTGACAAACTGCTGTCCATGACCAGTGCTGTCAAGACTCAGACAGACGCCTGTACATAAACTAATCTGCATCTCGGACAAACTAAATAGATCGCTGGTACGGTTTTATTCATATCAAATGGCGTGGAGCAAAAGTAATGGTGAGTGGGAGGTGGAAGGGGGAGGCAGAGAAGAAGGGGAGTTGAGATGGGAAGGGGAAGGAAGGGGGGGGGGGGGGCTCAAAACGTATTCTGGTTTACCATAAAAGTGGACTCGCCAAGAAAGTTTGGGCAGAGAGAGAGAGAGAGAGAGAGAGAGAGAGAGAGAGAATTCGGATGGCGTGATCGTCTACATGTTTGCTGAGACACAGATTTTATGATTTTTATGACAACACAAAAAATTTAATGGGGGGGAAAAAGGGCCCCAAAAAAAAAAAAAAACCCCAAAAAAAAAGGGGGGGGGGGGGGGGGGGGAAAAAAAAAAAAGGGAAAAAAAGGGGAGGGGAAAAAGGGGAAAAAAAAAAGGGGCCCGGGAAAAGACCCCAGCCCCAAAAAAACCAAATTTCCCTTGGGAAAAAATTGGTTTTTGGGGGGGTTTTTATTTTTTTGGGGGAAAAAAAAAAAAAAGGGGGGGGGGGGGGGAAAAAAGGGGTTGGGGGGGGGGGGGGGGGGGGGTTTTTTTTTTTTTTTAAAAAAATTTTTTTTTTTTAAAAATTTTTAAAAAAGGGAAAAAAGGGGGGGGAAAAAAAAAAGGGGGGTTGGGGGGTTTTTTTTTGGAAATTTTTTTTGGGAAAAATTTTTTTAAACCCCTTTTTTTTTTTTAAAATTTTTTTTTTTCCAAAAGGGGGAAAAAGGTTTTTTAAAAAAAAAAAATTTTTTTTTTTCCCTTTTTTCCCCCCCCTCCCCCCCCCCGGGGGGGGGGAAAAAAGGGGGGAAAAACCTTTTCCAAAATTTGGGGGGGGAAAGGAAAAAAAAAAAAGGGGGAAAAGGGGAAAAAAAAACCCCGGGAAAAAAACCCCCCGGTTTAAAATTGAAATTTTTTAAAAAAAAAAAAAACCCTTTTTTTTTTCCCCTTCCCCCCCCCCTTTTTTTTCTTTTTCCCCTTTTTTTACAAGAAGAGAGAGAGAGAGAGAG
>CM031597.1:74636859-74651859 GCA_018398815.1 Conus ventricosus
CACACATTGTTGAGGTTTGGTTGGTGAATGAAGGCAAGAACATTCTAGAGGATCAATCAATTAATAAATGCATGGGATTTGTGGAAATTCAATTCGTAAATGGATACACGAACACTGTTGAGGTTAAATCGATGAATGTTGTTGTTGTGTTGTTGTTGTCACACCCTGGCTAAAAGACTCTAGGGATCATCTGAACAGCCAAAGTACTTGAACGCTATGGTACAAATGCATCAGCTGGAGATGAGAACATTACGCATAACTATGCACAGCATAACAACATTTTGATGTAGCCTTGGTGTTCTAGCATATGCCAGTTGGCCTGACACAACCTTTAGCCAATGCGGAATCGATGAATGAATGTACGAACACTGATGAGTTTTGGTTAGTGAATAAATGTAAGGACATTGTTGAAGTTCAGTCAATGACTAAACGCTCGAATACTGTAGAAGTTCGGTTGGCGAATGAGTGAGCAAACATTGTCGAGGCTTGATGAGGAGGCGACAAGGACAATGCTGAGGATAAGTAACAAGTGAACACTATTTCATGAACATTGTTGAGGTTCGGTGAGTGAATGAATTCACGAACGTTGTTTAGGTCCAGACCGAACGTGCGAACACCGTCGAGGCTTCGTCTAATATTACACAATTTCGTGAAAAGACGTAAAATGTAGCTACTACTACTACTACTACTACTACTACCACCACTACTACTACTACTACCGTCGAGGCTCGGTTCTAGATGAACACATAAACGCCGTTGAGGGTTGGTTGGTGAATGAATGGACGAATCGTGCTGACGCTCGGTCAAGAAATGAATGCACGAACATTCTTAATGTACGGATATTGAATGAATGCATGAACATTGTCGAGATTAGGTCTGTAAATAAAGGCACAACCATTGCTGAAGTTCAGTCAATAAACAAAATGCAGGAACACTGTTGAGGGTTGGCCAAGAAATGAATGCAAATGCACTATCGATGTTCAGTTAGTAGGTGAATCCAGGAATGTATTAAATTTTCGAGACTGTCAGTGCTACTGAAGTTCAGTTGCTAAATGAATGCATGAATACAGTTTGAGACCTAGAACGCAGGAAGCTGATAAGTTCAGCTAATAAATGAATGCACTGACCCCCCCCCCCCCCCCCCCTACCTCAGGCAAGATAAACAGAATTCAGGACCGACTCGTTCTTCATCTTCATTGTCCTGGGCGTTGTTTCATCTTGCCAAACGCGACGTGTTTTGCCTTGTAATTTGCTTGTCCATGTGAACCGGCAGAATTCCTTAAGATTACTTTTAAATTTTGTATGAAAATTTAGTCGGCTATATATCAAAAGGTCGACTCGGCTACATCATTGACCTCTGGGTTTATTGGGTACATGCCTTTCATCAATCCTGACTACATCATCACCATCTCGATCATTGTCATGGACATCAGAGTCTTCAGTATCACTTAGGCCTACATCATCATAATTGTGCGCCACAACGCCTTTCATACTACAGACATAATAGTTAACATCACACATTTTCTGCAGAAACTTGCTCATGTTACCGCAAATCTGAATCCTTCCTGAAGTATGAATGTAACTCACTGGTTTCATCTACCAATGTGAGACAGTTCATGTAACTATGCCATCGCGTGGTCGGTCGGCAGATATGTAATGTCTTTGTATAAATGAGACAGAGACAAAGTTTCAACATCCTAGTCTCTGATTCCGCCTGAACCTGTTTAAAGTCCACTTTATCTTCCAGTACATGCCAGATGAGTGTTGTGGTGAGGGCGAGAGACCAGACTGGAACCCATTTCTATGTAGCGCCTGTGATGTTCGTTTCATATACCACAAATACTAACGTCTTCTCATGGGTTCTGAAAGATATCGGCGTTCTCACTCTCCACGGACATAACGACATGCTTCACGATAGAAACAATTCAATGTACAGAACGCGAAGCAGAAAATCAAAACATCAAAGTTTTACACGGAACTACAAAAAAAAATCGATTTTTTTACCAGGTTTTGAAATACGCGTGTCACAACCCCGTGAGTGTCATTTCGTTTCCGTTTTGGTGTTTATAGAATTTGTCCACCCCTCTTCGTTCATTTGGAACTTGTTTGGCTTAGCACTGGCACAGAAAAAGTTGGGTGCATCTACCCGTGTAATTGTCACTATTTTTTCCATCCCCACGTGTGTGCGTGTGTGTATTTGTGTGTGTGTGTGTGTGTGTGTGTGTGTGTGTGTGTGTGTGTGTGTGTGTGTGTGTGTGTGTGGTTCAAATTTCAGCTGATTTGGTGAACACGACGTGAAGTGGGAAAGCGTTGATCGAAGATTGTGGCAGTGTATGTTTGGGCTTCATCAACACTGTCTTCGATTCCACCAGTGGGAGGTGCACTGCTGCAGAGTGGTCAAGTCTGCAGAAAGAGCTAGAGCCTCGTCTGTATAGTCCCAGGAGTTGGGGTTCTCTGCCTGATTCTTGTACTTGGAAGTGTTCACTCCAAGGGTCTGAGCTCACCAGACTAAGAGAGGGTTTTGTTTGGACTCCCACAGTGGTGTGAAATGTTTCCTTCGACTTCTTTTCATCGAAGACTTGACTTCATTGCCTTCCTTTTGTAGCCCTTGACCTCACTCACTTGTACGTGTGTGGTGTGTGTGTGTGTGTGTGTGTGTGTGTTGGTGCGTGCGTGCGTGCGTTGCGTGCGTGCGGTTGCGTGCGTGGTGCGTGTGTGTGTTGTGTGTTGCTGGGGGAGGGGGGTGGAGGGGGTGAGAATTGAACACTGGGACATGAGGAGAAGGAGAGAGAGAGAGAGAGAGAGAGAGAGAGAGAGAGAGAGAGAGAGAGAGAGAGAGAGAGAGAGAGACTTGGGCACATCGTTAAGGGACTTTTTTCCGTATGTGACCAGCAACTGAAACGGATGATATTTTTAATTGTCTGGAAGAACTACTTCTATGCTGTGAACTCTCCCCATCCCCCAGTCCTTGATCCTTTGATTCCATGAGCCTTTTTAATTGCGCAAACTATGGTTGTTGTTTTTTTCATCCTTAGTTGTCCCATTCTTTCGTTCCATTTGTCACCCTTTTTTCCCTATCCCTGTGGCTTTCATTTCTTTGTGATTCAAACTGCTTGTGGTGTTTTCGTCCCTCTTTGTTCAGGACTTTGTTACTGTGCGTGGGAGCCTACTTAGGAGGCTGGGGTGTGATTCCCTCAGAACCATATACTCGTTCTGGATCTGACCTTAGCGCCGACCCACTGTAACGTAACACCGCGGGCGCAAAAATATCGCATGAAAAATCATTCGCTATCGCGTTAACAAAACACAGGCAAAAAAGAAGAAGAAGAAGAAGAAGAAGAAGAAGAAGAAGAAGAAGACTTTCACGTAACAAAGTGAAAAGTTTCTATTTGCAGCGACAGTTCCAGTCTAGTTTTTACCTCTGTCTTTTCTTCTCTAAAAGCTTGTCTTTTTAAAAAATAAAGTCTGTCATTAGTAAGGAAGCAATATGAGTGTGTGGAAGGAAGGGGAGGAGGAGGAGGAGGGAAGGAAGGTCGAGAGGGGAAAGTGATGGGAGGGGCGGACGAGGGGGGGGGGGGGGGGGGGGGAGGGGGATCGAAAACTTGGTTAAACTTTGGTGTCAGACCCAGGATAAAAGTTATATCGTTGACTGCACACGTCTATGTCTTCTACACCATAGACTCATCCGATTTGTTGTCAGTCCCTTACAACCGACACATAGGTGATGCTCGGAGGAACTTTGGGTAGGGCGGGGACGGGATGGGGTGAGGGAGGGCAGGATGAGGTAGTGTGGATGGTGCGGGGAGCGGGGTGTAGTTAAAAAGGGTGGTGGTGTCATGTGACGTAGCCTCACATCAAGGCATGTGACGCTCCATCACATGTAGTTCAGTGATATGAATCATTTCCCCATGCCACTACTGAAAAGGAAGAATATTCGTGTGGCTGACTAGTGTAGCGGGCGTCCCCAAATAATGGTGAGAATGACTCATTAAAGAAAGAAGGGTGGTCATTGGGTGAAAGTGACCACTGAGAGATAGTTTAATAAGGGTTGGTAAGGTGCTGGTCATGTGTTTTGAACACTGAGTATGCACTCACTAGGAGGAGGGAGGAAAGAATCAGTTTTAGCCCAGCAGATGGCCTAGAGACTCGAACCTGTCAGGACGCTGGTCCTCACTGCTGACCAGTCATTACCAGGTGAGCGATAGATAGTTGGGGAAAGCTACAGGGGAAAACTTAAAGAAAAGAGAAAGAAAGAATTCATAATTAAATTGGGAAGCAGGTTACTTACACGAACCTTATTCGTGTTTCAGCCCTTCACCCTTCACCCTTCGCCCTTCGCCCTTCACCTTTCACCTTTCACCCCGTGAGGGGGTTAAGGATGGCCATGGTGTGGGGGAACACACCGGTAGTTCAGCCCGGCAATTAACGACTCCAGGGAGAGGAGTTGGAACTCGTCATCTCTCCAGAGACAGGAGAAGACGAGGGAGAGGAGTGGGAACTCATCACTCCAGTGACAGGAGAACTTGAGGGAGAGAAGCCGGAACACATATCTCCAGTGACGGGAGAATTCAAGGGGGCGATACACTGTCTCAGAGAGACAGGGAATCATGATGGTATGGTGCGAGTCCAAATTCTGATGCAGGTATAGCATCAAGGAGTGAAAGAATTATTTATTCTCCTGGTCTGGATCTTAGGCCAATGTTGTTTGAAGGCCATGACTTTATAGAAACTTGGATCACTTAGTTTATCTCTCAGTGTAAAGAGAGATACATATATAAAATCTGTTTACAAATTGTTTGATGTGATTTAGTAAAGTGTTTTTCCCGAAGGAGAGGGGGAGAAGAAAAAACATTCGGTAGTGGGCCTTTTGGTTGATTGGAAAGATTGCGTGTGCGTATGGAGTAAATGCTGTCATGAATGCGTGTGTGCAAAAGTGACAGTGTGACAGGTGGGGTGGTGGGGGAAGTAGGGTCAGGACTGGAGACAAATCAGTGAAATCTGCGTTGCTGTAAGTACCGTATTGCTCTTTTACGGAAGAGCAGGTAGAAGTTTACATCACTGATTTCCAAAGGCCGCAAGATGACATGCCATACAATATATAACATAATAACATACGATTCAATGCAATGCAATGGACTACTGTATGATATTACGATTGGACACAACACAATACCCCTTTTTTACGGTTTATTTTAGCGTACAGCTGTTTTTATTAAATTGACTGGATGTAAAATGGAGTGTATGTTGGGTAGAGTTATTGATTAGTTTTATGTGAAATAAGCCTTACTTTATTTATATTGTTTTTAAATTTGTGGGCATGTGCAGGTGTGAGTGCATTTGCACATTTATATTTATTCAATGTTGTGTACCATATGTCATGTGTTTATGTGCTCCCACCACAACACAAAGTTCTTATGAAAGAAAATAAAGTGTCTTGAATGAATTGAATTGAAAAGGCAGAACAGTCATGTTGTCGGTTAGATACGCATTCTTATTTATAAGTCGATTGACACAAGCGGAGATGTCGGGAGATAAAGGTTAAGCCCAAATAGCAAAGCAAAGCAACAAAAAGAAAGAAAAAGAAAAGAAAAAGGAGAAACAAAAGCCACGCACGATTGTGGATTGGAAGAGGCAAGGGTGAGGAGGATAGAGGAGGGGAAGGAAGAAGCCAGGGGGCGCGGAGTGAAAGCCTTTTCCTCTCTCAAATTGAATGTGTATACGACACTGGATCTGAATGGTAACGCAGTTAATGCTGACTGAATAGGCGCCTGACTTACAGAAAACAACATCGTCTTCATGTAAAAACAAAACAACAACAACAACAACACACACACACACACACACACACACACACACACGCGCGCGCGCGCACCCCCCCCCCCCCCCCCCCAGAAAAACATAGCATTTTCCATTGTTAGTCATGGTTCTCACAGAAGCTGAAGACGGAATATTGTAATGGCAATAGATTTGTTGTTTTCCTGTCGAATAATAAACTAGGGCACGATCAGTATAAAATAAATGTATGTAAACGAATGGAATAAAAACCCAAACAGCAAAGCAAAGCAAAGCAAAAAAAAAAAAAAAGACAAAAAAAAAAAAGACACGCACAAACGCAATGCCCCCCCCCCCCCTCATCCCCACTCCCACCGCACCCATCCATTGGGTCTCTGTGAAAGTGTCCCGTGTCCTTTCTACAATGTCATCAGTCCATCGTTTATTTTGTTTTTGTTTGTTTGTTCTTTTGTTGTTTGCTTTTGTCTTCCAGTCCTTATCCTTCCTTTCACAGTTCCCTGGAGCATTGTGTAATGAAGTAAAGTCATTGACACTTGTTACATGGCCGTTCCACCCAGTTTTCTCCTCTGAACTGCTGTCAGTTGATCTCCGTGTCGTCAGTCCGATGTGTGCTGCTTGATGCTTGAGACTGGCGTTCATTCGTTAGATAATCCGAATATCCTATGTTTTAGTATCTTACGTACAGACACATTTCATCACTGTGACAAAATGTGTTGGAGTGACGGACGACACGTGCTGCAATCTACCAAATCCTCCAGAGTGACACAAACGTGCCGCTGTACATAGACACATTTTTGTGATTGTGACTAAACGAGCAGGGGTGACATGACGTGCCGTTATGAAAAGACACTGTTGTCGCTGTGACAAAACGTGCCACTAAACATAGACACTTTTTTTTTTTATCAATGTGACTAAACAAGAGAAGTGACATGACGTGAGTGACAGACACCTATATCGCTGTGACGAAACGTGTCAGCCTGACAAAGAGTGTCCCGCCAAAGTCTGATAAAACACAAGGGAAGGAGAGGAAGCGAACATAAAACCCACGCACGCACAGCAAATCTAAAGAAGCCCAGCCAATTTGTACTCTGACCCGGCTGACTGACAGCCGACAGCTGATTTAGTTAGAAAGACTGTGGGGAATATGGATCCCCGTCTCAGCCGTCCTCTCGTTTGATCTTCACAGTAGCCTCTCTGCGAGAAATTAAGGAGAAGAGAGACGAAAGAACGAGGTACACATGTGCGAAGGTTGACTACAAAAAAAGAAAGGGAGAAAAAGAAAACATTTTCAAGCACGCGCACGCATGCACGCACGCGCGCACACACGCGCGCACGCACGCACGTCACCTACCCACACCCATCCATCCACATACCCCCTCTCGCCCCCTCCCCACTCCACACACACTCACACGATTACCTGAAAGATGAACCCATACGTTTTTTCCCTGGGTGATAAATGGACCTGTTTATGACATCTCTTCAGCCTTAAAACATCATGTGCACGTAAATCTCTCCCTCCTTCCCTCCCTCCTTCCCTCCCTTTGTGTTTCTTTCTTTTAAAAGAGTGAGTAGAGCTCTCTGCATTAATCATTTTTATTTACTCTTTCATAGAAAGGAAAACTGTGTAGGGCCCTTTTAAATGAGTCACAATTAGCCCTTTGTGAATCATCATCATCATCATCATCATCATCATCATCGCAAATAACAAGATGCTTTGCCATCTGTGATTTTATGATTCAGCCAGAGCACACACACACACACACACACACACACACACACACACCACACACACACACACACACACACACACACACACACACAAGAGAGAGAGAGAGGAGAGAGAGAGAGAGAGAGGAGAGAGAGAGAGAGAGAGAGAGAGAGAGAGAGAGAAGAGAAACTTTCCACAACAGACTTTAGTTCAATAAGGCAGTATGTATGCATAAATGTTATATGCGGCAATGCTCCTAAAAAGATAAGCGACACATTTAAAACTATCATCCATAGACACAATCATTTAAAAAAAATCTATTCCTAGACCAAGAAATAATCTTTTTAAATCTGGTTTTTTATACTCTGGTGGAAATGTATGGAACAAGTTACCAACACGCTTTAAAAGTATAAACAATAAAATCCAGTTTAAAAATAATCTGAAAAGGTATCTCATGAATGGTTCATAACTTATATTTTCTCCAACCCTTTGAAATAAGGTTTTATGTTTTTTCACAGTGTATATATGTGTATATGTACATCTATGTGCATGCTCGTGCATGAGTGTGTGTGCCTCAGAGGAAAGGGTATGTCAGTGTCGACAGTATTCTTAGAGTATACGTACCGTGCACATTTGTGAAGACAATGTACATATTGTATATAACCGATCTCTCTTCTCTCTCTCTCTCTCTCTCTCTCTCTCTCTCTCCTCTCTCTCTCTCTCTCTCTCTTCTTTCTGGAATTTCCCCTTCTCATTTGTACACTCCCTATCTCCCCCCCTCCTCCCCCAAGCAGACACAAATAAAATCATAGACTGAAAGACAATGGGGCAACTGATACGTAAAACCATGAGAGAGGGAGTTTGGGGTAGAGTTGGGGCACAGACCGAACATGTCTTCGACGTCGTTTTTAAAAAATTTTTTTTTTACGGGAAATGTTGTCTCAGAGCGGCAACTTTTCTACGGCAGCAATTTTTTTTTATTTTACATGAAATGCTGTCGCGGCGACATGATATTTTTTTTAGGCAACGACACGATTTTATGGACATTTCTCGTGAAATCCTGTCGCGCTACCAATGTTTATGAAATTAAGTCGCTCAGCGATAATTTTTCATGAACCAGCTGCAGTATTTCCCGGGAAATACTGTCGCTGCGACACGATTTTATGAGCGACAGTATTATATACGACACCGGCTTAATGTGACTGGCGGAGGAAGAGTGGAAGAATACGATACGAGTATTACGAATATGAATTTGTCTCACTGAAGGAAAAATGGATAAGCTATTGGCTCAGTTGGTAGAGCGCCTGACTCGTAACCTTGGTGATCCTGGGGTTGCAGGTTCGAACCCGGTACAGGGGATTTTTTCCCTCGGAGTTAACATCGGTTCTGACTCCTTTTCCCATACAGTCCTTCGAATGAGACTATAAACCGAGGTTCCGTGTGTGAACGCACGCATAACATCTTGCACACACGTAAAATCTCATCACCAACTTTCGGAAGAGTTGGCCAGTTTGGCCGTTGGTATGGATGACACGTTACACATAGCATGCACCCTGCGTGAGAAATGGAAAGAATGAAGGAAGTAAGGAAAATGAGTGATCGATATTGAACGATATTGACTGGATGACACGGGAAACGACTGAATGATGCGCCAGCTGGCAGCTCTTCAGTCGGCACTACCCAGGTAGGCAGCCCGTTGTGAAAACGAGTGTTGATTGTAAAGCGCTTAGAGCTTGGCCTCTAGCCGAGAATAGGCACTATATAAGTATTCATTATTATTATTATTTTCTACACCATGCCCTCAAGATCAGCAACAGCAACAAACAGTATCAAAATGAACTTATATATAATACCCCGAGAAACAATAAACACGCTTGTAACGACGAAACATGAATGATATAAACAGTACTCAGCAAACAAGATTAGATCACAATTTAGGAATAATATACCTTCGAGGAAGGAGTCGTGAGAGACTTTAAAGAATCTGTCATGTTGACCCACAAAGATTAATTGTCCCCCCCCCCCCCCCCCTGAATCAGATCTCAGATGAAATTCTTATATTTTAAGCCATCTTTTTGATTCTTCCTTGAAAATATAAATATTGTATCTCCATGTATGCATTGCTATGTATAATGAGATGAAATTTGGTCCCAGCTAGTGGATCTGTGGAATGGCTGTACCTCCCCTGGAGTGAAGGAACATAAGATTGAAAAGTTTGAAGAGTTGATTATTGTTTAGTAAATTGTTTCCCGGAGAGGAGGGGGAGAAGAAGAGTTATTGTATTGCGCCTTCTGGTTGTTTGGAGAGATTGCGTGTGCACGGAGTGAATGCTGAGCTGAGTGCGTGTAGGCATTTATGCACACACACACATACACGCACGCGCGCGCGCGCCACACACACACACACACACACACACACACACACACACACACACACACACACACACACACACACACACACAAACGCAAGTGCGCGCGCACGCTCGGGCACACATACGTGAGCGATGCGCACGCGCGCACGCACGCACGCACGCACGCACGCACACACACACACACACACGCACGTACGCAAGCGCGCGCACACACACACACACACACACACACACACACACACACACACACACACACACACACACACACACACACACACACATGCGCGCACACACACGCACACACACACACATACACCACACACACACACACACACACACACACACACACACACACACACACACACACACACACACGCGCGCGCGCGCACACACCACACACACGCACGCACACACACACACACACACACACACACACACACACACACACACACACACACACACACACACACAAACACCACACCCACGCACGCACGCGCGCACACACACACACACACACACACACACACACACACACACACACACACACACACACACACACACACACACACACACACACACACACACACACAAGTGAGGGAAGTAGGGATGATGGTGGTGGAGGTGGTGGTGGAGAAGTACACGTGTCTAGATGCACTCCAAAATGTGTTTTTCTGCCGTGTCTCAACTCCTTCACCGGGGAGTTGATTTCGGAGCAACAGAATCGGAAGAAATTCAGTCACAGGTCCTGGGAATCACTCCACTCACAGTCAGGCGCAATTTGCTTGGGGTGATACGTTTAAGGTGTGGGGACATTTCGAGAATTTTGAAAGAGAGGAATGATTCTGGAACAAGGGAGGATATCGATATCGGATTTACCGTCCGGGAGGTGAGTTTGAGACCTGTACTTTCTCATCCTCGGGGGGAGGGGGGGGGGGGGGGGGGGGGGGGGGGGGGGGGGGGGGGGGGGGGGGGGGGGGGGGGGGGGGGGGGGGGGGGGGGGGGGGGGGGGTGGGTGGGGGGGAGGGGGGGTGGGGGGTGTGGAGGGGTGGGGGGGGGTGGGGGAGGGTGGGTGGGTGGTTGGGGGTGGGGGGGGGGGTTAATGGTTATTGACCACTGGAGAGCTGCACCTACAGAAGCCCTGCCAGTACTCCACCATTCTTGCCTAAGGGAACGGAGAAGAATCGTCTCCACCTCATGACTTCATATGATCATCACTATCAATGACTGATTGATGATAATAATTTTTTTAAGTGTGGTGTGTGTGTGTGTGTGTGTGTGGTGTGTGTGTGTGTGTGGTGTGATTGTGTGAGTGTAGTGTAAGGGGAGAACTCTCACACAATGCTCATAGTGATCACATAAATGTGTTGAGTATAATTGTGTTTTTGGTGTGTGTGTGTGTGTGTGTGTGTGTTGGTGTGGTTGTAATGTAGTGTGGAATGTGTGTGAAAACTCTTCACATTAGTCTCACTATGATCACATGATCTTACTCACCCAGAACAATGTTTATATGTGGTCCCCCATCCCCCCACCCTTTGTGTGTGTGTGTGTGTGTGTGTGTGTGTGTGTGTGTGTGTGTGTGTGTGTGTGTGTGTGTGTGTGTGTGGCAACACATGATACCCTGTTTTTCATTGATCACTGCTATCTTCTCTCAACAAACATCAGCATATTGATGCCAACACATTATTTCACCTGTTGCAATGAACATCACCCACAGCATTGTTCACTTTTTTAAACAACACCATTTATATGAACCTCCCACCCCCACCCCCCCACCCCATAGTGGATGATGAGATATGAGCTCTACTTCTCTTGCCCCCCTTCCCTCCCCCCCCCAAACACATTACCCTCCTTCCCCCCCATTCCCCCCCTTTTTTCCACCTCACCCCCCAACCCCCCCCCCCCCCCCCCCCCCCCCCCCCGATCATACCTTATCACCCATTTATCTTCCATCCCCTTCCCTCCCTAACATTACCCACACACCTTCTCAACTACCCACGCATAACGACCACTACCTCTTTCATCACCCAACGTAATCATTTATTTTATTCACCCAAACCTTTTTTTTTCCCTCAGTTCCCTCCCCCCCCCCCCTTTTTTCCCCCTTACCATTATTATCAATCCACCATTACCACAACCATCACAAAGATATCACACCATCCCAATAAACTAGACACACAACCCTATCATATCACACACACACACCTCCCCCTACGCAACCCCCCCCCCCCCCCTCCTTTTCCTCTCCCATAATCCCCCATGTCATTTCCGCCTACCGGCTATTCTCCCCACCTCATGGACAACAACGGATGAGTCATTTTTCGTTCTTTTTTTTCGTTTTTCGTTCTTTGTTTGTACTGTCCCAAATGTTAAATGTGATTATTTTTTTTCGCCTGAAGAAGACCCAAGTGGTTGAAATGCACCGTGTCTTGTCATGTGCTTTGTTTGTCAATGTCATTGGCGGTAAGAAACAAACTCTATTTCTAAATTTTTCATTTCATTTAATTTTATGTCATTCTATGTTATTTTATTTGTGTTTTGCTTGTTGTCATTTTTATCTTATTTTACTTGATCTGATTTTATGTTATTTTGTTTAACTTCATTTTATTTTATTTCATTTTGATTTTATTTTCTTTCATTTCAATTTCAACGTCGGTACGTTGGTTGGTTGTTTGTCAACAAGATCACTTAACAACTACACCGATTCTTATAAAACTCGGTAGAAAGACGAATTTTGGCCCAAGACTTTGTTGAGTATCTGTCAGACGGATCCGGCTCAGAGAACAAATCCAGAACCCGTTTGACTGTGGCGGAGGTCTGTGGTGTTCCGAGTGCCCTTCCAAGCTAAGCATTTTTCATGGCAAGGTTATGGTACATTTCCTTTATTCTCCCATCTGTTACAGAGATGATGTGGACCTATGAGAGACCAGTACGACAGACGAGAGAAGCGAAATGTTTTTAATGATGCGGTCATTACTAGCTCCTTTCCTGCACAAGTCAATAATATCTCTCTCTCTCTCTCTCTCTCTCTCTCTCTCCTCTCTCTCTCTCTCTCTCTCTCCTCTCTCTCTCTCTCTCTCTCTCTCTCTGTCGTGTGTGCAAGCGTGTGTGTGTGCGTGCGCACGCGGGCGCGCGTGTATGTGTGTGTGTGTGTGTGTGTGTGTGTGTGTGTGTGTGTGTGTGTGTGTGTGTGTGTGTGTGTGCTGATTTTTTTTTTCATCACTATGTGATTATTCAAACTGTGTGGGTTGACTTTTTTCATCACTATGTGATTATTCAAACTTTCGTGTGCACACGTACTTGTGTCTTGTACTGATGATTGAATTTTTCAATTTCCTGTCTGTATTTAGTCATATCTGTTTATATCCTTTTATCGTGGGCCCGATGTAAAGAGAAAAAAGGAAGAACGTGCAGTGATGCTAGTACCGCTTTCCCCTAATTAATCATCCAGAATGACTCTTCATTTCTTTTTTGTTTCCATATACAGATTTTACACAAAGAAGAAGAGCCGTATGGAGCTGGCCTGTAGGTGTCCGCCAGCGTCCAACAGTCCTGCTCCATCATCAGTATTCTAAGGTAGCAGACCCGCAAGCAGTACCCTGAAGCACCAGACCTGGCCCACAGACATCCACTAGTGTCTCACAGTCCTGCCCCACATGCAGTACCCTGAGCACCAGACCTGGCCCACAGACATCCACTAGTGTCTCACAGTGCTGCCCCACATGCAGTACCCTGAGCACCAGGCCTGGTCCACAGACATCCACCAGTGTCTCACAGTCCTGCCCCACATGTAGTACCCTCAAGCACCAGACCTGACCCACAGACATCCACCAGTGTCTCACAGTCCTGCCCCACATGCAGTACCCTCAAGCACCAGACCTGACCCACAGTCATCCACCAGTGTCTCACAGTTCTGCCCCACATGCAGTACCCTCAAGCACCAGACCTGACCCACAGACATCCACCAGTGTCTCACAGTCCTGCCCCACATGCAGTACCCTCAAGCACCAGACCTGGCCCACAGACATCCACCAGTGTCTCACAGTCATGCAGTACCCTGCAGTACCTTATAGTGTATTTTCATTTGTCTTCTTTACTGTAGCCAGTATCACGCTGAAACCCGATTATCTTATTGACTTCTTCCATTTTCTTTTCGTTTCTTTTCTTTTTTCTTTTTCTTTTCTGGATATTTTCTTTTAAATCACATAACGCAGATAAACATTACACTGAAGAACACTTGACCGATAACATGCTTCTACCAACACTTTGAAAACATTTCTAATCTGTCATTTCTAATCTGTTATACACTGATATGATGAACGCGGTGTCAGATGTTTTGAAGTGCGATGGGACGGGACAAAGGAAGTGGAATGGGGGGGGGGGGGGGGGGGGGGGGTGTGAGGGTAGAATGTGGACTCGCAAGGACTCCTCCCACAACAACACCCCCCCCCCCCCTACCCCTTCCCAACTTCACCCACCCTGTCCCCGCGTAAAAACATGTTTTGTTCATGTTCTTTTGACATTTTGTTTTCGTTGTTTGTGGGCTCGCTTGAATGTTCGTATCTCTAAATCGACTGGTAGTGAACAGAAAAATCACTGACCCGAATAATTCCCTTTGGATCTCCTAACGAAATCATAATTCAGACCATCTTTCATCCGCCATGCTACGTCTCATATTATTTCTAAATCCAGGCAAAAGCTCGTTTTATTGTCAAAATATGCTTTTCTTCTAGCTTTCGTTGACAAAGGTTTTGCACTTAACGAAAGATTATACCATAGGTTCTTTTCCTGCCAGTTTGTGATACCATTTGTGATGCGCTGATGCAATACCTGTCTGTCTGTCTGTCTGTCTGTCTGTCTATCTGTCTATTTATGTGTGTGTGTGTGTGTGTGTGTGTGTGTGTGTGTGTGTGTGTGTGTGTGTGTGTGTGTGTGTGTATGTGCGTGTATGTGTGTGTCTGTGTGCATACGCGCGTGCGTGCGTGTGTGTGTGCGTGTGTGTGTGTGTGTGTGTGTGTGTGTGTGCGTGCATGCGTGCATGTGTGTGCCTGTGTGCGTGTGTAGGCAAGCCTGTGTGCGTGCGTGCATGTGCGTGCGTGTGTGTATGTTTGCGTGTGTATGAGCGCGTGTG
>CM031597.1:74656859-74676859 GCA_018398815.1 Conus ventricosus
CAGGCGCCACTGAACCCACCAATGACTCGGCACAGTGCAGTGCTCCTCTGGGGGCCTCTTGACGACTTAATACACCTTGTAACGACGAAACAGAATGATATAAACAAACCAGAGCAAACTAATTAGAATCACAATTAGGAATAATATACCTTCGAGGAAGGAGTCGGGAGAGACTTTAAAGAAGTTCATTGACCCACAAAGATATTTGTCCCCCCTTGATCAGTCTCAGATGAAATTCTTATCTTGGAACCAGCGTGTGTGATCTTCTTGAAAATATAATATTGTATCTCCATGTATGCTTGCTATGTATAATGAGAAATGAAAACATGTGGTCCCGCTTGTGGATCTGTGATGCTGTACCTCCCCTGGAGTGAAGGAACATAAGATTGAAAAGTTGAAGAGTTGATTATAGTTTAGTAAATTGTTCCCCGGAGAGGAGGGGGAGAAGAAGAGTATTAAAGTGCGCCTTCTGGTTGTTTGGAGAATTGCTGTGCAAGGATGTGAATGCCTGAGCTGAGTGCGTGTAGCATTTATGCACACACACACATACATGCACGTGCGCGCGCGCCACACAAGTACAAACACGCGCGCCACACACACACACACACACACACACACACACACACGCACACACACACACACACACCACACACACACGGCGCGCGCACGCTCGGCACTCATACGTGAGCGATGCAACACGCACGCAACCAACGCAAATGCACTGCACGCACTGCACACACTCACACACCACACACAACACACATACCCGACACGCGCGCGCGCGCGCGCAGCGCACGACGCATACTCACCACACACTCACATAACACACATGGCGCACGCACACTACACACAACACACAACACACACACACACATCACACACACACACACACACACACATGGCGCACGCCCACACACACACCCACACACCACACACACAACACACACACACACACACACGCACACACCACACATATCACTCACGCACACACACACACACACACACACACACACACACACACACACACACACACACACACGACACACACACACACAAGAGAGGGAAGTAGGGATGTGGTGGGTGGAGGGGTGGAGAAGTCAACGTGTCTAGTAAGCACTCCAAACTGTGTATTTTTCTGCAATGTCTCAACTCCTCACCGTGGAGTTGATTTCGGAGCAACAGAATGGGTAGTATTTTCAGTCACGGGTCCACGAATCACTCCACTCTCACAGTCAGGCGCAATTTGCTTGGGGTGATACGTTTAAGGTGTGGGACATTTCGAGAATTAGAAAGAGAGGTATGATTCTGGAACAAGGGAGCTATCGAAATCGGATTACCGTCCGGAGGTGAGATTTTGAGACTGTTTCTTTCGCATCCTCTGGGGGAGGGGGGGGGGGGGCGGATGATTTCGGGCGTGAGGTGGCTTATAGCATGTTACAACAACAACCGGTTTTAAATGTCTTCCTCAAAGAAATAGGTTTTTTTTTTACAATCTTGATTTAATTTTGTTTCATTCATTAATTTTTATATCATTTCTATGTTATTTATTGTGTTTTTGCTTGTTTCATTTTTAATCTTATTTTACCTTTATCTGATTTCATGTTCTTTTGGTTAACGCATTTCATTTTATTCATTGGATTTATTTTTCTTTCATTTTCAATTTCAACGTCGTACGTTGGTTGGTTGTTTGTCAGCAGATCACTAAACAACTATACACCGATTCTTATAAACTCGGTGCAAGACGAATTAAGGCCCAAACTTTGTTGAGTATCTGTCAGACGGATCCGGCTCAGAGAACAAATTCCAGAAACCCGTTAGACCGTGGCGGAAGGTCTGTGGTGTTCCGAGTGCCCTTCTAAGCTAAGCATTTTTCATGGCAAGGTTATGGTACATTTCCTTATCTCCCATCTGTTACAGAGAGATGTGGACCTATGAGAGATTCTCCCACTGTTACAGAGATGATGTGGACCTATGATAGATTCTCCAGCTGTTACAGAGATGATGGTGGGACCTATGAGAGATTCGCCCATCTGGTACTGGGGAATGAGGTGTCCTATGATAGATTCGCCCATCTGTTTAGCAACATGATGTGGGACCTAAGAAGAGAATTCTCCCATCTGTTTACAGAGATGATGTTGAACATATGAATATTCTCCCATCTGTTACAGACAGTGGATGTGGACTCTAGAGAGAATTCTCCCATCTGTTATACAGAAGATGATTGGACTCTGAGAGATTAATCCCATCTGTTACAGAGATGATGTTGGACTATGAGAGACCATTTACGACAGACGAGAGAAGCGAAAGTTTTTATGATGCGGTCAATTACTAGCTCCTTTCCTGCACAAGTCAATAATCTCTCTCTCTCTCATCTCTCTCCTCCTCTCATCTCTCTCTCCTCTCGCTCCTCTTCTCCGCTCGTCTCTCACTCTCTCTCTGTCGTGTGTGCAAGCGTGTGTTGTGTGCGTGCGCGCGCGGCGCGCGTGCTATAAAATATATATAAAAATATATAAAATATATATATATATATATAGTTTTAAATATATATATATATTATATAATATTAAATATATAATATATATATATATTTAGATCAGTAAATTTAAAATGCCTAAAAAGATTCCTCTTTTAACTCTGTAGTGGGTTGTGTGTGTGTGTGTGTGTGTGTGTGTGGGTGTGTGTGTGTGTGTGTGTGTGTGTTGTGTGGTGCTGATTTTTTTTCATCACTATGTGAGTATGCAAAAAACTGTGTGGGTTGACTTTGCATCACAATGTGATATTCAAACTTTCGTGTGCACACGAACTTGTGTCTGGTACTGATGATTGAAATTTTTCATCCAGTCTTTTTTAGTCATATCTGTTTTAATATCCTTTATCGCGGGCCCGATGTAAAGAGAAAAAGGAAGAACGTGCAGTGATGCAGTACCACTTTCCCCTAATTAATCATCCAGATGACTCTTTCATTTCTTTTTGTTTCCATAGACAGAATTTTACACAAAGAAGAAGAGCCGTATGGAAGCAGGCCCGTAGGTGTCCGCCAGCGTCCCAACAGGCCCGCTCCATCATCAGTATTCTAAGTAGCAGACCCGCAAGCAGTACCCTCAAGCACCAGACCTGACCCCACAGACATCCCACCAGTGTCCTCACCGTGCTGCCCACATGCAGTACCCTCATGCACCAGACCTGGCCCACAGACCTCCACCATGTCTCACAGTCCCTGCCCCACATGCAGACCCCTCAAGCGCGCGCGAACCTGGCCCACAGACATCCACCAGTGTCTCCCAGTGCTGCCCGGCACATGCAGTAAATACAGTAAAACAAAAGGTAACCCAAAAAAAAGGTAGAGTAAAACCCCAGTAAATAAATTAAAATAAAAACAGTAAAATAAAATAAATCCAAAAAAAATAACATAAAAAAATAGATTATAAAGTAGCAGTACTAGTATACAACAATAACAATATACAAAACCAAAACATAACACCAATATAACCTACAACACCTACATGCATACGTACACATTAAAAAAAACACCCCAACAACCCCAAGTATAAACCTGCTCGTGTAAGTACCCCTGTAACCAAAAATACAAAACCACCATCAGTAACAGTACTACCCTACATCAGTCCCAGGTAAACCTCCTAACCCCCACCAGTATTATAAACGGGTACCCCAAGTCAACCATTCAACGCAGACACCAACCCTTACCACATGCCCGTACCCACCATACCCGTCACCCCCCCTCTCCCCTCTTCTCGTCTACAGTAACCCCCCACCCACGTCCCCCGAACCTAACCCCCCCTCAAACCCCACCACCATAACAGACATATACCTCACCCACTCAGATCAAACAGTTAAAACCCACCACATGCAGTAAACTACCTAAACAGTACCAGACCCATACCACCAAAACCACCCCCAACCACATTACCCTCACAGTATATACCATAAACCCACATACAACACCATAATAGTAAAAATCAAGCCCAGCCGATTACAATCAACACCCCAAAGTACGCCTTCGACCCTCTCACGAACCAGAAAAAAACCCCCAACCCACCGGTCATGACCCCCTATCCACCATGCAGTACCCCAACACAAACCATACCGTAAAACATTCACACATTTGAAACTCCGCGATCACAAAGTAGTCTTCCAACCCCCCCCACCACTAAAACCACGCAAACCATACGCCCGATCGCAGTCCCCAAAACCGTCAGAAACCAACCAACGCATCCGTACAACGTCGTTCAAATTTAGCCCCAACCAGCAGCAGTAACCACCTGTAAACACCCACACGCCAGGGGTGGTGGGGGGGGGCATCCACCCACGACTACCCCACACTACCCCCTAATACCCGACCACCCCCCGACTTACCCGACCACGTCCCCCACCCGAACCACCCCACCCCACCCCCGACCCCCACCGACCCCACCACCCCCCACCCTCCACCCCCACCCCGACCCTCGACTACCCGCCGCCCCCCCCCCCCCCCACCCCCCCCTGTACCTACCCAGCCCCTCCCGCCCCCGCGCCGCCCAGCCCCACCCTTTCCCCCCGCCCCACACACCCCCCACTGAGCGCCGCCCAACCACCAGTGTGTCCCAGTGCTGACAACCCACAAGCAGTAACCCTGAGCACACCACCACCCTCAGCCCACAACCACCACTCCACAACCCAGACCTGGGCCGGCCCACAGACATCAAATCTGATCCCTTCCAATCTAAAATCGCACAAATCCACCATATCCCTCCACCAGTGTCAAACCCTCAAGACAGTGGGCCTTGGTTGCTGCTTTGGTTGCCCCATACTCATGAGAGTGCAGTAACCCACAAAAGCACCGACCTGCCCACAGACATCCACCATGTCTCACGTCCCTGCAGTACCCTGCAGTACCTTATAGTGTATTTTCATTTTGTCTTCTTTACTGTAGCCGTATCACGCTGAAGACCCGATTATCCTTATTGACTCATCATTTTCTATTCGGTTCTTTCTTTTTTTTTTCTTTTCTGGATATTTTCGTTCAAATCACATAACGCAGATAACATTACACGAAGGACACTTGACCATACACATTCTTCTACCAACACTTTTGAAACATTTCTAATCTGTCATTTCTAATCTGATATATAATAAAATAAATATACAACTGAGATGATGAACGCGGTGTCCAGATGTTTTTGGAAGTGTCAATGGGACTAACGCGGACAGAGGAAAGTGGAATGGGGTGGAGGGGGGGGGGGGGGGGGGGGGGGGGGGGTAGGGGGGGGGGTGGAGTGTGAGGGTAGAAGGTGGACACGCAAGAATCCTCTTCCTCTCCACCAACGACCCCCCCCCTGCCCCTACCCCTTCCCACTTCAACACCCCCCTGTCCCCCGCATAAAACATGTTTTGTTCATGTTCTTGACATTTTTTTTTCCGTTTGTTTGTAGGCTCGCTTGAATGTTCGTAACTCTAAACCCGGTCTGTAATGAACGACAAAATTCACTGACCCGATTATTCCCTTTGGATCTCCTAACACAATCATAATTCAGACCATGCTTTCAATCCGCCATGCACGTCCTCATATATTTTCTAAAAAATAAATCCAGAGGCAAAACTCGTTAGTATAATATGTTTCAAAATATCTTTGCTTCGACTATCGTTGAGACAGGTTTTGGACTTAAAGAAGATTATACATAGGGCTTTCTGGCAGTTTTGAATACCATTTTGTGAAGCGCTGATGCACTACCTGTCTGTCTGTCCCCTGTATGTCTGTCTGTCTGTCTGTCTATCCTGTCAAATTTATGTGTGTGTGTATGTGTGTGTGTGTTTGTGTGTGTGTGTGTGTGTGTGTGTGTGTGTATGTGTGTGTGTTGTGTGTGGTGGGTGTGTGGTGTGTTGTGGGGTGTGTGTGTGTTTGCAAGTGCGTTATGTGTGTGTCTGTGTGCCATGCGTGCGTGCGGTGCGTGTGTGTGGTGCGTAGCGTTGTGTGTGTTGCGTGCATGCGGTGCATGTTGTGGTGCCTGTGTGCGTGGGTATGCGAGCCTGTGTGCGTGCTGCATGTGCGTGCGTGTGGTGTATTTTGGCGTGTGCATGACGCGTGTGCATGTGCGAGCGCGCGCTCGTGTGTGTGTGTGTGTGTGTGTGTGTTGTGTGTGTGTGTTGCGCGTGCGCGCGTGAGTTGCGTACTTAATGTGTCCCGTGTAAGGGGAATCGGGGTCGGAGATAGGCGGGGATAACGTGTTAGAGGCGAAGCATGTTCACTTGGTGTGGAGACAGATTCTGGAAACATTGCATTTTGTTGTTGTGTCCTAATTGATTTGATCTAAGTACCACGACCAGAGCTCAGTCCAAGATAGGGCGCATAGAAACCTTTCAATCTTCATGATGATTAACATTGTCAAAGATTTCCTGATCGCGCTTCTATGAATTAAAACACCTCCTGACCCCGGATCAAAGATTTCTCATTCACTAAGCGCAAACAGGAGGCTTTGGATAGCTTTTTAACCGGAATTCCAATTCCAAGGAATATTAGAAACATTAAAGTGTTGTGTGTGTGTGTGTGTGTGTGGGTGTGTGTGTGTGTGTGTGTGTGTGTGTTTTGTGCGTGTGTGCATGTGCGTTGCGTGCGTGCGTGAGTGCTTGTGTATAAATATATATATGTGTTGTGTGTGTGTGTGTGTGTGTGTGTGGTGTGTGTGGTGTGTGTGTGTGTGTATATGGGAGCGAGCTACGCGTGTAGTGAGTGTGTGGTGTGTGTGGTGTGTGTGTGTGTGTGTGGTGTGTGTGTGTGGGTGTGGTGTAAGTGTGCGTGTGTGTGTTCACCAGTGCTTTGCAGAAGGTGGTAGTACCAAATGTGTTCCAAAGCCCCAAAAGCCCCTGATTATGCAGGCAGCCGTATTTCATATTAACTATTTTGGACATATTGAGACGCACACGTGATTTAATCTCAGGCTTAATTTGTTCGCACTTGAATTTGTTTTCCTGGGGCTTTTCTTTTTTTCTTTCAAAAACATGTTTTCCTAAATAACCGTCTGTGGCAATATCCATATTTGTTATCCTAGTTTCATGTCTCTTCTCTCTTTACTTAACCCTCCCCTCCCCCCCCCCCCCGCCATGTGCAACACTCCTGTTCGTGCTCTCACATCTCTCTCACTCTCTCTCTCTCTCTCTCTCTCTCTCTCTGTCTCCTGTCTTTGAACTCTCTCACTCTCTCCCACATTCTCCTCCCCTCCCCCTCCCCTCCTATCTCTCTCATCTCTACTTGTCTGTCTATCGCTGTCTGTGTAACCTATCTCTTTCTGCCTGTTTATTTTCTCTGTTTCTGTCCACATTGTGTGTGGTGTGTGTGTGTGTGTGTGTGTGTGTGGTGTGTGTGTGTGATGTGTGTTGTGTGTGGTGTGTGTGTGTGTGAGAGAGAGAGAGAGAGAGGAGAGAGAGAGAGGTGTGTGAAGGGTCCGGTGGTGTGTTGTGTTTCTCTCTCTCTCTCTCTCCTCTTCTCTCTCACTCGTCTCTCTCTCACTCACCTTTCTCTCTCTCTCTCTGCACCTCTCTCTCTCTCTCTGTCCTCTCTCGTCTCTGTTTCACCTCTCTGTCCCACTCGTTGCCTGTTACTATAATCCCTTTTCGCTTCTATCTCCATTGGTAGTTGTGTGTGTGGTGTGAATGTGTGTGTGTGTGTGTGTGTGTGTGTGTGTAGTGTTGTGTGTGTGTGTGTGTGTGTGTGTGGTGCGCGCCCGCGCCTTTCACTGTTTGTCTACTGTTTCTGTCCCTCGCGCGCAATTGTGTGTGTATGAGTGTGTGCGCTGTGGGCGCGCCTGTGGGCATGTGTGCCCAGCGTGTTGTGTGTGAGTGTGTTCGTGTGCCGTGTGTGTGTGTGTGAGTGTGTGTGTGTGTGTGTGTGTGTGTTGTGATGTGTGTGTGAGTGTGTGTTGTGTGTGTGTGTGTGTGGTGTGATGTGTGTGTGTGGTGTGTGTTGCGCGCGCGCGCGCACGCGCCCCACTCGATCACATAAAGGAAATCTCTAGCTCTTGTCTGACCTGTCTGGTCTGTCTGTCTGTCTGTCTGTCTGTCTGTCTGTCTGTCTCTCTCTCTCTCTCTCTCTCTTCCTCGTCTCTCTCTCACTCTTATATATATATATATATATATATGTGTGTGTGTGTGTGGGTTTGAGTGTGTGTATGTGTGTGTGTGTGTGTGTTGTGTGTGGTGGGTGTGTGTGGTGGTGGTGTGTGTGTGGTGTGTGTATGGTGTGTGTGTGTGCGTGCGTGCGTGCCGTGCGTGCGTGCGTGCGTGCGGTGTGTGTGTGTGAGTGTGTGTGTGTGTGTGTGTGAGTGTGTGTATTGTGCGTGCGTGCGTGCGTGTGTGTGTGTGGTGTGTGTGTGTGTGTGTGTGTGAGTGTGTGGTGTGTGTGTGTGTGTTGTGTGTGTGTGCGTGCGTGCGTGCGTGCGTGCGTGCGGGCGTGGTGTGTGTGTGTGTGGTGTGTGTGGGTGTGTGTGTGTGTGTGTGTGGTGTGTTTGGTGTGTTGTGTGTTGCTCGCGCCCGCGCCGGGCGCCAGGGGAGTTGTTTTTTGTATGAGGAAGAATATAAGAAAAGAATAAACCAGAAACAGAGAGTAGAAAATGTGGAGTACGGAAGCTGCAATTATGTCAGGCTATGAGCCCTTCATGAAGGAATTCGAATTAGCAAACAATCGTCCATTTCTGCTCTTAAACAAGATGTCACACGAGGGAGAGAGAGAGTGAGAGAGAAGAAGAGAGAGAGAGAGCGAAGAGAGAGAGAGAGAGACAGACAGAACAACAGACAGACAGACAGAGACAGAGACAGAGAGACAGAGAAAAGAGAGAGCGAGAGAGAGAGAGAGAGAGAAGAGAGAGAGTGGGACAGAGAAATACAGAGACAAGACCACACAGAGAGAGAGAGAGAGAGAGAGAGAGAGAAGAGAGAGAAGAGAGAGAGAGAGAAGAGAGAGAGAGAGAGACTCCAAGACTCCAAGAGAATTTATATTCACGTTTTAGGCCATAGCCCCTCGTGAAGGTGAAGGAGGGGGGGGATTGCGTGTTAATTACAGTCATCTTAGTAGCGAGCAACTGCAGCACGCAAACATAACAACTGCATATTCGAATAATACATTATGACCGATACACGGGTCGCAACTTGAATGCTTTGGAATAAATAAATTGACAAATTTTTAACAGTTTGCTCATGAGTACATCCATAAGAAGAGCCAATCTAAACTGGCTTTGGGAATTTATAAAACTTGATTGGTATATACTGAGCTCCTTAGTTTGTGCAAGGCCAGGACAACACAACACAAAATCACATCATTGTCTTTATCCTTTCCTACAAAGTGGACATATTAAATCTGCTTCACTATAGAACGATAACGGTAATAATGCTCGCAATTTCAGAAATCCCAATCTGAACTTGTCGTAATATACTTTAAGTGCCTGTCCAGGTATTTACTGTAATAAATCTTTTAAATCATCCGGTACGGGGTAACAGAAGGGACCTGTATAAATAAATCTTTCACTGTTTATCCATATGAAAAGTCCATTCCTGCCACCTGCAGCCACGAAATTAGTCCTATCTCAAAGCTCGAGAAAATCGCCGGGGGGGGGGGGTGCGCATTATCGCCTTGATTTCAACCAAACCATAACCAAATCCAAACAGATACAGTTGACAACGAAACATTTGACACCCAGTTTCTTTATCACGTTCATCTAAATCAAACAACATACGATAGCATTATATGGTAATCTGCTCTCATGCATTCCTGTTTAATTTAAACCAAAACTTACCCATTTTATGGCAGAGTTTATGTAAATAGGGTAACTTTCGTTTCGCCGTATACAAGGTCATATGAGTGCCCATTCAACTCTCTAAAAATCTCTTGAGCCCAAACAAGTGGACTTTTCGCATGTGTAGAGCTGCTTTTTCTAACCCCCAAAACTCGCACCGAATTGGTAACTATTGGCCGAATCTGTGCGTCAACAGTTTCAGAAAAGTATGCCGGGAATTATATTTTACTTAAAGAGTTTTTGCAAAATTCCATACAAAGCAATTTTGGCTCTACTCGAAAGGTTATTACAAAGCTGCTACAAAACTAAGTCTCTCGTAAAAAGTAAATTCTAATACTTTATATGCATTAACGACAGGCATAGTTGATAACTAACCACTGAAAGTCCATTTTTCATATGCAGATAAATCCCCCCCTTTCCTAAACACAAACAACATTACTTTTATCCATATTTACTTTAACACGTAAGCTGACCTGCCGCGATGCAAACAGTTTTTCTGGGGTTTGTAGACCAAACGACTGTTTTCAGCCAACAAAGCCACATCATCAGCCAATAGCAATATTAACAGCTCAAAAGTAGTCATACGTTAAACGGTCGCACCATGTCGGCCTCTTCTAATTACTTAAGTGCTAATTCATTATGAATAAAGAAAACTAAAACAGGACTTCCAAACTCACCTTGTTTCAACCCACGAGTACAAGTAATGTAATTAGTTAGATTAGGCACACATCGACCCTATCCTTACATGGACATACAGCTACGAACACATTGATACATTTATACCTAGATTTCCATTTTCAGTAAGATTGCCACAACAAGTTTCCTTTCTATTGAATCAAACGCCTTTTCAAATCAATAAAGGCAACATATAACTTACGATTGAAACAAAACTGTTTTCGTATTACGCCAACAAAGTAAACATATTATCACAACTGTTTGATATCCTCTTTTGAATCTGCATGGTAGTTCACCGTCAAATTAATATTCGTCTAACCCATTCTTGAAGTCTGTTAGTTATAAACTGCAATATATATTTTACTGGCTGGATATCACACAAAGATTGCTCTGTAAGTACTGGGATTATTTAACATCACCTTTTTTAATAAAGGAAGTATTTAAAGAATCAGTCCAGTGATCAAGAAAATAACTTGCACATCAATGCATTAAAAAATTTCACATCCAAAAAATCACAAACCAGACCTCCCGCATATTTCAACATTTCTCCCAATGATTCCATCTGGACCGCACCTTTACCAGTCTTTAACCTATTTATTGCAACAGTACCTCTTCTCTTTGATAAGGGCGATTTCATAGCCACGGTCTCATCTCCATCTTCCTCAAGAATAATTCTTGATCCTTATTCCAGTAAAAAAACTGTACCGCTTGTTTCCACTAGTTCTAATAAACCCTTAAAATTGCGTAACCAGTCCTCAACTGTCAAAATATTAGAAAGTGTTTCCGTTTTAAAAGATATTGTAAAGCACAGTTTCCCAAAACTCTCATTGACTGCTTTACGCTAGTGACAAGTTTTTCCAACAGCATATCATTGTACTGTTTTTTTCTTTTCTTTTAACAAGTTTTTATATTCTCTTCTATCAACATCAATAAGCATGACTGTCCGTTTCATCACCTTGTTTCCGAAAGTTTAAGAGGCAATCTTTGCTATTGCCTTTGCTTAAATTACATTCTCTATCATACCAGTCAACTCTATCTCTCAATGGTCAAATTGAGTATTTTGGGGAGGGATGTTGTGCACTGTTTCCTAATACATTCATTAAACATGTTCAAAGCACATTGCAACTAAAATCATCAACTAATGCTGATCAAGCAAAGATAATGTTTCATAGACTGGCATTGCACCACATAAACAGGTTCAAAATCAACATTCCAACAACTTTTCAATTACCTGTTGTCCTTTGCTTTGGTGAAGGAGCACTCATGATATTGCTCTCAAAGAAAATTACAATGTAACTCAATGTAAGTGATCCGATTCTAGTCAGTCTGATACAATCAATTTACATGAAGAAGAAAGTACGGTAAACAAATTTCTTTGGTGACTAGAAATCATCATTAACACGTTTCCTGTTTCAGATATATATGTATAACTGCTATCAGTATTACCACTGCAAAAACCATTAAGAATACACAAACCAAGAACCGTACACATATTTAACAAAACATTACCATAACTATAATACATTATCCTGCATATTTTCTTACATAGCAAACCAAAACAGAAAGGGTGTCAAACTGATCACAAAGTATCATTATTGTCGTACAAATATATCTGAGAAAGATTGAAGTCTATTTAATCTCCTGAAACACTCACATGTGCATCATCAACTAGTCATTCATCAAAAAGACACCTTCAAGTGCACTCAGCCATTTTCAAGAGAGAGAGGAGAAGAGAGAGAGATAGAGAGAGAGAGAGAGAGAGAGAAGAGCGACAGACAGAGCAGACAGACAGAGCAGAACAGACAGAGACAGAGACAGAGAGACAGAGAACTAGAGAGAGAAAAGAGAGAGAGAGAGAGAGAGAAGAGCGAGAGAAGAGAGAGAGAGAGAGAGAGAGACAGAGTGGGACAGAGACAGAGAGAGAGAGAGGAGAGAGAGAGAGAAGAGTGAGAGAGAGAGAGAGAGAGAGAGAGAGAGAGAAAGGAAAATCGCCACAAGAACAGTGTGTGTAGTGGGGTAGGATGGGTGAGCTCCAGGCGTGGCAGAGATGGGGGGGGGGGGGGGGGGGGGGGGGGGGGGTGGGGGGGGGGGGGGGGGGGGGGGGGGGGGGGGGGGGGGGGGGGGGTGGGGGGGGGGGGGAAGAAGAGACAGAGGGAGAGAAGCAAAGCATATTGGGAAAGAGAATAAGAAAGGCGACAGACAGACAGTGAAGGAAAGGGGTAGGTGGGGGGGGGGGGGGGGGGGGGGGGGGGGGGGGGGGGGGGGGTGGATTCAACAGGGAGAACACAGAGGAGAAGGAAGAGTAAACGTAGGGTGAGACTAGCAAAAGAGAAAAGGTAAGAACGTACAGTGTGTGTGTGTGTGTGTGTGTGTGGTGTGTGTGTGTAGTGGTGTTGTGTGTGTGTGAGTGTGTGTTGTGTGTTGTTGTATGAGAAGAGAGAGCGTGCGTGTATGTGTGTATGCGTCTGTGCGTGTGAGTGTGCATGTGTGCGTGTGTATGTGGGAAAAGAGAGAGAGAGAGAGAGGAGAGAGAGAGAGAGAGAGGAGATGAGAGAGAGAAGAGAGAGAGACAGACAGGCAGTCAAGCACTTTCACAGAGAGAGAGAGACGAGAGAGAGAGAGAGAGAGAGAGAAGAGGAGAGAGAGAGAGAGAGAGAGAGAGAGAGAAGAGAGACGTGGAATATTAAATTTCTTCACATCCTAAAACAAAATATTTTCCCATCCACTTTAACTTTATACCACAGAGACGGGGGGAAAGGCTCAGTTGATGTGCCCTGCCGTGCTGAGTTATCTGTGCATAGTGCAAAGCGGGCAGTTTCCGACGAATCCTGTCTTGTGACAAATCGGCCTGCAACAAGATTGATCCAACGGGGTGGGGAAGGTAATTTAGAACAGAACGGAATTCCAGACCCCTCCTCCTCTCCCTGTCAGCCTGTTGTTATTGGAGGGGTTACTGCCTAGTGGTCGCCCTCCTCGTGGTATTTTATGACCCCCCCCCCCCCCCCCCCCCCGTTGGGGGGGGCGGGGTGTTTTCTACACGCTCGTCCCTGCCGCCCCTGCACTATCTCGTCTTCTTACCTCTTCTTCTTCTCTTCTTCTCCTCTCCCGTCCACAGGCGCACACACACACTCACACTCGACACACACAACACAGCACTACACACACACACACACACAACACACATGTTCATTTTTGTGTGTTTTGAGGAGTGTTTTGTTCTCTACTCTACGCTTCCCCCTAAACGTGATTTTACCACCCTAATAGTTAATTAAGGCTTTTAGATCCTCTTACATTATGTCGGGTACCCTTCCCCCTGACTCAGTCCTCAGGAATCCACCCCCCCATGCTTTTAAATCGATCTTTCTCTTCCTCCTCCTGCCGCCGGGGAATCAATGGGATCACTCTCTGCATTCACGCATCACCAAACCCCCCTGGGAATAAAGGAAACGATTATATCCCTTGGGAGAGAATGAAAATCCCCAGCGCTCTCTCCGTTTATGTTTGTTGATAACAAATTTGCTTTCATTTAGAGCTACTGCCGGATTGAGTGGATAGAAAGGGCTAGAGAAGAACAATTTTTGAATACAGATTCCAAAGCAGAACCGTACGAAGCAAACTCTCTCTCTCTCGCGCTCCTCTCTCCAACTCTCTTCTCTCTCTCTCTCTCATCTCTCTCTCGTCGTCCTCTCTCCGCTCTCTCTCTCTCTCCATTTAGGTAATCTCTCTGTCTGTCTGCCTGACTGTCTCTCTATCGGTCATCGCAAGTCTATCTGTCCTGTCTGTCTGTGACTCTCTCTCTCACTCTTCGTCACTCTGCTCTGTCCTCGCTGTCTCTCTGCTGTCTTTCTGTCTCTGTCTCTCTTGCTTGGCTAATCTCTGTCTCTCAGTTTCCTCTCTCTCCCTCGCTCTCACTCTCTCGCTCTCTCCTCATCTCTCTCGCTCGCACGCTCTCTCTCATCTCTGCCGTCTTCGTCTTGCTCTCCTCAGGGGTGTAACTTCCACAGTGAACTGGAAACGATCATTGGAAAGCATTTTCAAATTCTATAGTACTGTCCGCCCGAGACTCTGCCTGAACCAAGGACTTGTCAAGTGTCACCGAGCCACAGGTGGCTTGGAGGTCTTCGGGGCATTGTCTTTGATCCTGGCGCAGATTTAATTTCAGCGTGCCCCAGCAAAGACCCGATTAAACCCTCATTGTGGACCAGCCCCCGTGGCGAAGTGGTTAGCGTCGCGGACTCCCGGCTGGGAGGTCGCGGGTTCGAATCCCATCAGAGTCATGTAGGATCCTTCTGCCCGACCGGCTCCTATCCAGAGCTGAGTTTGCTGTGGACTCACTTGGGAAGACTGGGACCACACAGTCGAGTTTTACCCACTTAATGGATGCGTTTCTGAGAGTGTTGCTCAAATTTCCTGACCAACACTGCAGGTGCCTGTATCTCTCGGGCCTGGTTGACCCCGGGATATATTGGGAAAGGAGCGTAGAGTACAGCCCTATCATGTAGTCTTAGACCGAAATGGGAATCTTAATCATCCTCATTCTCATCGATCAGCATAAAAAGTCTCAAATTCTGTGGCCTTCATGCCTGCTCTATGGTGACCTCAGTTTCCATTTCCTCACCACGTCTGTGGCCTTGTTTTGGTTCCGTCGGGGTCACTGGTATCGGCGAGTCCATGGGGGCTGTCGTTGGACGGACATGGTGGCGCCCTCCGGAGGGAGAGTCACCCACGCCGTGAATTATCGTTCTGTGTGAGACTTTAAAATAGGGAAAAAATGCGCGACAGGTCGCATGCAACCAGTCGACTGTTGTGCACGTGCACGACGAACACAGCAAGCGTCGGGAACCTGCATGCGATCTTGACGTGCGCTGCGAGAATCGTTTTCTGGATTCTGACGCTAGTCTTCTATGGCCATCAGCAGCTGAGATGGGTATTTGATCTGGTTTTCCGTGATAAATGAACCACATGGCTACCTGCTCGAAATTCAAGATCTCGACCGGTGGTGGGAACGCTCGATCATTCTTCATTATTTCCTGACCTGTCTGACATGGGTGGCCGGCCCATATGGAAGATTTCTGCAATGAATCACCGAGACGTGATCCAGCCTCATACCCTTACTTCTGTCTGTCTGTCTGTCTATCTCTCTCTCTCTCTCTCTCTCTCTCTCTCTCTCTCTCTCTCTCTCTCTCTCTCTCTCTCTCTCTCTCTCTCTCCGTCTCTCTCTCTCTCTCTCTCTCTCTCTCTCTCTCTCTCTCTCTGTCTCTTTATCTCTGTCTACCCCCTACATTTCTCTCTCTCTCTCTCTATCCCTCTCTCTCTCTGTACCTGTCTGTATGTCTGTCTGTCTGTCTGCCCTCTCTCTCACTCCCTCTCTCACCCTCTCTCTCTCTGTCTGTCTGTCTGTCTGTCTGTCTGTCTCTCTCTCTCTCTCTCTCTCTCTCTCTCTCTCTCTCTCTCTCTCTCTCTCTCTCTCTCTCTCTCTCGCTATATCTGTGTCAATGATCCGGAGTTGAACTGGGAAGGGGGCTTTGACGGTTGCGAAGAAAGCTGTAAACAACATCAAGTAATGAAAGAGAAATATCTCAGGTATCAAAGATACCCCCCAAATGAAAAACAGCAAAGCTCAAAACAGACAAACCAACAAAACAGCCAAGCACAGGAAGGGAGGGAGGGGCATACGTGGAGACCCAGGGGAGATGCCATGAATGAATATTACCTGACAATATGGGAACAACTGACACACAAAGCACAGACCTTCAGGGACATATACCTGACCAAGACAGACAGGAGGCAAGTGACAATAGTAGTACCAAGGCTGATGAGAGTGAAAACATACCAAAGCAGAAAGGTGAGGGGAGTGAAAGTAATAACGACCAAATGAAATCTGATGAAAATGAGATCAAGGAGAGAGGTGGAATGGTGAGAATGACAAGGATGAAAGTGGGAGCGTGACAAATAAAGATACTTTGCATGTTAGTAGTCTGAATGTGAGCTTGAATGTGAGTGGAGAAAGCAACACCATGTCTGTTGATCTCGGAATGATTGAGTTGGTGGAGCCACAGGTGTCTGATATGACCAGACAGAAGTTGAAAATGATGACATTGATGACGATTTTGTATCAGTTGATGGCAATGTCGAAGATGAGGAGGTGGAGGTAATGGCTGGAAGTGCGGGTCCCCTGAAAGGACTCGGCCGGTACGCATCCACATCCATGGAAAACCTATGAGGGAAAATGACGATGTAATAGAGGCAACTTGTTGCCACCAGGGTGGGGAGACAACTTATGCTCCAGCAGAAAACAGGAATGAGGCACTAGGCTAAACAGGAGAGGAAGGACTGAGGGAAGAGGCAGGAAAAAGACGGAGCCAAAGAATGAAACAGCCTTTGGGGGGGGGGGGGGGGGGGAGGGGGAGGGAATGATCATTAAACTATCTAAGAGCCCACAGACAATAGCGCAGAAGGCAACTCAGAAAAAGGGTCAGGGAGAAGAGACACCAACAAGTGACATCTCGGCCTGGTCTCTGCACTTTCAAAGACAAGTAACAAGCCAGACCATAAACCAGATGACGGTAGAGAAAGGAGGGGTTGGGTAGGGGAGAGAACCAATCAAGAAACCAATATAGTGAAGCAGATAAAGGAAGTCTGACAAAGGGAGAGGGGTGTAAACAGACTAGGGGTAGGGCATGTCAGAAATATTTAGACAAGAGATCGAAATAGCGGATCCAACATAGAACAAGGCAAAGATTACTATTATTAATTGGCGGTGACTTGAATTCAGAATAAGCGACTGGTCCTTTGAGACGCAGATGATAATGACGGAATAGATGAGGATTGACACCTATATATTTCATAGGGTCACAAGATACACACATTAACGGATTCGGAAAAAAACTCATTGAGTTGTGTACATGCTTTTATTTTTTTTACGATTCACGGGCTGAAAGAACGGAATTTCAGTTTATCACACTTTTCTTTCGGGTAGAGGCAACAGTGTGGTAGATCATTATCTTTGTTTCCCCTGAAATTCTTAGTTTGGTCAAAGACTTCCAAATAGAAAGCAGAAATTGAATCAGACCATTACCCATCACGATCGAATTAGGCCAGACTAGAAAGAAGAGACTAAAGTAAAAGAAAGATATTTTAAAAATAAGAAAATAGGGGACGGGGGAAAAGGGCCAGGCGGGTAAAAGATTTTTTCAAAGAGGAGAGCACCAAGGGAAAACCTTTCAGAATATGCAAAAATTAAAATGAGGAATTGATAAAAACCCATCAACAATTTATTGAGTTGCTAAAGAAGGGGGGGAACCCTTTGAAAAAAAGGGATAGGCGTAGGGGGGGAGTATAAAAACCAAAAAATGCAGGGGTTCGACCAGCAGTTTTTTAAAATTTTAAGGGCGCGAGAAATGCCTTAAATAGGTTAGAATTATGGTTTAGAAATAGAAATCCCCCAAAAGTATGGACACTGCTAAAGGGAATATACCAAAAGGAACGTATAAAAAAGGAACACAATAAGAGAGAAGAAAAAATTACAGACAAAAGGGTTTTTCCAAGGTCTTATGGCCCATAGAAGGATGTAGAAAATTTTTGGGGAAAAACTTTTTTAAGGGGGGTCCGTAAGCCAAGTTTTTGTTTTTGGCGGAAACCCAAAATTTCAAGAAAGGGGGAAAAGAGCTTTTTAAACCCAAATTTGCTGAATCCAGACAACCTAAAAGGTAGTTGGGGAGAGAATGTGGGGGATTCAGAGGCCCGTCCTGATGAGTTCCCCAGATAGAAGAATTAGATGAGATAAAACCCAAAAGAAGAAGTGCACCCCGCGATAAGAAAAATAAAGGCGGGGAAAGGGGCGGGCTGGCGCGGACCAGATACCCCCGGGAATTTTCCCAAGGGCGAATTTTAACAAAATTACATTTTTAACCCTATTTTTTAATGCTATTTTAACAAGTGTCATTTCCCCGATAAATTGGGAAAAGCCCACACTAGTCCCGATCACAAAAAGGGTAACAAAAAATTTCCGGGGAAAATTTTCGAGGTATTTCTCTCTTAAGTATGCAGTAAATTTTTTTTACCTCCTTTTTTTAAAAGCAGATTGTTTTGGATGGGAAAAGGAGAAAAATTAAAATTAACGGGGAACAAGGGGGTTTTAGGAGAAATTATGCAATACAGAAAAATTTTTTCCCTTAACACGATCATTTTAATGTCTATATGGAAAAACCGTAGGAAAAAAAATGTATGTAGCCTTTTTGGGATTTCCCCCCCTATTTAAATTTTTTCGATTTTAGCCTTTTTTGATTATCAAAAAGCTTTCGACACTGTAAAAAGGGGTTTGGGGACTCGGGGGACTTTTTTGAAGAACATGGGGTTTTTCCCCAAAAATTGTCAAGAGGTAAAAGCAATATAAAAAGGTGTGCAAGGTGAAAAGGTAGGGAAAGCAGAAAATTTGGGAAATTTATTAGACTGTCCCTGGGTTTTTTTAAAAACAAGGCTGTTTAATTTTCCTTTTTAATATTTTTCCCATATTTTTCCGAAGTAGCAAATGTTAAAACACTCGGGAGGGCCAGGGCTATAATTTTTCCCAGGAACCCAAAAAAATTAAAAATTTTAAATGTTCGCTGATGATTTAGTAAATTTTCACAGATCTGCAGGCCTAAACATCTATTTGAATATATAGGAAAAAAAACAGAAAATTTAGGGTGAAAAATTAATTTAAAAAGAAAAGATTATCGTTTTGGGAAAAGGGGGGTTTTTTGGGAAAAGAAGGGGAAAAATGGTATTTTAAGGTGAAAAAAGTTGAATTTCAACAACTAAAAATTTCCTAGGCTACACATAACTACTAAATTACAGTGGATATAGCCCTACCCGGAATATGGGGGAAAGGCAAAGAAAAATCTTTAAAAAAAGGAAACCAATGTACGGGGTTTGGGGCCCAATTAGACCTCGATATATATTTAAAATTAAATAGAAGCGCAGGTAACCCCTACTTCATGTATGGGTGAAATATGGGGTAAAAAACCTTTATAACGTCATTGAAGGATTTTCATATGATGGTTGGAAAAAAAAATTGGGAAAGTAAAAAAAAAAAACACCAAACTGTTTTTTATTGGAGAACTGGGTTGGTTTTCTATTTCTAGGGTAAGGCATGAGAGCTGTTAAATATGGTTTTTAAAAAATTTGAATGGAAAGCGATAGAAACCCCCGACAAGCGTTGAACGCGGAAAAAAAAAGAACCCCCGAAAAGAGGCAGCTGGGCGATGCAAATAAAAAAATTTCTAGTGAAAAAAAGGGTTCTCGAAAAAAAAAAGTCTGGTTTAACTAAGGAACCCCCTTTTTGTAAATGCATTCTTAAGGGAGCTAAAAAAAAAGGGGAGGATATTTACATAAACAAAAGGATGAGAAATGTGAATGAGTAACCCTTGGCAGACCCATTTTTTCTTTCAAAAACACATTTCAATGCGAAAAATTTTCTGCAGGAAAATTTTCAAATTTTTAAAATTCCGTCAGGCAAACCCCAAGACTCCCCCCTAGGGGGCTAACAATCTTTCTGTAATGAAA
>CM031597.1:74681859-74689640 GCA_018398815.1 Conus ventricosus
GTCACTAAACAATGCTGAAGTTTCCCTGCAAATCTATCGTCGAGGAGCACACAAAGTATGAAAATCAAGCTCAAGTGTTATTAATCGTCTTTGAGGATTCGAGAGAAGGCACAGTGTGGGATCAATCCCACCCAAGCTGAACACTGGTCATGGAAATCGAAAGTTCGGGAGGCCAATGATGCGGCAAATAAAAGATTGAAGATCACACACACACGCACGCACGCACGCACGCACGCACGCAGCACGCGCACGCACGCACGCACGCACGCACGCACCGCACGCACGCCCACACACACACACACACACACACACACACACACACACCCACACACACCACACACACACACACACCACACACACACACACGGAGATAAGGGAAGAAAAGGAAGCCAAAAGATTCCAGAGAGCACTCCAGCGAGGCCAAGAGGGAACGTGCACTCTAAACCCTTTCTGAGATCTGAATACGACCTCGTGCCCTCGAAAACGGAGTTGATGAAACAGAGGAAAACACATGGCCCTGTAAGTCAACTCTGCCAAGGGAGCATATTCTAATCTAAGCAAAGCAGCGCTAACCCTAAAACAATAAACATGGAGGCAGGATTAACTGCATAAAGGGACTCCCCAAACGATAAGCACTGCTAGGGATAAAAAAAAACTTGCAGAAGATCCAGTAACAAACATTCTACACAGCAGGAAGAGAAAAAAAACAAACCCTGGAACAACTTTGACACTCGGAGCATGGAAACGGCATTTACTGGAGAGAATGTACGTTGAGAGTTCACTGGAAACTTTCCATATAAAAAAAAAACCGAACAAACAAAAAAACAACAACAAAAAAACTGAATGAAATCATCATTATCATCATCAAGAAAATCGAATGCGACTGGCTATAGTTCATCAAAACAAGACTTTGGTTGCTCTTCAGGAATTGTCCGTAGATATGAAAGCAGAATGGTGGAAGCACATCTATTACAAGTCTATAACAGTATTGCAATCTGGTCAGCAGCTTGACGGAACCCGACCCAAAGTCCTCACCCAAATCCTCCCCGGGACGGTCTGAGCAAGAGGGATTTCACAGTTGGCATACCCGCGTATGATTTCATGAAACTGCTCCCAATTTCTCACGAAAAGACGACCATAGCCCTAAAAGCAATGGAAACGCAACTGATACAAGTTTCGGCTGGATTTAATCGAAAAAGAAACGTAGATAAACTTCGTAAGGCTTGAATTTCCCAAATGACAAGTACCCGTTAAAAGGCGATCAGGCTTCGAGGCGTGTGGCCATCCGAAGAGTCAGACTCAAATCCAGATAGTGCCAAACATTAGTGAATATATCTGAATTGATAAATGAACGTAATAGAAAAAGAAAAAGAACAGAGAAAGGAACACGGCAAAAGCTGGGACATTGAGGAGTCAAAACCTGGCTGCAGCCTGGGATCTCAAGAGAGTAAGAATGTTAAAGTCCAAACGAACAGTGGAAAGGGCGGTGTGTGTGTGTATGTGGGGGTGGGGGGTGAGGGTGGGGAGTTCATCTCTGAAGAGATTCTGATGTCAAACCGTCCCTATACTTTTTCCTTCCAAAGTAACCAGGTGGCAAGAGCTCGCGCGCCCGCGCGCGCGCGCGTGCGCGCGCGCGCGTGTGTGTGTGTGTGTGTGTGTGGTGTGTGTGTGTGTGTGTGTGTGTGTGTGTGTGTGGGTGTGTAAGAGAGAGAGAGAGAGAGAGAGAGAGAGAGAGAGAGAGAGAGGAGAGAGAGAGAGAGAGAGAAAGAGAGAGAGAGAGAGGGAGAGAGATTTCTGAACGCATGGTAGTGTTATAAAAGATATCATCTAGAAATAGTCATGCAATTATGAAATTCGCCATGAGGATAAATGAGAAAGAAAAGGTAATGATCACCAACTGCTAATGTCAGTGATAGTATAACAAACAAACAAACAAACATTATGAACAGATAGCTTTGAGGAAAGACAATCCCCTAATGAAAAAACAGATCGAATTTGTGAGCTAATGATCCTACAATCAATGACAAGAACAACAACAATACCAACAACAACAAAAATAGAAATGATTGTTAGCGGAGAAATATGGGTGGAGGGGAGGGGGGTGGGAGTGGGGTGGGGGGGGGGGGGGGAGACGGAAAAACTGAAATAACAAAATGAATAAAGAAAGAAACACAATGTTGACGAGGAAAATAACTTAACAGGATACATCGGAAGCATAGTTAACAGAACAAAGAAGCATTGCCTGACCTTCCCATTCCCCCCCCCCAACCCCCCCCCCCACCCCCCCTCCCCCTCTCCCTCGTTCTCTATCTTCACCCTTCTTTCCTTTCTTCCACGTCCCCTCCCAATTACTAACCCTTGCCCTTGCCCCCCCCCCCGCGGCACATTTTTTTTCCTTTACCCTCTCACAAGATGTCAGCAGCCATTGATCCAGAAAGAGAAATGTAAAAACCACGAACCGATGATGGACGAAACTTGTAAAGTTCGTGGTGGGATTGTGGGATTTTGTAGACAGGGGATCTCAGCAAAGAGGATAACGAGCTAGACATTATGGAAAATAAAGCACGTGTCTTGTGAAATAGGAAAAGCTGAAAAAGTGTAAATGAAATAAATTCGTGTACGATGCCGATGAGAGAATGAAAAAAGGCTTGGAGGAAAAAAAAAAAAAGGCTCGCAAGAGTTGCGAAAGTTGCTCCCGTGGGGGATTGGAAAGTGTGGGGACTAGTATTGCCCAAAGTCGATAAAGACGTTCTTGTAACATGGTCGAATAAATCAACGCAGGCAAGCTATCGTAAGCTGAAGACCTTGTTCGCTAATAAATGGTGTTTACAAGCGCACTACCCCCTTTTTTAAATTCTGTTCTTGCTCCAAAGAAGGGTGTCTTCGGAGGCAAAACCTTTGCACCAAAAGCCCTTGAAATGACTTGTTCGATGCTCCCAAGACATGGGTGACTCTTGCAAGCGCAGGCCTAGCCTTTGCCTCTCAAGTCTGTAATGACCTTCTGTTCTTGCTCCCAAGACATGGGTGGCTCTTGCAAGCGCAGGCCTAGCCTTTGCCTCTCAAATCTGTAATTCCCTTCTGTTCTTGTCGTTTTTGTTTATCTTCCTGTTCATTGTGTTTCGGTTTTGGTTGTCTTCAATTCTCTTCTTCTTTCATTCCTATCTTTTTATGATGATCTGCTCTCATGATCTTCTGTGTTCGTTGTTTTAGTCACTTTCTGTTTTCAATGCTGCACTGTTTCATTATCTTCTGTTTTCTGCATCTTCTGTTTGGGTGTGATATTCTGTGATTTTAATTGTTCAGCATTATTCTGTGATTTTTGTTTTTGGTGATATTTACATTGTCGTCTGTATTGTTTTTATTATTGTCTACTTCTCTTATTTCTGTTGTTACTGTCACATCTTTCATTATTTTCTTTTTTTTCTGTTTTCATTATCATTCATTATTATTGCCTGGTTTCTGTTATCATAAGTATCTGGTTCTACAACCCCTGTTGAATTATCGTCTGAGTCCATTATCTTCAATGTTATAATTGTTACCAGTATCTTCTGTTTGTCATTATCTTTCTTTGTATTGTTTTCTGTTATCTTTATGTTCTGTTGTCATTCTTATTTGCTTCCATCATGTCTCTTGTCTTTGTTGTCTACTTTCGTTGTCTTCTTTTTGCATTACCGTCTGTTTGCATGTCATCCGTTCAGATCATCTCTTGTTTTCATTCTCTTCGGATCTCATTATTGTCTTCTTTCATTATTATCTGTTACTGTCACGTCTGTTTTCATTGCATTTATAGTCTGTATAAATGGTTTTAATCGTCATTTAAGACATAGTCTTCTGTTGTTATTATCTTCGTTGTCATGATCATCATTAGCATCTGCTAATTTCCTTTTTTCGGTTGTAGTTTATAATTATTTTTTCAAAAATTATCTTAGTTTTTGTTATCATCTGTTCCATTACGTTCTGTCTAGTTTCCCTGCATATTTAGCGGAAACAATCTATTTTACTCGTCATTTAGGTATTTATTGCATGGCTTAAAAAAACCGTTATTTGTATAAGCAAACCCCTTAATATTTTGAGTTGACTGTCATTGTGTTTCATTTAATCAAGAGTCAGTTAGAATCAACCAGGAATGGCCATGACGATCCAGTTGTTTTCTACCAGTGTAACTGTGTTGTTGCTGTTTTCTTTTTTTCTAATTTGGCTGACATTGGTCTGTTTAGATAAACCCTGCTTCGGAGACAAGGACAGGGCATTTCTCGAAACAGTTGATTGACCAAAACCAGAGGCAAGTGCATAATCACGCGGCGACAACATTAAGTATAAGACATAGAGACTGAAAAGCATTGATCAGAACGACATCTCTCTCTCTCTCTCTCTCTCTCTCTCTCTCTCTCTCTCCTCTCTCTCTCTCTCTCTCTCTCTCTCTCTCTCTCTCTCTCTCTCTCTCTCTCTCTTTCACACACACAACACACACACACACACACACACACACACACACACACACACACACACACACACACACACACACACACACACACACACACACACCGTGGAATGGGATAGAAAAGGAAGGCTGCCAAATTAAGCCGAGTCGGGGAGAAGGGAAATTATGCTTCCTGGAGAAAATGATGCTGATGTCAGCAGAGGGGAAATAAAAGCTCCAGAGAAACTACAGGGTCCAACGTCTGGCTTTCACTGGAAACAAGTCACATTCAGTTTAACGTCCACACCCACGAACAGTGAGCATGCCAGACTAGGAAACCTTTCCACTAGATTGTAAGAATAATTCTTAGTGAGTCCGCCCAAAACAAGGACAGACAAATTGCGAGACAAAAACACGACGCCTTTCGACCTGTTAAGTCTTATACAACGCCCATCTTGCACTGAAGTAAGAGGAAGGGATGGGTAGGGGAGGGGGGAGGGGGAGAAAGGAAGAGAATGTGGCATGGCAAGGGGTTTGGTTGGGAGAGGAAGAGTCTGCGTGACAGCCCGCCACAGTGGGCAAATGACAATAAAATTGAGAGGAAAGAGAGAGAGACAGGGAGACAGAGAGGAGAGAGAGAGAGTAGAGAGAGAGAGAGAGAGAGAGGAGAGAGAGAAGAGAGAGAGAGGAGGAGAGATCTCCCCAATAATTAGAGAGGAGAGAGAGAGAGAGAGAGGAGAGAGGGGAGAGGGAGAGAGAGAGAGAGAGAGAGAGAGAGAGAGAGAGAGAGAGAAGAGAGAGAGAGAGAGAGAGAGAGAGAGATTGAGAGATGATACGTGTCAAATGTCTGTAACACACAGAAGAAAACTGTGCTCCCCCCCCCCCCCCCCCCACCACACACACAATGGAAGAATTCACAAGAGCAGTAAAGCGTATTGCCAGAGAAGAAACAACAACGACAAAAAACAACAACAACAACAACAACAAAATATTCGTTGCCTTTTCGTTGTGTCCGCTGTCTTTTTCCGAGGTGTGGAGTAACGAGTGCACGCATCCCATCTCACAGAGAAACCGTCAGCATGCGATGTCAGGAAACTGTCCTCTACGGTGTTAACGTAGGGTTGCCACTCAATCCAAGCCATTCACTTTGGCGAGGTAGGATACAGTGTTGGGGTGATTCTCCAAGGAGGAATTGTTTATCAGATCATGTCTCCATGGTTTACGATTAACAAAAAAAAAAGAAAGAAAGAAAGAAAGAAAGAAAGAAAGAAGAAAGAAAGAAAGAAAAGAAAGAAAGAACAACGTGCAGCATTGAGGACACCATGAGAGCAGGGCATGAAGGGCCACAGAATTTGAGACTTTTTTAATGCTGATCGATGAGAATGAGGATGATTAAGATGATGCTACGGATTTCCATTTCGGTCTGATCTACATGACAGGGCTGTACTTACGCTTCCTTCATAATGTATCCGGCGTTAACCAGGCTCGAGAGATACAGGCACCTGCAGTGTTGGTCAGGAAATTTGAGCAACATTCTCAGAAACGCATCCATTAAGTGGATGAAACTCGACTATGTGGTCCCAGTCTTCCCAACTGAGTCCGCAGCAAACTCAACTCTGGGTAGGAGCCGGTCGGGGCAGAAAAACCACATGACTCTCATGGGATTCGAACCCACGATCTCCCAGCCGGGAGTCCGCGACGCTAACCACTTCGCCACGGCCAGCCGAGGACGTTTTGGTTGTACCCACGTCCAATGGTTCGTTTGTTAGCAACACACACACACACACACACACACACACACACACACACACACACACACACACACACACACACACACACACACACACACACACACACACACACACACACACACAAGCACGCACGCACGCACGCACGCACGCACGCATGCATACACAAACACACGTTGTAAGTACTCAATGTTTTCAACAGGAAAGACGACAGACAAGAAGAACGTGACGCTGAGAAAAAATGTCACCCGTTATTCCACTGCGTCCTCTAACTAGGAAAACATTGCCCACCCGATGGTTCTGGAGTACTATCGATCATGGAGGCGCCGTGGGTGTTTTTCTCTTACAATTCTAACTTTTCAGACAACTATAGGCCTCCAGGAATGTGTGCCTTTCTCCTATTATCACTAACACTCAGCCCTCCTCGCCTCACGCCTCCAATGTCACTCTCATTTCTTTCTTATTTAAATATTTCTCTTTCTTGCTTGGTCGGTGGATCTGATAGATTCTCAACATGAGCTGGTCATCTGTGTGACAGCGATCATGCGTCGTTACCTGATGTTATGTTTGTACCCACGTCTAACGGTTTGTTTGTCAGCAAAATGGCACGAACACACACACACACACACACACACACACACACACACACACACACACACACACACACACACACACACACACACACACACACACATACACACACACACACACTCACGCACGCACGCACGCACGCACACCCACACAAGATATATCTGTCTATCTATCTATCTATCCCTCCATCCACCCATCTATCTGTCTATCTATCTTATCTATCTTTATGTCTGTCTGTCTGACTATCTATCTAACAGAGACATTTATCTGCCTGTCTGTCTGTCTGTCTGGACACAGAGAGAAGAGAAGGGAGAGAGAGAGAGAGAGAGAGAGAGAGAGAGAGAGAGAGAGAAGAGAGAGAGAGAGAGAGAGAGAGAGAGAGAGAAGAGGAGAAAGAGAAAGAGAGAAACAGAGACAGAGACAGGGACGGAGACTGGGACAGAAAAGAGAGACACACAGAAGGAGAGACACAGACAGAAAAACACACACACACACTCACACACACGCACACACAGATAGAGAGAGAGAGAGAGAGAGAGAGAGAGAGAGAGAGAGAGAGAGAGAGAGAGAGAGAGAGAGAGAGAGAGAGAGAGAGAGAGAGAGAGGTGAGAGAAGCCGTGGAATGGATAGAAAAGGAAGGCTGCCAAATTAAGCAGAGTCGGGGAGAAGGGACATTATGCTTCCTGGAGAAAATGATGCTGATGTCAGCAGAGGGAAATAAAAGTTCCAGAGAAACTACAGGGTCCAAGAACTCCCCAGTGTCTGGCTTTCACTGGAAACAAGTCACATTCAGTTTAACGTCCACACCCACGAACAGTGAGCATGCCAGACTAGAAACCTTTCCACTAGATTGTAAGAATAATTCTTAGTGAGTCCGCCCAAAACAAGGACAGACAAATTGCGAGACAAAAACACGACGCCTTTCGACCTCTTAAGTCTTCTGCAACGCCCATCTTGCACTGAAGTAAGAGGAAGGATGGGTAGGGGAGGGGGGAGGGGATAAAATTGGCATGGCAAGGGGT
>CM031597.1:74690640-74693140 GCA_018398815.1 Conus ventricosus
TCAAAAACCCATCGCAAGAAAAAAAGAAAAAAAAAACTCGGAGGAAAAAACAAACAAAAAGCCTTCGCAAACGAGTCGAAGTGCCCCAAGACATGGGTGACTCTTGAAAGTGCAGGCCTAGTCTTTGCCTCTCAAAGTCTGTAATGACCTTCTGTTCTTGCTCCCAAGACATGGGTGGCTCTTGCAAGCGCAGCCTAGCCTTTGACTCTCAAAATCTGTAATTCCCTTCTGTTCTTGTCGCTTTGTTTATCTTCCTGTTCATTGTGTTTCGGTTTTGGTTGTCTTCATTCTCTTCTTCTTTCATTCCTATCTTTTTATGATGATCTGCTCTCATGATCTTCTGGGTTCGTTGTTTAGTCACTTTCTGTTTTCAATGCTGCACTGTTTCATTATCTTCTGTTTTCTGCATCTTCTGTTTGGGTGATATTCTGTGATTTTAATTGTTCAGCATATTCTGTGATTTTTGTTTTTGGTGATATTTACATTGTCGTCTGTATGTTTTTATTATTGTCTACTTCTCTTATTTCTGTTGTTACTGTCACATCTTTTCATTATTTTCTTTTTTTTCTGTTTCATTATCATTCATTACTATTGCCTGGTTTCTGTTATCATAAGTACCTGTTCTACAACCCCTGTTGAATTATCGTCTGAGTCCATTATCTTCAATGTTATAATTGTTACCAGTATCTTCTGTTTGTCATTATCTTTCTTTGTATTGTTTTCTGTTATCTTTATGTTCTGTGTCATTCTTATTTGCTTCCATCATGTGCTCTTGTCTTTGTTGTCTACTTTCGTTGTCATCTTTGCATTACCGTCTGTTTGCATGTCATCCGTTCAGATCATCTCTTGTTTTCATTCTCTTCGATCTCATTATTGTCTTCTTTCATTATTATCTGTTCTGGCAACGTCTGTTTTCATTTGCATTTATAGTCTGTATAAAGGTTTTAATCGTCATTTAAGATTATAGTCTTCTGTTGTTATTATCTTCCGTTGTCATGATCATCATTAGCATCTGCTAATTTGCCTTATTTTCGGTGTGTTTTATAATATTTTTTCAAAATTATCTTATGTTTTTGTTATCATCTGTTCCATTACGTTCTGTCTAGTTTCCCTGCATATTTAGCGAAACAATCTATTTTACTCGTCATTTAGGTATTTATTGCATGGCTTAAAAAAACCGTTATTTGTATAAGCACCCTTAATATTTTGAGTTGACTGTCATTGTGTTTCATTTAATCAAGAGTCAGTTAGAATCAACCAGAATGGCCATGACGATCCAGTTGTTTCTACCAGTGTAACTGTGTTGTTGCTGTTTTCTTTTTTTCTAATTGGCTGACATTGGTCTGTTTAGATAAACCTGCTTCGGAGACAAGGACAGGGCATTTCTCGAAACAGTTGATTGACCAAAACCAGAGGCAAGTGCAAATCCCCGGGGCACAACAAAAGATAAGACAAGAGACAAAAACTTGACAGAACACATCCTCCCTCTCTCTCTCCCCCCTCTCTCTCTCTCTCTCTCTCTCCCCCCCCTTTTCCCTCTCTCTCTCCCCCACCACACACACACCACACACACACAACACCCCCACACCCCACACACACACACACACACACACCCACACACACACACCACACACACACACAACACCACACACAACCCGTGAAGGGGATAGAAAAGGGAAGGTGCCCAATTAACCGAGTGGGGGAAAGGAAATTATCTTCCTGGAAAAATGACAGCAAGCGAAATAAAAGCTCCAAAAACTACAGGTCCAACTCGTTTTCACTGAAACAAGTCACATTCATTTTAACTCCAAACCCCACGAACAGGGGGCATGCCCGACTAGGAAACCTTTTCCCCTAATTGTAAAATAAAATTTTTAGGATCCCCCCCAAAACAAGGGCAGACAAATTGCAGACAAAAACACGACGCCTTCACCTTTTAAATTCTAAAAAACGCCCCCTTCACTGAAGTAAAGAAGGGGGTGGTAGGGAGGGGGAGGGGAAAAGGAAGAAATGTGGGGATGGCAAGGGGTTTTTGGAGGAAAGGGCTGCGTGACACCCCCACAGGGGCAAAAGACAAAAAATGGAAGGAAAGGAAAAGAGACAGAGGGGGCAGAAAGGAAGAGAGAGAGAGAGAAGGAGAAAAAGAGAAGAGAGAAAGAGAAAAAAAGAGAGAAAGGAAGATCTTCCCCCCCAAAAATTAAGAGAGAGAGAGAGAAAAGAAGAGGGGGAGAGAAGAGAGAGAAGAAGAAAGAGAAGAGAGAAGGGAAAAGAGAGAGAATGAGAGAGAGAGAGAGATTGAAGATGATACGTGTCAAATTCTGTAAACACGAAGAAAACTGTGCTCCCCCCCCCCCCCCCCCCCCCCCCCCCCACACACACCCCCACATGAAGAATCACAAGAGCTAAAGCGTATTGCCAAAAAAAAACAACAACGACAAAAAAAACAACAACAACAAAAACAACAACAACAACAAAAACAACAACAAAAATTCGTTGCCTT
>CM031597.1:74713962-74716195 GCA_018398815.1 Conus ventricosus
CGTATGTATAGCAGAAACTGATAGTACCTCCAAGTTCTAATCATTTTCAATGTATGTGCCAGGGAGAAAACTCTTATTCCAGCTATTATTCTATTCTTCAGTCCTTTTCTTTTCCTCTTTGGAATTCTCGTGTATATTTCACAGGAAAGAAAACAGAACTCTACTGTATGTTGAACAGAAAAAAAAAACTTCACTTGCAAGAGGAACTGTCGTTTCCTTAATAATGCTGTGATTATTCCTTTAATTCAAGGTAGCTTCGAACTTTGAGTAGGTTATGCAGGACGCCGATTCACTGGAAAGACCTGCATCTGGCTAAACAACCCTCCACGTTCCTTCCACGAATTAAAGAAAGAATAAACAGAGTAAAATTCCTTCTCCGAATCACTCCTGAAGTGTTTACTGTATCCCATTGTCATGCAAAACCTAATCTTCATTCCATAAGCTCTTTTAATCATTCATCCGCATAATTTTTCTGTTGAACAGGCCAATTGTTGAAATTGGTCGTCATCTCTTGTTTGACTGAACAGGTGCGACATTTTTTGGTGTTTGTAGCTATAATCGGACATACCTCCCTGACTGTCATCAGTCTTTCTTCAACACTGCAGAAGACTGTACTCTTGACTACCAGAAAGAGGATGGATTTCCTCATCCCAAAGTAACAGCAACCCACCAGAGGAGACACGGCGCTGCTTCTGAATCACTTCCGCGACATTCAGTGGTGTCTGTTCTGATCCAGCGAACTCCGGACACTACCTTCTAAGCTTCACATTGACGACAGACTTAGTCGAGGATCCACCACGAGTGAGTGTCCTCCTCCCCCCCCCCCCCCCCCCACCACCCCCACTTCTCCCTGCCCCACCCTTCTCCCCATAGGCACAAACATACTTGTCCGACTTTAGACCTCATTAACTTACTGATGATTTTTGACACAAACTCACTGCAAGTGTGGTCTTAGAGATCAAACGAAAGTAGAGTTCATCACCGAAATACGAAGGCTTGCAGAATGTTAGACTTTTCTATGAGTGAGTGAAGATAAAGATGAGAGAGATAATGCCATGGATTTGCATTTTCATCAAAGACTTATGACAGGGCTATTTTCTTTTACACTGTATGAGAGAGATAATGCCATGGATTTACATTTTCATCAGAGACTTATGACAGGGCTGATTTTTTACACTGTATGAGAGAGATAAGGCCATGGATTTGCATTTTCATCAGAGACTTATGACAGGGCTGATTTTTTACACTATATTCTGGCGTCGCCCGGGCCAAGGAGATACAGACACCTGCAGTGTTAATCGGAAAATTCTAGCAGCGCTCTCAGAGACGCATACATAAAATGGATGTAACCCAGCTGTATAATTAAAATGGATGTAACCCAGCTGTATAATTAAAATGGAAGTAACCCAGCTGTATAATTAAAATGGAAGTAACCCAGCTGTATAATTAAAATGGAAGTAACCCAGCTGTATAATTAAAATGGATGTAACCCAGCTGAATAATTAAAATGGATGTAACCCAGCTGTATAATTAAAATGGATGTAACCCAGCTGTATAATTAAAATGGATGTAACCCAGCTGTATAATTAAAATGGATGTAACCCAGCTGTATATTAAAATGGATGTAACCCAGCTGTATAATTAAAATGGAGTAACCCAGCTGTATAATTGTTGTCCTCCCATGTGAGCCCTTAGCGCTCTCAGCGGAGATTCGAACCCAAGACTTTCCAGTCCACGATCCCGTGATGCTTACCACAGTACCTTGACGGCTGATGCTGCTCTTTTTTCAGTTACTTGAGGCAATGTCGAAAAAGACCATTTTGTGATTATTTTCTTCTTTCAGTGCGGACGACTGTTGTTTCTTCTTCTTCTTCTTCTTCTTTCTTTCTTCTTCTTCTTCTTCTTCTTCTTCTTCTTCTCTTCTTCTTCTTCTTCTTCTTCTTCTTCTTCTTCTTCTTCTTCTTCTCTCTCTCTCTCTCTCTCTCTCTCTCTCTCCTCTTCTCTCTCCTCTCTCTCTCTCTCTCTCTCTCTCTCTCCTCTCTGTGCGTGCGTGCGTGCGTGCGTGCGACAAAAAAAAAAAAAAAAAAAAAACAAACCGCACCGAATGTCATTTTAGGTTTACATGGCTGGAGAGCTTGGAGAACCATTCATCTTCTGTACTGGCTCTGACGGAGAGGCACGTAGGATAGGTTCCAGCCCTTATTGTTTCGCCTATTGTCATGCGTCTTAGATG
>CM031597.1:74717195-74719695 GCA_018398815.1 Conus ventricosus
TTCCCTTCTTCTCCGCATAACGCATTGCACTCTCTCTCTCTCTCGTCTGCTCTTATCAATACATGGTTGCTTTCTTTTTTTTTTTTTTTTTTCTTTTCTTCTTTTCCTCCTCATTAGTTAGCAACTCTCTCTCTCCACATCTCTCCTAAGTCCTTCCTCTGCAGACTATCTCGTGCTAATGCCTCCACTTGGTTCTCTCCTCTCCTCCCCTCATCTCTCTGCTCTTCTCTCCTCAGAGATTACACTCAGCCCTCTCTCTCTCTCTGTCTCTCTGTTCGTTCTCCTCCCTCGTTCTCCCGTTCTCTCACTCTCACATCCTTCTTATCCCGTTCCGATCTGTCAAAAAGGGCGAGTACCATTGGTCAGTATTTTTACCGCCCCGTACCCGAAGTTATCTCCCTCTAATTCCATTGGATGTTCAAATCATGCCAGTCATGCCTACACGCCTTACTCTCTGTGGTGGTCAATTGGTCATTTAATTGATTAGCTTGATTTCACCCCCCACCACGCACTACCTTCCCCCCTTTCCTACTTAACTGGCGCCGTGTGCTTAACTCGTGGGCACTGGTCACTCTAAATTGGCTAGATGAGTCTGGGTAGGCGCCTCGACGTCTGACCAAACCTACCGAGACCTGTCGGTCCAGCCACTCAGACTGTCTGCTGTCTTCCCCGCTGTGCTAAATTGGCTGGATGCGACGCATGGAGCCGTCTTCGTGGCGCCAAGATGTCTGCGTTTGGACTTATGTCCAGTTGAAGTGGCCGGCGACGGACCACACTTTGGTTGTGTTGAATTTTGACCGTGACAGCGAAGCTCAAGTGACTCTTTCAGTCTGTCCGCTCTCGCCCAGAACTTCAGGTCCAAAAAAAACTGCCGCGCCACACGTCTTCATTCTCTTTCTACTTGTCTTCTTTCTTCTTGTCTCTTCAATTCCTCTGGACGCTTCTCTCTTTCTCTTTTGTATCTCTGTTTTTCTTGGCACCCTGTTTCTCTCTTCTTCTCCTTTAGCTCTCCCTTATACACCAGTCCCTACCCCCCCCTCCCCCTACCCCCAACCATCTCTCTGTTCCTTTTTTTTTCATCCTCCTGTTTTCGTTTTTCTGTTGTTTTTTTTCCTCGTTTCTTTGAGTGGGTTCATGGTGGAAGTTAGGAAGGAGAGAGAGGTGTGGAAAAAGTTTGAGCTGTATTGATCTATGTGGAAAAGTCAGGGGAGAACGGAAGAAAAGATAAACCAATTTGATCCCATTGATTTAATTCATAATCTTTTGAACATCGCTCCCCCTCTCTCTCTCTGTCTGTCTGTCTGTCTGTCTGTCTGTCTCTCTCTCTCCCCCCCTCTTCTCTCTCCTCTCTCTCTCTCTCTCTCTCTCTCTCTCTGGGATCGTTGGAAAAAAATAATCATATCTGCTTATTTCATTACCCTGGTAAAATAAAATTTTGTTTTGTTTTGCTTCGTTTCGTTTCTCTCTCTCTCTCTCTCTCTCTCTCTCTTCTCTCTCTCTCTCCTCTCTCTCTCTCTCTCTCTCTCTCCCTCCCTCCCTCTCTCTCTCTCTCTCTCTCTCTCTGGGATGGTTGGAAAAAAATAATCATATCTGCTTATTTCATTACCCTGGTAAAATAAAATTTTCCTTTGTTTCGCTTCGTTTCGTTTCTGACTCCCTTCCTTCCTCTTTCCCACCTCCCTCCCTCTCCCTCCCTCCCCTTCCTCCTCTCTCTCTCTCTCTCTCTCTCTCTCTCTCTCTCTCTCTCTCTCTCGTTTCCCTTGCTTGGCTGTCAGCAAGACGGCTTTTCAACAGCAGAGCGAAAAGTTTTCGTAATTTTCCTGAAAAAGTTCTCCGTTATGCCTGTGAATGATCTAACATCAGTTTGGAAGTATTCTGAACAGTTTGATACGAGAAATGTCACTGTCGTCTTTCAAAATAGAAGCTTCGGCTGACATCAGCAAGCTCGTCTCCACAGCCTACTCACAATAACACAGGGGAAATCTGTCGAAGATGTCCTTCACGAGTACCTAGCGACAGGAGAAGAGCCGAATAACACCGAAAATCAGTGCCTCAAGGGCAGAAAGCAAGTCTTCCTCCATCTCCCCCTCCCCCGCCCTCCCCCCCCCCCCCCCCCCCCCCCGCCACCCACCATCTGCTCTCATTTTCCCAACCCCTTCAAGTTTATTTTTTTTAGAGACGAAATTACTACAGCGCGCAACACATTCAGGGACAACAACGTCATTTCTTGTCCCAGTGAATGTAAATGAGTTATAGTCAGTCTGCGAGCCCATCGTTTGACAAGAGCCTACATACAGACACGTGTTGACCAGCGCTTTCTGAGTTGGACTAGTGAAGGAACGACTGAACAGGTTGACCAGCCTGAAGATCTGGACAATGTGTGTGTGTGTGTGTGTGTGTGTGTGTGTGTGTGTGTGTGTGTGTGTGTGTGTGTGTGTGTGTATGCGTGATAACATTCAACACGCACAAACGTGACATACTGACACAGCAGACAGAAGAC
>CM031597.1:74724695-74727195 GCA_018398815.1 Conus ventricosus
CTTGCTGTGGCATCTTCTGGAGCGGGTCACAGCGGGGGGCCAGTTGGTTGCAGCGCACGCACACCAGTTGTTGATGATTTTGTACATCATGCAGAGGCGTGCTGTGCGTCGGCGCTGTACCGGGTTGGGAGGGGGGGGGGGGGGGGGGGGGGCATTTCAACTCTTGCAACATCTGTTCCACACTGGAAGTTTTCCTGTGGCGGTTGAGGACAAAGCGGGCTGCGCGTCGTTGGACCTTCTCCAGAGAGTCACATTCATTCTTATCGTGGGGATCTCAGACACAGCTGAGTATTCGAGTACTGGACGGATCACAGCTTTGTATGCTGTTTGTTGGATGCGCTTGGAGCCGATTTTAGGTTTCGTCGGAGAAAACCCAGTGTGCGGTTTGCCTTATTGGCGATGCTGGTGATGTCTGGTCCCATCGTCCATCACTCTGGATGGTGACCCCAAGGTACCTGGTGGAGGAGACATTTTCCCAGCTGCTGGCCATGGAGTGTGTAGGCCCACCTCTGGCGTCGGCTTCCGGCTTCGTTGAACGGTTAGGACGCTACACTTGCCGGGGGGAACTCCATGTCCCACTGTGTCTCCCACTCACTCAGGGCAGCGACCGCAATGACATAAGAAGCAACAACAAACAAAAACAATCGTCGCTGGAACATCACTGATTGACGCCACAGCTTCTGCTGGTTATAATAAGGAATGATTTATTCAGGACAATGTACGTTGTTCTATGATGATATGAACGACATAAGATAATTTTAAAACCTATTTTTCAATGACATCACTTAATTTTTTGATATGCATACTACACACTATTGTCTCTTGAAAGGAGCAGACTCGCGATACATCAAAACATGTTTTCTTTTTGTGTGTGTGTGTGTTTGCGTGCGTTTCGTGCCCTGCGTGCGTGGCGTGTGTGTGTGTGTGTGTGTGTGTGTTGTGAACATCGTATGCCAAAGAGAGACACAACCCCTTTAAGGACTAAGCCAGTAAATATAGAATTGTCCCCCTCGTAGTACGGCGCTACTACGGTTGCTGGTTTGAATTACCCCCACATATTGTCAAATGCTTTTACGCCTGATGCAGCGGGATACTTTTTTTTTCCCTTCAGCGCTTTCAAGTTATAAAATTGAGATCTCCCCATGTTGATGACCGGGCGCCTGCAGAATGTTGGATTTCCCCGGCCGGATACTGCACCCTGATCTTCACTGGGATTCTTATTCAGGTGGTTGACGATCTAGCCACAGTTTCGTGTATCTGGTGAAAGGCAGTCTCGCAGACACACACACACACACACACACACACACACACACACACACACACACACAAAACCAAACACACACACACACACACACACACACAAAGCACGCACGCACGCACGCACGCACCCACGCACGCACGCACGCACGCACGCACACACACTACACTATGATATTTTCTTTCTTCAGTATAGCGAAAAATGGTGAGAGAGCGAAGCATCTAAACACTTGTCTTTGGAAACTCCCAACTCACACGAGGACTCCTGCATTTAGACATATCAGAGCTGTGTGTGTGTGTGTGTGTGTGTTTGGGGTGTGTGTGTGTGTGTGTGGGGTTGTGTGTGTGTGTGTGTGTGTTGTGTTTGTTTGTGCGTGCGTGCGTGCGTGTGTGTGTGTGTGCGTGCGTGTGCGTAGTGTGTGTGTGTGTGTGTGGTGTGTGTGTGTGTGTGTGTGTGTGTGTGTGTGTGTGTGTGTGTGTGTGCGTGTGTGTGTGTGTGCGTGTGTGTGTGTGGTGTGTGTGTTTTGTGTGTGTGTGGTGTGTGTGTGTGTGTGTGTGTGTGTGTGTGTGTGCAGAAGAGGGAGGAAGAAGGGTAGGCAGAAAAGACAGAAGGTATAACGGAAGGGGGGTAGTGGGTGGATGGGTTGGCAGGAGAGTGTGGAGGGAAGCAAGGGTGAAGGAATCCCTGTTTGAAAGGGAGACAACCTCAAGAAAGAATTTTCCTTCGGGTAGTCTGCTATTTGCGTCCCTTGGACAACGATCGCTTAGTTTTCCCTTGACCTGACAACTGGTCATTAGTTCTTTGTTATTTGTCTTTTGAACATGTCAAGAGGAATTTAGAATGCGAGTCCTTAATTGATATGCACACATTTGTTATCTATGCAGTCATCACAAATCATTATTGCTTTTTTCATCATACACCGCATCTATAATTTTTAAAAAAAGGTTGTTCCATAGATCCTCCCCCCCTCCCATGGTTTCCTTCTTCCCGGTTTTATTTTCGGTGCTAGCCATTGTCATCGCTTCCACACAGCTGACTGATGCTACTCCGGGTCACGCACAGCCGTTCTAATGACCGTCCTATCGCAGTCTCAGCATAGCAGCCGTCACGAAGAGACACTGCACGGCTGTCGACTTCTTGTTGTTGTACCTGGCTAAAAGACTCCAGGGATCATCCGAACAGCCGAAGTACTTGAACACTATGGTACAAATCCATCAGCTGGGGATGAGAACATTATGTGTG
>CM031597.1:74739695-74749863 GCA_018398815.1 Conus ventricosus
GCGACTGACGGAGACATCCGGTTGCTTGCAGTGTGGTATCCTGTGTGTAGTAGTGAGGTCGGACCTCCCGTTGACAATGTGAAAAGAAGAAGGGTGAAATGAGATAAGGAAAAGCAGGCACGCGAAGCTAGAGGAAAATCGATGTGTATGTTTGTGTTTATCAAACAAAGGCACTTACATGCATATTCACACACACACACACACCACACACACACACACACACACACACACACACACACACACACACTCCCCTTTTCTCTCTCTTTTCCCCTTCTCTCTCTTTTCTTCTTCTTCTTCTTCTTCTTCTTCTTCGCTCCGCTTCTCTCTCTCTCTCTCTCTCTCTCTCTTCTCTCTCTCTCTCTCTCTCTCTCTCTCTCTCTCTCTCTCTCTCTCTCTCTCTCTCTCTCTTCTTCTTCTTCTTCTTCTTCTTCTTCTTCTTCTTCTTCTTCTTCTTCTTCTTCTTCTCTCTACTGTAATTTGCAATCACACACACCCACACGCACACGCGCGCCTTCACACACACACACACACACACACACACACACACACACACACACACACACACACACACACACCACACACACCACACACACACACACACACACACACACACACACACACACACACACACACACACACACACACACACACACACACACACACACTTCACACACACACACACACACACACACACACACACACACACACACACACACACACACACACACAACACACACACACACACACACACACACACACATTGAAATGAACAGAAATTCATTTTTGTAACAATTCATCTAAAAGATTCCACAAGGTTAGAATCAAAAGCAGAATGAATCAAAGATATACTAGGTAAGGCCACGTAAAGAGCCAAAGTGACCAGTCATGCATTACCGCTGTCCCAGTTCCCCAGACATGTTTGTGAGTTCATTACGGCCTCGCGAGCTTATTGAGACCCCCATGAAGCACCCGGTCCTCCTTAACGCCACGCCTTTTGCACTATTTTTTTTCAAGTTAGCAAAGTTCTCAGACACTTTGCTAAAACCCGTTTACTGTTGCCTTATCTCTCTAGCTGCTAATAGTAGGGATGGGGGAGGAGGGGAGTGTGTGGGAAGAGCTGAAGCCTATGAGGAAGACAACAGTCATCGATCAGAGTTAGCTGCACCTGCCGCCTGGGGCGTTGCGGAGGCCAGGAACCGGAAATGAGGAACACGGGGGACCCGGTCCAAGCCTGACTAGAACTGCTGACGTCCTGGAGCAAATGATGCGCATGTCTAGGAGCGATGGACGGCCACTTCCGGTTCCTTGTGGAGTCCTGGGCTCTATGTGTGTGTGTGTGTGTGTGTGTGTGTGTGTGTGTGTGTGTGTGTGTGTGTGTGTGGTGTGTGTGTGTGTGTGGTGGAAGGAGGGGGGGGGGGGGGGTAAGGTCTAGCGTCTATGTCACTCTAACATGCAACAAGCACAATGCGAAAAAACAGATAAACGGTAGAGGACTACATTTCTGATATCACATATGGCGATCAATCAAACGAGAAGATACAACACATAAGCTCATCTAGAAAAAAACATCAGTGATAATCGTAAAAGTGAGTTCCACGATGACTGAACTTGAACACATGCAGGAAAACAATAGTATAGAAGTAATACACGAGCACCCAACAGCTTTTAAACCTATTCGTGATTGTGTAATTAAAGTATTATGTTTGTGAAAAGTGAAGTGATGAGTAAATAAATGAATGAACAGACAAAAGATACAAACAAATAAGTAAACGATCACTTTCCAATCATTCTTGCCGCAGCAAGGGAAACTGTAAACAAACTAAATAAACCATGCAACACGCTGTCACAAGTGACGGGGCCGTAATAGCTCAGTTGGTAGAACGCCCGACTCGTACTCTTGGTGATCCTTGGATAGCGTGTTCGAATCTACGAAGGGCCGTTTCGGTACAGGGGGGATTTTCCCTCGGATAAACATTGTTCTGACTCCATTTCCCAAAATATAGTCCTTCGAATGAGACTATAAACCGAGGTTCTGTATGTGAACGCACGCAAAAACATCTTGCACACATACCAAAACCCATCAAAAACTTTCGGAAGAGAATGCCAGTTTGGCCGTTGGTATGGATGACACTTATACTCATAGCATGCACCCTGCGTCAGAAATTGAAAGAACGAAGGAAGTAAGGAAATTGAGTGAACGTATTGATTGGATGACACAGGAAATGACTGAATGAAGGCGTCGGCAGGCAGCTCTTCAGTCGGCACTATCCAGGTAGGCAGCCCGTTGCGTACACGAGAGTGTGGATTGTCAGCGCCTAAACCTTTAGAGAGGCACTACATAAATGCTATGTTATCATCATCATCATCATCATCATCATCATCATTACTATTATTATTATTATCTATTTTTTATTGTTATGATGATGATGATGATGATGATGATGATGATGATGATGATGATCGTCATCATCTATCATATCATCATCATCATCATCATCATCATCATCTATCATCATCATCATCATCATTATCCTTATCTTTATCATTATTATTGATGTTATCATTATTATTATTATCATTGTTATATATCAAACTGTCGTGACTAGACTCAGTCACAGGGACTGACTTCATGCAATACAATCCTTGTGATTCTTCTGTCTTATCAGGATGTCCATCATGTCTGTGTTCTGTGCGAGATAGAAGGTAAAAGGGCAACGTAAGTCGACAGAGCGATTTGAACACACCATTTCTGGGGCACAAAAGCGAGATTAATGTGAAAGAAACCAGTGATTTCTTAATGAAAGAAATGCAGAACCCATGTGTCAAGCGCAACAGATGAAAAACCAAAAGTGACAAAACATTTTTGCATTACTTTCTCAGAGAACAAATGTTTTCTCTTTTTGGAATTTGTCAAGGAGCGTGAAACCTCACAAAAGGCATTAGACGCTTGGAGACAAGGGACATTGTACGTGGTATACAAATAGGTAATTGGACCAATTAACCAGGGTACCTTACCACCGCACACGGCCGAAGTGGTCAGATGACAAAACAACACCTAGGAGAGAGTTCGGACCTGCCTGGTGGCGAAAGGGGGAAGGGTTGTACCACTACGACCTCGGGGCCCCAAGTGAGCGCTAAATGCTCGGTCAGCTGAGGTTCTTGTGTAAACAGTCAGTGAAGAGCAGGGGGCCTTGGATTTGTTCAGATGGTATTGCCGTGGGTCACTGTGTTGGTTCTATTGTCAGGCTGGTTGAATGCGTGTGGAGGTTGTAGCAGCCCTCCTTAAGATAATTATTGTGTTAAGTAACCACCGAAGTCGGCGGGAATGTTCGATGTCCATCTGGGGCTAAGAGTGTGTTTGCTAGTCAATTAGGTAGGGGTGTGTGTAAATGCCGATGTGTGTGGAATGTCGCGAGTGGAGAATTCAGGGTACTTGTGAACTAGGGGTTTGAGAAGCAGCGTGGACAAAGGCATGGCCCGAAGGGGAATCCTTGTTTCCCTCCCTATATAAACTGAGGGAGAACAACGTGTCGGGAGAACAACACCAGGAGAGAGAGAGAGAGAAGGCAGAGGAGAGAGAGAGAGGAGAGGAGTGAGCAGGACAGAGAAGGGTCGAGAGAAACGTGGTCTGGGAGATAGAAGAGACAGCAAGGTCTTAGAGTTAAAGACAAGCTGGAAGAGAAGGAAACTAAGTTTGAAGCCCAGAGGTGGGTGAAGACAGACAAACTGAATTTGAACCCAGAGGTGAGTGAAGAAGACGAAGAAGAAGAGTTCGACGTCGAGATCCCAGAGACGACCACGAAGACCAGTCCTGAAGCCTGGAGCCAGTCAACCAAGGGCATCGCATCAAGCAGTGCGGAAGAAGACGTGAAGAGACTTTTTCAAGAACTGTGGTGTGGTGTGAAAGCGTGGTTGTGTGTGTGAAAACCGGGCCCGGTAAGAAGTCATTTTATTATAACCCGGGATTAGGAAGTATTGATCTTTTATGTTCTGATATTTCATTGTGTGTGATTTGATTGTACATGATTAATTATAAGTAGCATAGAAATTGTATTCTTGTTCTCAGTTGTGTTAGGAGAGAAACGAATGCGTGACATCCCATTCCCAGAGAGAGGTGAATGTTTGGTGTGCGCATGAGTGTGCATATGCGTGTATGAGTGCAAAGATACCTTGGTGTGTTAAGCCTGACTAATAATACATCAACTTAGTGCACTTAAGCAATACCATCACGATTTCCCCCGTCCTGGACAAAGTGGCGAGCCTGCCAGGATTGCATGGCCCAAATTAGTTTCAGGAGGGAAACAAAGTGAGTACTAGAGTAGTACTGGGGTGAAGCGTCCACTAAAGGCAATTTTAGTTAGCTCTTCTAATTATTTGCTTTAGTTCTTTGAGTGTGAGTATTGACTTGTGTGTAGGGTGGTTGTATTAATCAAAGGTCGTTCAGAGAAACGAAGAACGAGGTTCTAGTCTTCACTCTCACAGAAGCTGTGGTTTACGATTAAGGCTCCTTTGAGTTAGGAACACTACACTTGTTGGTGTACTCGTAACGTTTAGTAGATAAACTGTGTACCAACTTTTACTGGGTTTATAAGCGTAACTGTTTTAGTGGTGCTAAAACATATAAGAAAAGAAAATGGCTGAAGAAAGTTTTACTCCCATTGCGGAACTGGTAAGTTTGGGAAAGAAATGGGATATACAGGAGATGAACTGCGTAGATTCATTGAAACTCAGCAGAAGACTGAGAGAGATGAAAGGGCTGAAAGAAGGAAGTTTGAAAAAGGAGCAGCTTGAGGCTGGTCAAAAGAAATCTAGAGGCAGAAACTGCTGCATCAAAGGCTAAAGCAGACGCAGAGTGTACAGCTGCCAGAGCAAAAGCAGATGCAGAGAGGGCTAGAGCAGATGCAGAGAGTGCAGCGGCCAAAGCTAGAGCAGATGCAGAGAGTGCAGCTGCCAGAGCAAAGCAGAAGCAGAATCGGAGATTTTAGCCAAACAAATTGAGTTGGAAAGAATAAAGTCTGAAAATCGCAGTGAAATAGACACCAGTTCTGAGTCAGTAGGCCGCAGACAAAGTGCGCACCTAGACTTAAACTCCCACTGTTCAGAGAAGAAAACTGATTCATCGACGCCTATATCAGTCGGTTGAATCGGTTGCCGAGCACGAGGGCTGGCCGAAGATGACTGGGCAATAAACCTGTCTGCCTTGTTGACAGGTCGTGCGTTACACACAGTTTCCACCTTACCCAAAGGTGATCAGAGAGATTTTGACAAGGTGAAACAAGCAGTGCTAAAGGCGTATGATTTGACTGAGAAGGTTTTAGGCGTAAGTTTTCGCGAGGCGAGAATCGAACAGGGTGAGACATACACACCGTTCGGAGTTAGATTGGACCACTATTTTCAACAAATGGGTAGAACTTAGTGGAGTAGACAGTGATTTTGAAGGCCTCAAGACACTGGTGATAAAGGAACAGATACTTGATGGTTGTGGGACGGGCCTCACAATCCACATTAAGGAAAAAGGTGCAACCACAATAGCTGAGGTACTTGAGACAGCTGAGACATACCGGGAAAGCGAGGCGTGATTTGCCAGAACAAGAGGAAAGCCTGGAAGCATATTCAGAGGACAGCAGGCCAGCACATGACTCGCGCAATGAGTCAGCAGTACACACCCGTAGGCCCACAGCGTCACGTGAGCAAACAAGGGTGAAAACCAATAGCCACGTGGCTAGGAATGAGCGTACCTGTTTTCTGTGTGATAAGACAGGACACTTGGCTAGAGACTGCCGATTTAGACCTCAGAAAGCAGCAGCAATGAGGATCAGGCCAAGAGAGAGGCAGATAGAAAAAGATGACAAGATGACAGTGTTATTTTGTCTGGATTGTGCTGTGTGTTCACAGATTCAGGCGATAACATGGATGTGCACAAGGCAGAGTAGGGGACAATGTGGTTAATGTCATTAGAGATCTGGGTGCACTGGTGTCATGGTGAAGGAGTCCCTGGTTAAGAAGGGACAATTCACAGGAAAAACACAGAGGTGTAGACAAATAGATGGAACAGTAGCAGAATTCAAAACGGCATGGTGTTCATTGATACACCATTTTATAGTGGAAGTGTACAGGCTTTGGCTGTTCCGAAGCCGCCGTATGATTTGGTAATCGGAAATATCCCAGGAGCACGTGGGTACGGAGACCCAGACCGGGATTTCTGTGTTGAATCAGGGAAAAGGAATCACGTGAGGAAAAGCGTGTCCAGTGAGACCTACCGCACTCACTTTGGGGCAGAACAAAAGGGCGATTACTCGCTCAGAAAACTGATTGGTTTTGCTCACAGAGGGCAGAAGAAAAAGGTTAAAGAGGGCACATCGGGTTTGAGATAAGGATGGGGTATTGTACCGAACTTTCTCTCACTTGAGTTCGGGGAAGACAAAAAGAAGATCGTTGTGCCTACGAAGCGCAGAAAGGTGGTGATGTTAGAAAAACATGTGACGTCAGCCTCGGGCCATCTCGGAAAGAAGGCCTCACAAAAGGCAGTGACGCAGGTACTACTGGCCCGGTATCCTTGGGGATATCAGGCGTTTCTGTGCGCATTGCAACACATGTCGCGCGGTACGACAACGTGGGTTAGTGAGTGAAGAAAGAGTGACGGGACCGTAGGCCAAAATAAAATGGTCAGTCGAGAAGTCAGGTAGTGGGTTTTCGTGTGTCTTGTGCAGTGTTGTGTATGCGTGACGTGGCTGGTTGCGGGCCACGTGTATGAAGAGAAAGGGAGAGAATTTCCGTAGAAACATAATGGTTATATGGCCATACGACCTTAGAGCTGGTGGAGATTTCAGATTGATGTTGATATTTGCTTTGATAGTGTGTATGTATTGATTTTTTCTCTATAAATTTTGTTGCAAGACAAATCTTGCGTGCGTTCTCTGGTGTAAGTAGGCTTATGAGAGGCCGATATTAGCACTGGTTTAAATGGGAAAATTATGAGTTTCATCTCCTTGAATGTTAAGTTTTAGCCAATGCAGGGCATTGTCTTCGAGTGGGGGGAATTTGTCAAGGAGCGTGAAACCTCACAAAAGGCATTAGACGCTTGGAGACAAAGGGACATTGTACGTGGTATACAAATAGGTAATTGACCAATTAACCAGGGTACCTTACCCACCGCACACGGCCGAAGTGGTCAGATGACAAAAACACCTAGGAGAGAGTTCGGACCTGCCTGGTGGCGAAAGGGGGAAGGGTTGTAACCACTACGACCTCGGGGCCCCAAGTGAGCGCTAAATGCTCGGTCAGCTGAGGTTCTTGTGTAAACAGTCAGTGAAGAGCAGGGGGCCTTGGATTTGTTTCAGATGGTATTGCCGTGGGTCACTGTGTTGGTTCTATTGTCAGGCTGGTTGAATGCGTGTGGAGGTTGTAGCAGCCCTCCTTAAGATAATTATTGTGTTAAGTAACCACCGAAGTCGGCGGGAATGTTCGATGTCCATCTGGGCTAAGAGTGTGTTTGCTAGTCAATTAGGTAGGGGTGTGTGTAAATGCGATGTGTGTGGAATGTCGCGAGTGGAGAACTTCAGGGTACTTGTGAACTAGGGTTTGAGAAGCAGCGTGGACAAAGGCATGGCCCGAAGGGGAATCCTTTGTTTCCCTCCCTATATAAACTGAGGGAGAACAACGTGTCGGGAGAACAACACAGGAGAGAGAGAGAGAGAAGGCAGAGGAGAGAGAGAGAGGAGAGGAGTGAGCAGGACAGAGAAGGGTCGAGAGAAACGTGGTCTGGGAGATAGAAGAGACAGCAAGGTCTTAGAGTTAAAGACAAGCTGGAAGAGAAGGAAACTAAGTTTGAAGCCAGAGGTAGGGTGAAGACAGACAAACTGAATTTGAACCAGAGGTGGGTGAAGAAGACGAAGAAGAAGAGTTCGACGTCGAGATCCAGAGACGACCACGAAGACCCAGTCTGAAGCCTGGAGCCAGTCAACCAGGGCATCGCCATCAAGCAGTGCGGAAGAAGACGTGAAGAGACTTTTTCAGAACTGTGGTGTGGTGTGAAAGCGTGGTTGTGTGTGTGAAAACCTGGCCAGGTAAGAAGTCATTTTATTATAACCCGGGATTAGGAAGTATTGATCTTTTATGTTCTGATATTTCATTGTGTGTGATTTGATTGTACATGATTAATTATAGTAGCATAGAAATTGTATTTCTTGTTCTCATTGTGTAGAGAGAGAAAACGAATGCGTGACATCCCATTCCAGAGAGAGGTGAATGTTTGGTGTGCGCATGAGTGTGCATATGCGTGTATGAGTGCAAAGATAACCTTGGTGTGTTAAGCCTGACTAATAATACATCAACTTAGTGCACTTAAGCAATACCATCACGATTTCCCCGTCCTGGACAGAAGTGTTCGAACAAAATTCGCCATAGAACTTTTGAGTTTTCACCCCTATTTCCGTGGAAATGAGAGGATTAACAGTGTGGGGGAATAACAGGGGAAATAACAGCAAGGGAAGAGAGAGTTCTTACAATCACTGTGCATGACACTAATTCTCTCTGTCGGCTTAAGTAAATAAAAGCAGAACAAAAACGCAGAAGAAGAGGTTTTATTGCGTGCGTAGCTGTTAAAGTCCTAAAGCTTCTCTTGCTGTTACCGATTTTTGTTTTAATAATGTTGCTGCTGCCGTTGTTCAATTGTATATTTAACACGGCCGGTGCTTGCGGTTACTTTTTTTCCTTAGAACTACTAGTGCAGGTGGTAAAGTTACTGCCACAGCTACATATTTACTGCTATTTCCGATTTTCCAGTATAATCCCTGGGGTATCTCATCGCCATGTCTGAGTATGAGCAGTCGATGGGAACTTACAAATCGTATCTGTTATTGAGGGTGTTGCTATCATCATTATCATCGCGGCCAATGTTTTGTTTTGCTGTTGCTGCCACCTTACTACTTAATGTTGCTTCTCATTTTCCCCCACAGTACTATCAACTGTTACCGCCATTGCCCAAATGACCAAACTGACGGATTGTAACAAGTGAATTTTGTCTGGCACCGTGAACTGTGTTAGACTGAACGGCTGCAGAGGTGAACCCAGCCAGAGACAGAGATGCTGAGTGTGCGATGGACTGAAATGGAAAGATTAGAATTCAGTTCAGTTCAGTTGTTATTTTAACGTCTGTTCATTATGGAAAATATCAGACGATGTTAAATGGCAAGAGAGACAATGACAATGACAGACTGGCTGACGGGGTGGGGGAACGCAGAGAGAGAGAGAGAGAGAGAGAGAGAGAGAGAGAGAGAGAGAGAGGAGAGAGAGAGAGAGAAGGGAGGGAGGGAGGGAGAGGAGAGAGAGAGAGAGGAGAGAGAGAGAGAGAGAGAGAGAGAGAGAGAGAGAGAGAGAGAGAGAGAGAGAGAGAGATTCTCTTCCGAAAGAACGTCTGAGCATTACCAAACATTGACAAGGAACCCAACAATGACAGACTGGCTGGCTGAAGTGAAGTTTAGGAAGTAAGAGATGTCCATGAGACGTAGCGGAAGCCGCGCACTATTTCGCCTCTTTTCGGCAAAGCTGTCGCCAAGAAATCTGACAGAAACAAATGAATCGTGTGTGTGTGTGTGTGTTTGTGTGTGTGTGTGTGTGTGTGTGTGTGTGTGTGTGTGTGCGTGTGTGTGTGTGTGTGTGTGTGTGTGTGTGTGTGTGTGTGTGTGTGTGTGTGTGTGTGTGTGTGCGTGCGTGCTTGCATGCACGCGCGCGCGCGTGCGCGCGTGTGTGTGTACTCTGAAGTTCTATGGAAGCTTGTTAATGCTTTTATTCGAATTTGCTAAATCATGGTGTTTGCCTCCGTTTCGTGGCCAAGTAGGAGTCTTTGATATAAAGGGTGTTCCAAGAGAAGATTGTGCAATTATTGATTAGGGATGATCGTTGTTGTGCAGTAACAAAAACCCCAGTAGAGAAAACTAGTCTATAATTTGACAGGTAATCCAGCACCAACGGCACCGAAATGACTCAGTAGCAGTGCAGTGTCTTCTCCGGTAGGTGACCTCTTGACTTGACATTGACTGCTCCCAGTGGATCGCCGGACCAGGCGGGCCGGACCGGGCTGGGCTGTGGCTGTGGACGGGGTCTCGGAATGAGAGGCACGGGTGCAGTGGTCACTGAGGTGGGACAGAAAATGGACAGCAAAAAGGAA
>CM031597.1:74755863-74758363 GCA_018398815.1 Conus ventricosus
AGTAGACTGTGCCCACGTATGTCAGCTCAGACAGGCACACCGAACGCCACCACGGTGAATTATTGACAGCAGTGCAGTATGTCTTCTACTGGGCCGCTTCATGATGACTTCGTATCGCCTGTTCCCCTTTGGATTCCCGACGCTGGTGTAACACGTTAGAAATATTACTGTGCCTAAGACAATTACATTGTGCTTACAGCATACGATCTGAACACTACGGTCGTGTTTTTCGTGTGCGTAGAAGGCATCTATCTTTATGCAGTGTTTATGGCGTGGTAGGCCACAGGCACTCCAGTGGTTTAAAGCCTGGGCTGCTAAACGCCATACTGACTTCCTGTCTTCTTGCGTGGTGAGATTTTGGCATGTTTCACCAGGGCCTCGAAAGCGACAAATCAGGGTGTAGCTAGTATAGCTAGAAACTGAAAAACAAGAACGAGAGTTGTGATGAAAGAAATGCCACTGAAGTGGCTTGAAGGATGAGACAGAAAAAAGATTGTATAACTAGGCACAACCCCCCCCCCCCCACACCACACACACACACACACAAAGCTGGAAGAACTTTTTTGAAGAGTCATTCAGGAAGCTAATCTCTGAAAAGATATCAGAGGACAATGATTCGAATTACTGTCTTACACTAAATGTTTGCCATGTTCATGTCCGACTGACAACCGACACTGTGATGAGATGGTGAATCAGTATATCAACAATTTTATGATTATACTCGTAAACTGATGGTCGGATGAAAAATTGCATGGTGATGATAGTAGCGAGGAAGTGACGATGGACATACATATGTATGATCTGTACGTTGTTACACAAAACAAAGAAGTTAGGTATAATCTGTATGTTGTTACTCGGAGTAAAATAGGAAAAAGGGAATTGCCGGTCATACGTGTGAACTGATCTTTTCTTCACTTATTCATAGAGTGTTACATGCCAGTATGAATGGAGCAAGCCAGTCCCAAAATGGCCCATTTCCAAAAGGTTATATCAGACAGTAAAAGTGTTTTAATGGTGAACTTATCTGATGGGAATCCCTTGCGGCGGAGCATCTGATTGGTGTCCTGAAATATGGATACAGAAATCTGGAATGTGCATTGTAAAGCAGGCTGACCTTTTCTAACTTTGTCATTATACAGAACTCTACCATTAGGAACAGGGAATGCGTAGGTTGAATCCTAACATTTTCATCGTTCCACCTCCGTTAGCTTTCGCCCTTTCCTTCTATAACTCTCTCTCTCTCTCTCTCTCTCTCTCTCTCTCTCTCTCTCTCTCTCTCTCTCTCTCTCTCTCTCTCTCCTCCCCTCTCTCTCTCTCTCTCTCTACACGCATGCACGCACGCACGCACGCGCGATGTGTGTGTGTGTGTGTATGTGTGTGTGTGTGTGTGTGTGTGTGTGCGTGCGTGTGCGTGCGTGCGTGCGTGCGTGCGTGCGTGCGTGCGTGCGTGTGTGTGTGTGTGTGTGTGTGTGTGTGTGTGTGTGTGTGTGTGTGTGTGTGTGTGTGTGTGTGTGTTTACAGGGTTCCGAGAAGTTGATTGTGCGAGCGAAAGTGAGGGGAAGTTAACATACAAGTTTCTAACAAGAGACGCAGACACGAAGCAGTTCGTCTGTGTCATTTTGTCTCTGTCTGTCTATCTGCCTGCCCATCCGTCTGGCTACCCACCTCTCTCTCTCTTTCTCTCTCTTTCTCTTTCTTTCTCTCTCTCTCTCTCTCTCTCTCTCTCTCTCTCTCTCTCTCTCTCTGTCTCTCTCTCTCTCTCCACACGCACTCATGCATAACAACAACAACAACGTGCGCGCGCGCGCGCGCACACACACACACACACACACACACACACACACACACACACACACACACACACACACACACACACACACACACACTGACTGACTGAAACCAATTTATTGTCAGATTAACTCAAGGTTGTACTGACATTTAAGAAAACATTATGAACAGAATATGAACGTTTTCCATTCAAAGCAAAGAAGCATAATTAACACACGAAAATACGTGCGTGCGCGCGCGCACACACACACACACACACACACACACACACACACACACACACACACACACACACACACACACACACACACACACACACACACACACACACACACACACACACACGCACAAACACACGCACTTACATAAATACACAAATACACACATCTCAATACAAGCACACCCATACCCTCACGTATACTCAGACTTACACACTCGCACACACACATATACACACGCCCACACACACCCGCGCGCCCACACTCACACTCACACACACACACACACACACACACACACACACACACACACACACACACACACACACACACACAACACAACACATACGCACACACACACACACATTCATACTCGAGCACTCGTACACACGTGCATTCACTCTCACAAACACACTCTTTCACGCACACATACACGCGCGCACGCACATACACACCCACGCTCACACACACACAACACACACACACACACACAC
>CM031597.1:74765863-74780863 GCA_018398815.1 Conus ventricosus
TCCTTTGGCCTGCTTATCCAGAGATGATGAGTGTCTTATGAACATGTGGGGAGACTGGTGCCACCGCACAGTGGAGTTTCAGCAATTTGATAGTCGCGTCCTTGAAGGTGTTGCTGACATGTCCAGACCAGCACTACAGGTGTGAGTCTGTCGAGCTGTATGACATGTGGAGATACTATGAAAAGCATCAGACCAGAGTGGAAAACCATCGCATCACCTTCTTTCTCATTCTTACTAATCACCTCAAAGAACTGTCTAAAATATTTTGGCCATTCATGATTTGTTCCCGCAGCGACCACATTTCCAATGCTCTGCTCCCCGTCCATGTCTGCACTCAGTTTATGTCAAACAGTTTGGTGTCAGCAAGTTTATAGGTTCCGCCGTAGTACGGATGTGGTGTCAATCCTCATCGAGATCCCCAATTAATCAATTATTCTGTTTCGTAAATTGGGTGCTTTGTTAGCCATGCCCTGCCTTATTTACAACCTCAAGCGAAATAAAGTAAAATTTTCGAAACGGCGAACTCACTGAAACTCACTAGCTGAAAAATGAAAATGCTTTCCCTTACCTACTTTGAAGTCCTGATGCGGCCAGGTGATCTGTCGGACTCGGGTAAAACAGCAGAAATCGTGGCAGGGAATAAAACGTTTTCGAATAAACAAAACGGGCAACTCGTTCCACACCACTGTACGTTTATACTTCAAGTCCGCTAGAGAAACAATTCCATGCATGCGAACATTTACTTTGTTTTCCAAACTGCCTAGACCTTTTCAGTGGGGTTGAGATCAGGTGACTGCGGTGGCCACTGAAGGATTGAACTGCAGTTGCTTGCACTGTTCTGTTTCACGGGATTCGTAAATAAAGTTTTCGTGTTTTTAAAAAATAAAGTATTGTCTCATGGAACATAATAGCTGAATACATGGGCTGATATGGTCCTGTAGCACCTGAAAATGCTTCTTAGAGCCCAAAGTTCCTTTAACAAAGACAAGATTATTCGTATCGAAATGAAAACTGCGTGTTTCAGCCCACATGCTTGTGTATCACACCCTACACCCAACGTTCGGCGTCTCCTTTTTTTCAGAGGCCTTCCACTACACACTTACTCTGCCCGTATTCTTCAGATCAATGACCATATCATCTCTGACCAAGATATACATCCAAAGATCATCCACTGGCCAGTTTTCTCGAGCTTTTTGCTTACTTTCCTGGCAATAGCCTTCTTCTTCAGTTCTTCTTTTAAAATCCATCGAATACAGTTTCCCGTGCACAGTCCTTCCTGAACAATGCAAACCAGTCACAGTGGTAAATCCACCGGTGATATTTCTTAAAGTCTTCCTGCAATAGCACAGTTATATACCCGAAACTGTCTTCCAATGTTCATGTTCGGCTGGCATCAATGAAGTAATGATACTATCAACTTCTTTGCATTACAACTGAGATCCTCGTCTCTTTTTCCGTTGTCATAAAACACACGAAGACAATCGCCGGAAATCAGACCATGGCGCTGAAGTCTGCATTTCCCCAAAACTTAGCATTTATTCCCTTTTTTTACCAGCAAGACAAAAAGCCACTGAAAACAGTATACAAACGCGAATTGCCTGTGAATTCAGTGAACGCCGCCATGGTGAATGTGACGATGATTTAGCTGGGGGCTGTACGAGACCTTACACCGATGAACACCATCGATGTGACTCAGCAGCAGTGCAATGTCTCCTCTGGCTGTCACGTGCCAACGTGATATTGATAGTTCTCAGTGTACTGTCGGCACTCGCTCTGCATCTGGAAGAATCTTGGTGTGGTTCAGTGCGGGGAGGCAATGTGAGTGGCATGGGAATGACAACACTGAACAGACCTGGATCAGGAGGGTCAACAGAGAGAAAAGAAGAGTTCGACTCGTGACCCGTTGTTTGTATAGCAGACCGCCCCCTCTCATCCAGTTCCACAAACATACACATACGGACACCATCTCCTTTCTGCTTCCCCTCCCCCCATTTCTCTCCTGCTATACCCTCCTCCCTCCACACATATGATGACCCCCCCCCCCCGCCCTCTTTCCCACAACCTCTTCTCAAAACACACACACACACACACACACACACACACACACACACACACACTCAAACACACCACACACACGCACGCACGCACGCACGCACACACACACACAACACACACACACACACACACACACACACACGTGTGCACGCACGCGTGCGCACGCTCCATCCATCTAACAGAGGAGAGAGAGAGAGAGAGAGAGAGAGAGAGAGAGAGAGAGAGAGAGAGCTCCATCCAACACACACAGAGAGAGAGAGAGAGAGAGAGAGAGAGAGAGAGAGAGACACACACACAAAGCCACCACTAGTCATATGAAGGATGCAGAGAGACAGCCCGGTGTTCGGAAGGTGTCAGAGCACAGACCATAACTGTCTGCGGACCGCCACTGACGTTTAGCCCTCCGGACATCAAGTGTCATGTTATCTCATCAAGCTCCGTCCATCTTCCGCCTCACGCTCGCTCACTTTCACACCACTAAACGCAAACGTGCGACTCTCATCCAGTGGTGGCAGTGACTGTGCTCCTCGGGGTAATGGCAACGTCCCTTCATCAGCAGCAGAACCCTGGACAGAAGGTGTCTGAGCAGTGAAAATGAAGTGTCGCCATAAACACCTAGTACCTTTGCTCATGAAGACAGAATCTACACCTCTGGCCTTGGGCCTACTTTAGAAATACTGTCATCAGCACAAGTGATGGAATCAATATATATGATATTCGCAATTCTTGTTTGTGCGCAGTTCACATACTGTGCAGAGCTGTGTGTAATATCGTAACTTGGGTTGGAAAAGGTTTAATTATGTATTAAAAAAAAATTGAAGTGGATGACAAAAAGAATTGTTAAAACAGAATCAAAACCCATTAAAAAGACAGGACAAGCAGAAAAGAGGCAAAGTTTGCCCTCAATGCCATATCACTCTACACTAACATGCCACATACAGTGAGCTTATATGCACAGACATTCTTCCTTGACAAACGCAGCCCAGACCTTAAGGCACCACAACCACCCACACATACTCTGCTCCGTTTCTTTCCTGCTCATACTAAACGATTTTGTTTGAACGACCAACTTTACCCTCTCGCAGTAGTGTAGCGATGAGCATGAAAATGGGCCACAGCTATGTCTGTTCCTTCATGGACAATTAGAACAACTGGACAATCAGTAAACGACCAAATATCTCAAAGAATCCACAACCTAAGTATTCGAGTACAAGCTATTCTTAGACGATGACATTGAGGCCACCTCTGAGCCACTCTTTGACGTTCGTCACTACTTGTACTGCATTGCTAGAGCTCACCCAGTCGTAAGTTTCACCTACTTCATTTCACCACGAAGCTTTGACTCACTTGATATAACCATTTCCATCGTCAACTGACTTTTCAAAACAAACAAATGAATCTCTCTTTCCAATCACATTTGCAACAACTGAGAACACGTCGTTACGTCAATCAATGAATATATCTCTCTCGAAAATCACAGCCTGGCGTGAACATTTTCATTTGCACGGGCAGACTTCGTGTAATGCAATCTCCCAGACCCTTCCTTCTTGACAAGACGTCCACCTCGTTCGTGTTCCGTGCAAATCCAGGGACCAAGCCTAACATAAGCTGACAGGGTAATTTGAACAAACCATTGTTTCGGGTCAAAAGTAAGAACGATGTGAAGAGAAGCCGGTAATAAGGCTTGACAAAACAAATGAAGAATCCATGCTGCAAGCACGCGAACTGAAATCGAATGGTGACAAGAAACGTGTTGCTTCTGTTAGAGAGCAGTTGTATGCCAGTCCCACAGACACTGGGGCAAGTCTCCAGAGAGTTATTGATTCCGCAGATCTAATTCTGGAAAGGGGGGTGGGGGTGGGGGTGGATGGGGGTGGGGGGGTTAAATGGTGAAACAATACAGACGTTCTCATTTGCGTGCAACTATGAAATTGTCAACAACAAAAAAGAAAGAAAAAAATGCCCTATCGGTTTGAATTAATGCAAATGTTGAGCGGATTTTGTTATGCATTTATATTTCGCTGTTGGTTTTGGTGCTCCTCCTGCTGTTGCTTTTCCAGGTATTATTTCCTTGCTGCTGCTACTGCTGCTGTCATTCCTGCTTTAGCTGCTGCCTTTTCAATCTCTAAAAGAAGGATTGGGCGTTCACCGTATTCGAAAGTGTCTGAATGTATGTGATACAATATTGGGTTAAGTTACTGCTGTTTTTGAGTGTCTTTGCCTTGGATGTCAATCTAAAAGCTCATCTTTCTCACGTGCTGTTGCCCTCTCCCTGTTCCACCATCAGGATAACACACACACACACACACACACACACACACACACACACACACACACACACACACACACACACACACACACATACACACACACACACACACACACACACACACACACACACACACACACACACACACACACACACACACACACACACACACACTGGAGACTCGCCATATCTCCTCAGTTTATTTAATATGTTCTCATTACCATGTGAGAAAAGTGAAACTTGAGGATGGCTGAGAAGAAATGGATGACTCTTTTTTTCTTCAAATTCGTGTGTATTTATTTTTATTTGAATATAACATGACTCATATTACAGAGGACCAGGTGCCATCTTGTTACTCCATATTAGCCTTCGCGATTTTTTCTCTGTCAAAGGAAATCACAAACGGGCATACACATCAGAGAACGAAGCTCCTTCAATTGATTTGGAGAATACACTCAACAGAAGCGGCAATCATCGTTATCCCCAAAACTTTGTCAGGATGTTATTATGGCCGTCTCAACCCTTTTTCCTTTAACTGACCTGAACTGTCTTCGCACAAAGTTGTAGTGCCACACACATCATTCTAGAGAAGCTCGATCATTTCTGTTTTGTCTTTGCGGCGCCCTCTCCATCATGACTGCTCAGGCTAATGTGTGTGAATAAGTATGTGGTCAACTTACCGCACATTTGAAGGCAATTTCATGTCAACAATTGATCTTCTTCTTCTTCTTCTTCTTCTTCTTCTTCTTCTTCTTCTTCTTCTTCTTCTTCTTCTTCTTCTTCTTCTTCTTCTTCTTCTTCGTCTTTCTCTCTCATATTCTGTAGCCACTATATGGCTTCACAAATATACTCTTTTAGCAGCAGGGATAATCAATGCAGAGATAGTACACCTACAAAGAAAGAAATGCATCCCACATGATATATTGGTGGACTACAGTGTACAAAGCGTGTCTGGCCAAACCTAGCCTAAGGAACAGATGCACGAGTATGGAACACAATCCCTACAAATGTTTCTCCATAGACATAAAACCCCAAACAACATTTAGTTTGTCCATGTTTGGGGTCCTGTATGCAGACTGAACGGATCTATCGTCTTGAGCCTAAAGTAAAGACTCGTAAAATACAACAACAGTAATAATAAGGCTCAAACAGTACCAATGAATAATTCACGCAGCAAGCGTGGACACTGGAAATGAGTGGTAACGAGATACTGGTTGCAGCTGAAAGCGAACGGATGCGGTGTTGATCCCTAGACTGACGCCTACCACTGATGGAAACAAATCTCCAGAGAATTGCCATTAATTCTTTAGCGAACTGAAGACTCTGCCGGCTTACCGCCATTCGTCCCCGCTCTTGAACAGGAACGAAGCTGAGGTTAAAGATCTGGAAATGAGAATCAGCAGGAAAGTTGTTTGTGTTGTGTTGTTATCGCCAATTTCCTTCGTTTTCTTCCTCCTCATCCTCTTCTTCTTGCTGTTCTTCTTTTTCTCCTTTTCTTCTGTTACTACTTCTACTCCTACTACCACCACCACCACCACCACCATCATCACTACCACCACCACCACCACCCCCACTGCTGCTACTACGACTGGTATTTCTGTCTTTTTCTTCTCCTTGTTCTGGGAACACGACACAAAAAATATGTCTTCATGCTTTGGAAAGAGATGTTACACTTTCTTGTAAAACTGTCCAATTTTAACTTCGAGAAACCATTGCATTAGATCCGGAGAGAAAATCTCAGACACATGGTATCATCAAGGATGATTTTTTTTTCATTAGATAAATCTGTTTCTCTCTGCATGCTCAGCATTGGTTTGTCTGCAGGCACTATGACATTGTCTTCCAGAGCAATTTTATAATCAACTGAAGATATAAACAGTAGATTGAAATATAAGCCAATGAGTAGATAAACACATGGATGCATGTGTAAATGCAGATGTGAATGAATAAACACGAAAGCTCACATAGCGCGGTTACAATGTACGATCCTCTTGAGTAGCATGACCAGGTTCAGTCATTGGAAGATTACATGTGCAAGACAATCCATGCTAACTCACGAGTCATTTTGAGTACTGGAGTCTGGAACAACATTTCATTTATCCAGGTTTCGTATCCCGTGTGAGCGCGAGACACAATACACGCAGCGAACATGGCAAGGAAATAATGCACGATGCATCCCTCTGGGTTCCGCATCAACCTGGCAAGGAAATAATGCACAATGCATCCCTCTGGGTTCCGCATGAGCCTGGCAAGGAAATAATGCACGATGCATCCCTCTGGGTTCCGCAAGAACCTGGCAAGGAAATAATGCACGATGCATCCCTCTGGGTTCCGCATGAACCTGGCAAGGAAATAATGCACAATGCATCCCTCTGGGTTCCGCATGAACCTGGCAAGGAAATAATGCACAATGCATCCCTCTGGGTTCCGCATGAACCTGGCAAGGAAATAATGCACAATGCATCCCTCTGGGTTCCGCTTGAACCTGGCAAGGAAATAATGCACAATGCATCCCTCTGGGTTCCGCATGAACCTGGCAAGGAAATAATGCACAATGCATCCCTCTGGGTTCCGCATGAACCTGGCAAGGAAATAATGCACGATGCATCCCTCTGGTTCGGCATGAACCTGGCAAGGAAATAATGCACAATGCATCCCTCTGGGTTCCGTATGAACCTGGCAAGGAGATAATGCACCATGCACCCCTCTGGGTTCCGCATGAACCTGGCAAGAAATAATGAACAATGCATCCCTCTGGGTTCCGCATGAACCTGGCAAGGAAATAATGCACCATGTATCCCTCTGGGTTCCGCATGAACCTGGCAAGGAAATAATGAACAATACATCCCTCTGGGTTCCGCATGAACCTGGCAAGGAAATAATGCACCATGCATCCCTCTGGGTTCCGCATGAACCTGGCAAGGAAATAATGCACCATGCATCCCTCTGGATCCCGCATGAACCTGGCAAGGAAATAATGAACAATGCATCCCTCTGGGTTCCGCATGAACCTGGCAAGGAAATAATGCACAATGCATCCCTCTGGATCCCGCATGAACCTGGCAAGGAAATAATGCACAATGCATCCCTCTGGGTTCTGCATGAACCTGGCAAGGAAATAATGCACAATGCATCCCTCTGGGTTCCGCATGAACCTGGCAAGGAAATAATGCACCATGTATCCCTCTGGGTTCCGCATGAACCTGGCAAGGAAATAATGCACCATGCATCCCTCTGGGTTCCGCATGAACCTGGCAAGGAAATAATGAACAATGCATCCCTCTGGGTTCCGCATGAACCTGGCAAGGAAATAATGCACAATGCATCCCTCTGGGTTCGGCATGAACCTGGCAAGGAAATAATGCACAATGCATCCCTCTGGGTTCCGCATGAACCTGGCAAGGAAATAATGCACCATGCATCCCTCTGGGTTCCGAATGAACCTGGCAAGGAAATAATGCACAATGCATCCCTCTGGGTTCCGCATGAACCTGGCAAGGAAATAATGCACAATGCATCCCTCTGGGTTCCGCATGAACCTGGCAAGGAAATAATGCACAATGCATCCCTCTGGGTTCCCAAAGCAAAGATGCTGCAAAAAGAAACCAGGAAGTAATAGGACCCGACAAGCCAAATGAACAGCCATACAACCACCGCGGGAACTGACATCCTATGTTAACGAGAAATGTGTCGCATCTATCAGCCAGGAGATGGGCGACTTGTTTGTTCTCTGGCCAGGCTGTGAAACAAATCTTTTAAAGATTTGCTATTGATTCCTTGGTCCTAGTTCTTATGCGAACTGATCCAAGGATGGTGAACCTTTAGTGTTGTTCGAGGTGCTCTCCTTAATCAAACGCAAAACTTCAAAGTCGTTCAGGTAGAATCTTTTAGCTACCGCCTTCTGGAAATGTCTGATTTGAGTTGCATCCTTTGCTGCGTGCTTTAAAAAAAAAAATTTAATTATTTTTTTTTTTTTTAAAAGAAAAGCTGTCCTGTCAAATTGTGCATCGTAAAACTTGTAAAGTGGAACCTGATATTGAGAAGCAGTTTTATATCAGATCAGCAGAGGATCCGCCAGTATACAGAATCACGGAAGAGTTTTTGTCTATCGAGTATGTATAGCTTTTCCTACGTCGTAACTTGCACTCTTTCAGAATTAAAGAAGACAGGAATCATTTTCGCGTACTAAATGGATATGCATTTCATCATATCCTGACGAGTGCATTGTTTTCACATGCAGACATGCAAACAGAGTCATGTTTGTAATCTCTTTGGCAAAAACTGAGACATCAACGTTCATAAGAAAGACATAACTGGACAACGTTTTCAAGAAAGTACGTAAACAGAGCGAGCACTGACATTGCCACAATCCCCTAAATATGACCCAACGCAGGCGATACGTTCTTCACATCATTCTGTTAGTTTCCAATATTTCTCAAACATGAAAGATTTACTTTATCCCCCCCCCCCCCCCTTTCTTCCCCACCGTTCCTGTACTTTGTAAACACAAGGATCAAAGGCAACGTATATGGTAAAGAAAATCTGAACAATTTAACGTCGTGAACGGAAAGGAAATAGTATAATAAACACACTAGCAGTAAGGTCTGCCACATCAAATGTACAGGCCCTACAGCCAGCACAGGTCCAGGCATCGAGGGATGACAAGAAACCCGTTGTGTCTGTCTGCCAACAGATGTAGAGTTTGTCTCTGGACACGTCGTGAAAGAAATCTCCAAAGATTTCCTATTGATTCCTTGGTCCTTGCTCTCGTAGAAACCTTGGATGGTGAAACCATGATTATCTTCTCTTTGATCTAAAGAATGCAGTACGGAACTGAAAGTTTGTTCATATGCAATTCTTTGGTTTCTTCTTTTCTATAAACGGATGGTATATTTAACTATTTTTTACACGTTTTATAAAGGCTACTTTCGACTCTTTGTTCTTCGTTTTCATTGTACTGAATGTTGTTTATCATATCTGAAGAAGACCTCAGAGGTCAAAACGCTTCATGTTCTATCGTGTAATTTGCTTGTCCCTGTTAACAGGCGAATTTTAAAAAAACCATTCCTTTTAAAATTTGTTCTAAAGCCAGCAAGGCGAAAACTTCAACCCAGCATGTGGAAACAATAATATTCGATCAGATCTGTACCTGTCAATATGCTGAGTATGAAAAAAGGAATCACTCTAGTTCATTGATTGCATGTATTGTGCTTTACAGTGTCTAATAATTATTTATTCATCACAAACTTGCTTACTGCCTAACGTTTAAGGTCTCTTTTGTATGGTATAGAAAAGGAAGACAAACGCATCAATGGGTAACAAAAATGACCATTTCAATATATGTATAACCATATTTAACTATATAATATCTGCTTGTCCTGAAAAGGCCACCTTAGAACAGCTGTGATAAAATACAGCTGACATAAAAAAAAAATCACCTCATGTGGTAAAATTACCAACATCTTTCAAACTACTTTTGTCAGACCCAATCATAAAAACAGGATGTACGCAACACAATCGTCACAGTCGCTCTTCACGACCGACGTCGAACCCGCAGCTTATACCTTTCATTTATCCATGTTCCTTGTCCCGTATGAACACGGGGAGAAAGGTCAAGGTTAGCTGAGGGCATTTTGCATAATTCATAGGCCAGGGCACAAACGATGGGACCGCGAAAAGGAAGCAGCAAATCTAGTACGACGAGACAAAAGAATCGAATAAGCCAAGCAGTGATGAGTGCACGCGTTAAAAACGTGAATGGTGACAAGAAATGTGCTCCATTTTTCACCGAAAACCGATGTATATGGATTTATCGACATGTTGACAAAGCATCTCTGGGAAATCGACATTGACTCTTCTGGTCCAGTTCTGATGGAAAAGTTGATAGTGTGACACTACCGAGCTATACTGCTTTTTATTAACAGGGAAAAGCCAGGGAAAACAAGAAGAAGCCTGTTATAACTCTTTCAATAGCGGTAAACAGTAATTGTTGTTGTGTTTGTTGCGTGAATGATAATGATATTGATAATGTTACTATTGTTGTTGATGATGATGATGATGATGATGATGAAGAGGAAGAAGAAGAAGAAGATGATGATGATGACGATGATGATGATGATGATGATGATGATGATGGTGGTGGTGGTGGTGGTGGTGGTGGTGGTACTAATGATGATGATAAGGGTGATGATCGTGATGATTTGACCCATTATATTTTTTCTATTTAAATGCAACAAATTGTACATGTTTTCAGTCTTGTTGATAGCCTCCATGGTTAATTTAATTCGATTTGTGTTGATCATAGGCTCAGCTAACCGCCAGGCGCCATATCAAGTCCTCTCTGATCGGATGGTTTACCCCCCAAAAAAGGACCTATTCCTTTTGGCACCTTTTCTCCTTAAAAATAATGCCAACCGAATATTTTTGCCTTATTTGTCGTTCAGTGGTGCGTTACCTGTCTGTCTCAATGTCTCATTAGATGATACCGAGAAACGATTGCTTTACACTAAGCCTCTCCTACCACATTTATTATAAATATCGCTAGGCTCTCTCTCTCTCTCTCTCTCTCTCTCTCTCTCTGTCTCTCTCTCTCTCTCTCTCTCACACACACACACACACACACACACACACACACACACACACAAACACACGCACGCACGCACGCACGCACGCACGCACGCACGCACGCACGCACGCACACACACACACACACACACACACACACACACACACACACACACACACACACACGAGCATGTGCACGAGGAAAGGGGCACAGAGACAGACACGCAAAATCAGATAGATCCTGGCCGACTTAAGTCATTCTTCTAGTTTCAAACAAAACAAATGCAATAAAGAAGTCTGTAACAAAAAAAAGCACCAAAAACCTGTTGGAATTTGTTTTCCAATTTGGCATCTGTTCATCCTGATTTAAGTTTAATATTACATGTGGTGTTGAGGATGCGGCGCCATCTTGTAATTTGATTTCAATCTTCGCACTTCCTTTTCCTGTCCAGCGGGGATCAGAAAGGGATAAATCCTTGAAATGAACACTCTTTTTTTTTTTTTTTTTTTTTTTGAATCGGTGTCTCTGCTTTCGTGGGGGATTAGAAGCTGTTAGCAAAGGTTGAATTAGTGTGTGTGTGTGTGTGTGTGTGTGTGTGTGTGCGTGCGCGTGCGCGTGCGTGCGTGCGTGCGTGCGTGCGTGCGTGCGTGCGCGCGTGCGTGTGTGTGTGTTTTCTATGATTGAGGGCAACGAGGAAAAGGACGAGTAGGGAGATACAAGGGAAGGAAAATCAACAGGCGTAATGCCAGCAGCAAACTGTGCCAGTGGCAGCCGAAGTACCAATGGACCACAGGGAACAAGAAAGAAATGTTTTGGTTTTGATGTGCGACAATTTCGTCTGCCCAGAGAAGTATGTCAGTATTGTAGTAGTACCTTGTTGATATGTAGATGTGTTGTATGTGGAAATTCTGGCGGATTTGGTATTTCGGCACTTGGAACATAATCAGGCAAGACAGAGTTTAGTCTCTCTCTCTCTCTCTCTCTCTCTCTCTCTCTCTCTCTCTCTCTCTCTCTCTCTCTCTCTCTCTCTCTCTCTTCTTTTAATGCTCTTTTGACATAGAACCAAAATTCCGTATTTTCAGAGCCGGATCGTAGTATTTTGTCGTACTGTTTTCTACTGTGTTGCGTTGTAACGTATTGTATTGTTTTACGTTTTCGTCACAATTCAAATTCTGGCATGAAATGCTGCTTGCTTCTGGCATTCCAGCGGCAATAACTACATAAACAAAGACTATGTTTGCTATAATTATGACCTGAAATAAGGATGCTTAGGGCAGTATCCTAACATTGCTCTGCATGACATTTTGATCACTACACTAACTACATAAACAAAGACTATGGGTTTTTTTTATGAATTGAAATTGAAATAAGGATGCGTAGGGCAGTATGCTAACATTGCTTTGCATGACATTTTTTTCACTGTTTCGTAATGTTTAAGTTTTTCTTTCCTTGCTACCCATCTTTTTCTATTTATCTCTTCTTCTATCCCACACATCACCTATCTATCTCCTCTATTTGTGTGAGAGGAGGAAGGCAGGGAAGGGGCAAGCTGCTGAGGGAAGCAGAGGCAAAGAATAGAGAGCCTGTGAAGTAGAGAAAGAATGGCAGGGCAAGAAAGAACGAGCGAACGAAAGAACGAACGAACAAAAATGTTTTACAAACTCTAAACTGTGAATTGGGAAAGGTATGTGTGGGTTGGCGGGGCAGGGTGCTACAGGCATTATTCATAATTATGATGTACATACGAGTTTCTCATAAACATTTCCATTCACTCTTCTCTACAACAAGTTAGTCATAGGCAAGAATTTCTACCCTCCGTGGTATTGAAAATTCAAAACGTAGAGTGATTAAAAAAATCATTTCACCGTATCCATGAGAGCATCATTATGTACATTGAACTTAGCTTGAGAATGCTATACAAAAGAGTGTGACTCTGCACCGTATGTGTACAACTCCTTCTCGAAGATAACATCATATGATCTGTAACACGAATGCCCATCTCAATCTTTAACAGTACCTGGTCATTCTTGAACGAACATGTCTATTAACCTTTGCTTGACACTTTTCCCGAACCCTTTTCACCTCACCTATACCTTGTTGCAACCAGATCGTGTTACAGCCTGTTGTCTCTTCTCTAACTCAGGAAGCCCAGCACAGTGTCACATTGCTATCCATTTCAAATAACATCCGATGGGTTAGACAGTCAAGGCAGTCAGTTTCAATCCATCCCGTAGTAACATAAACCGATACCTGATGGTGTTTGTGTTACAAGTTACGAACAAAAGAAATCTACCTACAAAAACATAGACCATCTTGTTTGGTTTCTTTAAAAAGTTTACATTCCAGTAAATGAACTTTTTCCCCAATTTGTTCTAGCCTATCCCTACTCCAGGGTCGTGCAAAGTGAGAAGTTACTGGAAACCAGATTTCGAGTAAGGGCAGATGTGTGTGTGTGGTGTGTGTGTGTGTGTGTGTGTGTGTGTGTGTGTGGTGTGTGTGTGTGTGTTTATGTGCGGTGTGCGTGTGTGTGTGTGTGTGTGTGTGTGTGTGTGTGTGTGTGTGTGTGCGTGTGTGTGTGTGTGTGTGTGTGTGTGTGCGCGCGCACGCGCACGCGTGTGTGTGTGTGCACGCGCGCGCGTGTGTGTGTGTGTGTGTGTGTGTGTGTGTGTGTGTGTGTGTGTGTGTGTGTGTGTGTGTGTGACTTACACATTCACACGAAATCTAATTTGGGCGATATTTCTTTGTTCATCCTATTTCTAATACAAAATAGTCCCCTACGTCCAATACAAAATAGCATCCTTCACCCAGTACGAAATAGCACTCTTCCCCGGAAACATTAAAGTCCATTTAAAGGGTATTTCCCGACACCGTCTGTTCCCTTGACATTTGCAGACTCTTTACTCGTAGACAACTAAATGGACGTGAATCTGGGGTTAAAAGAGAAGGACGATGCCACCTCATGAAGTGGCTGATGACTCAAAACGGGAAAATCGGACTCGATTTTGGATGCATTATCTCCTCACAAATGGCGCGATCTTTACACCAGGGGCATCCCTGTCCCCTAAATAACTCCCCAAGGGTCAAACTGAACTTGCTGACTCTCTTGGAACTAAACCTTTAGACCCATTGTCCATCATCGTAAATTCTCCTCGGTCCAGATCGCTTTTCCATTCTGTGCATTTTCTGGAGGAGGGCGGCTGGCTGTAGTTGGTCACACCTTTAATCCCACACTACTGCAATATTCCACGCGTGGTCAACACCAGCAGCAGGGCGCATGACTTAATCCCCCCGCGGTCCACTTCAAAGGGCTTAAAGGGGGATAAGCGCCCTTTACTGAAATGACCCTTGGAAGGACTGGGCGTACCAGAGGACTGGGCGGACCAGAGGACAGGGCGAAGGAGTGGACGGTTCAATACTAAGGACGAGTAAGGGATCCAGTATGAGTGCTGGACAAAATTGGAGGGTCGGAGGTGAGTTGCTCTAGAGGGCATCGGCCACGATGACCAGCTACCAAACACAGCTTTGACCTTGACCTCGCTACGTTTTTTCTGATCACAGAGAGAGAGAGAGAGAGAGAGAGAGAGAGAGAGAGAGAGAGAGAAATGGTATAGTTGCCTTGAATACGTTTTTAGAGTGAGTACGAGTGTGTATGTGTGTGCATGTGTGTGTGTGCGTGTGTGTGTGTGTGTGTGTGTGTGTGTGTGTGTGTGTGTGTGTGTATGTGTGTGTGTGTGTGTGTGTGTGTGTGTGTGTGTGTGTGTGTGTGTGTGTGTGTGAGTGAAGGGTTGCACAATGTGAGGGGTTACTGGAAACCAGGACATTTCGAATATGAGCAGATAAGTGTAATTGGACTGGAGCCTGTCAATCCTTTAATAATTCTCAGTAAAACAAAGCTCAAGACCAACATAACGTAAAATTTACAGCGAGTAGATCTCTATTTTCGAATGTACAACACAATCTGAAGGACATAATCATGCCTTAGACCATAAGTAATAAGTCTAACAGTAACAAAGGAATCAGTCGAAGCAAGCTGACAAATTATTCGATTCAAAGCACGTATTCCCCAAACTGCTATTCAAAAGACGTTATCATCTTTCTCATAATCATATGA
>CM031597.1:74785863-74813363 GCA_018398815.1 Conus ventricosus
GACAAGACAAGAAACAATTCATCCATGAGCTCACAGAAGAGGCAGAAACAGCGGCAGGACAGAGGAAACATGAAAAGGCTGTATGAGATTACCCGAACACTTTCTGGAAAGACCAGCAACCCCAGTCGCCCGGTCAAAGACAAGGAGGGAAACACCATCGCAGGAGAAGCTGAGCAGAGAGCAAGGTGGGCAGAGCACTTTAAAGAGACACTGAATAGACCTGCACCACCTGTCCCCCAGACATTCCACCACCAACCCAGCTTCTGGACATCAACACAGGCCCACCAACCAAGACGGAAGTTACCAAAGCCATCAAGTCACTGAAGTCAGGTAAAGCAGCGGGTCCAGACGGAATTCCACCTGAAGCACTGAAAGCAGACATCCAGACGTCAACAGAGATGCTGCATCCACTCCTAAGCAAGATCTGGGAGCAGGAACGAGTGCCAGAAGACTGGAAAAGAGGTCACCTGGTGAAGCTGCCGAAGAAAGGGGACCTGTCATCCTGTAAAAACTGGAGAGGGATTATGTTGCTGTCCATCCCGGGGAAGGTGCTGACCAAAATCATGCTAGAGAGACTAAAGACCGCCCTAGACAAGACCCTCCGCCAAGAACAAGCTGATTTCGCCAAGACAGATCATGCACAGACCAAATTGCCACCATGAGAATTATCATCGAGCAGTCTCTGGAGTGGCAGACCCCCTTGTACGCAGTATTTGTAGATTTCCAGAAGGCATTTGACAGCATCGACAGAGATACCATCTGGAAACTCATGCACCACTATGGCTTCCCACCCAAGTTTGTTGCCATCATCCAGAAACTCTACGAAGATGCCACATGCCAGGTCGTCCACGATGGGAAGCTAACGAAGCCCTTCACTGTACAAACCGGCGTCCGTCAGGGGTGTCTACTATCGCCAACAATTTCCTGATGGTCGTTGACTGGATAATGCGGCAGTCTACAGACGGCAAGAGGACAGGAATCCAGTGGACTTTCACCAAGCAACTGGAAGACCTGGACTTCGCCGACGACATCAGCCTTCTGTCCCACAAACAGCAAGACGCACAAGAGAAGCTGTGCCGGGTAGCAGAAGAAGCAGGAAAGACAGGCCTCCAATCAACATAAAGAAAACAGAAGCCATGAGAGTCAACAACCAGCAACGAGACCCACTACGACTACAACAGGAAGACATCATTGAAGTTGACAAGTTTGTCTACCTCGGCAGTGTGGTCAGCAAAGATGGAGGTACAGATGAGGATATCAAGAGTCGCATCAATAAAGCCAGGCACACCTTTACTACGCTACGGCCTATCTGGAATTCCTCTGCCCTCTCACTCCATAACAAGATCAGAATCTTCAACTCAAATGTGAAACCTGTCCTTCTGTATGGTTCTGAAACGTGGCGAACAACAAAGACAAACACCCACAAACTCCAAACATTTATCAACAGATGTCTGCGAAACATTGTGAACATCAGATGGCCAGATGTTATTGCCAACGCAGAACTGTGGAACAAGACCCAGCAAGTTCCAATAGAAATAGAAATCAAAAACGGAAGTGGGGATGGATTGGCCACACCCTCAGAAAGTCTCCATCCAACATCACAAGACAAGCCCTTGAATGGGAAACCCCCAGGGCAAAAGAAGAGTGGGAAGACCAAGACAGACATGGCGAAGGAGTACTGACGCGGAAGTGAAGGCCGCCGGAATGACGTGGGCCAAGCTGAAGAAGATCTCCCAAAACCGTGTCCGCTGGAAGAGTGTGGTTGCGGCCCTATGTTCCCCAGGGAATTCAGAGGACTAAGTCAAGTAAGTCAAGTAAGTCACAGCACTATGTCAGTATGGTAGAGCTCTTATGTAGTGTACATGTCTTTTTGTCTGCACTGAGACTATAAACAGCCATGGCAGCGGGTTTTGTTTTATTTCGTTTTGTTTGTTTGTTTTTGTTCGTTTGTTCGTTTTCAATGAATTTTCTTTTCATATGGTCAAACCACAGTTCCGTATTCCCAGGGCCAGATGCTATCATTCTGTTGCATTGTTTTTCTACTTACTTTGCTGTACTGCATTTTATTGTTAAAAGTTTGTCACATGTAAAATCCTCGTGAGATATTGTCTGCTTTTGGCATTCCAGCATCATTAACCACATAAATAAGATGGACTACAGATTTTTTGAAATTGTAAATTGACATAAAGATGTTCGGGGCAGTATTCTACAACTCTTTTGCATTTTCATTTTCCATTTTTGCATTGTTTATTATTTTTTTCATTATTACTTTTGCATTGTTTATGATTTTTTTCTCTCCTTTCTACCCCTCTCTTTCTCGTTATTTGTTTTCGTCTTCTACCCCCCACACATCCATCACATTCTCTCCTCCCCGTGTGTGGGGATGGGAGGAGGGGGTGAGGGGAGCAAAGGGAAGCAGGAGGGAGACTATAAAACAGAGTGAGGACGGCTGAGCAAGACAGATCGAACGAGAAAACGAACGAAAATGTTTTATTGACCGTTGGCCACAGGTCATAATTCAAAACAGGGAATGGGGGAAAGGATGTATAGGTTGATGGGACAGAATGCTACAGACTATATACACATGGAATGCATACGAGATCTTAGAAATCATTTCCCAGACAATAAATTAATTTAAGCTGGAAATTCTTTTCTTCGTTGCACGGAGAATTTATTTCAATAAATAAGTATTATGTAGTGCATTGCTTGATCGCAACAAGGTACTCAAAGAAAAATACGTAGACCTGAATACGTAAGACTCTTCAGAGAGAGATGTTTCTCACTGTACAGTTGATCTTGGACACAACAGACAATGTATTAAAAGATAGTTTTCATTGTATCTGTGAGTATTATAATTTACGTTGAATTTATCTTGAGACATTGCCACTGCAAAAGCATATGTCTTACCACCGTATATGTACATTTCCTTCTCTAAGACAACTCCACATGGTCTGTAACACGAATATCCATCTGAATGTTTAATAGTACCAGACCACTCTTGAATGAACATTTCTATTAGCCTTTGCTTGACACTTTTCATGAACCTACTTGTATCACACACACACACACATATATATATATATATATATATATATATATATATATATATATATATATATATATATATATATATATATATATATATACCTTGTTGCAACCAAATCATGTTCCAGAGCCTGTTGGACATAAGATGTGTGTAACTGTTGAGGCCCAGCACAACGTCCGATGTCCATCTGTTCCAAGTAACATCTGATATGCTTGGCATGGCAGACTGTTTTCATCTGTCCCCTATTAACACCTTATATCTGGTTGTGTTTAAGTACTAATTCATAAACAGAGGACATCTATTTTTCAAAATAATTCTTAGTGAGTGCACCCAAAACAAGGACAAACAAATTACAAAACAAGTGTATTTTGTTTTGTAATTTGTTTGTCTTTGTTTTTTTGGCGGACCCACCTAGAATTATTTCTAAAATTTGTTTGAATTTCCGCTTGCAGTCACTTCACTTTGAAACAAAGGAAATCTCGCTTGATACTCATTAACGTCATTGTTTTGGTGCTTTACATGCCAGTAAATTACTTTTCAACGTTCTTTAGTCTACCCGCACCACAAACTGCATGTGATTATTAGAGGATAGGGTGAACCTTTACGTGAAATATTTTGAAAAAGTTGCGTATTACCGTTGCTCCCTTCCAGGATGAAGGTTCCACTTCATTAGTCTAACGATGCAAAATTTGACTGAAATGTATTTTTTTTTAACCTGCAACAAAAATGTAACTGCCATTAGACATTTTAGGAAGAAGAGAAACAAACAAACAAAAAACTTCCTTGTCAACGCAGTTGAAGTTTTCCACTTTATTTTGAAAAAAACAACACTTGAACACCGTGTACAATTCACTATTCTGAGTTTCCACGCGAAGCTGAACCAAGGAATCAATAGCAAGTCCAAGGAGATTTGCTTCGCAGCCTGCTCAGAGACAAATTCCACATACACTCACAGACAGATGCAACAAGTTTCTCGTCAGTATTCCTGTTGTGGTTGTATGGGCTGTTCATTTGGTTTGTCAAGCCCTATTACTTGCTAGTTTCTTTTCGTGGCATCTTTCCTTTGGGAATCCAGAACGATGCACAGTTCATTATTTCCACGTCAGACGCTGTGCGCTTTGTTCCTCGCCCCATACAGGATACGGTACATGGATAAATGAAATGTTATTTCAGACTCCAACACTGGTGAGAATGACTTGTGAGTTAGCATGAATTGTGTTGACTAGATATTCTTCCTTTGATTTAGCCTGGTCGTGCTACTTTTTAAGTGGACTGCGAATTGTGTATGCACAATGTAAACTTCATGTGATCAGCCAAGAAAAACAGTTTTAAAAAAAGCGTGTCGTACTTGTTCAACAGCGAAAGAGATTATATCATGATGATTTGACCCATTGTTGTTGTTGTTTTTTCTGTTTGTCCTGTTAAAGTCTCCATGGTCATTTCAATTTCATTCATTTAGATTATCATCAAACCGACCACGGTGGGCCGTATCATGGCCTATATGGTCGGGTGGTTAATAAATAACGTGACTTATGTCTTCTGGCACTTTTTCCTTTAAAAGAAAAGAAACAATATAATGACAAATTTACTGTTTCCCACAAAGTTGCTTTAAATAACGCCGACTACATTACATTTCGCCTCTCCCACTATGTATATTATAATTGCCCCAGGCTTATACATGCACACACGCGCGCGCGCACGCGCGCACACACACATACACATGCACGCACACATACACACACACACGGACGTACGCACGTACGTTCTCGCGCGCGCGCGTGAACACACACGCACACACACACACACACACACACACCACACACACACACACACACACACACACACACACACACACACACACACACACACACCCGTCTAATATCACTATGTGGATAGACGTTAAATTGAAGACAACAACACAACAAACCACACACACACCACACACACACACACACACACACACACACACACACACACACACACACACACAGCGCTCGAGCCTGTGCATGAGGAAAGGGGCACAGAGACTGACATCCACACAAAATCAGACAGACACCTAGTTGACTCAAATCATTCTTCTACATCGAAACGGAATGCAACAAAAGACAAGTACGAAAACCCGACGGAATTTTTTTTCTCCACAGTGGCGTCTGTTCGTCCTGATTTAAGTTTAATATTACATGTGCTGCTGAGGGTTTGGTGCCATTTGTAATGTGATTTCAATCTTCACTCGTCCGTCTCTGTCCAGGGGGCATCAGAAATGGATAAATCCCTGAAAATGAAAAGGACGTTTGAGGAATTGGAGGATCTGCTTGTTTTGTCATCAGAACGTCATTCGTAGAGGAATACAAATTGTTAGCAAAGGTTGAATTAGGATTTTTGTGCCCTGGAGTTGAGAACAATGAGGGAAAGGACGACAATGGAAAGAAAGGGGGAAAGGAAATCACGAGCCATAATAGCAGCAGCAGCAGCAGCGGTGGCAGAAAAGAAATCAACAGCCATAATAGCAGCAGCAGTGGGAGAATAGGAAATCACGAGCCATAATAGCAGCAGCAGTGCAGAAAGGAAATAGCAGCCATAATAGCAGCAGCAACAGCAGCAGTGGCAGAAAGGAAATCAGCAGCCATAATAGCAGCAGCAACAGCAGCAGGCAGAAAGGAAATCAGCAGCCATAATAGCAGCAGCAACAGCAGCAGTGGCAGAAAGGAAATCAGCAGCCATAATAGCAGCAGCAACAGCAGCAGTGGCAGAAGGAAATCAGCAGCCATAATAGCAGCAGCAACAGCAGCAGTGGCAGAAAGGAAATCAGCAGCCATAATAGCAGCAGCAACAGCAGCAGTGGCAGAAAGGAAATCAGCAGCCATAATAGCAAGCAGCAACAGCAGCAGTGGCAGAAAGGAAATCAGCAGCCACAATAGCAGCAGCAACAGCAGCAGTGGCAGAAAGAAAATCAGCAGCCACAATAGCAGCAGCAACAGCAGCAGTGGCAGAAAGAAAATCAGCAGCCACAATAGCAGCAGCAACAGCAGCAGTGGCAGAAAGAAAATCAGCAGCCACAATAGCAGCAGCAACAGCAGCAGTGGCAGAAAGAAATCAGCAGCCACAATAGCAGCAGCAACAGCAGCAGTGGCAGAAAGAAAATCAGCAGCCACAATAGCAGCAGCAACAGCAGCAGTGGCAGAAAGAAAATCAGCAGCCACAATAGCAGCAGCAACAGCAGCAGTGGCAGAAAGAAAATCAGCAGCCACAATAGCAGCAGCAACAGCAGCAGTGGCAGAAAGAAAATCAGCAGCCACAATAGCAGCAGCAACAGCAGCAGTGGCAGAAAGGAAATCAGCAGCCACAATAGCAGCAGCAACAGCAGCAGTGGCAGAAAGAAAATCAGCAGCCACAATAGCAGCAGCAACAGCAGCAGTGGCAGAAAGGAAATCAGCAGCCACAATAGCAGCAGCAACAGCAGCAGTGGCAGAAAGGAAATCAGCAGCCATAATAGCAGCAGCAACAGCAGCAGTGGCAGAAAGGAAATCAGCAGCCACAATAGCAGCAGCAACAGCAGCAGTGGCAGAAAGGAAATCAGCAGCCACAATAGCAGCAGCAACAGCAGCAGTGGCAGAAAGGAAATCAGCAGCCACAATAGCAGCAGCAACAGCAGCGGTGGCAGAAAGAAAATCAGCAGCCACAATAGCAGCAGCAACAGCAGCAGTGGCAGAAAGAAAATCAGCAGCCATAATAGCAGCAGCAACAGCAGCAGTGGCAGAAAGGAAATCAGCAGCCATAATAGCAGCAGCAGTGGCAGAAAGAAAATCAGCAGCCATAATAGCAGCAGCAACAGCAGCAGTGGCAGAAAGAAAATCAGCAGCCATAATAGCAGCAGCAACAGCAGCAGTGGCAGAAAGAAAATCAGCAGCCACAATAGCAGCAGCAACAGCAGCAGTGGCAGAAAGAAAATCAGCAGCAGCAACAGCAGCAGTGGCAGCTAAAACAACAGTGGGACACCAGGAACAACAACAAACGATTTGGTCCTAACAGACGAGAATTTTGTCTGCCTAGAGAACTATGTCTGAGCTGTAGTACTGATTTATGAATGAACTAGATGTAGCACCTTAATAGTCTGTCAAACCTTTGTAAGTTCCTGCGAAAAGAAAGCTCAAGACTAGTGTAAAACGGAGGTATCACGTGCAGATCTCCATTCATGAATGTACAATATCAATCTAACGCATAACACAGTTATGCCTTTGACATTAGGGAATAATTCTCACAGCAAGGAAGGAATTAGCCAAAGGCAGTTTAGGAATTATTTGATTCAAAGAATGTATTCCCTTAACGGTCATTGATGATGCAAATTCATCTTTCTCAGATATGACAGCACACCACTGAATACTTACAGTAATATGGTTGATAGATGGTTGATAGATAACCAATCTTCTTCTTCAGAAAAACGATGGTACCAAGATGGTTCAGACTGGAAGAAACGTTTCGGGTCAGGGCCACCAGAATATAACCAGGTCCATTTTTCTAATGGACAATCGAAGCTGCAGGCACCGTTCGTCCATTTCGATCAAGAAAAGAGAGAAGAGCAAATCCCCTCGCAATACCTGTGATTAGACAGAAAATGGTCGTTGCGGGAATGAAGCTGTTTCTACACCCTTGTCTTCTCCCCCCCCCCCCCCCCCCCCCCCCCGCTTCTCGCCCCCCCCCCCCCCCCCCTATCCCCGACACCTCTCTTATCTCCCCTTTCTCGCGACGCTCGATCTCCTCCTGCTCTCCCCCTCTCTTCCATTCCCCTCTCTCCACTACCTCACTCTTTCTCTCCTGTCTGTAAAGTAGTTGTGGTGATGGTGACCAGAAACTTCCACTAATGAATGAACGTCTATGGTCGTGTTTCCATGGAGAAATCCTCTCCTCAGACTAGTCGTTGTTTGCAGGTAGCAGTAGAGGAAGGGTGGAGGATGGGAGGGAGCAAGGAGGGAAAGGGAAGCCTTGGGGCAAGATCGGTTCTCTAAACTTCGATTTTTTTCAAGTTCTCAGCCTCGCTCTTTTTTGGATGAATGCTATCAAAAATTGTTCTCCTTCTGAACTACCGGTCACAGTATATTTCTCCTCTCTCTCTCTCTCTCTCTCTCTCTCTCTCTCTCTCTCTCTCTCTCTCTCTCTCTCTCTCTCTCTCTTTAGTATCAACAATTTCTACAGGATCCCAAAAGCCAGCTTAATGTTCTTAAAAAAAAGCATGTTGTGATATGAAAAGAACGCCAATCTCGGAAAAAATAATCTTTAGAAAAAAGTGTGTTTTCTAGGTATGCATGACAATTCTTTTTCCCTAAAACGAAGTGGAGGTGGTAAATGAATGCTGTCCTTTAAGGTTTACATTAATATCCAAAATCAATTTAGAAGAGGGGTCAGGAAGTGTGGCCATGAAAGACAAAACAGCAGCGCTGAGCCCTGTCATGATGTTGCAAGGGTACAAGGAGACATCATAACGTTTTTGTTTTCCCCAAAAATATCTTATATGAAGGTTCAGCCCATCCTGATGTATTCACCTGCAGTTTAGGGTGTATATAGACTAGAAACATTGAAAAAGTCTATTTACTGAGATGCGAATGGTTTTTAAGATTCCAGACAAGATTGTTTATGGTATCTTGATTGATTTCCTTTCTTTGTATATTACCACGTAGACAAAGTAAGGTATCTGTTTAGATGGCTATGGATGGACAAAACCAGACTGTCTTGTCCAGCACATCAGATCTTACTTAGAGTAGACAGCAATAGGAAGTTGTCCTGAGCTTTCAAATGTAAAGAAATTTTATGTGAAAGAGGCTCCACTATGGTTTGGTTTCAACAAGATGTAGATGATGTGAAACCGTTAATGAAAAATTTCAAGCAAAAAGTAATAGATGCGTTTCATTCCAGAATACTCTGGTACTATTAAAGACTGAGATTGGTATTCTTGTTTAAAGATTTTTTTAAAAGTTATCCTCAAGAAGAAAATGTAACATATACGTATAGATATGCTTTCATAGGGTAAAATTGTCTCAACCAGATACAGGAAGATGTAATTTAAAGAGATGTGTGAAAGTTTGTTTTTTTAGATGACTTGCGAGTTGATTTTAACGTGGTGACAGCCCTGATGTGGCCGTTTGCGGTCGGCTGGGCTATAATCAACATTACCTTACCTTACCTAACCAGATACAGTGACCTTCCACTAAATTTAAATTCTCACAGACCAGTGAAATGGTCTTTTATGAGACTGTCAGTTTTGTCAAGATAAATTGGATAATCAGCTACATATTTTTTTAATGAAATGTCTTTTGCATTCAGATCTTTGTGAACCCCTTCCTCCCATTCCCACCCATTTTTAAAAAAAATTATTTATATTTGTTGTTGTTGAGATTAAACAATGCGGAACGTAATGATCAGTTATAAAAATACATCTTCATCCCTTGAAGAGAAGAAATTCTTGCTCACAATCAATGAATTGAATAAGAAAAATGATTGGTGATGTTTGCTAGGACTTGGTATGTACAACTGATGTATGATATATACAGCACCTGCCCTACAGACCCACTTCTCATTCTGCATTAATTGCAGCCTTTGGCCAATGGTGAATAAAACATTTTCAATCGATCGTTCGTTCGTTCGTTCGTTCGTTCGTTCGCGTCCTGTCATCCTTTTCTGTTTCACAACCTCTCTCCTGGTTGCCTCTGCTCCTTGCTATCACCCCTCTGCCACTTTCTTCTCACAAACTGGAAGAGGAGATTGGTGATATATGCGAGAAAGAAGAAGAGATGAATAGAGAGAAAGTGAGAGATAGAACGGAGAGACAAAGTGAAACAAAACGAAACAGTGAAAAACAATGCAATGCGAAACGATGCTGCAATACTGCTACAGCCATCGTTCGTTTAATCTGTAATTTGAAAAAAAAAAAAGGTCTTTGTCGTTCATTTTGTTAACGCTTCAAAAAAAAAAGGTCTTTGTCGTTCATTTTGTTAACGCTTCAAAAAAAGCCCAAAACAGCGTTTCACACAAGAATTGTCATGATGGCGAAAACGTTTTGCCAATATAAGACGATGCAACACAATTCAGTGGACAACATACAGTAGAATACTAGGATGCAGCTCTGGGAATACAGAGTTAGGTTCTGTTAAGACAAAAGACAAAAAAAAAAGAGAAACGCTGTCGTGGCTCTTTATGTTCCTAGTGCCGAAATGCCAAATCAAACAAAGATTTCACTAACAATTTACATACAATGTAACAGAGTACTACACACACTGACAACAAAAACGTTTGTGGTTGTTCCTGTTGTTCCGCTGCTGTTGCAACTGCCACTGCTGCAACTGCACTGCTGCAACTGCCACTGCTGCAACTGCCATTGCTGCAACTGCCACTGCTGCAACTGCACTGCTGCAACTGCCACTGCTGCAACTGCCACTGCTGCAACTGCAGCTGGCGATTTCTTTCACTCGTGTCTTTCTCATCATTCTCCCCCCATTGTTTCAACCCTAGGAACAAAACACCCATCCAACGTTTGCTGACAACTTCTTCAAGCCCTCCACGAAAGACGCTCTAATGACAAAACGAGCAGATCCTCCAATTCCTAAACAGGCATCTTCATTTCAGGAATGTATCCTTTCTGATCCCCCCCCCCCCCCCTGGACAGAGAAGGAAGTGTGAAGATTGAAATGAAATTACAAAATGGCGATGCACCCTCAGTAACACATGTACTATTAAACTTTAATCAGGATGAACAGATGCCAAACTGGAGAAGAAATTGGGCTTTTTATGCAAACGTTCATCTTATTTTCTTCTTTGTTCTACATTTGAAGAATGACTTAGGTCGACTAGAGTCTATCTGAATTTTGTGTGTCTGTCTGTCTCTGTGCCCCTTTCCTCGTGTGTGTGCGTGCGTGCGTGCGTACGTGCGTGCGTACGTGTGTGTGTGTATGGTGTGTGTATGTGTGTGTGTGGGTGTGTGTGTGTGTGTGTGTGTGTGGTGTGAGTGTGTGTGTGTGTTGAGAGAGAGATGTGCGTGTGTGTTGTGTCGTGCTGAAGAGCAAATCCCTCGCAATACGGATTAGACAGAAAATGGTCGTTGCGGAATGAAGCTGTTTCACACCCTTGTCTTCTCCCCTCCCCCCCCCCCCCCCCCCCTTCTCCCCCCCCCCCCCCCCCCTATCCCCGACACCTCTCTTATCTCCCCTTTTCTCGCGACGCTCGATCTCCTCCTGCTCTCCCCCTCTCTTCCATTCCCCTCTCCCACTACCTCACTCTTTCTCTCCTGTCTGTAAAGTAGTTTGGTGATGGTACCAGAAACTTCCACTAATGAATGAACGTCTACTGGTCGTGTTTCCATGGAGAAATCCTCTCCTCAGACTAGTCGTTGTTTGCAGGTAGCAGTAGAGGAAGGGTGGAGGATGGGAGGGAGCAAGGAGGGAAAGGGAAGCCTTGGGGCAAGATCGGTTCTCTAAACTTCGATTTTTTTCAAGTTCTCAGGCCTCGCTCTTTTTTGGATGAATGCTATCAAAAATTGTTCTCCTTCTGAACTACCGGTCACAGTATATTTCTCTCTCTCTCTCTCTCTCCTCTCTCTCTCTCTCTCTCTCTCTCTCTCTCTCTCTCTCTCTCTCTCTCTCTCTCTCTCTTTAGTATCAACAATTTCTACAGGATCCCAAAAGCCAGCTTAATGTTCTTAAAAAAAAGCATGTTGTGATATGAAAAGAACGCCAATCTCGGAAAAAATAATCTTTAGAAAAAGTGTGTTTTCTAGGTATGCATGACAATTCTTTTTCCCTAAAACGAAGTGGAGGTGGTAAATGAATGCTGTCCTTTAAGGTTTACATTAATATCCAAAATCAATTTAGAAGAGGGTCAGGAAGTGTGGCCATGAAAGACAAAACAGCAGCGCTGAGCCCTGTCATGATGTTGCAAGGGTACAAGGAGACATCATAACGTTTTTGTTTTCCCCAAAAATATCTTATATGAAGGTTCAGCCCATCCTGATGTATTCACCTGCAGTTTTAGGGTGTATATAGACTAGAAACATTGAAAAAGTCTATTTACTGAGATGCGAATGGTTTTTAAGATTCCAGACAAGATTGTTTATGGTATCTTGATTGATTTCCTTTCTTTGTATATTACCACGTAGACAAAGTAAGGTATCTGTTTAGATGGCTATGGATGGACAAAACCAGACTGTCTTGTCCAGCACATCAGATCTTACTTAGAGTAGACAGCAATAGGAAGTTGTCCTGAGCTTTCAAATGTAAAGAAATTTTATGTGAAAGAGGCTCCACTATGGTTTGGTTTCAACAAGATGTAGATGATGTGAAACCGTTAATGAAAAATTTCAAGCAAAAAGTAATAGATGCGTTCATTCCAGAATACTCTGGTACTATTAAAGACTGAGATTGGTATTCTTGTTTAAAGATTTTTTTAAAAGTTATCCTCAAGAAGAAAATGTACATATACGTATAGATATGCTTTCATAGGGTAAAATTGTCTCAACCAGATACAGGAAGATGTAATTTAAAGAGATGTGTGAAAGTTTGTTTTTTTTAGATGACTTGCGAGTTGATTTTAACGTGGTGACAGCCCTGATGTGGCCGTTTGCGGTCGGCTGGGCTATAATCAACATTACCTTACCTTACCTAACCAGATACAGTGACCTTCCACTAAATTTAAATTCTCACAGACACAGTGAAATGGTCTTTTATGAGACTGTCAGTTTTGTCAAGATAAATTGGATAATCAGCTACATATTTTTTTAATGAAATGTCTTTTGCATTCAGATCTTTGTGAACCCCTTCCTCCCATTCCCACCCATTTTTAAAAAAAAATTATTTATATTTGTTGTTGTTGAGATTAAACAATGCGGAACGTAATGATCAGTTATAAAAATACATCTTCATCCCTTGAAGAGAAGAAATTCTTGCTCACAATCAATGAATTGAATAAGAAAAATGATTGGTGATGTTTGCTAGGACTTGGTATGTACAACTGATGTATGATATATACAGCACCTGCCCTACAGACCCACTTCTCATTCTGCATTAATTGCAGCCTTTGGCCAATGGTGAATAAAACATTTTCAATCGATCGTTCGTTCGTTCGTTCGTTCGTTCGTTCGCGTCCTGTCATCCTTTTTCTGTTTCACAACCTCTCTCCTGGTTGCCTCTGCTCCTTGCTATCACCCCTCTGCCACTTTCTTCTCACAAACTGGAAGAGGAGATTGGTGATATATGCGAGAAAGAAGAAGAGATGAATAGAGAGAAAGTGAGAGATAGAACGGAGAGACAAAGTGAAACAAAACGAAACAGTGAAAAACAATGCAATGCGAAACGATGCTGCAATACTGCTACAGCCATCGTTCGTTTAATCTGTAATTTGAAAAAAAAAAAAGGTCTTTGTCGTTCATTTTGTTAACGCTTCAAAAAAAAAGGTCTTTGTCGTTCATTTTGTTAACGCTTCAAAAAAAGCCCAAAACAGCGTTTCACACAAGAATTGTCATGATGGCGAAAACGTTTTGCCAATATAGACGATGCAACACAATTCAGTGGACAACAATACAGTAGAATACTAGGATGCAGCTCTGGGAATACAGAGTTAGGTTCTGTTAAGACAAAAGACAAAAAAAAGAGAAACGCTGTCGTGGCTCTTTATGTTCCTAGTGCCGAAATGCCAAATCAACAAAGATTTCACTAACAATTTACATACAATGTAACAGAGTACTACACCACTGACAACAAAACGTTTGTGGTTGTTCCTGTTGTTCCGCTGCTGTTGCAACTGCCACTGCTGCAACTGCCACTGCTGCAACTGCCACTGCTGCAACTGCCATTGCTGCAACTGCCACTGCTGCAACTGCCACTGCTGCAACTGCCACTGCTGCAACTGCCACTGCTGCAACTGCAGCTGGCGATTTCTTTCACTCGTGTCTTTCTCATCATTCTCTCCCCCATTGTTTCAACCCTAGGAACAAAACACCCATCCAACGTTTGCTGACAACTTCTTCAAGCCCTCCACGAAAGACGCTCTAATGACAAAACGAGCAGATCCTCCAATTCCTAAACAGGCATCTTCATTTCCAGGAATGTATCCATTTCTGATCCCCCCCCCCCCCCCCCTGGACAGAGAAGGAAGTGTGAAGATTGAAATGAAATTACAAAATGGCGATGCACCCTCAGTAACACATGTACTATTAAACTTTAATCAGGATGAACAGATGCCAAACTGGAGAAGAAATTGGGCTTTTTATGCAAACGTTCATCTTATTTTCTTTCTTTGTTCTACATTTGAAGAATGACTTAGGTCGACTAGAGTCTATCTGATTTTGTGTGTCTGTCTGTCTCTGTGCCCCTTTCCTCGTGTGTGTGCGTGCGTGCGTGCGTACGTGCGTGCGTACGTGTGTGTGTGTATGTGTGTGTGTATGTGTGTGTGTGTGTGGTGTGTGTGTGTGTGTGTGTGTGTGTGTGTGTGTGTGTGTGTGTGTGTGAGAGAGAGTCTGTGCGTGTGTGTGTCTGTCTGTCTGCCTCTGCATGTGTGTGTGCGTGTGTGTGTGTGTGTGTGTGTGTGTGTGTGTGTGTGTGTGTGTGATTGTTTGTTTGTTTGTGTATATACATATATATATATATATATATATATATATATATATATATATATATATATATATATATATATATATATATATATATATATATATACATATATATAAGCAAAAGCATTCTGTTGGGATTGAATTTTTTTGTCAAAGTGAAAGTGCCTTAAGAAGTAAGTCACGTCGTTTATAAATCAGCTGATCACTGAGGCCCCTGATCTGTTCCTTTGCTGTTGTCTGAATTGTTACAAACATAAACCAAACTGAACCTGTGTAGGCCATAAAAGGCCTGAAAGCATGCTAAAACCAAACACGACTTCAACAGACTAAACAACAATGGGTCGAATTATTGTGACCATCATCATCATCATCATCATCATCATCATCATCATCATCATCATCATCATTATCATCATCATCATCATAATCGCCATCATGAACAGCATCACTGCCATCATCATTTACATTCGAAAAACAAACAAAACAGCACAACAATTAATCTTTTTTTGCTGTTGAACAAATACATCAAGAAAAAAAAGAATAAAACAGTTTTATACTTTCATACCTTCAGTTCTTCATTAAGAACTGGAATGAAAACGTCAACATCATTCCCTAAAGATGCTTTGACAATCTGTCGATAAATCCACATGCATCTGTTTTTCGTCAACAAATGGAATGTTTCTTGCTTGTGCACTTATTGCTGCGTGGAGCTGTCGGTTATTTCGTCCAGTCTCGTTAGACCAACTGGTTCCTTTTCGTGGCTTTATTGCTTGAGCCCCTATCCATGAAGTATGCAAAATGTCCCGACAGGTTCCCCTGACCTTATATCCCGTGTTTACATGTGACATGCGTAAACAAAATGTACGGGTTGTGAGTTTGACGTCGGTAGCGATGTACCGTTAGGATCGTGTTGTGCACGCCCTGTTTATGTGAATGAGTCTGACAGAGATAGTTTCAAGAATTGTGGTGATATCAGAATGTGAAATGGTTTTCGCTGTCAGCTGTATTTCATCCCAGCTGACCATACAAGGTCCTTCCAGGGCAAACATACAGTGATTTATATATGTGCATGTATATTGCAAAGGTCATTTTTATTATCTATGTATATTTTTGTCAACCTTTTCCATACCATAAAAAGAGACCATAAGCTTGTGAGAAACGGATCCCACAAACTCTTCGAACCACGACACATACAATCAATAAATCAAAGCGATTCCTGTTTTTCTTCACTCAGCATACTGACAGGTACAGGTCCTGATCTGATGCAATTCTTTCCACAGGCTGGTTTTAAAGGTCCCGCGTTATCAGTTTCTGAATAATGAAGAGAAGATTGAGTCAATGTAGATTCTGTCCCTGTGATTGATCATGATCAGGCTAGTAAAGGAATTCTGACGATGTCGCCCCTAGCTTTGTTCATTTATGTGTTTAAAATTAATCTGTTTCACAATCTATTTGTCTGTCTGTCTGTCTGTCTGTCTGTCCGCCCGACCGTCTGTCTGCCTGTCTATCTATCTGTCTGTCCGTCTGTCTGTCTGTCTGTCTGTCTGTCTGTTTGTTATCTGTTTGTCTATCTGTCTGTCTGTCTGTCTGTCTGTCTGTCTGTCTGTCTGTCTCTCTTTCTCTCTGTCGCTCTCTCTCTCTCTCTCTCTCTCTCTCTCTCTCTCTCTCTCTCTCTCTCTCTCTCTCTCACCTTTTCTTTCTTTTTTAACGATCCAAACATGATGCCATCTGATTCCATGATTCTGTATGATGGCTAATCTTCTTCTGTTCTGACATTATAGCTTCTTCCTGTCAGGTTGAAGGTTCCACATTATTAGTTTTACAAGACAGAATTTCACAGAAACATTTTAAACATGGAACAAAGGATGTAATGGTCACTTTACATTTCAGGAAAAGGAGCAAGCAAATGATTCAACGTGAACACTGTTGAAGTTTTGCAGGATATTTTGGTGAGCAACCTGAACACCCAAGGTGTGTGCTTCATTTTGGAGATGAAGTTAAACACCCTGAAAGGATTCACAATCCTGAGTTATCACAAGACCTTGGACCAAGGAATGAATGGCAAAGTCCTTGACCATTCGTTTCACAGCCTGTCCAGAGACAAATCCCACATCTGCTTACTGACAGATGGGACCAGTTTCTCGTCAGAATCTGAAATCATTTCCTGCTGTTGTTGTACATGCTGTTCATTTGGTTGGTCAGTCCCCAATGAGGTTTAGTTGTTGTTTTTTTTTCATAGCAGCTTTCCTGTGGAGTCCCAGCACTTTGTTTCTCTTGGTCACACCGGACATGAAACATGGATAGATGAAATCTGTCAGACTCCAGGACTGCTGAAAAGACTCACGAGTGCATCGCGGGCATTGTGTTTCATAATGTATTTCTCTTGTGAGCGAACCTAGTCGAGCTACTTTTAGTGAATTGTGAATTGTGTGCGCATGATGTAAGCTTTATGTGATCATTCATTCATACATGTACGTATACATTTATACATAGACGTATCTTCCCCACTGATTATATTTAAGTGTGATAAGGTATTCATATTTTCATGTTATTAAAAATATGCTCCTGAAGACGATGTCATACTTAATGTAGACATATCAATTTTGTTCAAGTGAACAGAATCAGATTCACTGAATAAACAAACAAAACAAAACAAATATCCCCATACTTTATGATTCTATGTACCTGAGGTTTTCTCCACAGATTTAATGCAATGGTTTCTTCCAGGTTAAAGTTTGCAAGGTTTACCAGAAAGTGTAATATCTTTCTTAACGGTATAAAATGTCTTGTGTGTCGTGTCCCCAAAGCCAGAAGAAGAAAAAGGAGACAAAGAAGAAGAAGACGATGAGGGGAAGGAGGAGGAGGAGGGGGAGGAGGAGGAGGAGGATCAACAATAATATAACAAACACAGCTCTACTAACAAACCTTATCTTCAGCTTCTTGACCTCTGTTTCGTTTGTTCTAAGGAGCAGGTAGATGGCAGTAAGCCTGCAGCATCTAAAGTTCACCTAACAAGACACATCTTAAAATCAATGGCAGTTCTAGAGAGTTGTGCCATAGACAACAGGGGCCCATTCTTACAGTAAAAACAGGAACCACCTGAAGCAAGCTGAGAAATACTTCAGTTCAATGAACTTATTTCCCACACAACTACTAAAAAGACAATATTTTCATCTTTCTCATATATGATTGCATGTCAAAGAAACGCTGCCAGAAAATGGCTTTTGGGTGCTGTTCAGTAGAGCCACCAGTTACTTACCCTTGGTAGATAACCAGCTGTCTCCATCAGATAAACAATGACGCCAAGATGGTTTTCAGACTGGAAAGACTGCCTAGGGTCACGGCCACCAAAAAAAAATGTAACCAGGTCCATCTTCTAATGGGCGAGTGGAGCTCTAGACACCATCCGTCCACTTCGATCAAGTAAAGAGAGAAGAGCAAATCCCTCGCAATACGCGTGATTACAAAGGGAAAGGTCGTTGGGGGGAATGAAGCTGTTTCGACATTCGTCTCTTTCTCCCACCTCCTCCCCTTTCCCTCTTGCTCCCAAAGCCCCGTCCACTCCCGCCCTCCTTATCCCCCCCCCCCCCCCCGTTCCCCTCTTTCCCCTTCCCCACTTTTTCTCTCCTCTCTGTAGGAAGTGGCTGGTGATAGTGACCAGAAACTTCCACTAATGAAGGAACGTCTCACGGTCCTGTTTCCAGGGATAAATCCTCTCCTCAGACTGGTCGATGGTTGTGTGTTTGGGTGGAGGAAAAGGTGAAGGGTAAGTGGGAAGGAGGGAGGGAGGGAGGAAGGAGGGAAAGTGGAGTTTGGGGCGGCTGAAGTGGAGTCAGGTCTGCCTCGATTTTTTTTCCAGCTTTACACACACACACACACACACACACACACACACACACACACACACACACACACACACACACACACACACACGCACATGCATACACACACACACATGCACATGCACACACACACACACACACACACACACACACACACACACACACACACACACACACACACACACACACACACACACACACACACACGTGCGTGCACGCGCGCATGCACACACACACACACAACATACACACATACGCACGTACGCACGCATGCACACACACACACACATGCACGTACACATGCACACATACACACGCACGCACGCGTGCACAAACGCACGCACATGCACACATGACAGTATAAACCAAATAACAGATTAAAAAAAGATTAGTTATTATATTTGCCATCACTGAGTTTAAAACATGACAGCAGCGATAACGGTGCCATGAAGATGCAGGCGGCGACAACGAAGACGACAGTCATTATGCGTATAACTACGACGATGATACAGACGACGACGACGGCGACGACGACGACGACGACGACGACGACGACGACGATAATGGTCGTGAAATGATGGGGTTGGTGAAGCTGCTGCTGCTGCTGCTGATGGCGACTATGATGATGATGATGATGATAACAATGGCAAAAATGCTTCAAATGTCAGAGTCGATAACATTGACGATAGTTTATATGTAAAAGATGGATGGGAAAAAAACATGTTTACTTCAGCTGGAGTTCTCTTCGGTTGAGAAACCATCGTTACTTTAGTAGATGAATGAGTAACGACATTGTTTACGGGCCAGCCGACCACGAAGCGCAATGTATGAAGGAAGAAAGAAACAGTATATCAGAGCAGCAAAAAAAGAGAAAGATTCAGCAGATGTTTGTTTTTGAGATGTAAAAAAAGTTATCTGAGCAATGCTGGACATGGGTTTAGTGGGACTGATGTTTAAAGAAGAAGTGAAGAACATGAGAACAATAAGGAAAAACGGAGGTTCAGTTGGACAAATCAATGTTTAGGGAACAAGGAAAATGCATCAGGGCTGCAAATGAACGTTTTCGGGAAGAAAGGAAAATTAGATGTATCAGAGATATCCACGTAGATTGCACTTTCTCTGCAATGGCCAGTGATGGTTCTACGTGATAGGAAACACTACATGTTGAAATCTGATAAATGCCAGGATCTGAGCATGGCTTTTGTTGTTGTTGTTGTTGTTGTTGTTGTTGTTGTTGTTGTTGTTTGTTGTTGTTGTTGTTTATACGTTGCGAGTTTTTCACCAGAAAATGATACGCTGTTTCAGAAACTGCTACGTGTATTGTTCTTACGCTTGGATTATCGTATTCAATTTGGATCTTAAATATTCTTGTTCAGACAATAAATCATAGAGTATCTACAACCACGTACATGTCTTATACCGACTCTGTCGTTATATATCAGTTCATCAGCGACTGGCCCCATTCGTAAATGTATGAACTCTGTCTGTCTGTCTGTCTGCGTGCCTGTTTCTTTGTACGTCTGTCTCTGTTTGCCTCTGTCTCTGTCTCCCTCTCTCAGTCTCTCTTTGCCCACCCCACCCACCCTCTCTCTCTCTCTCTCTGTATCTATCTCCACCTGACTTTGTCCTTCTGTCTGCTTCTGTTTTTCACGAGGTTTTTTTGTTTATTCTCTCTGTCTCTGTCTGTCTGTCTGTCTGTCTGTCTGTCTGTCTCTCTCTCTCTCTCTCTCTCTCACTCCTCCTCTCTCTCTCTCTCTCTCTCTCTTGTCTTTCCGGTCCTGTCTATGTCTGTCTGTTTCTCTGTTTGTCTGTCTCTGCCTCTGTCTGTCTGTCTGTCTGTCTGTCTGTCTGTCTGTCTGTCTGTCTGTCTTGTCTTTCCGGCTCTGTCTATCTGCTTCTCTGTCTGTCTCTTTCTGCCTCTGTCTGTCTGTCTGTCTCTCTCTGTCTCTGTCTCTGTCTCTCTCTCTCTCTCTTCTCTCTCTCTCCTCTCTCTCCTCTCCTCTCTCTCTGTGTCTCACTTATCCCTTCGTCTATCTGTCTGCTTCTGTTTTTCTCTAGATTTATTTGTCTTTAATTCTAACTCTGTCTCTCTCTCTCTCTCTCTCTCTGTTTCTCTTTATGTCTGTCTCTGTCTGTCTGTCTGTCTGTCGGTCGGTCTGTGTGTGTGTGTGTGTGTGTGTGTGTGTGTGTGTGTGTGTGTGCGTGCGTGCGTGCGTGCGTGCGTGCGTGCGCGCGTGTGTGTGTGTGGTGTGTGTGTGTGTGTGTGTGTGTCTCTCTCTTTTCTCTCCCCTCTCTCTCTCTCTCTCTCTCTCTCGCCATTCCTTCCATGTCTTTTTCTTTATCTCTATCTCTTGTTTCTGACTGTCTGTTAATCTGTCTGTATATCTGTCTGTCCGTCCGTCCGTCGGTCGGTCTGTCTTCTCTCTCTCTGTCTCTGTCTCTGTCTATCTGTCTCTTCTCTCTGTCTGTCTGTCTCTGTCAGTCAGTCTGTCTGTCTGTCTGTCTCTCTCTATCTCTCTCTTTCTTTCTCTTTCCCTCCCTCCCTCCCCCCGACCTCTCTCTCTCTCTCTCTCTCTCTCTCTCTCTCTCTCTTCTCTCTCTCTCTCTCTCTCTTTCCACTTCTCCCTCTCTATTCTCCCAACCGTCTTTGTATCTTTCTCTGTTGCTCTCTGTCTTTGTTTCTGTTTTCGCCCATCCCTCTGTCTGCCTGTCTGTCTGCCTTTGTGTCTGTCCCTGTCTCTCTGTGTCTCTTTCCGTTTCTCTCTGTCTCTCTGTGTCTCTCTCCGTTTCTCTCTGCATCTCTGTGTCTGTCTCTCCCGGTCTCCTCTCTCTCTCTCTCTCTCTCTCTCCTCTCTCTCTCTCTCTCTCTCTCTCTCTCTTCTTTCTTCTTCTCTTCTCTCTCTCCTCTCTCTCTCTCTCTCTCTCTCTCTCTCTCTCTCTCTCTCACTCCATCCCACCACCCTTACCCTCTCTCTCTCTCTCTCTCTCTCTGTCTCTATAGGTATTTTGTTCGGGAAGTCTATATTTTTTTCTTCTTCCTATGCTAAATAAAGGGTGAAGGGACAAAAGCGGACCGACAGACACACCGACACAGACATACAGACATGCAGATAGAGAGAGAGAGAGAGAGAAACAAAAAGACAAACAAGGCAAAAACAGAAAGGGACATTTAGAAACACAGACAGACACAGGAGAGAGAGAAAGTTAGAGAGAGAGAGACAGACAGACAGACGGACAGACAGATAGACAGACAGACAGATAGACAGAGAGACAGACAGACAGACAGAGATAGAGACCGAGGTAGAGAAAGAGACACACTTACATACCGACAAACAGAAACAGAGACCTTGTTAATGGTGATGAAGACAAGCACGCGCACTAGCTCGTAAAACGGTGCGTGCACATGACGCTAATGGATTTCATCTCCTGTTCGTGCTTCATATTTCCCCAAAGCCTCACAAAAGCCACCCTGTATACCCCTCATGTTTCACTTTCGGACCAAGTGGTTTACACACGCTTTTGGTGTGCTGGCTGGCTGACTATCTGGGTGGTCAGTCGGGTCGTTGTCACTGACCTACATATAAAACGTTGGCTGTTTATCTGCTTCTCTGTCTCTTTTTGCCTCTGTCTCTTTCTGCCTCTGTCTCCCTCTCTCAGTTCAGAGAGAGAGAGAGAGAGAGAGAGAGAGAGAGAGAGAGAGAGAGAGAGAGAGAGAGAGGGTGGGGTGGGCAAAGAGAGATTGAGAGAGGGCGACAGAGGCAGACAGAGACAGACATACAAATAAACAGGCCCGCAGACAGACAGACAGACAGACTTTCTTGTTGTTAGTCGCTGACTCGCTGGTTTGTGTGATTTCTTTCTTTTTCTCTGTTTTCTCTTTGTTTGTGATTTTGTTGTTGTTGTTGTTTGTTCAACTCGGACATTGACTTTTTGTTTTGTTTTGCTTGTTTTGTTTTTTGTTTTGTTTTGTTGGAAGACGAATCATTAGAGAATGGAAGACAGAATACACACTAGAGACAAAAGTCTTGAAAGAGAGAGAGAGAGAGAGAGAGAGAGAGAGAGAGAGAGAGAGAGAGAGAGAGAGAAACACTGAACACTGAACATGTTTAATGTCATTAGCTATACAGCCTTAGTGACATGGGGGGTAAAGCACAAAATAATCATATCGAAAACGAAAGTAACAACATAAAAGAAACATCCATCAATTGGAAGCTTGAAATACAAGCAAATAGGCCAGTATCTCGACCATCCAGATTAATATTATTCATAAAAGTAAATATGTAAATACGATAACCAAATATTTTACTACTTCCTGTACCATTCATTTTTTTTTCATTTGAACATCGTAAGTTCTAGTTGATGATAACTTCTGCGCGTATCTTCAATTATGATGATAATTCAGTGAAATCACTTGCCAGATACATTGCAGAGGCATTGAGGAGAGAGAGGAGAGAGAGAGAGAGAGAGAGAGAGAGAGAGGAGAGAGAGAGAGAGAGAGAGAGAGAGAGAGAGAGAGAGAGAGAGAGAGAGAGAGAGAGAGAGAGAGAGAGAGAGAAACTCGAAACTCGAAATCTTTAATGAGGGTGAATAGATAAGCTGGAAGCTTTTTTACACTATGCCCTCAAAATAACAATATATGAAAAGGAACAATTAAATCAATTTGACAAAGTTAAACACAGCAATAAGAAAAACAAAACAAAAACAAAACATTTTTTTATATAAAGAAAATAGTAAGCAATCTCATTATAACATATTGCACACACACACACACACCACACACACACACACACACACACACACACACACACACACACACACACACACACACACATGCAAAACTAAACATATGTAAACATCGCACAGGCATACATAAACATTTCCTAAGTCAATCATGTCATATGGCTATAGCCCAGCCGACCACGAAGGCCATTTATGTCAAGGAATATCAAGAGAGAGAGAGAGAGAGAGAGAGAGAGAGAGAGAGAGAGAGAGAGAGAGAGAGAGAGAGAGAGAGAGAGAGTACGAATACGAATACGAATATTTTATTGAGGGTAAACAGATAAGCTGACAAGCTTCTTTACACCATGCCCTCAAAAAAACAAACAAACAAACAGACAAACAAAAAAACAACTTACAACCATGTTTTATTGAGCGGAAAATGGCCATTAGAGTTGGACTGGGGAAAAGGTCCTTAGAAATCGAACCATGCCGGCATTTTAAAGATGTTTCCATAACATATTGTGGTAAGCCTTTTTGAAAGATATCAAACTACAGCTGTTCTTAAGATGATCGGACAATTCATTCCAAAGTCTGGCACCCGAGTAAGTAAGGGAGGTCATGAAGAGATTAGTCCTAGGTCGTGGGGTGAAAATAGTACGTTTGCTACGAATATCGTTTACGATGAATTTTCTATGGAGATAAGACGGCGTTAAATTATTTATAATTTTGTACATAAAATTAGCTTTATTAAAGCGGCATTTAAACCCAAAGGGAAGAATACCCAAGTATTTGTAATCACTGGGTAGGAGGGACGATGATTTGAGCAGAATAAGTTTGAGAGAACGTCTGTATAAGCTCTCAAGAGGTCTTAAGGAGTGTTTACTTGCCAAATCCCAGCAAGTTGAAGCATAGTCTATGTCCGGTTGAATGTATGCATGGAAAAATATCTTTCGAGTATGCTCATCAAGAAAATGCTTAATTCTATTTAGCTGAAACACTTTCTTGGACAGTTTTTTTACAAACAAAAGATATGTGGCTAGACCAAGATATTTTATTATCAAGTGTAAGACCTAGCAATTTGTGCGATTCGACTTCTTCCAATGCTTTGTCATAAACATTAAGGCTTGGCAAGCTGGTTTTAATGTTTTGTCTTTTCTGTCTGGTGGTAACTAACATGAACTTTGACTTAAGAGGGCGAAGAGCCATATGATTTGCTTCTGTCCAGCTAACTAATTTATCTAAATCTTTCTGCATGTTGCAGCACACTATTTCCGGACTTTTATCTTTATTATAAAGGGTAGTATCATCAGCAAACAGTTCAGTAGACGACGTTACATGAAGTGGTAAATCGTTAACATAAATAGAAAACAAAATAGGACCTAAAATAGATCCTTGAGGAATACCATATTTCACCGTCATAAGAGGTGACATAATGGAATTTTGAAATACTGCTTGTCTTCTATTATTCAAAAAAGATGAAAGGAGATTTACTGAGTCTAAGGTAAGTCCATATAAATACATTTTCTAGATAAAAGATCATGATCAATGGTATCAAATGCTTTTGCAAAATCAACAAAGACAGCAGCAGTAAATAAATCATTGTTTATGTTCATATGCCATTCTTCTATTAAGTTAGTGAGCATGGTGTGGCAGGAATGACTGGCTCTAAATCCACTCTGATTGGGGTGAAATAGATCATATTTGGTGAAATGTGCCTGAAGATTACATTTAATGTGTTTTTCCAAAGGTTTGGACAGAGCAGATAAAATAGAAATCGGTCTATAATTGGATGGGTCCGAACGATCACCGGCCTTTTGAATCGGCAGCACTTTGGCATCCTTAAACACTTGTGGATAACAACAATTTTCAAGACAGAGATTGTAAACATATGTAATGTGTTCCGAAATAATGGGTGCAGATATCTTCAAAATTTTGCTGTCAAGTCCATCCAAACCTCGTGAACGAGACTGTTTTAACGATGATAGTTCTTTGAAAACTTCGTGCACACTAATGAATGGGAACTGAAGTTTTGTGTATATGATTTTTGAATCACAAAAATGTTTTAACAACAACAAATCGTTTGACTGTGAGTTGTCTGTCGTGACAACTCTTTGGGCAACGGTTGTGAAATGTTTGTTCAGCTTTTCGGCAGAGAGATTATCACTACAAGGGGCTGTTAATGATTTTTTCCATGATAGTTGGTTTATAGCTTTCCAAATTGATTTCGTATCACTTTTAGATTTAATCAAGTCATTAAAATACTTTTTTTCGAGCGCGTCGTTTCATTGCGGTTACTTTGTTTCGTTGTTTCTTGAAGTTATCGTCTTTGCCAGTGTCTTGCAATAGTTTCTCACGAGTCTGGATTTCGACATTAATTTCTGCATTCAACCATGGTGGTTTTTCTATGTATTTGACCCGCTTGGTTCTTAGGGGGGCATGTCTATCAAAAATGGACATGAAAATTGTATACCATATTGATAATCCTTTATCCGGGTTTGTATGTTGGTAAACCTCTGTAAAGTTAGCCATACTTAAGTCAGACAAGAACTCTTCCTCAGTAAAGTTTCTATAGGAGCGAAAAGATATACATTTATGACCACATCTGGGAATTTTTATGCCTTTCTTTGACCAGGTTAAGCATACAGGGAAATGGTCGCTTAGGCCAAGGACTGGAACAGACGTTTCTATTATGTTACTGGGGCAAGTGACGTAAATGTGGTCTATTATTGTTTCAGACTGTGGCGTTTTCCTAGTAGGGGTGTTTATTAATTTCTTCAGGTTAAATAATCCATAACATCTTTTCCATGTTTCGCGGGGCTTCAGTAAGTCAATATTAAAATCGCCTAGCAGGACAACTTCCGTAGAATAACTCAAAACATCTTCCATCATGAGTTCGAAACGCTGTGACCACTCTACCCTCTCTTCTGGGTTTCTGTATATGAAGCCGGCTAAAAACGGTTTGGTCCCTTTTAGGCGAATTTCAATCCAAATACTTTCAATATTGAATCTATTAAACATATTTAAGACGCTATAATTTACAGATTGATGAACATACGTTACCAAACCAGTTTCGAATTTCACGGCAGCATCTCTTCGGATTATATTGTAACCAGGAATCGAGAGTACACTGTCAGATATTACATTACTTAGTCGCGATTCAGAAAACCCAAAAACATGAAAACAATCATTAGAACTAGACAAAATAGAAGGTAACGCTGATATTTTGTTTATCAAATGGCAAGCATTAAGATATCCTATCTTAAATCCAGGTTTACTTAGCCATTTGGTGGCATTGATATTGTCCATCATTAACAGCAGGACAACAGCAATTATAAATCAACGAGTGGGAATCAAAATGACGCACAAACAACATGCACTAGAAATCTCATAGCAAAAAATAGTGAACTTAACTACGAAGAAAAGTAATCTAAAGTTCAATAATCAATATAATGCAAATATTTATAAAGAAAGCTTTCACACCAACAAGGCCACACAATTTCTAAGGAGAAGCACCACGATCCAATATCATCATTGCCCCCACCCGTGCAAGCAGGACCGTTCATACAAACAACTTAAAAACTACTGACGACTTGAGTCCCTGTAAACGTTCGGAGACCACATAACAATAATGAATACATAAAGAACAAATGGTCATACGAACATGAAAATAAAACAACTTTAATTCACACATTACCAGCAAATTCCATTATGGGGTAGATCATAAGAGCATTAGGTTTGATAAATTGGGTATTTGTCTACCAGGCTGGCATAGATCGCTGAAGACCACGCTGGTAGGCCATCAGTGGTGCCATGTTTAAATGGTTGGCATACTGGTGTTGGGGATTCCTGGGTGGTGACCTATTTTGGGTGTCATAGTATACACCCTGTTGTGTGGATGAGGAGTTAGAACCACCCGAACCAATATACTGTCTTGGCAAGGGGTCTCCTCCAGGCACATAGGGCAAGTATGGGTGTGGAGCTGGGTTTCTGGGATAGGCGGAGTAGGGAGCTGTGTAATTTTGTCTGGGGAAGGAGTGGTGGGAATGGGGAATACTGAAGAAGCATCGTTAGAAGCATTAATAGGTCTACTATCTTTACACTGATTAACTAAGGAGGAAAAAGTCATTTCATCAGTGTCACATTCTAACCTCTCTAAAGGGACCTGATCACGTGGATATCCAGTCTGTATTGGATAGGTCCTGCCACAGTTAACCTGGCCATTATGGGAGGGTAACTGGGGGAAGTGGGAAGAGGAAGCTAGTGGGGGAACTCGCTCATTCACCGAAGGGTAGGGTAGTGAGCGGTA
>CM031597.1:74825863-74828363 GCA_018398815.1 Conus ventricosus
ACCGGCAACATGTTGTATGGCTCTGACAGACAGTACCTTCTTTGCAGATTTCCGAGCATCATCCGTGTTATATGGTGTGCCAAGCATGATTCGAACTCGTAACATTTGTCTAAGAATTTGATGTTCTACCATGTAGTTTAGTATCTGACCTTGGGTCAGTCAGCCCTTTTCGACATCCAGACAAAGGATGTTTGAGAGGTAAAGTTTCTGCCAGATCTAGATTAACTTCGACACCCCACTCTAGGGTATAGCCTGCGCTGATACCCGTTCCGGAACAGTGGGGAAAGGAACGCTGTATAAAGCTGATACCACCATAGCAACGATATAACACAGCAAACATTCTGGTTTTGTTGTGTATCATCCTATGGATTTCAAGCTTTTCCCGACATATTTTCTTGCAGAGCGGAGGCCACTTGCCAGGGAGTATGGGAAATGAATGTAACATTCAAGTTTCATATTCACATCTACCTCAGACGATGAATGACGGTGGTAACCATCTCAGAATAATCAGGGGAGCGTACGGTTGTTTAAGGGACTTCGAAAACAGGCGTGAAGGTTATGATTTTGCAGTACAGCGTCACAAACAAAGATTTCTTCATATTTATCTCCGTGTGCGAACTCAAGATATCTTTTTTTACGCCAGGATTGAACGCTTTTCCTTTTTCTCTCGCCGTGGGTGCAAGGCCGGTTCGTGTCCACCAATAGTAACAGGGCAATCAAACAGGGGGCGTTACTCTCATGACACAGTAAAGCAAGCCAATAGGACGGAATTAAATGACAAGGTTTACAAAAGTGTACAGAAGTCAGAAAAATCTGACACCATGCTGTTCACCATGACAGAGACAGTGAAATTGTTCCACAGTACTTTTGTAGGTGATAGTTTCACAAATATGGAATACGTTCAACCAAGATGCGCAAAAATAGTCACTTATTCGTAAGTGCGTGGCGGACGCAGCAAAGATCAAGAACCGCGTCCATCATGATACACACTGCTGGTACTGATTCTCGATTCTGACGCTGTCGTATCATCTGCGACAGCCTTAACATTCAGGTAGAGCATCCACACTGATTTCAACTGACACATGTCAGACATGGACAGCCAGCCATGCCAGAATGATTAGAGAGAAGGAGCGTGTGTAACTTAACACCGGTACTATCAGGAAGACACAGCATTAACATTTATAACAAACACCATTCTTTATGGTGAACTGCGGAGGTTCGAACCCGAAGGCTTCTGTATGGGAACTTTATGCTCTAACCCACTGAGCCGTTCAGACACCCAGGAAATGAAAATCAACACTGAGCTGTCTGTAATTAGTGACACAGATATATCATTCCGTGTGTGCTAATTAAAAAAAAAATCCCATTCGGGCAAGTGAGTGACATCGCTTGACTGATAGTAAACAGAGAGAGAGAGAGAGGGGTGGGGGAGGATGGGATGGGAAGAGAAAGAGAGAGACAGACAGACAGAGAGGCACAGACGGAAGGTGACGGTGGCGGCACAGAGAGAGAGAGGGAGAGAGAGAGGAGAGAGAGAGAGAGAGAGAGAGAGAGAGAGAGAGAGAGAGAGAGAGACTAGAGAGAGAGAGAGAGAGAGAACTAGAGAGAGAGAGAGAGACAGAGAGGGAGAGAACTAGAGAGAGAGAGAGAGAGAGAGAGAGAGAGAGAGAGAGAGAGAGAGGGGGGGGGGTGGAGGGAGGGAGAGATAGGGAGAGATGAATCTTGTGAAATGTTTCATGACGAGTTTTTACTATACCTTTCCTGTGCTTTGGTTTCTCTTCTGCGTAGCGCCCACTTGGCTACGCTGTCATTGTGACTGGATGTTCCTTTTACATGTTCGGCGCACACGCGCGTTTACTCTCTCTCTCTCTCTCTCTCTCTCTCTCTTCCCTCTCTCTCTCTCTCTCTCTCTCTCTCTCTCTCTCTCTCACACACACACACACTACATCGCAAGTGATGTTCCCCACAGCAGGTCTAGGACCACCACTCCCAATCCCCGTCCCGCTTCCCCATCCCCACCCCCACCTCCCGCTCCCCTAATCCAACGCGAGAGGCAGATTTCTTCTTCTTCTTCTTTCTACAGATTTAATGCTGTAAAGCATTCTGTCAGCCAGACATTGATCGTCCAGAGAAGATAGTTTGAAAAGTCACACGCTCTCTAAACGTTAAGGAAGGCATGGCGGTTAGGGACCTCCGCGAGGAGTCATGTGGAAAACAAGGGGCAATCATGGTGCACTGACTCACTGCACGGGGTCCCATCTTCCACAGGCAGCCCTCGGGCGGAGGAGGCGCGGGGCGAGCGACGACTGATTTCAGTATGGCACACAATTCGCGTCAAAAAAAAAAAAAAAGAAATGCCTGGTCATTCTTGTCTGACTTTGTGATAGTGTCTTTCTGTACGTCTCCAGCTGCTGATCTTTGGCCGTTCATTTGTATCTGTCTGTCTGTGTGTCTGTCTGGAAAAAAAATAAATGACTGGCCATTCTTGTCTGACTTTGTG
>CM031597.1:74833363-74840863 GCA_018398815.1 Conus ventricosus
ATGCAAAAGAATTGGGTTTGCTGAATGACAAAAGTTTTGTCATTGTCACTGACAACTGTTGCAATTGTCACTAGGATGTTTTCCGAGACCACTAGCTTCAAAATGCTCTGGCTACAAAATGAAAAATCGTGACATTGTAACTGAAAATCAAATCAAAGCGGATTTCAACATTACAATTTCACATTGTTTATGATAAAATTTGTTGGATGTGCATCATGTGGGATTCTGTCACACAAAAATCTTGCCTGTTTGAAGTAATCATAACATTCAAAGACTTCTAGACTCCGGGTGAAAACGCCATGCAGTCGGTGAGGTCGGGTCACTGTTAGCTACATAACAGCGTAGCCCACTTAGCGCCACAGTAGTTTCTGTCCTTTCTGTCTTAAAAGACCGTTAAGTCTCACCAGTCTCTGTCGCCATTAGTCGGTCCGTGGGAAATTAACGCCCTGCAGGCCGTAGGCCCTTAAGGACAAGATATACTCGCAGGCTGAAATCTGCATTCTTTGTGGCAGTTGTTGTTGGCAATAGTGGGTCTGGATCCGTGTGGGGGCCGTCGTCTGTCGCTGTCTCAGCTCTGGTTCCTCGTGAACTTGGGTTCACGTTCAGGTGTGGTCGGCCGACGACGGGCGTCGGTATACTTCGCCTCTTTTCTCCTCAAAGGGCCTGTCTTTAGAGCAACCAGGCGCTCTTCTTCAAGCCCGGGTGGCGATGATCTTGTGCTGCATGAGGCCGCCTGAAGGGGTGAACAGAACGAAAGTCGCTGGAGCGCTGCACGAGTCCCCTCTATGATCCACACAGACAACGGCCAAGAGGGCAATGTTTCATGCCCAGCCCAAAGCATGGTATCGCCGGCCACGGTAATCGTAGTCAGGCAGCACTCCATCGCCGATCGCCCCATATCTCCAGGAGTCGTCTCTCGGCGACATAGGCTAGACCCGTTGTTACCCATACGGCTGGAAGTTTCGCTGCGCCGCCTGACACTGACCTCTCACATCAGTGTCTCTCAAAGGAGAGCTGCCACCTCTCCCTTGGTGTTCGCTGCTATGCCACCTCGCAGGGAACGGGGACGTCGCCAGCAGCACTGTTGCAGAACATTTAGCTCTCGGCGCAGAGGGCAAGCAGTGTTCACATACGTTGATACTTGTGCCACTATAGTCGTTGGCACAATCTCCAGCGTGGGGGTGCACGTCCCCGCCAGAATGCTGAAGCAGAGACAGTTCATCAGCTGGCAGTCATCTCCAGCTGTCAACACGGCGGGACAGCGCAACACTGTCAGTCCACTCTTTGACAGAAACCTGAGGAGACACACTTGGTACAACTCTGGAACAATGCAATGCACGTGAAGTCCAAAACCATGGGCTGATCTTCACTACCCCTGCTATCATAGAATATGCTGGTCAGAAAGAAAGATACTTCTGACACAAACATGCACTCCTCTCTCTCTCTCTCTCTCTCTCTCTCTCTCTCTCTCTCTCTCTCTCTCTCTCTCTCTCTCACACACACACACACACACACACAACACACATACACACATACACACTCTCTCTCTCTCTCTCTCTCTCTCCCTCACACACACACACACATACACACACATACACACACACACACACACACACACACACACACACTCTCTCTCTCTCTCTCTCTCTCTCTCTCCTCAAACGCACGGTTGCACGTGATGTCCGGATCTGTCTAGTTTCCGCCTACGTCAGCATAGCTGAGAACTATCTTGACATGAAGTCTCGCCATTCGTGCACACTGACGAGATCCATCTGTCCTACAGGCACCCACCACACCGAGCTACTACACCGAAGAACGGTGTCTCAGAATGGTGCCACATAGCACCGTTAACAGCATGGAGGTGGTTGGGAATGTAGCACCACATTTAGTACCATCAGGAACGCACGTGCCACCCACCTGTACAGGTAGGGTGAGCATAGCACGGAGGGACCGGAGGACGATAACTTCTTCCAGCAGCAACACACGTGTTTTAGGGATCTATCGGGATGTCAAACACCATCGGGGTGAGTGGCGAGAAGCGTAAGCGAGTACTGCGCAACCTTCTATAACAATCAAAACAGTGTTCTTTCCGTTTAGGCCGTGGATGCGTTTAAGGACGTGACACATTTTTCCGATGCTCGCACATCGTGCGCCGCCACTGTTGCTCTTGTTGTTGTTGTTGTTGTTGTTTTTGTTGTTGTTGTTGCTGTTGTTGTTGCTGCTGCTGCTCTTTCTTATATTTAAGTTTCTAGAGCCGACGTCGTGAACAAAGGAACTTCAGCTTGTGCCTCCAGCAGAGACTAGAGCCTTCCGTCCACTGAGGTCGTCAGCATCACGACCAGAGAAAGAATCAGGACAAAGCCTGGTTCCTTTTTAAGATACGCTCGTTTTATACAAGAATCAGCTTTTGCCTTTCACTTCTTTCTCATTTTGACTCAGAAGAGTAGTGCTGGTAGACTGGTCAGGTGACAGGAAACATGTTTCCACCGTGAGTACAGGACAGGAAACGTACTGCCACCGTGAGTACAGGACAGGTGACAGGAAACATATACTGCCACCGTGAGTACAGGTACTAGGTGACAGGAAACATACTGCCACCGTGAGTACAGGACAGGTGACAGGAAACATATACTGCCACCGTGAGTACAGGACAGGTGACAGGAAACATACTGCCACCGTGAGTACAGGACAGGTGACAGGAAACATACTGCCACCGTGAGTACAGGACAGGTGACAGGAAACATACTGCCACGTGAGTACAGGACAGGTGACAGGAAACGTAACATACTGCCACCGTGAGTACAGGACAGGTGACAGGAAACATACTGCCACCGTGAGTACAGGACAGGTGACAGGAAACATACTGCCACCGTGAGTACAGGACAGGTGACAGGAAACATACTGCCACCGTGAGTACAGGACAGGTGACAGGAAACATACTGCCACTGTGAGTACAGGACAGGTGACAGGAAACATACTGCCACCGTGAGTACAGGACAGGTGACAGGAAACATACTGCCACCGTGAGTACAGGACAGGTGACAACATACTGCCACCGTGAGTACAGGACAGGTGACAACATACTGCCACCGTGAGTGCAGGACAGGTGACAACATACTGCCACCGTGAGTACAGGTGACAGGTCCATGCAGGTCCCAGAGCACGCGACCCTTTATTACTCATCTATTGATAACAGATCTGTAATCTGTTCATCATACAACACGACTGGAGGCAGAGAGGGAAATCCAAAGAAAACGGGAAACTGTTTGTTTTGCTTTATTGTATGTTATAGGGCGCTGCATTGTGTATATCTTTATGCAGGCATGTAAGGTTAGTGCATGCATGCACAGTTTTACGTCTACAGTGTTTTTACAATTTTGTGTGTATTGTTTGCTTGTTTGCTTGTTTGCTTTCCTTTTTGCCGATTCTTTGATTTCATTTGTTCCTTAGATTTCTTTGGGCTTTTTTTTTCTTTCTCTTTTTCCCCCTCTCTCTGCAAGATACTGTAAAAGAAAAGACATAAAAAATGTTTGTTTGAAAAATAAAGGTCCTTGAGCACAGCCCATCTATCCAGCACTGCTTGCCTTCGGGACAAGAGGCAGTATCCGTGACTGAAATTCACCTCTGAAATCTGTTGCAAGGAATGCACTCTTTCCCCCCCCCCCCCCCCCCTCGCTCCCCCTCCCCTCCCTCCCCCCCTCCCCCCCCCCCTCCCCCCCCCCCCCCCCCCCCCCCCCCCCCCCCCCCCCCCCCCCCCCCCCCCATCAGAATCAGAAGTATAACCGCAACATTCGTGACCAAACGAACAGTGCGCACCTGCTGGGATATCTGAAACAACCATGAACTTCAGGAGCACTCTGACCTACAACACTGCCATAGAAAGATACGACACAGCGGATTTGTCCTGCTGTTTAACAGAGGATGTTGGGTTTTGAGAATGCGCAACAATTCCCACAGTTGTCAAAGCAACGATCTGCTGCTCTAAACAGAGGGATCAGAAAAGCATTTAAATTAAGGTTCACGTTGACAGTTACTGATGACATAGGTCCGCTGACATACGTTTTCCTCAAAATAAAAGGTTCTGAGTACATTTTCCATGTCAACTCAATTTATAGAATCAAAAAGCTTTTCGCATCTTATACTCCATGACTTTCCTATGATACTTCCTTCATTGTTGTTACATTGAAATTGTCCCTTTGTTTCATTTGTTTTCCTTTTCATGGCTCTTTAAACTGAACGAGACAGAGAAATTGCCATTCCCATGATGAAGGAGTGTTTGTGCACTCACGCCTGCCGCGAATTTTGGGTCCGATGGGCTCGAAGGTAATGACACTGTCAGTGTTACCCTGCCGCCCTGTATGTGTTGGAGATGACACTGTCAGTGTTACCCTGCCGCCCTGTATGTGTTGGAGATGACACTGTCAGTGTTACCCTGCCGCCCTGTATGTGTTGGAGAGGACATTGTCAGTGTTACCCTGCCGCCCTGTATGTGTTGGAGATGACATTGTCAGTGTTACCCTGCCGCCCTGTATGTGTTGGAGATGACACTGTCAGTATTACCCTGCCGCCCTGTATGTGTTGGAGATGACACTGTCAGTGTTATCCTGCCGCCCTGTATGTGTTGGAGATGACACTGTCAGTGTTACCCTGCCGCCCTGTATGTGTTGGAGATGACACTGTCAGTGTTACCCTGCCGCCCTGTATGTGTTGGAGATGACATTGTCAGTGTTACCCTGCCGCCCTGTATGTGTTGGAGATGACATTGTCAGCGCGCTGAGAAGTATTTCATCCCACGCAGTTCCTTAAGCGTTGCTGCCATGCTGATTCCACATTTTTGACCGTGTAATAAGATCTCAGCTTAGCATAATAGACGTGGATGTATCTGTTGGAAGGAAGATGAAAACAAAACTCCATGACTGAAAGAATCTGCACACAAAAACCTAACTTTAACATACCAGATTATATAAAGAAACACACACACACACACACACACACACACACACACACACACACACACACACACACACGTGCACGAACGCAAACACACACACACACACACACACACACACACACACACACACACACACACACATACACACACACACACACACACACACACACACACACACACACACACACACACATTCACACATACACATTCACACATAAACACACACACACACACACACACACACATTCACACATAAACACACGTGCGCGTGACGTTGACATGCATAGACTTATACACACCTTGTCGCATGCAGACAGGCACATGCATTTGCATGTAATGCACTCTCGTGTATTTTGGATGTCAGGTGTTTTACCATAAATGAAGGAGGGACACACACACACACACACACACACACACACACACACACACGCACACGCAAACACACACACACACACACGCACGCACGCACACACACACACACACACACACACACACACACACACACACACACACACACACACTCACACACACACACACACACACACACACACACACACACACACACACACACACACACATTCACACATAAACACACGTGCGCGTGACGTTGACATGCATAGACTTATACACACCTTGTCGCATGCAGACAGGCACATGCATTTGCATGTAATGCACTCTCGTGTATTTTGGATGTCAGGTGTTTTCCCATAAATGAAGGAGGGACACACACACACACACACACACACACACACACACACCACACACATTAAGATGTCAGCTGGTGGACACGTTCACTGTCATTAGCCGACACTTTATTATCGGCCACGTCACGAACGTCTTGTCATCACACGTACATCGTGACCTGTCAGGCGGTGATGCATTTCCGAGTGCTCCCACTCGAAATTTTGTCCATTTCGTTTTCTTCGTCACAGTCTGTGTGTGTGTGTGTGTGTGTGTGTGTGTGTGTGTGTGTGTGTGTGTGTGTGTGTGTGTGTGTGTGTGTGTGTGCGAGTGCGTGCGTGCGTACGTGCGTGCGTGTGTGCATGTGCGCGCGCGCGCGCGCGCGCGCGTGTGTGTGTGTGTGTGTGTGTGTGTGTGTGTGTGTGTTGTGTGTGTGTTTGTGTCTGTGTTTGTGTCTGTATGTGTCTGTATGTGTGACAATGATCACAATATAATAATGCTGTGTGTGTGTGTGTGTGTGTGTGTGTGTGTGTGTGTGTGTGTGTGTGTGTGTGTGTGTGTGTGTGAATAATCAAAATAAAATCACACTATCCTCTGGCCAATGCATTCCAGAGTTCGGTTCTTGGACCCATTCAGTCAATTGCCACCTTTTGTTCTTGACAGTGTTTCAGCATGCATGGCAGTATACTTACCGTTGCCTTTGATTATAGCCAGTGTACGTATTATGTAGCTTACTAACGTTACTATAACTTATAATGATTTCTGTTGTATTGCTCCACAACAGATTTCTCAGTGTGATATTTAGGATATTTTCCAAGGGAAAAGCACGTCACCATCGCTCAGCGCCGCACTACACTTTGTTCCCTGTCTATGCACAGTAGTATTCATTCATCGAAGAGGACTTTCGTACTTTCTTTGTCAACAGACATATATACATATCCATCCAGAGAGCACAGATGCATGGCCAATATAGACAAGTGAACATACAGTTAATTATATTACCAACTTCCATGGGTGTTTATTAATTTAGTGTGAAATAAAAAAAAATTAAAGAATAACCCAAATACATTGAGAAATGAAAACAGCGAATAAGTTTTTAAAAGTGAATGATGCAAATACAGATACCTGAAGACAGAACAAAGGCGGGAGGGCCCTTTCTCCGTACAGAAATAGATGAGGAGCACCTGACGTGACTTTTCGTTTGAAATTGTTAGTACTTGTGTGGATCAGACTCATGAGCTTCCCAGGTCACTCTTGCTTCTTAAGCGAGTTCAATATCTACTGGGACATATTTTCAGATAATGTCTGACTATAACATTTATTGATCTGTTTAAAAGCTGCACACAAACTAAGCACGCAGTGTTTTGTTTTCAAACCAACATCCTCTTTTTCGCTTGAAACATATCACTTTTAAAGCCTAAGGTGAGAATGACATGCAGTGTATTCAGAATCCCAACGCATTACCTTACGGGAAGAGCTTATGTATTTCACATTTTAGGATCAGCGCAAATTCTCTGAAGCAGTTTCTGATCGTAGTGTCCAAATTGTTTAAAAGAATATTTTTCACGTGTTTGGAAAATAATTATAACAGGCAAGTACTTTCAAGGGACAATATTTCCTGAAAGAAAATCTGCATCGGTTTGACAAATAAATAGAAAACAATATACCTTTTTCATGGCTCAGTTTACTGATGAAAGCAGGCACAAAAGGAATGTGCACAAGACACTTTTTGTAAACTTAAAAGTCCTCTCTGTTGTAGAAATTGTCCTTTAAAAAAAAAAAAGCTTTGCCAGAATCTAGTTCAGAAAATATACTTTCTGTAAACTTCAAAAGTTTTCCTCCTTTCACGAACTATCCTTTTGAAAAGA
>CM031597.1:74853363-74855863 GCA_018398815.1 Conus ventricosus
ATCATCATCATCATCATCATCATCACTCATCATCATCATCATCATCTTCATCATCATCATCATCATCTTCATCATCATCATCATCACCATCATATCATCCTCCTCCCTCCTCATCATCATCATACTCTTTCTCCTCAACATCATCAATGAATTTCGATGAAGAAACAAGAATCAGACCAGGATGGGGGTGCAAAAATGGGAATAAAGTCGCGTTTAAAGTGAACCAGCTAACCAACCATTCATTCAACTACCCTCACATCCCTCCTGCCAGGCATCTTCTAATATTTCAAACAGCCAACCAGCCTACCACGCAATTTTCCAACCATCCAACAAAGGACGACCCCCCCCCCCCCCCAAAAAAAAAAAAAAAAAAAAAAAATCAACAAACTAAAAAATGAACAGACGTACAGAGCAATCAACAAATAACAAAAGCATGCCCATTTCAAATAACAAGAAAACAAAGGAACAAATGGAAGAGACTGAAAAAATACTTGGAAGGTTCTGAAACACGAAGAGAAACAAACCAATGCAAGAAGCTCAACTGAGAGCAGGGGACGGAGAAGCAATACTTCAGCTTGTTATCTTTTTTATGTTATCAGAATTCTTTGCTTGACGATAAACAAAGGGAAATACTACAAGACATTGATGGTAAAAAAACTATCCACAGAACCGTTGATATTTGTGGTCGCATGGAAAATTAAGGAAACATCCATCAGTCTTGAAACTCTGTCTCTCTCTCTCTCTCTCTCTCTCTCTCTCTCTCTCTCTCTCTTCCTCTCTCTCTCTCTCTCTCTCTCTCTCTCTCTCTCTCTCCCTCTCCTCTCTCTCTCTCTCTCTCTCTCTCTCTTTCACACACACACACACACACACACACACACCACACACACACACACACCCCACCCCACACACACACACACACACACGCACGCAGGCACGCACGCAGGCACGCACGCACACACAACACCACACACACACACACACACACACACACACACACCACACACCACACACACACACACACACACACACACACACACATATATGTATATATACTGACTTCCATAAAAAAAAACGCGAAAAATTGAAAGGCTATTTTTCGGGTGAAAAGGCGTGAATATACAATATTGAACCATTGTGGCAAGTTGTTCGGGTCCAAGACTCACGTGCAGTGAAAAAATTGTGTGAGCAACACATCATTCCGGCATTGGAGGGTCAACAAAAATGGCAAAGTGGTTGCTGCATGTGAGGCACGTGCACACCATGCAGAGCAATGTTAACCAGCGACAAGTACGCAGGCATGCAGCCTTTATAAAGCCGCGCTACAAGGTTCAGATAACGACTTGCCGTCTGAGCGCTACAGAGATGCCAAGACTACGAGCAGAGGAACGCAATCGTGCCCTAGGCCATTTGGAGGCTGGTGTGGATGCCAGGCAGGTCGCCAACATCTTTAACGTCCACATCTCAACCATCTATCGTCTGCAGCACCGCATGCGAGTCACTGGTACCACTGATGATCGTCCCCGGCCAGGCCGTCCTCGGGTCACCACACGAAGAGAGGATCGCCATTTTGTTCGAACCCCATCTGCGGGACAGGCGGCAAACAGCCACTAACACTGCTCGACAGGTGCCTGGGAATCTCCAGCAACGAATCAGCCTCAACACTGTGCGGCGGCGTCTTCATGAGAATGGGCTGGCATGTAGGCGTCCTCACAGAGGTCCGGTACTGACACCAAGACACCGGCAGGACAGGCTGCAGTGGGCACAAGCCCGAATCAACTGGCGCAGGCAGCAGTGGGGACGCATACTGTTCTCAGATGAGAGCCGTTTTTGTATTGACATGGCTGATGGTCGTGTCAGAATATGGCGTCGACCTGGTGAACGCTATGCTGACTCCTGTGTGGTAGAGCGGAACCCCTGGGGAGGCCCGAACGTTATGATATGGGGTGCAATTGGCATTAACCACGCCATAGGACCAGTCATCTTTCAGAACATTGGTCCTGGTTGCGGACAGGGTGTCAATGCACAGCGCTACATCCACCAGGTGCTCAGACCCCATGTCGTTCCTTTTTTTGCGCAACACCCAAACTGGACATTCCAACAGGACAATGCAAGACCACGCACAGCCAGGGCCACCCAGCAATTTCTTCAGCATAACAACGTCAATGTGCTGCCCTGGCCATCCCTCAGTCCCGATTTAAACCCAATAGAACATTTTTGGGATGAACTTGGCAGACGGTTGGACCTCCTGCGTCCACGACCAGCAACAGCGGCTCCACCAGGCCATCGTCCATGTGTGGGCTGGTGTGCCAAGGGGACGCATCAGCCACCTGGTCCACTCAATGAGCCGCAGGTGTCAAGCAGTTGTCCATGCAAATGGTGGCCACACACGGTATTAGGACTTCAAGCTGGTTTGTCACGTGACCTTGGATTTTCCACACAAAGACATATTGCTGATGACATTTTCACACATTACCGGTGTAATGAATCAAATCACGTTGAA
>CM031597.1:74868363-74870863 GCA_018398815.1 Conus ventricosus
GGCCACTAAGAAACTAAAAAAAATAAGAAGAGCAAAACAAGCTACTTTTCTTGTAAAGTAAAAAAATTTAAAAAAATATCCCTAAAAAACAAGTGCGAGGGCCGTTTTGGAAAAAAAACCACAAGGGGCTAAAAAAACAACAAAATAATAAATTCCCAAGGGTAAGTACCGGCCCAAATTTCCAGAACTTACAGAGCGCCTGGTGTTGCAATGACTGCAAGAAATATTGAATTATAAACAAAGCTTGCTCTTATGTCTTAGATTGAAGAAATAGGGGGAGACACGCATTCATATCTGCAGTGGTAGATGATGATTCTGCCCAACTAACAGTATGTGCTTCAGTGGGCGAATGGGGAAAAATAAAATAAATGCTTCTCAAAATGAGCCTTCAGCAAGCTTATATTCTCCAAGGGGGAGACATCCTCCAATAGGGAGGGAAACTTACTAATATATAACTCCTGGTCATATACCGATATTTCGAAACTTGGTTGTTTCTCCTCAGTGACCGCGGAAAGTGGTAATTTGACTCCTCTGCCTTTTCAGTTTTAAGAAAAATGCAATCCCAGAAAAGGCTGGTGTGCAATACCGTGGTATGTTTGTTGAGTTTTCAAAAAAACCAACCAAAGGTGCCATCTAAGAAGCTAAAGAAAATCATGAAAGAGCAAAACAAGCTACATTTTCTTGTGAAAGTAAAAAAATATAAAAATATATCCTCTAAGACACAAGTGCTGATGGCCAGTTCTTGGAATGAATCCGCAAGGGACTAAAACAGAAAACTCAACAAACATACTATGGTATTGCACACCAGCCTTTTCTGGGATTGCATTTTTTCTTAAAACTGAAAAGGCAGAGGAGTCAAATTACCACTTTCCGCGGTCACTGAGGAGAAACAACCAAGTTTCGAAATATCAGTATATGACCAGGAGTTATATGTTAGTAAGTTTCCCTCCCTATTGGAGGATGTCTCCCCCTTGGAGAATATAAGCTTGCTGAAGGCTCATTTTGAGAAGCATTTATTTTATTTTTCCCCATTCGCCCACTCAAGCACATACTGTTAGTTGGGCAGAATCATCATCTACCACTGCAGATATGAATGCGTATCTCCCCCTATTTCTTCAATCTAAGACATAAGAGGAAGCTTTGTTTATAATTCAATATTTCTTGCAGTCATTGCAACACCAGGCTGCTCTGTAAGTTGCTGGAATGGTGCTCGGTACTTATCCTTGGAATTTATTAGTTTGTTGTATTTTAGTCCCTTGCGGATTCATTCCAAGAACTGGCCCTCAGCACTTGTGTCTTAGAGGATATCTTTTTTTATTTTTTACTTTTCACAAGAAAATGTAGCTTGTTTTGCTCTTTCATGATTTTCTTTAGCTTCTTAGATGGCACCTTTGGTTGGGTTTTTTGAAAACTCAACAAACATACTACGGTATTGCACACCAGCCTTTTCTGGGATTGCATTTTTCTTAAAACTGAAAAGGCAGAGGAGTCGAATTACCACTTTCCGCGGTCACTGAGGAGAAACAACCAAGTTTCGAAATATCGGTACATGACCAGGAGTTATATGTTAGTAAGTTTTCCTCCCTATTGGAGGATGTCTCCCCCTTGTAGAATATAAGCTTGCTGAAGGCTCATTTTGAGAAGCATTTATTTTATTTTTCCCCATTCGCCCACTAAAGCACATACTATTAGTTGGGCAGAATCATCATCAACCACTGCAGATATGATCGTATCTCCCCCTATTTCTTCAATCTAAGACATAAGAGCAAGCTTTGTTTATAATTCAATATTTTTTGCAGTCATTGCAACACCAGGCTGCTCTGTAAGTTGCTGGAATGGTGCTCGGTACTTATCCTTGGAATTTATTAGTTTGTTGTATATATATATATATATATATATATATATATATATATATTATATATGATTAGACTCAAAAGACCACTCAGAAGTCTAAAAATGCTCAACCAAAAAGGGAGCGACATAACAGTTTAAAATAGGATTTAAAAATGGATTACAAACTACCCTACAAACTTGTTTCGAGCAAGTGCTCTCCTCAGGGATCCTATTTTAAACTGTTATATATATATGCTCAAAAACCTAATTGACGCATCCAACAAAATGAAAATCAACACAGCAAAGAAGGGTGAAGAAAGGAAATCTTACAATTGCACCAGAAAAGAGCAGTGCCCACTAGACAATAAATGTCTTCACAACAACATTGTATACCAGGCTACTGTGACATCAGAAAATGAAAAAGAAACATACATAGGGATCACTGAAAACCACTTCAAAACCAGATATGCAAACCACAAACAGTCATTTAATAAAGAAAAATATAAAAACCAAACAGAACTGAGCAAATATATCTGGAAACTTAAAGACGCAAAAACAAGCTACAATATATCCTGGAAAATCATAAAAGAGCATCACCATACAGCAATGTTTCAAAAAGGTGCAACCTATGTTTAACTGAAAATGGTTAATACTATGCAAACCACAG
>CM031597.1:74875863-74883363 GCA_018398815.1 Conus ventricosus
TGTGTGTGTATGTGTGTATGTGTGTACGTGAGTGCATACAAGATGAACAACCAATAGGCAGGCGCACAAGGACAGAACAGATCCAAATTCTGAACTAAAAATCGGGACAAGCAAAAGTCTTTCTGTGTGTCTGGTGAGAGAAAAACATGTTCTGGCACTGCTCACTTCAATCACAAATATTCAATATTTTTTGTGTGGTCATCTGCTATGAGTTTTAAAAATTCACAGTGATCAAATAAAATCAAGAAATGGTAAGTATCAGAAAGAGAGAGAGAGAGAGAGAGAGAGAGAGAGAGAGAGAGAGAGAGAGAGAGAGAGACAGACAGACAGACAGACAGACAGACAGACAGACAGACAGACAGACTGACAGACAGACAGACAGACAAATAGACAGTCAGACGGAGAGATAGACAGTCAATCAAAGACCGAAAAACACACCTAAAGAGAGAGAGAGAGAGAGAGAGAGAGAGAGAGGGGAGAGAGAGAGAGAGGGAGAGAGAGAGAGAGAGAGAGAGAGGAGAGAGAGAGAGAGAGAGAGCGACAGAGACAGAGAGAGACAGTCCAGATAGACAGACTGAGACAGACAGAGAAAGAAGAGAAAGAGACAGATAGACAGACTGAGAAACAGACAGACAAAAAGACGACAGAGAGACGAGGGGGGGGGGGGAGGGGGACACAGAGAGAGAGAGAGAGAGAGAGAGAGAGAGAGAGAGAGAGAGAGAGAGAGATGATGAAAGGAAGACGGGTGGCGGTGGAGAATAACAGAGATGGTGTGGACGTGTGTAGTGTGGGAAGGAGGGGTGGGGTAATTCAATAAGCCTCGCTGTATTTTCAAGGTGTGACAGTGTTAGAATATTGATGAGGTTCCAGCTCCTTGGGTCAGCTAATTAGGATTGCGATCTCTGGCAGTGAGGACGAGGTAAAACCCACCATTCATCTGTACCACAAGGAAATGGCGCCGTGGTTCAAACGACGTGGTTCACGTGCTGCTGTGTACACATTCCAAGAACTGGCCCTCAGCACTTGCGTCTGAAGAGGTTATCTTTTTATATTTTCTACTTTCACAAGAAAAGGTAGCCTGTTTTGCTCTTTCATGATTTTCTTTTGCTTCTTAGATGGTACCTTTGGTTGGTTTTTTGAAAACTCAACAAACATACTACAGTATTGCGCACCAGCCTTTTTCTAGGATAGTATTCTTCTTAAAACCGAAAAGGCAGAGGAGTTAAGTTACCACTTTCCGCCGTCGCTGAGGAGAAACAATCAGGTTTCGAAATATCGGTATCTGACCAGGAGTTATATGTTAGTGAGTTTCCTCCCCATTGGAGATTGTCTCCCCATTGGAGACTATAAGCTTGCTGAAGGCTCATTTTGAGAAGCATTTATTATTCCCATTCACCCACTCAAGCACATACTGTTAGTTAGGCAGAATTATCTACCACTGCAGATATGTATGCTTATCTCCCCCTATTTTTTTCAATCTAAGACATAAATATATATATATATATATATATATATATATATATATATATATATATATATATATATATATCACGAACAGTATAAAAATGTTCTTTAAAAATCCAAAAGAGCTCAACCGTCTAGGGAGCAACATCTGTTAAAAATATTTCTAAAATGAAGTGCTAAAATCAACAAGCTTGTTTCGAGGCTCGAAACAAGCTTGTTGATTTTAGCACTTAATTTAAAAATATTTTTAACAATATATATATATATATATATATATATATATATATATATATATATATATATATATATATATATATATATGTATATATATGTGTGTGTGTGTGTGTGTGTGTGTGTGTGTGTGTGTGTGTGTGTGTGTTTTTGCTTTTGTTTGATAAATCTATACATTTCAATAAGCAAAGTGATTTTTGTTAACCCAGAGAAGATAATGTTCTTTACGTCACATATCTGGTTGAGTAAAGAAGAAACAGCACTTTGAGATAGATAGGCAGACAGATGTTCAAAAAGACAGACACACATTTGAAGAAGCGAGCATGAGGACAGGGACAATTCAGAGACATAAACAGGGACAGACGATCTATATTCATCCAGACGTGTTCTAATTAAGTGGTTGAGTCCCAGCTTTTGGGTTATGTTTCCTTTTCTTGTGGTCCCCATTTTGTACACACTTGAAGGATTTCCTATCGCATCAAATTGAAAACTTCATATTCTGTGTAAATCCTGTTTACTTACAAGCAAAAGACTTAGGCAATCTTTACGGGATTGAATTTTTATTTTAATTTGTTCAAAGTTATTGCTTTTGTTGTGGTTATTTCTCTCTTCCACACACAACCACAGCTACATTCCTCCCGTCACAGCCTCGATTTCTGCAGTCCACAGGAACATAACAATATCAGGTGATCTTGAGTAATGCTCCTTCAAGTTTTTTCAAGGGGACAACTTGCAATGTGTGTTCTTTAATGCATGTTGCACGATCGATCTATTGTCAGATCCAAAAGACTAGCACTCAAGCAAATGCATAAAGTCTAATGGAAAAGTTGAGAAAGAACAACCCTATGTGAGATTCAACTAGGGACTCAGATTACTTTAAACTGGGGACTCAGGTTTCTTCTCTGCAGCTCAGGTCAGTTTATTATCCGCTGGGAACATTTTCAGAACGTGCTCTCACGTGTCATATATTGATATGTTTAAGATCTCCACACAGAGTGGAGCGCAGTTGGTTTTGTTTTCAGATCATCATCCTCTCTTCTGCTTTAAACGTGTCACTTTCGAAGCCTGGGATTAGAGTGGCCTTAAGTGTCTTCTAAACCACATTACAAACTTTATGGGAAGACATTGCTCGTATTAATTCTCTGCAGCAGTTTCTGATTGTGGTGTCCAAACTGTTTTAAAAAATATTTTAGTGTGTTTATAGATAATGATTACAAAAGCTAAGTACTTTAAAGAGGTTAGATTTCCTAAAACAGTCTACCTTTTTCTTAGCTCGGTTTTTTATCTGGTTACTAGAAGGAAGGTAAAAGCGACTGTTAACAAAATACGTTTTTTGTAAACTTAAAAGACGTCCTCGTTATTGCATATACCATTTTTTGACAAAGATTGTAGCTTGAACCTAGATATGAAAACAAAAACACTTGGAATAGTATCTGATATGAGAGTTTCTCCATCAAGGAGCACCGGCGGGAGATTTTGAAACAAACATGACACAGAGGACCATCAATTACAGATCATTCGATTCATGTCTCAGAAATGAAGCCATAAGTACAGGGAAGACTGAGATAAAAGGGCTTTTCGTGGACAAGAGAATGTATTCTGTCAACCTGTGAGATACTGCGTCCATGAAAAGTAAAGAGCACAATTGTACAGATAGTACCGAGGTACATTGCCCGTCAGTCATCGAGGATACCTCAGGCGAGCTGCTGACAGAAAGCTCCGCTGTTTTGAACAGATGGACACAGTACTGCCAAGAACTTTACAACTACCCTATACAGCCAGACGACAGTCTGTTTGAAGGGGACTCAACACCATCAAGGGAATCCTCACCACTACCAGTGATGAGAGAAGAAGTGGAAGAAGCCATCGGCAGCCTTCCGGCAGGGAAATCACCTGGAGCAGACAATATTCCAGCAGAGCTGCTACAACATGGAGGGAAGGAATTGGTCACTCTAGTAACATCGATTTGTCAGAAGATCTGGGAGACAAAACAGTGGCCCACAGAATGGACTCAATCACTCATCATCCCCCTGCCCAAAAAGGGAAATCTACGCCAATGCCAGAACTACAGAACAATAAGTCTCATTAGCCACACCAGTAAAATCATGCTCAGAGTCATCTTGAATCGACTGAAGAAAGAGGCGGAAGAACACCTGGCGGAAGAACAAGCTGGATTCAGGGCAGGCAGAAGCACAGTAGAACAGATCTTCACCTGCCGGACACTGATGGAGAAACATCTGCAACATCAGAGAGACCTGTTCCACAACTTCATTGACTTTAGGAAAGCGTTTGACAGGGTGTGGCACAAGGGTCTGTGGCAAGTGCTCAGAAAGTTTGGCATAGAGGAGGGTCTCGTCCAAACCATCCAGGCGCTGTATAACACCGCCAGCAGCGCAGTACTCCTCAACAACCAGATAGGGGACTACTTCAAGACCACAGTTGGAGTCCGTCAAGGCTGCCTGCTATCTCCCGTACTGTTCAATCTCTTCCTGGAAAATATCATGCGTGAAACCCTCCATGACTTCCACTCCACTGTCTCCATCGGAGGAAGAATCATCAATAATCTGAGGTTCGCAGATGACATCGACCTGATGGGAGGCAGCAACGAAGAACTACAAGACCTGACAAAGAGACTGGAAGAAAGGGCAGGTGCATATGGAATGGAAGTGAGCACAGAAAAAAGCAAAGTCCTGGTCAACAGCACAACCAACACCCATGCTGAAATCTACATGAACGGGACAACAGCTTGAAGAAGTGGGCGCTTTCAAATACCTTGGCGCCACTCTCACCAAAGACGGTCGCTCTACAACAGAAATCAAGACCAGACTAGCGATCGCAACAGCAGCAATGGCAAGCTAAACAAGATCTGGAAGAGCAGGGAGATCAGCTTTCCTACAAAGATGAAGCTGTACAAGTCCCTGGTGCTGTCCATCCTGCTGTATGGCTGCGAAAGCTGGACCATGACAGCAGAGACCACCAAGAGAATCCAGACGTTTGAAACTAAATGCTTCAGGCGCTTGCTCGGGATCTCTTGGCAAGACCGGAAGACAAACGACCTTGTGAGGAGCCAAATAACATCACTTGCAGGCCCCAAGAACCCCTCTTGGCAACAGTCAAGAAGAGGAAGCTGTCGTGGTTCGGGCATGTCATACGCCACAATTCACTGCCCAAAACAGTCATCCAGGGCACGCTGGAAGGCGGCAGACGAAGGGGACGACAAGCCAAATGCTGGATGGACAACATCAAAGAATGGACCAGGATGGATGGCCCTACGCTGATGCGACAGGCAGAGGACAGGGCCGGATGGCGGTGCCTGGCTTCGAGAGTGTCTCTCATCTCTCCTCTACGCCCATCATGGGCAAGAGAATGATGATGATGATGACATTGCCCAGCCTATTAATGGGCAGCTGTTAATTCACCAAGGGGGCTACAATCACATCGTTACTTCCTGGTTGCAGGGTCAAAGGCAAGTGTGTGTGTGTGTGTGTATGTGTGTGTGTGTGTGTGCGTGCGTGCGTGCGTGCGTGCGTGGGTGGGTGCGTGCGTGCGTGCGTGCGTGCGTGCGTGCGTGCGTGCGTGCATGTATGTGTGTGTGTGTGTGTGTGTGTGTGTGTGTGTGTGTGTGTGTGTGTGTGTGTGTGTGTGTGTGTGTGGTGTGTGTGTGTGTGTGTGTGTGTGTGGTGTGTGTGTGTGTGTGTGTGTGTGTGTGTGTGTGTGTGTGTGTGTGTAAGACAGTTTAGTGCGATGTAGCGGTGAATGATAAGAAACAGAGATAACGAAACGCTTGGGGTTTTGTTTGCTCACTTGAACAGGGCACTTCAGTCTGACTACATTTATTCCAGAAAGAATGAGTAAAAAGCTCAAGACAGTCAGGTCCAACTGAATCCAGATGATTGGATAGCTTCCCAGTCTGAAGACACTTGCTGCAAATGTTCATCACAAAGACGATTTATACATGGTCTGACTCATAATAACAGCTTTCAGCGTCAATCTACGTGTGCGTGTTCACATAGCTGATCACCAGCTCCATCTGTATTTCAGAGAAGAGACAGACACAGAGAGAAACACGTGCGCGTGAACACACACACACACACACACACACACACACACACACACACACACACACACACACACACACACACACACACATACACAGAGAGAGAGAGAGGGGGGGCAAAAGTGGAGCAGTGTGTTATGCCTGCCAGCAGAACTGAGGCTGAAAACAATCAAACCATGAGAGGCTCAAACAGAAGGCTCAGTGGCTGACGTTGTTTGCAGTTTCACCATCTCCACTTCCTTCTGTTTGCTAATTAGGTCTGAGATCCCAGACAGGGAGAACGAGGTGAAATCCACTATCTGCCTTCACAACAACCAACTGAAGCTCCAGGGTTGCAATGTTTGTGTCCATTTCACGTCACTCTCTCATCTTCTCTCCAAATCCTGAGTTTCTAATGATCGAAAGACAACAAAACTGATCTAAACCTTCCAGATGTGAACAATCTCAGTGGATAAAATGAGGAAAAAAAGGGTGAAATGCGTGTTTCCGCTCGCGCATGAGTGTGCTTGTGCGCACTCAGGGACGCACGCACGCACGCACACACATACACACACACACACACACACACACACACACACACACACACACACACACACACACACACACACACACAACACACACACATGCACACAAACACGCATACACAACACACAGACACCCACCCACACACACACACACACATACACAAACACACACACACACGCACGCATGCACGCACGCACACACGCACACACATACAGACATGTGCACAACCACACAAATACGCGCAAACGCACACACACACACACACACACACACACACACACACACACACACACACACACACACACACACACACACACACACACACCACACACACACACACACACACCACACACAAACGCAACACACACTCATATACATGCGCATGTATACACACACGTGCGCGCGCACACACATTAACATATGCAAAAACTCCTCTCATTCATGCACACACACACACACACACACACACACACACACAACACACACACACACACACACACACACACACACACACACACACACACACAACGCACGCACTCACGCACGCCTCACGCACACACACATGCACACGCACACACACATACACACACATACACGCACGCGCACACACACACACACACACACACACACACACACACACACACACACACACACACACACACACACACACACACACACACACACACACACACACACACACACACACGCATGCATGCATGCATGCATGTAAGTTCTCACACATCCACATACACATTGAACAGAAGAGAGACAGAGAGACGGAGAGAGACAGAGACAGAGTCAGAGTCAGAGACAGACAGGCAGACAGACATTCCGACAGACAGCGACAGAGAGAGTGAGAACATCTCCCAGCAGTCATCAGACAAAAAGCGCCAAGATGGGAGAAAGCCCACATAAGCCTGAGGCCCCAAAGCCAAGCCATTAGAAACACAAATGAGGGACAGGCACGCCATGAAGACAGCAGCTTTTGTTTTGCCCTTCTCCACCCTACACTTCCTACCCTCTCTTCCACTCCTCCCTTCCCGCTCCTGCCTCATCTGATTCCTCCCAGCGGCATAGGGCCAGCCCGCCAGCTAGGATGATGCTTGTCTGGGGAGAAAGTCTCGAGCAAGCTGCTACCTAATTGGAACCACACAACGGAAAATAGCTGTCACCGCCTGTATTCCCACTGAATGGATAATTCCCCTGAGAAGCTGTAACAGGGA
>CM031597.1:74888363-74890863 GCA_018398815.1 Conus ventricosus
TCAGTCGTGACAAGCTCCTAGCATAACTTCATCAGTCTTCAAAATCCCTCGAAGTCGGAGTGTGGCTGCCCACGTGGCGGGGTAATCAAGAACGGTCACACACGTAATGTTCTCATCCCCAGCTGATGCACTTGTATCATAGTGTTCAAGTAGTTCGGCTGTTTGGATTATCCCTGGGGGTTTTCAGCCAGGGTACGCCAACAACAAAATATAGAGATGTGGGAGGATGGGAAGGGAAGGAGAGACAGAGAGACATCACCAGCATTGATCAGGCAAGAAAGCAGCAAAACTGGGAGTCCTGAACATGTTTTTCTTCGTGACATTATTAACTACATTGCTAGCTCCATCAGTCCACTGCTTAGAATATAGATCTCTGACAGGAGGCCCAGGTAGAAAGCATCATCTGTCTTAATTCCACAGTCCCAAAGCCTCTGTGTTTTGATGTTTGTGTCTGTCTCATTTGCACTCCAGGTCTCATATCCAGTTCTGGTTTTTTTTCTCAAGGTTTGAAACGTAAAAACAGCACTGAACATTTCAGACGTATACAATGTTGGTGGATGAAAGAGGACAAAAGGATAAGCATATATCAGTGAGAGCGTACCTTGACACATGCAAAGACAAACAGACACGCACACACATATATACACACACACACACCTGCATGCAAACTCTCACACATGCACACGTAACAGCAGAGAGAGAGGGGGACACACACACTAACACACACACACACACACATACACACACACACACACACACACACACACACACACACACACACACACACACACACACACACACACACACAATATAGAGAGAGAGAGAGAGAGAGAGAGAGAGAGAGAGAGAGAGAAGAGAGAGAGAGAGAGAGAGAGAGAGAGAGAGAGAATGCGAATGCGAATGCGAATGTTTATTCAGATTTTAGGCCTAGGCCCCTACCTGAAGGGGATGGTCGTTCACCGACTCATATAATACATACATATATATATATATATATATAATATATATATATATATATATATATATATATATATATATATATATATACATATATATATATATATATATATATATATATATATTATATATATATATATACATACATATCATGGAATTTAGACACTGGTCATAAAGCATTTGTCATGTACTAAACAAAAATAAAGTAAAGCAAAACAATGCAAAACAGAGAAAAAAAATGTCATTGGTCTGTGGTCCATCAATAGCACTTTTTTATGTTGAAGCAATACACAAACGTTTTAAAGCTTTATAAGTGAATTGTGCTACATTAGATAATACACACTCATTTCTACATGCCATAAGTAGATTAAACCTGAACTGACATGGGTCATTATAAAACTTGGGCTGAATATATCTTATCCTCAAATCATGAAGAACAGGGCAACACAGAATAATATGAATGGCATCTTCCTTAGAAACATGACACAAGCGACACATAACTTCATCTGCTTTTCCACTGTATCTAAATCGGTGGCTGGCTATATCTGACACACCAAATCTTAGTTTTGTTAGAGCACTTTTAACATATCTATTCATAGCAATGTCAACATACGGTTCCACAAGATGTGTTGTCTTAAATGCCCTATATTCAGGAAATCGGTCGCTGGTGTGCATGTGACTATGCCAGTCTTGCCACCTACAATCAATGATCCTTTGTTTAAAGCATTAATAAAGGCTGCAATATTTTCGACACCTTGGTTATCCCATACAAAAGCAAAACCATTAGAATATAGGCACTTACGAACATTTGTGGCCCACGTCTTCTTCCATTAATATCAAGATCATATAACACTTTATACGCTTTAAATGGTAACTTGTAATTTTCCATCCTTGTCAATTTTAGCCAGTAACTGATGCATTTAACGTATGGGTTTAAATAGATAGGATATCTCCCTATTTCTCCATATACCAAATCATTAGGAGTGCGACTGTCGACGTTCAAAAAGCGTTTCATGGCAAACAAATGCAGCTTTCAATAACATTGCTTCTTTCGAAAGCCCATATTTCAGCCCCATATTGTAAAATTGATTGAACTTGTGAATCAAATAACTTTTAAATATATTAAACGAACTACAGTCAAGTTTATGCATTACCTTAAGTATAATTAGAACAGCTCTTTTTGCTCTGTTAACTATATCTCTACATGCATAGGTAAAACTCAGTCTGGTTGAAAAGAATATACCCAGATACCTATATACATTTACTACTTTTACTGGCTCATTTCCATACATCCAGTGTTCATGTCTAGCCAGATATCCACCCTTGCGAAAAACAATGATATTTGTTTTCTCCATATTCACGTTTAGCTCCAGTCTCATTGCAGCTGCATACAAACTATTCAACTGTCTTTGTAGGCCAACAACTGATATTGATAACAAGATAATATCATCCGCAAAAAGTAATATGAACAATTCTATCAAATCAAAGGACACACCATGTTTGCCATTTTCTATAATTTCTAGTGCAAGTTCGTTGACGAACA
>CM031597.1:74903363-74905863 GCA_018398815.1 Conus ventricosus
GCTGGGCAAGGTAAGTTACCTGGTCTTCAGTGGAGTGGTTGCTTCTGAAGGCTGCCTGCTCGGACTGATGTGGTTCTTTTCCTCCAGGTGCCACATGAGTCTGGTGTTGATCATGCGTTCCAGCAGTTTGCCAACCGCAACTCAGGAGGCTAATTGGCCTGTACTATCAGCTTTGGACTTCTCCTTGCCTTTTTTGTGGACAGGTACCATGGGAGCTTCCTTCCATATCTGAGGCACAATTCCTGACTTCCAGCTTTCATTATACAGCTGCAAAAGCTTTTTCTTTGCCTTTGGGCCGAGATGGAGGAGCATTTCATTGGTGATCTGATCCACACCTGGGGCCTTCTTTTTTTTCAGAATAGCATAGCTTCTTGTAGTTCTCTCGAGGGGAAGGGCTGGTTTATCTCTGTTCACCTTCATGGCCAGTGAAAGTGTCCCAGTGCTTCTCGGACTTCTTTTGTCCTGACTGCCGTAACTTCCAGGTCGCTATTGTCTGCATACTGTTGCATGAGCTCGTCTGCAGCTTGCTTTCCTGTCTTCATCTGGCCATCTTTCAAGAGAGTGATGGATGAGCTTCTGCTGTCCTCATCGTTTAGGGCTTTTGCAAGTCTCCAGAGTTTCTGGCCTTCTTTTGTCCAGGTTTAACTCCTCTGTTTTTTCCACCCAGCTTCTTCTTGCTTCTTGGTTAAGCGTTCTTCTGTGCTTAGCTGTAGCTTCCTTTAAAGCGATGTTATTTTTATTTATGGGATCTTCCTCAACCTTTTCCCTGGCATCTTGGACATCATCTTCCTGTTGTTGGAGCTCTTCCGTCCAATATGGTCGGGAGTTTCTTGCGAGCTCCTCGAGGTATTGATTCCCTGGCAGCTTTCAGGATGTTTGGTTCAGAGTCCTCACTTTCTTGTTCAGGTGCACCCGCTTGTCCCTGATCCCATCAGCAAGCTGGTCTGTGAGGGGGCAAATTTCTCCCAGTTTGCTCTTTTAAAATTCCATCTTGGGAAAGCCTTTGCCTGATGTGGTTTGAAGTTCATGTCGATGGAGATTTTTACTGGTCTGTGGTCGCTTCCTCCGAGTTGTTCTAGTACCATTCGTGTGGATTTCCGGCTGACTTCATTTGTCCCCGAAGGCAAGGTCCGGAGTTGTGGAGGTTAGCCATCTTCTCGAGAAGAATGTCGGCGTATCATCCGGGTCGTTCAGGAGAAGAAGGTTTTTCTCAATCTGCCAATCCTCCACCTCCTCTCCTCGTCGGTCGGATTCTGGGTATCCCCATGCTTCGGAGTGACTGTTGAAGTCACCAACGATCAGGCATAGCTCTTCTGGAGATAACCATGTGGTCCAGGGACAATTCTTTTCTTGAGGGCAGTAGACATTGATGATTTTCAACTGCCGGTTGTCGACCTTGATGTTTACCCCATGGATCTCGGCCTGGCCGTTGGTGTTTATGGCGAACCCTGCGCGGGGATGCGTTTTTTACGAGGATGGCCACTCCACCTTTTGCTCTTCCCTCCTGTCCTGTCTGTAGACTTGATAGCCTCGGACACTGAATCTCTGTGATTCCTTGAGAAAAAGTTTCCTGCAAACAGGCGATGTGGATGTCCTCCTTCTGTAGTCTCTGTGCTAGTGGGAGTTTCTTTTGTAAGCCCCTTCTGCATTCCAGTGCAGAATGTTGATGGGCTTTGGCTCCATGTTCTTCTTTTGGCCAGTAGCATTTGCCCTCGATCCACACCTCCTGGTCGTCCCAGGCGTGGGGAGGTGACCTCCGGTAGTCTAAGGGTGGACCCCGTTGAGGCGCGGGGCCCGGCACTCTCCCTCCCCGGCGGGACTTCAGAGGGCGAGCACCATCTCGAGAATTCGTGGCGTATGTCCATCATGTGGTGTAGATGCGTGATGCAGTTGTTAGGCACGCGTTGGTCCTGCATCTCCGGCTTCAGCCAAAAGGGCATTATTCGGGGCCCCTCCCCTAGATCCGTCGTTTTAGCCTGGGGGCGCAAGCTGCCCAGTTTACAGGGGGACCTCGTGGAGGATGTGATAATGGATCACGCACAACGGTCTTTCGGATGGGGGTGCTATGCTAGCCCGGAGGACTTCTACCACAGTGGATGCCTCACGTAGACCCCAGCCCCCGCACCGGCCGCGCCGCATACAGCCCGCAACAATGCGCCCCCCACGCCATCCGAGACCGCCCCCATTCACATGGAAAGCAACAACAATAACACAGACAGGCACACACGCACGAGCCGCACACAGCACCACGGCATAAAGACACAGAATCCTAGGCTAGGGTGATACAGGGGAGCACCTGAGGGTGCACCACTGCCCGCATCACCTTCGTTCCCATCCGACTGGAGATTTTAACCTCCTCCCCGCACCCGAAGGTGCCCAAGGATAACCCTTGGCCCGCGGTTTTCTATCATTTACTTCATTATTTTGGTGGAAGCAGTCTGTCTCAAACCTGTATCCTCCATGCTAACCTCTCTCTCTCTCATCCTCTCTCTCTCTCCTC
>CM031597.1:74910863-74913363 GCA_018398815.1 Conus ventricosus
TAGAAGCTACAACGGTATATGAAAGAAGGAATTCTGTCAAATTTCCTGTCATACATACATGTGATTGTAGACATCTAGCTTTAACCATAATGTTCGCACCAGAATGCTATCATTAGATGAAAAACAAAGAAAATGAGAAAAGTAGGGGTTGGGAGCTGGGCTATGTGAAGGAGGAAAAGTGATAGATAGGGAGGGAGGCTTCAAATAGGAACAATGTATTCGATATTTAAGTATAGGTAAAGAACATTGTAGTGTATTAAAAAGTAGTCATTTGACAAGGTTTGGAAGTTGCATTGGAGCACCTGACAAAGCCTCTTTCAACCATGTCACTGATTTCATTATGTGACGATAGGCAATGGACCTTTCATTACCTGTAACCCAACAACGGCGAAGATGAAAACTACCTGAAGAATTCCAAGAATTTGTAAAGAAAAGCATGAACGAAAGAACCCGCTGAGGGAAATTTAACGTGCCAGCGAAATAAGATTTCAAATGGAGTGACTGAAGGCGGCGAACGAAGCAAGATCAGGAATAGAGTTTTAGAACTTACCGCCAATGACATTGACAAACAAAGCACAAGACAAGACACGATGCATTTCAACCACTTGGGTCTTCTCAGGCGAAAAAAAATCACATTTAACATGTGTGACAGTACAAACTACGAAAAACAAAAAAAGGGAATGAAAAATGACTTATCCGTAATTCTCCATGAAGGCGGAAATGACATGAGGCCGGGGGGATTATGGGAGAGGAAACAGAGGGGGGGGGGGGGGGGGGGGGGGGGTGCGTCAGGGGAGGTGTGTGTGTGTGATATGATAGGGTTGTGTGTCTAGTTTATTAGGATGGTATGATATCTTTGTGATGGTTTGTGGTAATGGTGGATAGATAATGATGAAAAAAAAAAAAAAAAAAAAAAAAAAAAGGGAGAAGAAAGGTGTGTGGTGTGTGGGGGGGGGGGGGGGGGGGGATTTAAGGGGAAGGATCAAAACAAAATTAAGATTAGATAGATGGAGGGTTGCTGTAACTACTGTATGAAGTGAGTGAAGAGGATGTGTGGTGGTGTATGTAAGTGTGTGTGAGTATGTGTGTGTGTATGTGTGTGTGTTGGTAGGGATATTGCCAACTGATGTGGAAGAGGTGGGTATTTGTGTTTGGTTATTGTTGGATATTGATGCCTTGGGGGTGTAGTGTGCCCAGGGTTGGAAATGAGATGGGATTCTTGTGCAAAAAAAGGGGAATGAAAAATCCCCTTGTGCAAAAAAAGGGGAATGAAAAACACACACACAACCTTTCTTCTCCCTTTTTTTTTTTTTTTTTTTTTTTTTCATCATTAAACTATCCACCATTACCACAACCATCACAAAGAATCCCATCTCATTTCACTGGCACACTACACCCCCAAGGCATCAATATCCAACAATAACCAAACACACATACCCACCTCTTCCACATCAGTTGGCAATATCCCCTACCAACACACACACACATACACACACACATACACACACACTTACATACACCACCACCACATCCTCTTCACTCACTTCATACAGTAGTTACAGCAACCCTCCATCTATCTAATCTTAATTTTGTTTTGATCCTTCCCCTTAATCATCCCCCCCCCCCCCCCCCCACACACACACACACACACCTTCTTCTCCCTTTTTTTTTTTTTTTTTTTTTTTCATCATTATCTATCCACCATTACCACAACATCACAAGATAATACCATCCTAATAAACTAGACACACAACCCTATCATATCACACACACACACCTACCCTGACGCAACCCTCCCCCCCCTCCCCCCCCCCCTCTGTTTCATCTCCCATAATCCCCCGGCCTCATCATTTCCGCCTTCATGGAAATTACGGATAAGTCATTTTTCATTCCCCTTTTTTGTTTTTCGTAGTTTGTACTGTCCCACATGTTAATGTGAATTAAATTTTTTCGCCTGATGAAGACCCCCAAGTGGTTGAAATGCATCGTGTCTTGTCTTGTGCTTTGTTTGTCAATGTCATTGGCGGTAAGTTCTAAAACTCTATTCCTGATCCAGCGAAATAAGGTTAAAAACCTTATAAGTAATTATCCAACCCACAAAACCCGCTGACGGATTAACGTGCCAGCGAAATAAGGTTAAAAACCTATAAGTAATTATCCAACCCACAAAAAAGGCAAACAAGTACAAAAACTTAAAGGAACACAGTCAAACAAACACACAATATGGAAATTAACTACATCCTCCCCTCTCCCTTCCTCATCTTCCCTACCCCCCCCCCCCCACCACCACCACACACGTCTCCACCACCAACCCCAACTTTCCATTTCGATCCCCGTCCCAGCCCAACCTACCAGCAAATTCCAAGATTACGTCAATTTGAAAATAACCGAGAAAACAAACAAACAAACAAACAAACACGATAATAGCTGAAAAACCTAACTTGCAAGCTTCACAAAAAGCAGCTAAATCTTCTGCCGCCTCGCAAAACCGCTGTCACCC
>CM031597.1:74918363-74920007 GCA_018398815.1 Conus ventricosus
AATTTGTTTATTGTGTATTTTTGTGTTGCACACGTAAAATAGAGGAAGTGCTGAACAAATCTGTTCGGAGATCTATTTTTCTTCGGACAAAAAGTATAATGTTAGTTTCCAGCGGAGCAACACAGAGCAAAATTAACCGAAGATGTTTGATTTAAAATGAACTAGCTTAATATCAACCAGTGCTACCCCACAGGGATTTCATGTTTATATTCGTAGCTCTTTGGTCAGATGCGCATCGCTCTTTCAGTCCTTTGGTGTTCTGTATTTCATGTACTGTACAATTTGTTTCTGTACGTCAAACGCGCGCGCGCTCACGCACCACGCACGCACGCACGCACCATGCACGCACGCACGCACGCACGCACGCACGCACGCACGCACGCACGCACACACACACACACACACACACATACACACACACACACACACACACACACACACACACACACACACACACACACACACACAATCATAAAATCAAGCGTAGAGCAGCCATCTTCATCATCTTCATCCTCTCATCGATCAGCATGAAAAAAAGGGTATTAAATTCTGTAGCTCTTCGTGCCCTGCTCTCATGGCGACCTTTGTTTCCATTTTCATCTCAATGTCAAAGTCCTTGATGAGTTCGTGTTGAGGTCGTAAGTAACAGTGACTTTATAGGGAGAGTCGTTGGATGGACGCGGTGGCACCCGCAAGAGGGCAGTGCTCACTCGATTCAGCAATTACTGTCGTCAGCAGGGGGTTTAGTAGGTGGTGTCCTGAGTATATTGGATCAGCACTGACACCAATGAACGCACCCAAGTGAGCCGGCGGCAGTGCAGTGTCTCCTCTCTGATGGATCACCTCACGATGCCTTGACATTGATTCTTCATGTGGGTTGCCGGTGCCGAGGTTGCAACGGGACGAGCCGGGTATGACTGTGGACAGAGAGCCAGAACTAGAGGCGTGGAGGGTAATGCCACTGGATTGGCACAGAACATGAGACAGCAACAAACAGACAAAAAGGGATCCTTCTCCCCCTCTCCCCCCCCCCCCCCCCGACACACACACACCACACACACGCACTCACCCACCCACCGACACATACACCACACACATGCACATACACACACACACATACACATAGTACCATCCTGAATAAGCACAAGAAACATAGAGACTGGATGTGCAGCTGGTGTTTTGTTTTTTCTCTCTCCCCCTCCTTTTTTGTGCTTTCTTCTTGACTTTGTCTCTAACTTGCTTCTCTTTATGACTTGCTTCCAGGCTTATTTTTTGACCAACTGTCTGACTTTGTAACTGTTCTGGATGACTTTCAGACTCACTGTCTTGTCTGATTGATTAAATACAGTGTTTCTTACCGTCACGGAAAGGACAACGTGCTGAAAGCAGCTTCACGATCAAGAAAATGAACATCTATGTTAATAAAACAAATGAACCAACGAACTTAAGCCAACAGACGATTGTATAATCGATAGAAAAATATGCAAGCAGACAAAGCGACGCAGAAAGACATCTTAAAGCTTTCAAATTTATTAATCCCTTGAATTTTTCCTAAATTTCATGAACAGATGTCAGCCAGATACGTTTGCACCAGCTAAACCATATCTGCAACGCGATGGTGAGAGAGAAATAAACGAAGCGATT
>CM031597.1:74921007-74933507 GCA_018398815.1 Conus ventricosus
CTAATTATCGGATTTGAAGTTTTCATGATCAGTTTTTGGGCATAATGATAAAAAAAAAAGAAATAAAATTTGGGAAAAACTGTATTTTTTGGGGTTTTTCTTTTTTAGAATTATAAAAGCTTTTGATTTTTAGAGTTTTTTTATGACTACTTTAAGCCCTGTATCCGAGTCCAGGTACTTTACCAGATACAGATATTTTTGTTATAGATACCCCTACTGACGACTCTTTAAGACATGGAAACCAAAAGTAGCAAAAGGGCATGCGGGGGGTGGGCGACCATTGATTCCCCTAAAGTTCCCCTTTTGCATTAATTATAACAAGAAGGTTTTGGGAAAAGATGAAGGATTTTATCGGGGAAAGGTGAAAGGAGTATTTGGGGTAAGGTCAAAAATGTACAGTTTTTCGACCCGGGGAAAATCATTAAGAAAGAAAAAGGGGAATATTCGCAGCGTTGGCAGTCAAACATTCAATGACAACTACAAAAAAGCATTTTTGGAAATAAGACTTTTCTCATGAAACGAAAAACGCGATTAATTCATGGTAAAACAAAAACTGTTGTAACAAAAAAGTCTTAGATAGAACAAACACAAACGGGTGTTTGTTAACCGGATTTTTTATAGCAATGGGCACTGGGGACGCAAAAACAGGGGGTTTTATATTTTTCATAACTTTTTTTAAAGTTCAATTGTTTATCCAATTCTTTTAAAATCTTTTCTCTGTTTGTTTGCGAGTTCAAAATTTTTTTTTTAATTTAAGATATTTTTTTTCCCCAAATTTTGGGGGGTTTTTAGTTGTAGGTGATCTGGATGTTTTTAGGCATTGATTAACCCTCGAAAATTTTTCCTTAATGCATTACCGCTAAAAATGATTCCCGTATCATTTTAAGGTCTCTTCCTTTACCATTCTTGTTTCTTTTCGCGTTCCTTCTGGCCTTCCTTTTAAAAACCAAAATATGTTTACGTAAAATTAATTAAAGGGAATGTGTTGGGAGATTATCTGCAGTTCTTCTTTCCAAAAGATCTTTGAGGGCTGGGTTTTTTGTTGGTTCAGTTTCTGTAAATAATAAACGGGCGGATTATTTTTACAATTCTTTTTTTTTTCTAGGTCAAACACTCCAAAACTGGATCGGTTGCCTGATGCGAGTGTCCCCCTTTTGCTTCCCCCCGGGAAAAAAGGTACCCTTTTTTAAACCAAACGGCAATTTTGCCCGATGAGATTCTTCAACAAAATCATTGTTTTTCTTTTGATTTCTTGTACGGGGTTTTTGCCCTTTAAATTCTTCATTTTTCTTGGCGCAAAATGAGGGCAGTCTTTAACCCCTTCGTGTTTTCGGAATTGTCAATAAACTCTCTGTGATCTGGTAGGGAAAAAAAATTTTTCGGAAACTGTTTGTTAAAGTTTTTGACCCAAAGCCTGTGATCGTGAAATCCTGGAATGCCTCTTTTAAAAGTAATCTATTTTAACAATAATTGATTCCTGACCTTTTTAAAATTTTTTCCATATCGACTTGAATCATGCGGGATAAGTTAAGGGGCCTCGTTGGTATATGCTGTTGGCAACAGCACAGCAGAAGCACTCTTTTGTGTTAAGGTTCCGCTTTTGTATCTTGAAGCTATGCAAAAGTGGGCGTATTTAAATTTTTTGTTAAACTATAGAGGGTAAATATAGAAGACCCGTGGGTTTTTTGGGTTTTGGGGTTGTATTTCAAGTTGGTCTCTGTATCGCTGGGGAGGTAAAAAAATTTGCCCAAACGCTTGTTTAGATAACTTCCCTTTTCTGTTTTTCACTGACTCCCCCTGCTTGGGGTTTGCTTTTTAATTGCGTGAACCCCCTTCCCATATCCTTTGGGCAAATTTAATTTGTTTTTGTTCTTTTTTTATTCACCCAATATTATGTCCCAACAAAATACAGCGGCATCCCAAAGGCAATAAACCCCGTTTTCTTGCATTTTTTGTTTTTTTGATGGTGATAAAAGTCACTAAAATTTTGGTGGGGGAAAAGTCTGGATTGGTTTGCTTTTTTTGTTTAAAAATTTTTTTTTTGGGCCTGATAAAACCATCTTTTAAATTGTGTAAGCTGCATGCCCCTGTTCTTTCAGGGTTTTTTTTAAAATAAAATCTAATGCTCAAGTCTCTGTTTTTATAGGGGGTCGGGGTGCAGCTGCATTTTGCCCTAGTTTGTTAACCTTTTTTCCTCTCGCCGTCATCCCGCAGTTTACAAAAATTGGGGAAATTACTTCCGCAAAAAGAAAGCGCATTCCCCCACAGCGCCCCCTTTCTTTATTGGGGGTTGAAGCCATTTTTTATAAATGTTTTTTTTCTTAATATTTATATTGTCTGGAATTATTCCTTGCTTAATAAAAAAACCCTTTGTGGAAACCCGAAGCTGAAATGTTTAGCAAATCAGCTTTGTGAATCCCCAAGTCTAGTTTGCCAAGATTCCCGGTTTTATTTTTAACAAGCTTTTACCAAGCATTGGTACCCAAACTTAGCCCTCCAAAAACCCGCGAAGGGTTAAAAAGGTTAGAAACAGTTTTTTCGGTGCTCATTTTTAGAAAATAAAATAATTATAATTTTTAAAAAAACCCATGAACAGTGAGATTTTATAGCTCCCGGCACCCCTAAACCTTCCTGAACTTATAAATGACCAAGTTGTGATAAAAGTTTTAAACCCCAAAAAAGGAGAGGTTTGTATTTTTTGGCAGAAAGGGGAAAAACAAAACAGTACCTGGGAAAATGAATTCAGCATAAAAACAGATTCAACAGATGTCGCCGCAAGACATTTTAAAGTATCTTAACAGGTATGAAGCGCGCTGGGGTCTGAATGGTAAAAAAAGTGGGGGGCCCCAAAGGGGTTCTTAGTTTGTACAAAAAACTAGTCAGTAGTTTTGCCCCCATTGTTTTTCTGAACGGATCTTACGTATGTTTTAAACGCAAGATCCAGTTTTAAAAAAGCCCATTAGGGGGTTTTCTGGGTGTGTCAATACTACGTTTAAAAACCCTTTTTGGGCCGCCAGCGATAATAGGGTTAAAATTACTTTTAAATTTCATATAGATTTTATTTCCCTTAAAAAAGAGGGCCCAAGGAAAACCCGCAGAACCCGAAAACACTAAACCAGGTGGAGAAAGAAAACCAAGCCAGAAAATCAGAGGAAAAGGGTAAAAATCAGGGGGGAAAGACCCTTAAAAACCCTGGGGGGTGTTGAAGCAGGAAAAAAATTAGCAGATTTGGAACAAAAAAAAAAAATTTGTTACAGAATATGACTCATCAGGGAAAACAAAACCCCTCCAACCCCCAGAAAATTTTGATTCAATGCCAGCTAAAAAAAACCCCAGTGATAAAAAGGGCCCAAAGTCTTAGGGAAAAATTAAATTTAAAACGGTTGTCATTTTGGGCTCTTGCTGCTGCTGGGGGGGGTTTTTATTACGGTTATAAAATATATAAAAAACGCTGGAAAAAACCCCGGCCCCAAACAATCTCCACCGCTAAATACAGACGAAACAAAATGCACGCCAAAAAAACCCAATTTAAAAAAACTTATTTTGATCCATTTATAATGGAATATTTTTTTAAGAACTTTAAATTTTTAAATTTTTTTTAAAAATAGAAACATGGCGTATTATAAAATGATGGTTTTCAAAAAATTTAAAGGGGCATGGAAATCATAAAAGGCTTTCCCTAGACCAAAATTGTAATCAAAGCGGTTTTCTTCGGGGTTTTAAGACCTTCCTTAAAAATCATGAGAGAACGCTTTAGCAAAAATCCTCAACGATTTACGCGTTTTTTTTAGGGGGTGTGATATATTAGACATCTATATTTAAAAATAAAAACTAGCTTGTATTTTTTTTTATAATTTAAGAAACTTGAAAAACGAACCCTTTGTTTTTTTAAAGGATAAAAATTTAAACCCAAAAACTTATGAAGAACTTGATCAAGAAAAAATTTTAAAAAAAAAAAAACTTAATCAAGAATTATTAAAAAAAATTGAAGTAACTTAATTAAAAAAATTAATTAAGAATTGGGGTGGGCTTTAAATTTAAAAAAATTTAAATTTAAAAATTGGGGTGACTTGGGGGGTTTGGGGGAAAATGGTGTGTGGTGTACAAGGGGGGTGGGGTGGAAAGGGGGTGGGGGCGTTTGGGGGGGGGGGGGGGGGAGTGGGTGGTGGGGGGGGGGGTTTGGGGGGTCGGGGCGTGGGGTTTGGGGGGGGGGTGGGGGGGGCGTGCGTGGGGTGGGGGTTTGGGGGTTTAGGGGGCGTGCGATTTTTGTGGTGCGGCAGCCAAAAAAAATTTAAGCGGGGCGTTTGAAAACGGAAAAGGGGGAAACCAGTAATTTACAGCCCCCAATCCCAAAATCATGAAGTGGGTTTGGGGAAAATTTAAACAGTAACTCTTAAAAAAAACCCGCCCGCTCCTGCATGGGGCGGTTCTAAAAATAGATCTTACGTCAGTGGTTTGGCCTGCAGTGGGCTTACAGCCGCCCCATGTTGGCTAAAGGGAGCCAACTCTAAACAACCCCCACCGCTCCTGCAGGAAACGGTATCTAAAAATTTGATCTTAGTCCGTGGAAAGGGCCCGCGCGCTTTTTTAGGTCAATCAGGCGAGCTCGCTGATTGGGCCCGTATTGCTTGGGAGTTTTCTAGCCGGACAATTGCTGGCCAAAAAAGCCGGGGCCAGCGGTGAGCGGTATCTAAAAAAAAGACTTAGTTTAGTGGTAGGGCTTTGCAATTGCTTTAGCGGAGTTACAGCCCAAATTTTGGGGGTCTAATCGCCCGTAGTAGTACCTCCGTCCCTTGTTATTTGGGGCATTTATATGAAGTTTGTTTCCCCGGGCCCCCACTACTCCCCCTCCCCTATAGTAGATGTAAATAAGGTTGCCTAGCCCTTTTCTAGTTTGTTGCCGAACATTAAAAATCGCCCTTCAGTTGCAAAAGGGGACACTTAAAGGGGAGATGAAATGGTTTTTGAATTAGAAAAAATAGAAAAATATAAAATCTTAAAAACAAAAGATCGTTGCCCCTAAACCCCTGAACTGTTTGTTAAAAAATCAATTTAAGTCTAATTTCAAAATTTAGGGAAAATTTTTACTTGGGAGGGGAAAAGCAAAAAAAAGTTTCAAATAAAAAGTTTTTTTGCATACGAATCAGCCCTTCCGGGCCCTTTAAAAAAAATGGAAAGCCATGTTTTTTTTTAAAATGGCTTTAGCTGTTTTCAAAACCAGCTCCCAACAAAACAAAAGGTGTTTGGGTTTTTTTTGCTTCGGCCCCACTTTTCGAACAATGCGCGCCAATTTTTTAGGGTAAAGAAAACCAAACTCATCGTAGCCAAACAGTTTAAAAAATGGTACATCTTGGGTTTATTTCCTTGAAAACCAAAAAAAAAACCCTTTAAAAAAAAGTCGTTCATTTCCCCAAAGCAGTTAGGGGGCCTTTTTTTGGTTTTTTTAAAAAAAAACCTCCCGGTTTTACAACCCTGCAGTTAAAGTAAAATTTTTGGCCTCGAATTAAAAAACCCGTTCTTCAGAAAAGTTTTAGCCATTTTAAAATAACACAAGTAAAACACAGTGGTCACAACAGAGCGCAAACAAAACACAGCCTTCTTGTTCAATAGTCCAAGCAACAATGGCGACCCCAGTCGTGTCACGCGACAGCCTCGATTCGGTGTGTCGACGTGGCAATCATTTTCTGATGCAATGGGTTGCAACCCGGCCGAGTGTGCTTCGTTTACACAGCTCAGGCTAGGTGCAAACTGCCGCGAGCCGTAAATTAAGTGATCAGGTTTCAGCCCCGTGTACAAAGTTTGTAGGTGGAAATTAGTCAGAAGAAGTGTGCGGATTTTATGTCATTTAATTGAGAGAGAGAAAGAGAGTGTGTGTGTGTGTGTGTGTGTGTGTGTGTGTGTCTGTCTGCCCGCCTCTCTGTCTGTCTGTCTGTCTCTCTCTCTGTCTCTCTCTTCTCTGTCTGTCTGTCTGTCTGCCGGTGATTCTCTCTCTCTCTTCCGCCACAGGAAAAGGCAGCTTTTAGGCCACTTTCGCCCAAAAACTCGGTGGAGGGTGAAAGTGGCTTAGAGTCGGATTTTTACTGTTCTCTCTCCACTTGATTTATATATATATATAGTTAAAACAAGTTAAAAGAGGAATCTTAAAACTATCTACAAATTTGTTTCAAGCGTGTTGCGCTGTCATCAGGATGGTTTTTAGTTTGCCCACCGCCGATGTTATATAGCGTGTGGGCTCCCGTTTGCGGTTGTTTGCACGTGCAGGTTGGCTGCACGTGTTTTTTGGGGGCTTTCAGGTTTTTGTTTTGGGTGTGTTCACTAACAACGATTTCCATTTATGCCTGCAGTTGTTTACTATTTCTGTTTTGGTGTTTAAAGTTGCTAAGTGTGGTTTGCATAGTATTAACCATTTTTCAGTTAAACATAGGTTGCACCTTTTTGAAACATTGCTGTATGGTGATGCTCTTTTTATGATTTTCCAGGATATATTGTAGCTTGTTTTTGCGTCTTTAAGTTTCCAGATATATTTGCTCAGTTCTGTTTTGGTTTATGTACACACCAAAGTAACCATCCACCATCTGTATTAAAGACCATACCCCATGGCATAAACAAGAGACTATCAAACCTGTCATGCAGTAAGAGAGTATTCAACAATGCAGCAGTAGAATACCAGGAGGCACTACAAACAAGTGGATACAATTACAAATTACAATACAACCCAGACAACAACACAAATAGAAGCAAGAAAAATAGGAAAAGAAAAAATCATATGGTATAACCCCCCATACGACGGGAAACTCAAAACAAACATAGGGAAAGAATTCTTCAAAATCCTAACAACTTCATTTCCAAAAGAACACAAACTGTCCAAAATATTTAACAAAAACACTGTCAAACTATCGTACTCATGTATGCCCAACCTCAAAAACCTAAGTGACGCATCCAACAAAATGAAAATCAACGCAGCAAAGAAGGGTGAAGAAAGGAAATCTTGCAATTGCACCAGAAAGGAGCAGTGCCCACTAAACAATAAATGTCTTCACAACAACATTGTATACCAGGCTACTGTGACATCAGAAAATGAAAAAGAAACATACATAGGGATCACTGAAAACCACTTCAAAACCAGATATGCAAACCACAAACAGTCATTTAATAAAGAAAAATATAAAAACCAAACAGAACTGAGCAAATATATCTGGAAACTTAAAGACGCAAAAACAAGCTACAATATATCCTGGAAAATCATAAAAAGAGCATCACCATACAGCAATGTTTTCAAAAAGGTGCAACCTATGTTTAACTGAAAAATGGTTAATACTATGCAAACCACACTTAGCAACTTTAAACACCAAAACAGAAATAGTAAACAACTGCAGGCATAAATGGAAATCGTTGTTAGTGAACACACCCAAAACAAAAACCTGAAAGCCCCCAAAAAAACACGTGCAGCCAACCCGCACGTGCAAACAACCGCAAACGGGAGCCCACACGCTATATAACATCGGCGGTGGGCAAACCAAAATCATCCTGATGACAGCGCAACACGCTCGAAACAAATTTGTAGATAGTTTTAAGATTCCTCTTTTAACTTGTTTTAACTAATGTTGCTCCCCATGGGGTTGAGCAGTCAAAAAATTGTTTTAGGCATTTTAAATATACTGATATATATATATATATATATAATATATATATATATATATATATATATATATATATAGTTAAAACAAGTTAAAAGAGGAATCTTAAAACTATCTACAAATTTGTTTCGAGCGTGTTGCGCTGTCATCAGGATGGTTTTTGACAGCGCAACACGCTCGAAACAAATTTGTAGATAGTTTTAAGATTCCTCTTTTAACTTGTTTTAACTAATGTTGCTCCCGAAGGGGTTGAGCACTTAAAAATTGTTTTAGGCATTTTAAATATACTGATCTCTCTCTCTATATATATATATCATAAACAGTATTAAAACGTCCTTAAAAAATATGAAAAAGCTCAACCCCTGTATAATATATATATGTGTGTGTGTGTGTGTGTGTGTATGTGTGTGTGTGTGTGTGTGTGTATTGTTAAAAGGTAAGGTTTAAAACTATCTGCAGCGCTGTTTCATGCGGATGCAACAACAACATTTCAAAAAGATGTAACCTATGCTCAACAGAAAAGTACATAATACTATGCAAACCACAACTGGCAACTTTAAATACTAGGATAGAAATGGTTAACAACTGCAGGCACAAGTGGAAATTCCTATCAGTGAACAAGAACCAGAAACACACGAAAAACACAGACAGCACGTGATGACAGACAACACAAGCAGTTATAAAACACCGGCAGCACAGACCCACCACATCCTGATGATTGCATCCGCATGAAACAGCGCTGTAGATAGTTTTAAACCTTACCTTTTAACAAATGTTGCTCCCAGTCCGGTTGAGCATTTTTTTTAAATCTCTGCTGGCATTTACTACCATTGTGTGTGTGTATATATATATATATATATATATAATATATAAATATAATATATATATATATATATATATATATATATAATGCTGAACAATTAAGTAGTGGGAGAAAACAAGTGCAGGCAAACAATTCTTCAGTCATTGTAGTAATGACTTGGCAAAGATTTGAAAGAAGAAAAAAAAAGAAGAAAATGGGGAGAATTATTATAAATATGAGAAACCCTTCACTAGCTGCCTGAGGGAACCATCGTACTCCTCTTCGAAGGCAGATGTATTTGTATTGCCTGCTCCTTTGGCCTTTCGTCCGCTGGATCGGACTCATCAGGGAGACACGGCTGATTGTGTCTGTGCTCTTGGTGTCAAATAGAGACACACCCCAGTCCATAATTCTGTGGTGTTCTCACCACCAAGGATTCAAAGTAGAATCCAACAGTACCCCCAAAAGCAGCCAGCGAAGGGTAGTAAATGGAACAAAACGAAAGTGTGGAGAGGAAAAAAGTTGCTGAAAAACTAAAAGCATTATGCAAACAGTATAAAAATGTAAGGGACAATCTTTGAGCCTATGCTTGAGGATCCATTCAAGGATGCAAGGGAGATCAAAAGATATGGAACAGTCTGAGTGGTCAGCTCTGCTGTTCAATAACCCAAGCATTGTGAGTGGCTAAGAATTGTACAGAACAACCTTTACTTGGATCTCCTAAGAGATGCAATCTCCCACTGATTGACCAACATATATATAGTTAAAACAAGTTAAAAGAGGATAGTTTTAAGATTCCTCTTTTAACTTGTTTTAACTAGTGTTGCTCCCCAAGGGGTTGAGCACTTAAAAACTTGTTTTAGGCATTTTAAATATACTGGATAGTTTTAAGATTCCTCTTTTAACTTGTTTTAACTAGTGTTGCTCCCCAAGGGGTTGGGCACTTACAAACTTGTTTTAGGCAATTTAAATATACTGATCTATATATATATATATATATATATATATATATATATATATATATATATATATATATATATATATGTGTGTGTGTGTGTGTGTGTGTGTGTGTGTGTGTGTGTGTGTGTGTGTGTTAGTGAGTTTCCTCCCCATTGGAGATTGTCTCCCCCTTGAAGGCTATAAGTTTATTGAAGGTTCATTTTGAGAAGCACTTATTATTCTCATTCACCCACTCAAGCACATACTGTTAGTTAGGCAGAATTATCTACCACTGCAGATATGAATGCTTGTCTCCCCCTATTTCTTCAATCTAAGACATAAGAGCAAGCTTTGTTTATAATTGAATATTTCTTGCAGTTATTGCAACACCAAACTGCTCTGTAAGTTGCTGGAATGGTGCTCGGTACTTATCCTTGGAATCTATTAGTTTATTGTAATTTAGTCCCTTGCGGATTCATTCCAAGAACTGGCCCTCAGCACTTGTGTCTTAAGAGGTTTGCCTGTTATATTTTCTACTTTTCGCAAGAAAATGTAGCTTGCTTTGCTCTTTCATGATTTTTTTTTGCTTCTTAGGTGGCACCTTTGGTTGTTTTTTTTTAAAAAACTCAACAAACATACTACGGTATTGCACTCCAGCCTTTTTCTGGGATAGCATTCTTATTAAAACCGAGAAGGCAGAGGAGTCATGTTTCCACTTTCCGCGGTCACTGAGGAGAAACAATCAGGTTTCGAAATATCGGTATCTGGCCAGGAGTTATATGTTAGTGAGTTTCCTCCCCATTGGAGATTGTTCCCCTCTCCCCGCCTCCCTCTATCCTTGGAGACTATAAGTTTGCTGAAGGTTCATTTTGAGAAGCACTTATTATTCCCATTCACCCACTCAAGCACATACTGTTAGTTAGGCAGAATTATCTACCACTGCAGATATGAATGCTTGTCTCCCCCTATTTCTTCAAGCTAAGACATAAGAGCAAGCTTTGTTTATAACTGAATATATATATATATATATAATATATATATATATATATATATATATGTAGAAAGAAACTCGTGGAGAGCGTGGCAGCAGAGAGTCCTCAGAAGAGAAGCCCCCTTCAGGCAAGTGTTTCGGCCCTTATCTCCTGACACTCTAGGGGGGTTGGGCCACACCCGGTTCATGACTCTGGATGTCCCTCTGCTGCCCCCTTTTTTTTCCCCACCTCGGGACGAGCCATGGCTGGGATTCGAACCCATGACCCTCTGGACATGCTCATTTTCTACTTAATGACTCGCGCTTTAACCACTGAGCCACAGGGACACCTGATATTTGTAGGGAAATTAAGCCTTATGAAGTTCACTTTTGTTCCTCCTTGACCAGATCCAGCTTGAACACCTCTCTGCCGCTTCTGCCATTGCTTTCAGGGCTCTGGTTTTTTCCTTCCCTGCAACTGAGAGCTGTTTCATGAGGCTGTATGCAGACGTTCCTACGAATTCCCTTCGCTTCAATTTCTGCAGTGAGGACTTTGACCTGATAGCCTTCTCTCCTCAGGCTGTTTGCCAGATCAGCATACTTTTCAGTCTTGTAGATTTGAGCTGCCTTCATTCTGTTCTCATATGGCACCGTGAGCTCGATCATGATCAGCTGCTTGGTTGACTTAGAGTGGACTACTATGTCTGGTCTCATGCCACTCTTGCTGATGATCTCTGGGTGACTCTTCCATTCTGGATCTATATATATATATATATATGCACGTGGAGAACGCCAGTGAAATTTCGAATGAACAAGAAAACATGTGTGTGAGACGTTTTTGCCAGTTAGTCACAATAAACTCCCCGGAGGAAGGCCGTGTGCCGAAAATTTGGGTGACAAACGGTACTTGTTGTTCTTTTCCTTGTTTTGTTCATGTATATATATATATATATATATATATATATATATATATATATATATATATAATATATATATAGTCAGTATATTTAAAATGCCTAAAACAATTTTTTAAGTGCTCAACCCCTTGGGGAGCAACATTAGTTAAAACAAGTTAAAAGAGGAATCTTAGATAGTTTTAAGATTCCTATTTTAACTTGTTTTAACTATATATATATATATATATATATATATATATATATATATATATATATATATATATATATATATATATATATATATATATATATATATCACAAATAAAGAAGTCCACACGACCATGCCTGTTTCTTCCACTTCATTTCAAAAATTTCGGCTTTTCAGCCTTCCTCAGGAATCTGCACATTAGAAAAATAACATGTGTGTGTGTGTGCGTAACAACTTCATAGAAGAGGAAAACACATGTTGATATATTCAATGATCAATCCCTAAGTCTTTTTGAAAGACTTTAAAAACATGAAAGAAAATTTGGTCTTTACAAAAAAGCTGGCACCAAAATACAAGAGGAAGAGAGACAAAGCACAGCTTAATTTTGTGGCTTGCCTGCCAGGAACATCACACATTTCTTTGGGAGCACCATGTTTGTTTCATTACCAAGACGTACCCCTAAAAATGAAGACAATGAATGGACGCATGAAAACTACTTAACATGTCGTTTTAGCCTAACTGACACATACACACGTGTTTCGAAGCTTTAGTCCTTCTTTAGTGGGTATAAGATATGGCTGACAGTGTTGGGGACACTTTAGCCGAAGAAATACAGTCATCAAGAAAAACAAATGGCTGGAACTGTTAGTTTTCAACACATTTCTGTTTGATGGTCCCTTCAAGCTGTCCATGAATGAACAAAATGTAAAGAAACAAAAGAAACATTGGATTTGGAATTATTCTAACATTTTTGAAAGTATAGTGAAAAGAAATGAACATTTTATACGAATTTAGAAAATAAAACATACAGGAAGAGATATGTACTTTACCTCTATGAAGTGGTCAGATTTACAGCGTCTCCTGTGGACAGATTCTGTGTTAGCCTGAGGAGGCTCTGAAGAGCAAAATTTTAGACACGCAAAAAATGTAACAATAATATAAAAAAAGAGTTAAGAATCGATAGAACTTGGTTATCAACAATGTGGTCTGCGAGACAAGTATCCAACCAAACCAACTCACCAACCAGGCAAAAAAACCAACCTCAGTT
>CM031597.1:74941007-74958507 GCA_018398815.1 Conus ventricosus
AGGGGGTTGGAAACGTTAACGATTTTATTCGTACATTTCGCCAACGGTTACTAGACTGCAGTTGGCAAAAATGGAATGAACATATTCAAACAAGCAGCAGATATGACATGTATAGAAATTTTTGTGATACGCCTTCTTTGAAGCCCTACCTATTATTGGATTTAAATCCACATTTGAAATATATAACAACAAGATTCAGGCTCGGAATCTCAGGGTTAACGGTACATAGCTTTAGATACAGAACTGTCAACAGAAGTTTTTTAATTTGTCCAATGTGCAAAGAAGCAGAGGAAAATGAGGTTGTAGATGTAGCCAGGGAGAAAATTATAACATATCGATGATACTGAACATAGAGACCAGGCACGCACTGTCTTCTATTGAAATCTTTAATCTGCCACCTTTCCTTTACAAACATCAGGTTATGTATCAGGTAAAAACAATTCATTCAGTGGCTACATGACTGAGCTGCAAATCACATGGTTGTAGCTTGGGCCACAGTGTGCTAAGGCATGTGTACTGGCGAATAGTATTCACAACTGACTGCATGTGTGTGTGTGCGTGTGTGTGTGTGTGTGTGTGTGTGTGTGTGTGTGTGTGTGTGTGTATGAGAGAGACACATGTTACATCTCCCTTCTTTTAAAACAACAACAACAACAAACTAACCAACTGGACACACAATAACACATGTAAAAAATCAATGCACACATCACAATTTTAGTTAGATTCAGAAAGGATGTATATACATTAGAGGCAACAGCAGGCAATTCTTTTCATGCATTTTTCATTACCAATCACTTTCCCTGCAAAAGAAAGAAGAAGAAGAAATTAAAAATGAATAGAAATAATAATAAAAATAAACAGCGTGGAGTACGGGCATATTCAAATCCTTTTTTCATGTGCTTCTGCTACAGTCTCTGAATGGTTACACATGTGACAGTCCACAACTACAACAGTCCCTTGAGTCTACCACTGCAGACTAACTCATGACCAACAGTCTCTGTCTCTTGGTGCACGCCACCAGTTACCGGTTAGGCTTCCTGTATGAAGCCAGGCTGGTAGCTGAGCCGGTGAGGTCGCTTCACTGGACGCCCATACCTGGTGGCGAGAGGGTCAGGGCTGTCTGGCATTGACGAGGTCGTGGCAGTGGTTGAAGGCACAGTTGCTGTGGCCAAAGGGTGTGGCAGCGTTTGAGTCTGCCGTGGCTGTTTTCTGATAAAACGCCGGTTGCGACGGTAGGTGTTGCCGTCATCTGTCTTCAGCAGGTATGATCGCGGTGCCTTGCCGTGCGCGGTGATTCTGGCGGGCTGCCAGCGATCTCCGGGAGTGAGTTGCACGAACACTTCATCTCCGGGCTGGAAGGCGGGGAGATGCCGGCTGCCACGGTCGTAGTAGTTCTTTTGGCTGGCCTGGCACTGGCGGCGCCGAGCCACCACAGTCTGTGGGTCGACGACTCGGGGCTGTAGCTGGCGGTGGGTGTCGGGCAGCACAGAGCGCAGTTGTCGACTCTGCAGCAGCTGTGCCGGGGATGCCAGGCCATCCACGAGGGTATTGCGGTACTCAAGGATGCTGAGCAGCGCGGACCCTTTGCCCGCCTTGGCCTTTTCCAGGATGTTCTTTGCCACTTGCACATATTTTTCTGCCAGGCCATTAGACTGTGCATAGCGGGGGCTGGTCGTCACGTGTTGTATATCCCAGTCTCGGGTGAAGCGGGCAAATTCATCCGAAGAGAACTGGGGCCCGTTGTCGCTTATGAGAGTCTCTGGGATACCGTACCTTGCGAAGTGAGCCTTCAGCTTTCTGACCACAGCCGCAGTTGTTGTAGTGGTCAACTCATCGAGCTCGAAGAAGCGGCTATAGTAATCTACGGTTACCAGATAGTCTTTTTTGTCCCAACAAAACAGGTCCACCGCCACCCTCTGCCATGCGCGTGATGGTATCTCGTGAGGTAGCATCGGCTCCTTGGTGTTGGACGGCCGCCTCTCGTTGCAGACGGCGCATGCAGCCACAGTGCGTTCGATGTCCACTGCCATCCTGGGCCAGAACAGCAGCTGGCGTGCGCGCTGAAGGCACTTCTCCACGCCAAGGTGGCTGGCGTGAATCTTGGTCAACATTTCGGCTCGGAGCATCGCGGGTACGAAGATTCGCTCTCCCTTGAAGATGACGCCCTTTATGAGTGAGAGTTCGTCCCTAAAGTTCCAGAAGTCTTCCGCGCTTTTGTGGCAATGCTGGCGTGAGTCGGGCCAGCCGTCGCGGATGTATGTCAGCACCACGCTGAGGTTCGGGTCGTCGTTAGTGGTCTTTCTGATGAGCTCCATCTTTTCGTCACTGACGGGCAGGTTTTTTATGATGACATGGATCTGCACATCCATGTCTTCAACAGTGTCCAGGGGCTCAGGCGGTAGTGATTTGCGAGACAAGGTGTCAGCCACGGGGATCTGCTTGCCTGGTACGTGAACAACTTTGATGCTGTACTTTTGAAGGCGAAGGAGCATACGCTGGAGACGTGGGGGTGCTGATGCCAGGGGTTTTTTCACAATTGTCTCTAGAGGTTTATGGTCGGATTGGACAAGGACCTCACGCTGGCCGTATATGTACTGGTGAAATCTCTCGCATCCGAAGACGATGGCATACAGTTCCTTTTCTATTTGTGCGTAGTTTTCTTCCGTCTTGTTTAAAGACTTGGAAGCGTAGGCGATGGGCTTGTTGTCCTGGAATATGGCTGCACCCAGGCCGTGTTTGCTAGCGTCCACTTGCAGGGTGATCTTCTTTGCTGGATCGTAGATGGCGAGCACGGGATGGCTGGCCAGCGTGGACTTGATGTGATCCCATGCGGTCTGCTGGGGCGCTTCCCACACGAACTCATTTTCGTCCTTCAGCAGATCACGTAGCGGCTTAGTTGTTTCCGCCAGGTGGGGGGCGAACTTTGACAGGTATGTCACCATGCCCAGCATTGTCTCCAGCTCTTTGCGGTCCGTTGGCGGCTTCATGTCTTGCACAGCCTTCACTTTTAGCGGGTCGGGCTTGATCCCATCAGAGGAGATGATGTGGCCGAAGTAGTCTACTTCTTGCACGCCGATGCTAAGTTTATCTGGGTTCAGCTTGAGGTGCCGTTCTGTGGCTCTGTCCAGTGTGGCCTTGAGGTTGCGGTCGTGCTCTTCCTTGTTTCTCCCAGTCACTAGCAGGTCGTCCACCAGTGTCACAACACCCGGCACGCCCTCAAAAACCTCGTCCATTTTCCGTTGGAATTCATCTTGGGCGCTCACCAGGCCGAAAGGCATGCGTAGGAAGCGGTACCTGCCAAAGGGCGAGTTGAAAGTGGTCATGTAAGACGCCTTGCTGGACAGCGTCATTTGCCAGTAGCCACTTTTTGCGTCTAGTTTACTGAAGTATTTTGCTCCTGGAATCTTGGCTAGTGCATCTTCTAGGGTTGGCGTGGCGTAGTATGGCCGCTTTATTGCCAGGTTCAAGTCTTTTGGGTCCAGGCAGATGCGCAGCTTCCCGTTGGTCTTTTCCACCACCACCAGCGAATTTACCCAGTCAGTCGGGCGCGTGACCTTGGCGATGACCCCTGCAGCTTCCATGGCGTCCAGCTCCTTCTTCAGGCGTTCTCTGAGTGCGTGCGGCACACGTCTGGGCGCGTGGACTACGGGTGTGCTGTCTTCTCGCAGGTGGATGTTTACTTCTCCCTCCAGGCTGCCCAGGTCGTCAGCGAACAAGTGATTGTACTCGTGAAGTACGCTCTCCTTTGTCAGTTCTGGATGGGCCACTGTCAGCACCATCTTGATGATCTGTAGCTGCAGCGACGCCTGGAGCCCCAACACTGGCTGCGAGTGGCCTTTCGTCTCAGCCACGTAGAACATGCCTTGGTAGTCCTGAGCCTTGTAGGAGCATTTCATGGTTGTGACACCCTTGATATTGATGCGCTGGCCAGCGTACCCGTACAGGCCAACTTTACCAGGCTGGAGTGGTGGCGGTGCAGTCATCTTTTTGTAGATCTGATGGGGAATTACGTTCGCCTGCGCGCCTGTGTCGACCTTGAAGCGCAGAACGTCACCTGTCTCCATGCGGATGTTTACGTAGGCGGTGTCGGGATGGTCTCTGCCGTCGGCGATGACGTCGACGTTGAGGGATGAATTGAGGTCGTCTTCTTCCTCCATTTTCTCCACCTGATGGACGGCTCGCTTGCGTTTGGAGCGACACACCTTGGAGAAATGGTTCTGTTTGCCACACTCCCGGCATTGCTTGCCGTAGGCTGGGCATGCCCTCTTGCCGTGTCTCTGTCCACAGTTTATTGCAGTCATATGTGTCACTGCTTTGGTGTGGCCGTCGATCTTTACTGCTGGACTCCATGCGTCTCTTCTTGATGACGTCTACTGCCTCTTCTTTCTGCATGGCCGCCAGTTGCTGCTTTGTTGCTTCATGCGTCACGACAATCTCGATGGCTCTTTCCATGGTAAGCTGGTCTCCAGCCTGCAGCAGCTTTTCTCGGGCCTCTTGTGATAGGATCCCGCATACAATGCGGTCGCGCACCATTTCCTCAGCGTGTTTGTATGCACAGTCCTTGACGAGGGTACGGATGTCGGTGAGGAATTTCTCAAAATGTTCCTCTTCTTGTTGTTTTCTGTTCAGAAACAAATATCGTGCGAACAGGGAGTTTTTCTTAGGGGTAGTATGCTTCTCAAAGTTCTTGCACAACACCTCTAATTTGTTGCTATCTTCAGATGACAGATTCCATGTGTTGAAGATTTCTCTTCCCTTCTCTCCTGACCAGATGAGCAGGTAGGCGCATCGTTCAACTTCTGAAGTCTTGTGCAGCGGTCCGGCAAACATTAGGTTCACATGCTGCTTGAATTTCCGCCATTCCTCTTGAAGATTTTTCGAGTCCCAATTCAGGCTTGGATTCTGTAGAGATGAAGCCATTCTTCACTGCTAGGTGCGGTTCGTTTCCTCTCTGACACCATGTAGATGTAGCCAGGGAGAAAATTATAACATATCGATGATACTGAACATAGAGACCAGGCACGCACTGTCTTCTATTGAAATCTTTAATCTGCCACCTTTCCTTTACAAACATCAGGTTATGTATCAGGTAAAAACAATTCATTCAGTGGCTACATGACTGAGCTGCAAATCACATGGTTGTAGCTTGGGCCACAGTGTGCTAAGGCATGTGTACTGGCGAATAGTATTCACAACTGACTGCATGTGTGTGTGTGCGTGTGTGTGTGTGTGTGTGTGTGTGTGTGTGTGTGTGTGTGTGTGTGTATGAGAGAGACACATGTTACAGAGGTACATTTTGTTTTTTGCTGTCCAGCACTTACACATATTCGACAAAGCCATATAAAACCTAAGTATTACCGACAACCCTCTTTGTTCAAACTCAGTTTACTAATGTCCTCACAAAAGCCTCACGACGTGCGGAATTTTTCACTATTTCTGTCTAAGGCATTCAAGTTTAGAGAATTAGTAACGTCTTAGTAATATGATTCTTTTGGTTTTGTCCCTACGCTGTTTCTGTTTCTATGTATTGTTATTGGTACTTGTTGAGGTTTGTTTTATGTATGAATCTGTGCCCACTTATGTTTATTGACAAATTGTTTATATTATGTTCACACACCCCTTCACAAGGGGCTGTGGCCTATTGTGAATAAACTCATCCGAATCCGAATCCGAATCTCTCTCTCTCTCTCTCTCTCTCTCTCTCTCTCTCTCTCTCTTCTCTCTCTCTGCTGCCTGTCTGTCTGTCTCTCTCTCAGTCTCTCTCTCTTTTTTCTCTCTCTCTCTCACACACACACACACACACACACACACACACACACACACACACACACACACACACACACACACACACACACACATACACACACACACACACACACACACACCAGTGTGTCAGATGTGACGGAATCCCATCACTCTTCCGCCTAGAGCTAGCTGCCCATCTACAGCACCCCCCTGGGCAAGTCATGAAAGTTCAACGGGGCCAGAGCCCATCTCAAATCACCCGTCTGCCAATTCACAACTCTCCCAACCGTCTTATCCCTGCTTAGCTCACAATTTACGAGAGCAATACGAGAAGAAAGCTGGGGGTGGATTCTGTAGTGGTTCTCTTTTAATTTGTTTTTCGTTCTTCTCTTTTCTTCCTTTGGCGCTGTCTTTTTTCTTTCTTTCTTTTTTTTTCCTTTCCTGTTTCCTTTTCCCCCATCTGTTTTCATTCTTTTGTTGTCCACTTTATTTCCTGTTGGCATTGTCTTACATTAGCTTCTTCCGTAGTTTTACTTTTTTTTCACCTTCCTTCATCAGCTTTCTTTGTTATTCCCTTTCTTTCTCTCTTTCTTTCTTTCTTTTCTTTCTTTCTTTCTCTCTTTCTTTATTTTCTTTCTTTCTTTCAATTCAGTCATTTGGACGTGCATTCCTTTTTTTTCTCATTTACTGAGGTGCATTTATCTTGTAGGTACTGATTGGACACAAGCTTTAAAACCTCTCTGGAAAGTTGCTAGTTCACCGAGAAATTCAGGGGTGAGGGGGGGGGGGGGGATCAAAGTGTTGAAATTCGCCACAAACCATTGCGCAGTGGTTAGCGTCTTGGGCTACAGTCTGTATGATCATGGGTTCCAATCCGACAGAAGCAGTCATTTGTGAGATTGTTCAGCCCTGGTCAGCTCTTACCCGGAATTCGGTGCGTTCTGGGCTAAGATGGGAAGACTTGAAACGCCTAATCGAGTTTTATCAGCATAAGTTTCTGTCTCTAACAATGCTACTCATCTATCCTGACCAACACAGCAGGTGTTTGTGTCTATTGGGCCTGGTTGATGCCAGAATACATCATGAAAGGAGAAATGGAGTGCAGTTGTCAGTTAGGCAGAATGGAACGCCATAGCGACATCTTCATTATACTCATCCTCATTGATAAATGAGAAAAGATATACTCTAAAATTCTTTGGCCCATCATACCTTGCGTTCGAGTTGATCTCAGTTACGGTTGCCCCCCCCCCCCCCCTCCCTCCCCCTCCCCCCCCCCCCCCCCCCCCCCCCCCCCCCCCCCCCCCCCCCCCCCCCCCCCCCCCCCCCCCCCCCCCCCCCCTCCCCCCCTCTCGTGTGCATGCCTGTAGTGTGTATGTGTGTGTATGCGCTGAAGTCATCAGCATGGGCAAATTCGTGGGGACTGTCCTTGGGTGGACATTGTGGCGCCCTCCAGATCGGGATGCTCCGTTGTGCTTTCTTTATGATTAGGCACCAGAAAATTATTTTCTGAAATAAAGTTAAAGTAATTTAGGGACTCCTTGATTCAGATTGCGGGGCAGCGACAGAACCTCTCACAGAAATCGTTTCAGACAGGACACTTCAGTGGGAATGAATAATTGTCACTCCTGTATAGATATAACAAAGGATGGAAAGCGTTTTTTATTTGAGTGTCCTCAATACAACAACACTCGCTCTAATTTTTTCAAAGCTGTTTCACTCCATTCTGAAAACCAGTATCTGATAGACGTTTTTACGTGTGAAAATGCTTATAGTACCCGTCAACTTGCTTGGTTCTTGTACAAATGTTTCCAAAATAAGAAAACACAGTCAAGTTGTTGTTAGATGACTGTATGTGGATGGAATGGAAAACAAGTTTTGTGATAATTATCTTGAATGATACCTTTAACATGTATATCAAATCATTGCTTTCAGTATGACTTCTTTTTTGACATGATTTGTAGCGTCACTCTTCACGTAGCAGAGGCTTTGGTGCCACAAGTTTTTAAAATGTTCAATTTTGAGTTCAGGTTCGAGTTGTATGACAAGGTTGTTGATGTTGTTATTCATAGGCTTAGCTGGTAACGTCCTACGTGTCGCTCGTGTCGCCTGGGTGTCTCTGTATTTTGAACGCTGTCACGAGCGGCGTGTGAGTAATGGTACTGACAGGGCACGCAGAGGAGACAGAAGAAAGATGAAATACATGGGAGATTGAGTTAAAGGATTAAAAAGGAAATCAGTCGCTTATTGCAAGACTTAAAGGATTAAAAAGGAAATCAGTCGCTTACTGAAATCACGCTTCCTGACTACCTCACGTACTTTTTCTAGCTGATGAATGGAATGGCGTATCATTCCTGTTCGCTCACTGACAACGAATGTGAACAGTTTGAAACTTGTTCCCGCATCGTAACACACAGATTCTTTCAAAGGAGTAAAAGCAAAAATGGAAATTGATAGCAGTTCGAGTAATTTCTTTCTCTCACTGGATATTTATCAATATCGACGTTATTTTTCACAGACGAGTGTCGCAACATACTGTACACACTGACTGTTAGTTAAGAAAGAAACAACAACGAACTGCAAGTAAACAAATGCACAACAGTGAACAAACAAGCAAACTGATAACAAACAAGCACACAGACTCAGAGTTGAAAGTAGTAATAAGATGCCATTGACAGTTATAAAAATTCAAATCGCCTGCAGAAACCTTTCAGAGAACGTAATTGTCAATGGTTTTATTTATCATATTAATCGTCTGCAAAAAAAATTGTTCAGAATCTTATTTCGTGTGGATTGCAAGTGCTTTGCAATCTGTCCTACCAATTCTAACGACAATAACAATGTCCATTGTTTGCTTTGGTTATCCTATATAAGACATTCAATTCGTTGTATTAGAATGAAAAGAGCATTTTTGTTAGTTTGCTTTGTCCCAGGGAATTAATCATTGTGAAAATGCTGAATGGGTTGCGCCTTATAGGGGAAGAACATGGTGTTTCAAACTGAATTGAACTTTATTGTCGTGCATCGTGGGCGGAAGTCCACGATGCACGACGATATATTGACGATATCAAATGAAATTGAAAAAAAAAGTTATTTTCATCTCTTGAACAAATTAAATCTTTTTGTTAATTGCACCAGGAAGTTGTAGGGCCATTAACATGTTGGCGTGTTTGAATTGTTTAATCTCATCCAATGTCGTAAAATGGCCATTGACTTTCCCTAAAAGCATCATTTGTTGGGCAGAAGAGCGGGGTGACGGGGGAGGGGAGATGCATACAGGTGATGATTATTTAACTGCCTGTTCGTTATGTACCAAACCTATTATCGTCATCTTTCCAGTTTAGCCAGAGAGACGTTCATGTGAATTACACAGGAACAACTTTTGCGCTGGGTCCTTCAACTGGGCTTATTTGCGTAACAAGACTCCCAGTAAAATACGGTTTTTAAAGAGACGCAGCAAACCTTATGATTTGAATTTCAAAAAGAAACGGTATTAGTTCCACCAGACAATACAGACGAACAGGTGGAACTAATGCCGTGTCTGTTTCAGATTTGCTTCATTTTCCGCCCTCAGTCACCTCATTTTGTAACCAACTTATAGTTTGAAGCTGCTCAAGAGTAATCACTGTTATATCGTGGGTGCATTGTGTTGGTAGCTGTGCCATTGGAATTGGTGCCAAAGCAACAGTCATTTGGAGTTATGCACATGTAATTGTTTCAACATGGTAACAAAGGATGCCATACTAACGTGTCTTTGTCGAAAACATTGCTTGACGTCCACTTAAGATCTAAGACAAAAGTGGAAGAAAGGCTGCCTTGTACGAGATATGAACAGCAGACCTGGGAATGTGTCTCTTCCTGGTCGAGTGTTGCTGTCTATCAGACTACCTTTTCAGCCCGACTATTTATGCAGATTACAGCCTGTTGATAATGATGACAATAGTTAGTTTGTATCAGAAACCAACGAAGGAGATACACATGTCGTCATCTTGTTATATGTCTGTCTTCCCAGGGGATCCTATTACTACACTGCCTTCAGACAACAAAACTGATATTATGATTGTGAAAAAAAAGAAAAACAAAACTCCTGGAGGATACGTCCAACAGAGGATAACAAGGTTCTCGTTTCCATCGCCAGCGACGTTGCATGCAAGGAACACACGAACGCTTAATGGACTTTTTCTCTCGCGCGCGGAGGTAACAAGATAGTTTGTATCGCCGCATCGACTCCCTTCTGATTGATGTCCAAGTGTAATGTTTCATTGCTTCCGCCAAGGAGATTTCTTCTTGCCATCTGCGTCTCTTTGTCTGTTTGTCGGTCTGTCAGTAAGCATCATGCAAAAACTACAGAACCGATTTTAGTGGGACTTGGTTAAATTATAGAGTGTTGTTCAAGGACGGTGTGACGGGTCTCCGACGCTCCCCCTCGTTATTAAAATATGATTTTCATATTCAGGGATGCAGGGGGTTATAGACAGAAGTATTTACGCTTTCACAACCAAAATGCGCTCTCGCATAGGCACACGCACTCTGTCACTCACATCGAGCCCGCACAAAGGTGACGGGAAACCAATAACATTTCATAGAAAATAATCAACTTTTATTCAACTTGACTCCGAGCCCCCACCCGTCACTACACAACACAACTATCTGTATCATACAACAATGTAAACAGCATACAGACAATTTCATAAATCGCATCCCCTGTTCTTCAATTATTCTTACTTAGCCAGGAAAGACAATATTCCACTATTCTGTTTGCACACTTATAAACCTAAGAACAAATAAAACGTCCGTAACTTGCCAGCATTCCTCGGTTGACCGTCAGTTTCTCTCATCCCACTGTGCGACTACGAGCTGAAGCTGCCACACCGTTGTGTCCTCCGATTGGCCAAATCCCAGTTGGGGGACACTGGCAACGTAGCTTGAGTCGCATCCTCACACCGAGTCTCCTGGACTCCACCGTACTTTGCCCTCTCCATGGAAAGGCTCCTGTCGGCCTCTCCCACAGGTCTTCTCTGGCTGCAAAACACCCCACCGTTGTCTGGCAGCTCCCTGTCTAGGCTCCAACAGGCTGACACGTCTTGCTGTCGACCGTCCCCACACGGGAGACAATTCTTCTCGTCGTTGGCTCCGAGGCTACAGCAACCTCCACTGTCTTACGTCCCCACCCAGGAGACAACGAGGTGACAGCTAACCTCTGCTTCACGCTGTATTTTCTTAAGCCCTCAGCAAGACGGGCGAGTTCACTTTCCCTTAAGTGAGTCACACACTCCCTGGTTTTCCAAGCAGCTTATATTCATTCTCAAACAAGAGAGAACCCGAGTTTAACTGGCCCAACCAATGGAATCACGGGCACACACACATCACACGATTTGTACCAATAAATTCCCAAGTTATTTTTATTCCACCAATGGAATCACTAGTCACCTACACATACACACACACAACAGCTGCTAGCGCCAACAAAGACTTGGGCACCCAGTGGTTAATGCATAACCTCCTATTCAAAATCATGTTCGATTCCCCGAAGCTACCCATTGTACTAACAGCCTGGACTTCTCTACCAGCCATGACTGAGGCTTCAAGTATTTACTACCTCTATAGACAACAAGGCGCCAACCACTCAATAGGCCGAAGCCTTCCATTCATTCCCCAGAACAAGGACGACTGAATGGTCGCTGTACTCTGCCTGCAGGCTGACGGTCACCTACCCGTGATGGTCACCTGACACGATCGCCTTCCCTTCAGGCCACTGGAGAACCCAGTGAATAGCCAGCCAGTGGTCGGACTGGACACTCCTCTACCCAGGACCGGCAGGTCGGCAACTACTTGTCCCTATCCCTCGGACATGCGAAACACTTCCCCGTAACTCTCCCTCCTTCAGTATACAACTCGGGGTATTCCCCTCTGGTGATGCCTGAGTTCGCACACTTGAACAACCCAAGGAACGTGCTCTCAACAACAGCAAAACTACCCTTAATTTGCCTAAATGCTCGAGAACATTTGGCCGACTCATGACAGACGGATCCATTAAATGTTGGTGCTTATCCGATTCTACGAACCCAGATGAAGCAGTGGACCTAAACTCTCTTCAGCACAATGACAATACCTCTTTCTATATATCCTATCAAAATATACATGAGAAGAAACTCTTTCATTCTGTATTTACTGTTACCTCCTTTGGAAAAAAAAATAATGTTGACTTCACTCACGAATTAAATCAAAAGTCGATCCAGGATCCGTTTGATCTTGCCAGAAGTCTGCTCTCTCCTGGGTCCCCTTCAGGTTTAAATTTGATATATTTTTACTACAACGGCTCTATATCAGAAGCAAAGACTCATTTCATTACTAATGCAGTTTTCGTCCTTGTATATCCATTAAACTTTGACGGACCTAAAATCTGCGCAGAGATGCAAATGTGAAGATGGATGATTTGTTCATAAACAGCATGGTCCCTTTTGAATAGGTTATACAACAACAAAAATGAAAGCACCGCAAATTTCCACAAACGAATTGCAGAGGGAACCAAACAATTGAAATATGCGGCATGATCAGGATCAAATTTTGAACCCCCTTTAACTGCAAACAGTTTGAGAGAGAGAGAGAGAGAGAGAGAGAGAGAGAGAGAGGAGAGAGAGAGAGAGAGAGGAGGAGAGAGAGAGAGAGAGAGAGAGAGAATGAGAGAGAGAGAGACTAAACTAGAAGGACATAGGGAGAACGCAGACTTCCACAAGGTCAAACATATACTGGATTCACCCTTTGATCCGGATGCAACAAGTGGATCTGCACCCAAATTGAATGGGTTCGTCATTGGGCTTACATTCTGTTTTTCAGCCACAATTCGTTAAAATCGCTTCATTAATTTTTGCGTTCTTTTGCTGACCAAAAGCTCCAAGTCGCAGACGGCTTGACTTACTTGACTTAGTCCTCTGAATTCCCTGGGGAACATAGGGCCGCAACCACACTCTTCCAGCGGACACGGTTTTGGGAGATCTTCTTCAGCTTGGCCCACGTCATTCCGGCGGCCTTCACTTCCGCGTCGGTACTCCTTCGCCATGTCTGTCTTGGTCTTCCCACTCTTCTTTTGCCCTGAGGGTTCCATTCAAGGGCTTGTCTTGTGATGTTGGATGGAGACTTTCTGAGGGTGTGGCCAATCCATCCCCACTTCCGTTTTCTGATTTCTATTTCTATTGGAACTTGCTGGGTCTTGTTCCACAGTTCTGCGTTGGCAATAACATCTGGCCATCTGATGTTCACAATGTTTCGCAGACATCTGTTGATAAATGTTTGGAGTTTGTGGGTGTTTGTCTTTGTTGTTCGCCACGTTTCAGAACCATACAGAAGGACAGATTTCACATTTGAGTTGAAGATTCTGATCTTGTTATGGAGTGAGAGAGCAGAGGAATTCCAGATAGGCCGTAGTGTAGTAAAGGTGTGCCTGGCTTTATTGATGAAGTCGCAGACGGGAAGATGGTGATTTTGTGGCAATAGTAACTGAGATGTTTCGGATGCATGATAGCGATCATGTGCGATGTGCTTTTATGGATCAGCACTTTTGGTGTAGCGCTTATGGATTAGTCTGCACAGCATGATGTCTACTTGATGAAACTAAAAGTGAAATACAGGGTCTTTGAAATCGTCCAAATCAAGGTTACCGAAAACAAAACAAAAAACTCTCTTTAATATGAGAGAGAGACAAGCAGACAGACAGACCGATAGAGAGAGAGAGAGAGAGAGAGAGAGAGAGAGAGAGAGAGAGAGAGAGAGAGAGAGAGAGAGAGAGAGAGAGATAGAGAGAGAGAGAGAGACTCAAACACAGAGAGACAGACAGAGACAGAGAGACACAGAGAGAGAAAGAGAGAGAGAGGGGCACAGAGAGAGAGAGCGACTCAAACAGGGAGAGAGAGAGAGAGAGAAACTCGAAATCTTTAATGAGGGTGAATAGATAAGCTGGAAGCTTTTTTACACTATGCCCTCAAAATAACAATAAACAATAAAGAACAATTACATCAATTTGACAAAATTAAACACAACAATAAGAAAAACATTTTTAAAAAAAATATATATAGAAAATAGTAAGCAGTCTCCTTTTAACGTATTTCACACCACACACACACACACACACACACACACACACACACACACACACACACACACACACACACACACACACACACACACACACACACACACACACACACACACACTCACACACAAACACACACACACACACACACACACACACACACACACACACACACACACACACACACACACACACACACACACACACACACACACACAACACACACACACACACACACACAACTGGACATACGTAAGCATCACATAGGTATACATAAGTATTTTGTACGCCAATCATGTCATATTGCTTATAGCCCAGCCGACTGCGAAGGCCATCTCCGGGCTGCAACAACTTGTTTGTGTCAAAAGGAACATCAAACTTAGGATAATATACAGTTAAGTGAAACATGATTTACAAATGGTCTATGAGGTATTTGAAATATGCTTTTTTTAAACGATGTTAAACTATTTATCTGTTTTAAATGAGTAGGGATTTCACTCCATAATTTACTCCCAGAGTAAGTAAGGGATGACTTGAAAAGATCAGTTCGTGGTCGAGGGGTGTATAGGGTATTTTTGCCTCGAATTTTGATTAATGGAAATTTGTCATGAAGATAAGGTGGCGCAATATTATTAATGATTTTATACATAAAGACAGCTTTATTAAAGCAGCATTTTAGATCGAATGGAAGAATGTTAAGATCTTTATAATCACTAGCTTGTAGAGAAGATTTCAAGAGTATCAGCTTAATAGCGCGTCTGTACATGCTTTCTAGTGGTTTTAAGCAATTTTTACTGGCTAAATCCCAGCATGTAGAGGCATAGTTAATGTCTGGTTGTACATATGCATAGAAATATAATTTTCTAGTATGTTGATCAAGGAAATTCTTGATTCGGTTCAACAAGAATAATTTTTTAGATAACCTTTTAGACAAATCAGATATATGATTAGACCATGAAAGATTATTATCAACTGTAAGACCTAATAATTTGTGTGATTTAACTTCTTCTACGACTTTATTTTGTATACGTATTTTAAACAAATCGGCTTTCATATTTTGACGTTTCTGTCTGGTTGTAGTCATCATAAATTTAGACTTTTGAGGATGGAGGGCCATATGGTTCAAATTAGTCCACTTTGCAAGTTTATTGAGATCATTCTGTAATTTGATACATACTGAGTCGGCATCTTTGTCATTATTATGGAGAGTAGTGTCATCAGCAAAAAGCTCACAGGGAGAAGACATATGTAAAGGAAGATCATTTATATAAACTGAGAATAAGATAGGCCCCAGGACTGACCCTTGGGGAACGCCATAATTTACTGGCATAAGAGAGGAAGTAGCGGAATTTTTTAATACCACTTGTCGCCTACAGTTGAGAAATGAAGAAATGAGTTTAAGAGCTTCAGGGGATAAACCATACAATGTTAGTTTTCTTAACAATAGATTGTGATCTATAGTGTCGAATGCTTTAGCGAAGTCGACAAAAACTGTTCCTGTGAAGAGATCATTGTTTATGTTTAAATGCCATTGTTCAATTATATTAGTGAGCAAGGTGTGACAAGAATGATTTTCTCTAAATCCGCTTTGATTAGAATGTAATAAATTGTATTTCATGAAATGTTTATGGATGTTACATTTGATGTGTTTTTCAAGGGGTTTAGATAGAATAGATAGGATAGAGATAGGTCTGTAGTTAGAAGGATCAGTGGGATCACCAGATTTAAAAAAGGGTAAAACTTTAGCATCTTTGAAGGGTTGTGGATAACTACCTTTATCAATGGAAAGATTGTAAATGTATGTAAGATGCTCTGATATAATCGGAGCAGCAATTTTCAAAATTTTTCCATCTATATCATCTAAACCTCGAGAACTGGACTGATTTAATGAACACAATTCCTTATAAACATCATGTACACCAATAAACTCGATTTGAAGATTAGATTTTATGTTTTTCGATACACAGTACGCTTTTAGCTCAAATAGGTCATTGTCTTTTGAACAGTCAGCTTTGATCGTCTTTTCAGAGAGAGAAAGCGAGAGAGATAGAGAGCATAGAGACAGACAGACATACCAGAGAAAGAGGGAGAGGAGAGAGGGGAGGGAGGGAGGGAGGGAGAGAGAGAGAGAGAGAGAGAGAGAGAGAGAGAGAGAGAGAGAGAGAGAGAGAGAGAGAGAGAGAGAGAGGAGAGAGAGAGAGAGAGAGAGAGACGAACAGGCAGAAAGACAGACAAATTGACAGATAGACAGACAGACAGACAGGAGGTAGACTATTACCACCACCAGTAATGTAATCAGACTAAAATGCCTCACAACAGAAGACGAGAATGTCCCCAGCTACCAAAGCACAAGCCTAGAAACCCGAGTCATCACAACCCAAATGAGGGTAGAGCACGACAGGAAGACAGGAGCTTCCACCCACACCCCTTTCCCTCTCCTCTACTCCAGCCTCCCCCTTCCCGCTTCTCTCTGTCCCAATTCCCCTGAGCGGCCCAGGCCCAGGCCAGCTGTGGACTGGCAAGATCCGTGTCTGAGGGGAGAGCTTCAGGCAGGCAGCAGTCTGACTGGAAGCAGACAGGGGAAAAGAGCTGTCACCACCTGTACTGCCATTGCACGGATAATGTTTCTGACAAGCTGGAGGACATTGATGGGTAGTCCGCCAAGGTTTGTTTCAATGAAATGAGAGATGAGGCACGTGATGTGAGAAGGCAGAGATGTCTAGGATTCAAACATTGCTGGAAATGGTTTCAGTCAATTATTGAAGAAATCTCTCTCTCTCTCTTCTCTCTCTCTCTCTCTCTCTCTCTCTCTCTCTCTCTCTCTCTCTCTCTCTCTCTCTCTCTCTCTCTCTCTCTCTCTTTGTATGTATGCATGTATGTATGTATGTATGTATGTATGTATGTATGTATGTATGTATGTATGTATGTATGCATGCATGTATTTATATATGTTTGTATGTGTATATGTATACAAATGTGTGTATTATGTATGCATGTATGTATGTATGTACGTGCGTGCACGCACGCGTATGTATGTGTGTGTGTGTGTGTGTGTGTGTGTGTGTGTGTGTGTGTGTGTGTGTGTGTGTGTGTGTGTGTGTGTGTGTGTGTGCGTGCGTGCGTGCGTGCGTGTGTGTGTGTGTGTGTGTGTGTGTGTGTGTGTGTGTGCGCGTGCGCGCGTGTGTGTGCATACATGCATGAGTATGTTCGAATGTGTGCGTACGTGTGTGTGTGTGTGTGTGTGTGTGTGTGTGTGTGTGTGTGTGTGTGTGTGTGTGTGTGTGTGTGTGTGTGTGTGTGTGTGTGTGTGTGTGTGTGTGTGTATGTATGTGTGTGTGTGTGTGTGTATGTGTGTGTGTGTGTGTGTGTGTGTGTGTGTGTGTGTGTGTGTGTGTGTGTGTGTGTGTGTGTGTGTGTGTGTGTGTGTGTGTGTGTGTGTGTGTACATCATAAGAGCCAGACTAACTCAGATAGTGTGGATAAATATCTTCCGCCAGCCGTGATATGAACAGACCAATATCAGACCAACAAATGATTCCAGCAGGAAGTGGCGCTGGCTACCTGCGCCAGAATCTCAGAAACCCGAGTCATCAGAGCCCGGATGTAATGAGGGCAAAGGTCGACTGGAAGACAGCAGCCTTCTGCTCTTCTCTTCTTCCTAACTCTTCCC
>CM031597.1:74963507-74966007 GCA_018398815.1 Conus ventricosus
ATAGACTATGTGCTGCTCTTTTGAATGTAACGATATGAAGATCCTAGTTAGCGCACATAAAAGGACCAACGGCAATTAATACATACACAGAAGAAAAACAAATATATATGGATGGTTTTATACAGTACCAAGTCGTCTTCCCCAGGGGAGACAAATCCGGATTTCACACATAGCAGTACGCAGTACATTACCCTTCTACTCCCATCTCCCTCTGCCCTTCATGTCCCTTCCTTGAGAACATTCCTGTTTTACTGGCATGTAATTGTGTTGAGCAGAATATATACTGGTCTGTTTTACTCATTCCTATTTTTCACAGAGTTAAGAGGTTCTATGGTGCATTCCATGCAATATATCACGCAGCATAAACCACTTTTTATTGAGTGCCAGGATGGAAAACAATCCAAATCGCAAATATTTTACTGAGGATTTGATAAAGGATTTTGTTCCCAAATTTTCAGTCTTATTTCATTTTGACTTTCTTTGAAGGAAATGAAAAGAAGTCATTTTTTTCATTTGAGTTAAACGTGTTTGTTGCTATGATCTGCTTTAGATTAGTCTTTAATTTACAGCCCTGACTTGGTTTTTAGTTTTGATATTTCAACGTGTTTAAAATCCCGTTTCTAACTTGCTTGCAGACCTGATATGACCTCTGTAAGTGGCTGAGCTATAGCTCCACAACATTAAGGGAGCAGATCTGGCATGCATACTTGAACACCCCAACAGTGAGATTTGTTATGCCCACGGAGAGAAATCTAGATAGAAAATAGGCAAGGGAAGAGTATGGAACAGGGGCGACAGTTCATTATTGCATTGAATTGTTTCAAGTCTAGTGTTCGTTGAGTTGCAAAATGAGGAAGGGGTACATCCACAATACCAGTTCGAAATAAATTCAGAGTCACTTCTTGGGACTTCATGGCTGTGTTGTGTTACAACTATCCTGTGGGTAAAAAAGAGAGAATATAACTGCAACACACTACATCTATTCTATAGAATTTACATAATAGACAGACAGAAAGGACGACGAGACACTATCGACCATCTTTACATAAAGAGTAAATAAAAGAGAGAATATAATTGCGATACACTAGAAACGTTCTATGGAATTTACATAATTGACAGACAGAAAAGACGACAAGACACTATTGACCATCTTTATTTAAAGGAAAGTTATTGTGTGCTGTGTGTACCTTTCGTGTTTCATGTAATTTCAGTCGTGTGTGTGTGTGTGTGTGTGTGTGTGTGTGTGTGTGTGTGTGTGTGTGTGTGGGGGGGGGGGGGGGGAGTGTTTGTTCAGCTGAAGACTGAAGCAAGCTGAGATAACTACAGACGGTAAGGCTAGGTGGAATACCTAAAAAAAAAAAAAAAAAAGAAGCGTGTAAGACATCTTGAAATGAATTCTCTTCTCTGATCGATTGCAACGGTCACACACACAGCGGACCTCAAAACAATGTATAAGTATAATTAATTTACTCTCCGTTTTGCAACGCGTCATGTATATAACATACGCATTACAACCTTCCGCATCTGGGAGTACTCTATGCTGTTGCCACAGCTTATTCAGACGCATTTATTTTTCCTTCTGCTTCGGGGCACTTTTTGCAGTAAACGTACGCACGAAAGGTTTCTGTTTTTAAGCACTTGATGAGGTTATGTCCGTATTAGGGCCTTCAGCTCTGGAACACTCAACGGTGTTTAATCACAGCAGAGCTCTTTTATAGATACTTTTTTTCTGTTTTGGAGTACTTTGTGCAGGCAATGATCATGCCACAGCCCTTTCGGATTCATTTCACGTTGGAGCCCTTTACGCCGTTAGCGGTAGCACCAGAGCTCTTTTTGACACACTTGTTAACCCTTTGCTTCGCTGCGCTTTTATACAGCTAATGTATGCATCATGGCTCGTTTTTAAGTTGCATCCAAGCTTTCGGTGAATTTTTTTAAGTGAATGATATTGAATAAAGACAAAAGCCTCTTTTTCTTATTATTGATCTCAGACTGGGTCATTATGTGGGGAATGGTGCAGATGGTTATAGATAACAGAAACATGGGCAGAGAACGTCGGAAGAAAGGGGAGATCAGAGCATGTTAGGAAGGAAAGAACGAAAGAAACAAACTCAAAGTTACAACAACAAAAATTGCCGCGCTTGTAAGAAAGATTGAAGCAAAAAAGGGGGGCGGTGGAGGAGAGAAAAAAAAGAAAGAAGAGGAGACAACAGGGGGGAAAAAGAAAGAAAGAGGGATAAAAGGAAAAGAAGAACGGAAGGGAAGAAGAAAGGAATGAAACAAATAAAATGTTTCATGTTTTCTTGCCTGTCTGCGGTCAGTCCACTCGTTTGTTTTCACGAGCAAGACATTTCCATATAAATCTCGCACAGCTGATCCACGTGGAGTTCACGATTCCTCATTGTTTCCTCATCTCATTCTCTTTCGTGGCGTGATTTATTTCTTCATTGGCTTTTTTTACCCCTCTCCACCGATGTCCTGTTGATTTTTCTTTCTCTTG
>CM031597.1:74976007-74978507 GCA_018398815.1 Conus ventricosus
GATACGAGAGACTAGTGTATGACGTGTCAAGATGATTAGATCAGTTGGCATCAATGGACTGCACCATTTCTACTCATATGTCCATCTACTTCCAAAGGGCTATGGTCTTCATAAATAAACGACTGCATCTGCTTCTGTCTGTCTGTCTGTCTGTCTGTCTGTCTCTCTCTCTCTCTCTCTCTCTCTCTCTCTCTCTCTCTCTCCTCTCTCTCTCTCTCTCTGTTTCTGTCTGTCTGTCTATCTGTCTGTCTGTCTGTCTGTCTGTCTGTGTGTGAGTGTGTGTTTGTGTGTGTGTCTGTGTGTGTGTTTGTGTGTGTGTGTGTGTGTGGTGTGTGGTGTGTGTGTGTGTGTGTGTGTGTGTGTGTGTGTGTGTGTGTGTGTGTGTGTGTGTGTGTGTGGTGTGTGTGTGTGTGTGTGTGTGTGTGTGTGTGTGTGTGTGTGTGTGTGTGAACAGTGGTCCGAGCAGGGAAGTCACACTCTCCAACATCAAAAACGCAGTAGAGCTGGCAGTTAGTTCCATTATACTTCGTGCTGTGTACAGTCAGTATCGACCCAAGGGAACAACAGGCGCCCGGCCATCTCCACTATGACGACAACAGATGCCTACAGCGGGGAATGTTCCCATCTGTCTTGGGGAGACTGGAAGAGAAGAGGAAAGACGCCGGTAGAGAGGAGGGTTAGGGGAATGAGGGGGTGAATGGTGGGCGGAAGAGGAGGGTTGGACACTTCTTTTGTACTGCCAGTGGGGTTTGCGTTCGGCCCATACAAATGTTTCCTACATAAAGGTTTATTGCTACGAAGCTCAGCTGCTCTGAACGACGAAGACAGCAGCCGTGTTTGATCAATGCTAGCACTGCTGCTGTTACTACCCGAGTCTTTACTCGAAGCTTGGTTAGTAGAACGAGAAAGAGGACTGTGATTGTGTTCAGTTAGTGCTACTGTCTCCTACTCTTTCTAAATAAGTATTTGATACGCAGATCTGTTACTTGAAAGGGAAAGACAGTCAAATTTGTGCTCAGACACAAATGCTTTTTTCCTGCAAAAAGATCTATGGCAAAACGTTTATGTTTAAAGCAGAAATACGGCCGTGGTACATTCAGGCGGTGCCACTATTTTCCCCGTTTTATTTTTTTTATTTCAATAATCTCTACACGACGCTTGGGAACCTAAATGAAAAAGACAACAAGGGTTTCGTTCAGTCAGCGCTGCTTCTTCCTACTACTCTTACCTGAATACTCATCACGGAGCTTACTTGGCTGAGCAAGGAAGCCAAGCAGTTGTTACTTTCATATTTTGTACTATTGTTCCTACTTTTCTTCCTTCTCTTGTTTTCTGAGAAATTGCAAGGAAACTGGTCTCAGTGTCTGAACTGAAAAGACAGGATCTGTTGCTTTTAGTGAGTTCTGTGTATCGCCACACTTGGTATTCAATTCGTTCCACGAAGCTTGGTTAGCTGTACAAGAAAAGTAGTTTCAGCTGCGTTCAGTGACTATCATTTTTTCCTGCTGTACTTCCTAAGTAAATACTACGTAAACAAGTAGCCTGAACATGAAAGACAGCACTGGACGCATTCACCTGCCAGGGATTACGAGATACGCATGGCTAAACAAGACGGGTGTGTGTGTGTGTGGGGGGGGGGGGGGGGGTCATACCTTTCGTCCTAGGCCGTCATTAAAACTGCATAGTGGGAACATGGAAGGTAGTACATTCAATAAGAAACGCAAAACAAAACTAAAATATCTAATACATTCATTTGACTGAACAGTTCAAAGTATTGTATTCTTCGCTGAGTCATATTGAATGAAGGTTGCCCATGGTGTAGAGACGGTCACTTCATCCCTCCGATGACATTCCCTAAAAGATGCTGGTAACAGCGAGTTGACATCAACTTTCTTTCAACGAACACGGGAATTGAAAACAAATCTGATCTCAGATGACCATGACAACAGAGCATGAGGGACAAATGTTCCTTAATTTTATCAAATGGGACAACAACAACAAAAAAAGGATGTCAGTGATGACGAAGATGGCGTTCTAATTTGGATGTAAGACGTTGTCACTGGGCTACGCCAGATAACTCCCTTGGAAATGGTCCCCGCACAGTGTGTTATTAACCAGTCCTGGAAGATACAATGATCCCGCACAGTGTGTTACTAACCAGTCCTGGAAGATACAATGGTCCCCGCACAGTGTGTTACTAACCAGTCCTGGAAGATACAATGGTCCCCGCACAGTGTGTTATTAACCAGTCCTGGAAGATACAATGGTCCCCGCACAGTGTGTTACTAACCAGTCCTGGAAGATACAATGGTCCCCGCACAGTGTGTTACTAACCAGTCCTGGAAGATACAATGGTCCCGCACAGTGTGTTACTAACCAGTCCTGGAAGATACAATGGTCCCCGCACAGTGTGTTACTAGCCAGTCCTAGAAGATACAATGGTCCCCGCACAGTGTGTTACTAACCAGTCCTGGAAGATACAATGGTCCCCGCACAGTGT
>CM031597.1:74983507-74986007 GCA_018398815.1 Conus ventricosus
GAGTGGTTTAAATTAGTCTGCTGCGGCCTGAATGTCTCTACTGAAACAAGGGCATCTTAGTCCACAGTTAGACCTACTCCTAAACCGCTGGGGGGGGGGGGGTGGGTAATCAGAAAAGACAGGAGCGAAAAGGTGGAGGGATGAGTGGGAAAGAAGGAAGGGAGTAGAGCAGGAGGCTGCTGTCTTCTGGTCGACCTTTGCCCTCATTTCATCCGGGCTCTGATGACTCGGGTTTCTGAGATTCTGGCTCAGGTGGCCAGGGTCACTTCCTGCTGGAATCATTTGGATAGTGGTCACATCATATTACCGCTGGCAGAAGCCGTCCACCCTATCTGAGTTTGTCTGTCTCTCATGATGTATACGTCTCTGCTTGTTGATCCGTCTGTCTTGCTGTCTGTCTGTCTGTCTGTCTGTCTGTCTGCCTCTGTCTCTGTCTCTCCCTGTCTCAGTATATATATATATATATCTCCCTCCTTCCCTCTCTCACTCTCTCTCTTTCTCTCTCTCTCTCTCTCTCTCTCTCTCTCTCTCTCTCTCTCTCTCTCTCTTTCTTGTTGCGTACTCATGTGAATAGGCTGATGGCCTCACATTAAAGTCACGAGTCACGAGAGTCACGAGAGTCTCTCTCTCTCTCTCTCTCTCTCTCTCTCTCTCTCTCTCTCTCTCTCTCTCTCTCTCTCTCTCTCTCTCTCATAAATATGCATACATGCATGCATGCATACATAAATGCATACAGAGAGGGATGGGGGAGGGGCTGAATCCATTTCCTACTACGTTCGAATCACATACAACTCTGCCTTCTCACATCGCTCATCCGTCATTTCCTTAAACCAAATCTTGGCGGACGGACTACCCATCAATGTCCTCCAACCTGTCAGAAACACTATCCGTGCAATGGCAGTACAGGTGGTGACAGCTCTTTTCCCCTGTCTGCTTCCAGTCAGACTGCTGCCTGCCTGAAGCTCTCCCCTCAGACACGGATCTTGCCAGTCCACAGCTGGGCCTGGGCTGGGCCGCTCAGGGGAATTGGGACAGACAGAAGCGGGAAGGGGGAGGCTGGAGTAGAGGAGAGGGAAAGGGGTGTGGGTGGAAGCTCCTGTCTTCCTGTCGTGCTCTACCCTCATTTGGGTTGTGATGACTCGGGTTTCTAGGCTTGTGCTTTGGTAGCTGGGGACATTCTCGTCTTCTGTTGTGAGGCATTTTAGTCTGATTACATTACTGATGGTGGTAATAGTCTACCTCCTGTCTGTTTGTCTGTCTGTCTGTCTGTCTGTTTGTTTGTCTGTCTGTCTGTCTGTCTGTCTGTCTCTCTCTCTCTCTCTCACTCTCTCTCTCTCTGTCTGTCTCTCTGTGTCTGTCTCTGCGTCTCTTTGTCTCTCTCTCTCTCTCTCTCTCTCTCTCTCTCTCTCTCTCTCTCTCTCTCTCTCTGCCTCTCTCTGTCTCTCTGTCTCTCTGTCTCTGTCTCTGTCTCTGCCTCTGTCTTTGTCTCTCTATGCCTCTCTCTCTCTGTATGTATTTGTCTCCGTCTCGGTCTTGATCTCGATGTCGGTCTCTCTGTGTCTCTCTCTGTCGTTCTCTGTCTGTCTGTCTGTCTGTCTGTCTGTCTGTCTGTCTGTCTGTCTCTCTCTCTTTCTCTCTCTCTATTTCTCTCCAAAGAGCGGTTTTTTCATGTTATCCATTTTGAACGGTCTCAAAGACCTTTAATATCACTTTTTGTTTCCAGCAGCTGTCACTGTGCAGACTAATCCATAAGTGCTACACCAAAAGTGCTAATCCATAAAGCCGCAATGTGCAGGATCCCTATCGTATATCGGAAGCAGCTTGGTATCTACTACTTGTTCAAAAAGGACCATGCCGTTTATTCAACAAACCATCCATATCTGCATTCGCATCTCTGCGCAGATTTAAAAGCCATCAGAGGTTAGTGCAATTACAAGGACTAATACTGCACTGGTGATAAATGAGTGTTTGCTTTTGATATAGAGCTGTTGTAAAAAAAAAAAATTGAAACCAGAAGGTGACTCAGGAGAACGCAGAAAAATTTAAACTGAAACCAGAAGGTGACTCAGGAGAACGCAGACCTCCGCTAAAGTCGAACGGATCTCGGATCGTCTTTTGATTTAGTTTGTGAATACGGACAATATTATTTTTCCTCCAAAGGAGATAACAGTAAGCACAGACCTGAAGAGTTCCTTCTCGTGTATATTTTTAATAGGATTATAAGATACGAAATTCAACGTTTATGTTATGGGAAAGTTATAATATTCCATAAAATCATATTACTTCATAGAGTTTTGTTAATACATAACAATAAGTTCGCAAAGTTAATGTTCAGTGGAAGTTGTGTCGTCATCTTGCTGAAGAGAGTTGAGGTCCACTGCTTGATCTGGATCCATGCAATTGGATCTGCACCAACATTTCAATGAATCTGTCCTCTAGCCACATTCTGTATTTTAACCTAGTTCCACCAAAATCGGTTCTGTAGTTTTTGCATGATGCT
>CM031597.1:74993507-74996007 GCA_018398815.1 Conus ventricosus
ACGGAGTCAGGAAGACCATTCCAAACATCAATCACACGGAGAGAGAAGTAGTTTCCCCTGATATTCAGTCTGTGATGAACTTTGGATAGTTTCAAGGAGTGTCCTCTGCTGTCCCTGCTGGTAAATAGTTCAAAACGTGGTTTATCACTCCGGTAAATGCCATGTATGAACTTGTACAAGTCTATCATGTCTCCCCTTTTTCTTCTGTGCTCCAGGCTTGGTAGTTTGAGAGTAGAAAGACGCTCAGGATATGGTTTGTCTTTGAGAGATGCTAAAAGTTTAGTTGCTCTGCGCTGAACATCTTCTACATCCTGGCACAGTGTTTTGTGGTAGGGTTGCCAAACTGAATGTCCGTACGCTAGTACTGGTCGTACAAGAGACTTGTACAGTTGTAGGAAGGTATCTTCAGTCAGAAAGTCAAAGGAGCGACGGATGATACCAACAACTCTATTTGCTTTAGCAGTTGCCTTGGCCACGTGTTCTCTGAAATTCAGTTTGTTGTCAATGTAAACCCCAAGGTCCTTCTCAACTTCAATTTCAGACAGAGTTGTGGTACATGTCTCACCTTCGATGTTTACTTCGGTCATGTAGTATACAGCATCTGACTTCTTGTTCCCCAGCTTCAGGACATGGCATTTTTCAGGGTGAAACTTCAATAACCATTGTCTTGACCAGCTTTGCAGCCTGTCTAGATCTCCCTGCAAAACATGCGTAGCTCCTTCATCGTCAGTTCGTGCAAAAACCTTAGTGTCGTCTGCAAACAGGTGTACAGTGTTTTGAACGAGATTCGGCAGATCGTTAATATACAGTACAAACAAGACAGGTCCTAGGACACTACCCTGGGGAATCCCACTCGAGACATTGGCTTCTTGTGACTGTGCGCCGTTGACGACAACCCGCTGACGCCTGCTGTGCAGGAAGTCCTGTATCCAAAGTAGTATCTTCCCTTTAATACCGTGTGCCTGAACTTTCGAAACAAGTCCTTCTCCTTCTCCCTCTTCCTCCTCCTCCTCCTCCTCCTCCTCCTCCTCCTCCTCCTCCTCCTCCTCCTCCTCCTCATCATCATCATCATCATCATCATCATCATCATCTTCTTCTTCTTCTTCTTCTTCTTCTTCTTCTTCTTCTTCTTCTTCTTCGTCTTCTTCTTCTCTTCTTCTTCTTCTTCTTCTTCTTCTTCTTCTTCTTGTCTCTTTCTCGGCTAGAATTCTGCGATTTGCCATTGTGAGGTTTACGCGTATGTGACAAGTTGAGATCTCACAATTAAAGCACCCACATTCCGTCTTCGGGGATGTCTGAACACAATGGGGGAGCGTGCATTTTTCTATTTTGAGGGGTACGGAGAGGTCACTCAACCCTCTGGCACATAATAGCTAACTCTCATACGAAGAATGAAATGGGAATAAACCTGTTGGCAACTTTCTATCGACTTTTCTCAGTAGCTGTTTTGATATTTGAAGACATGGCATTCACACACGGACTCTCCGTTAAAAGTTTCACCACAATGGAGAGATCTGAATGCTACGTTTACACGGACGTGCAACTAGCCGTGCAACCCCCTTTGCGTTCGCACGGCAACTATATAATACCTAAGCATGAATAATAGCAGACCAACAGTTGCAGCAAGTCCTCAAAATAGCTCAAAATAATCGGCAATACCCGATTAGGACTTGCACGAGTAGTCGCAAAATATCGGTCCAGAGCGATATTTTTTCGGCAGTTGCAGCAGTTGCAGTAGTTGCAGTGAATTGCATCAGTGTTTACACAGTTGCACCGCCGTACAACCGGATGTTACTTTCGCGCCAAGCCGAAAAAGTCCGTGCAGTTCGTGGAAAATCGCGGAAAGTTCCTGGAAAAAAAGCAGCGTGGGCGGGGCTTAATTCTGTCGGTGGCTCTCACTTGCAGCACGGTACTTGCACCGTTCGCGTTTACACGGGGCTCTTTCGTGCAATTAAGTAGTTGCACGTAGTTGCACAGAGGGGACTTGCACGAGCAGTTGCACGTCCGTGTAAACGTATCAGAAGTGGGGTTGGGCTCGGGTCTTCACAGATGTTGGCCCTTTGGGGGAAAAATCTCCTCTGACTCGGCGGTCTTGAGTAAGGATTGAACTCAGAACCTAGGACCAAGAGAACTGTGCTCTGTTCGCCAGAGGCCAACAAAGCCCGTGACACGTTAGTTTGAACCAAGGGTCTCTATAGTTAATCCGTTACAGACATCTTTCAATTAACTTTTTCTTTCAATCAGAATAGTTACTTACTTTACTTAGGCCCATAGCTCAAGGGTGAGCATAGGCCATCGACAACACTCCGCCATCGCACTCGGTTCTGGGCTGCTCGCTGAATGCCTGACCAGTTGGTCCCCTGCCTCTTTATCTCTGCCTCAGTGTCTCGCCTCCAGCTGCTGCGAGGTCGGCCTCTCTTCCTTATCCCCTGCGGGTTCCATGTCAGGGCTTGGCGTGTGGTGCTGGATGCTGGCTTCCTGAGAGTGTGTCCAATCCAGC
>CM031597.1:75006007-75023507 GCA_018398815.1 Conus ventricosus
AAACAAAAAGCACACGTGCGTTTCAGGGACTGTTATTACAGTCGTGGAGCGCGGGAGTGGAAAGTGATTGTCATGTTGTGAATCGTGTGGGTAAACCGATTCCTGTGATGGTTGTTACTGATGCTCTCTCTCTCTCTCTCTCTCTCTCTCTCTCTCTCTCTCTCTCTCTCTCTCTCTCTCTCTCTCTCTCTCTCTCTCTCTCTCTCAGTCAATGGGTTTATTGTGCACTGATTTCGTGTGCAACAGTTCTCTCTTTCTGTTGATATGGTTTATGTTTTCTGTGTTTTCGGTGCTGTCTCTGAAGATTTTTGTACTTTAACTACAGGTTTCATTGTGTAGGGCTGTATCCAAGAAAAACCAACTGTTGTTTATTAATTTCTTTCCCTCACTGAAACAGTGTTTCCCCCCTCTCTCCTCTCCTCTCCTCTCTCTCTCTCTCTCTCTCTCTCTCTCTCTCTCTCTCTCTCTCTCTCTCTCTCTCTCTCTTTCTCTCATGCACTATGCCACGCTCATTTACACTCATGCTTGCTTGTGATGTGTGTGCATGTTTTTCTCTGTGTGTGTGGGGGGGGGGGAGGGGATGGGGGGTGCATGCATGCTGTCACGACCGACCCCTGGAGGTCTGCCCTGACAGGATCGGTCTAGATGGGAGTGAAGGGAGTGCCTGACCTCACACGCCTCGCAAGAGCCCACACGAGAAAGATTACGATACAACACCCCATTTATTCACACCAACACACACAGTCATAAATAAGCATTCCAATACACACAACATGCACAATCACAATCAAGCATTCCAACGCACACAACATGCACAATCACAATCAAGCACTCCAACACACACAACATGCACAATTATAAATAAACATTTCACCATACGACGTACACAATCACAATTACAGCATTCCTGCACATATGACATATACACAATTATAAAGAAACATTTCCAGCACCCCATCCCTCCCACACCCTGGAGTGCCTCCACACCCCTGCCTCCGTCAAGTCTACAGGGAGCACCCTGTCGCACTAGGTGCTCCGAACCGGGGTTGGTTCTTGAAGGGAGTCGCTCAAAGCCGACACCCTCGACACGCAAGCAGGCATGAAGAGCGCGTCCCGGGGGGGGGGGGGGAGAAACGGGCGTTTTTTACGGGAGGCCCCTGGACGGGGATCAGGGTCGGCCAGTCAAGCCGGCGGGCTTTTCTTCCAGTCCGGTCCCCAGCCAAGCGTGGCCTCAACCAGCACGTGGAAACCATCCAGTCCGCGGTTCTCAGCCAGAGCGTGGCCTCAACCAGCACGTGGAAACCATCCAGTCGGGCGGTCTCAGCCAGAGCGTGCCTCAACCAGCACGTGGCACCATCCATCCGCTTTCCCAGCCAGGGGCGTGGCCTAAACCAGCACGTGGCACCATCCATCCCGGGTCCCAGCCAGAGCGTGGCCTCAACCAGCACGGGCACCCCCCCACAGTCCAGACTCCGGTGAAGCCCCCGGGAGGGGGGGGGGGGGGGGGAAACGTAGCTGGAGAGAGAAAAAGGAGGGAAGGAAAAAGGGAAAAGAAAAAAGGGAAGGGAAACTGGAACCCCGCCGTCAGTACAGTCTGACCCATGCGCAAAATCTTAACAGCCACTCGCATGAGGGCGAGGGGAAGTCTACCAAACGCAACCAACAGCCCCTCTCCAACACAGACCTGAGCAAACACAGAAAAACCAATCAAATGGGTAAAGTCTTCTCACAAAAGCAGGTAAGGGACTGCATTAAATCAACAGGCTATAAAACAAATATGAATTATCTTAAACCCTTCTCTTCACCACGTTTAACAATTTTTCCTTTCTTAGGAAAAAAACCAACACAGCGACCATCGCTTAATAACTGCCACCACATTTGCAAATAAAAAATTCAATGGCATAATTGTCACATTTTATAGCCACATTTCAAAATTAACACAAATCTCCAACCACGCATCCGAACGACAAATCATGCGTACGCACACTCGCGAACATAAAACTCGTTCTCCTTGCACACACAAACAAAACGGTGGCCGAAGAAAAAAGAGTCCGGGCGAATGTGACAGGGGCGGACGAGCGAGACCAAGCAAGTTCCCAACCCTGAATCACCAGGTTCTCTCCCATCCCCACCGACTACCGCATCACCGAATCATAAACAGGAGAAAGAATTTTGGATATAATTTAGAAGGGCCAGGTTAAAGATTAAATTTAAAACCAGAGAAAAGGTCTCAAACAATATTTCTTTTAAATTTTTTGAAAACAAAAAAAAATTTGGGCGAAAAAAGAGAAGAAAAGCCGGCTAACAACAACAAACCAAAACAAACAAACCACGAAACTGATGCTTAACCAGCTACCCGTGGGTGACCCAGAAGAGGCGGGTCAAACGACCCCTCTCTGCCCTCTGTCCAGTCGAGAGGACAGAAGCGCAGATGCGAGAAAGAAGAAGTGATGTCCCTCTCCTACAGGCCGACTGTAGGAATTGAAGATACCGACTGTACCCTCGTTGATACGTGAAGAACCAAGAACCGGAGCAGGCGCCCCAGAGACATCTTCCGCTCGAGTGAAGAGCTAACCTCTCTCAGCGTTGGCGGCCAACATGCCACGCTGCGTCACAAGTGAGCATACTTAAAAACTAAAAGAAATGAAGCACGTGCGACAGGTAAAAAAAACAGGCGAGACCGATAGACAGCAAGTTCGAGAGAAAGGTACCACCCACCCATGAACCTGCAGGATGAATAGCACGGCAGGGGAAAATTAGAGAGAGAGAGAGAGAAAGCAAACCGAATTTGGGAGCTGAACTACACCAAGGCAACCGCACCACAAGCCACATTAAGGGGGATACACGACAACAGCAACGACAATAAATAAATGAGTAATTCCGCCACCCTAGATGGGTCAAACGTCGTAGGCCTCGTGACAAACTCGTGACAAACCCCCCTTCTAAAAGCATCTGTTTCTCTGAGATACAGTGCTCCCTTTGAACCTTGACGCATGTGCAAATTCACAACAATGGGACCAAAAACGCAACCTCTGTCTCGACAGAGTACAGGAATCCAATACAAACATTCTACGATAGAATCATGCAGGGAAATACAAAAATACTACATTTATCAAACAACTAAGCAAACCTTCCAACCATGAAAGTAACAATCCGAACCATTGGTATTCACTACCGTTAACATCACGAAGTGAAAACTGTCAGTACACCTGATACAAAGACCAAAAGGGGATATAACCCGGGTTGAGGGAAGTGTCCCTCTGACCGATTTTCCAATGTGCTGACAAGGGAGCTCGGCTAAGATAGTCACATCCGTATTACAGGAACCCCTTGATATGACAAAAAGTGAACGCATGACTCTGCAGTTCCACTGCCTAACTCATGAGTCGACGACTGACTGGCCGATCCGGTCCAAGCACTGGAGAGGATGATGATCGCTCTCCAGACAAACTTCCGGCCGTACTTCTTCTTGGCACGCCAGTGCGCTCCAAATCTGCCTGAGGGGATTCAGCAACATAGGGCATCGATAGTCCAAAGCGGGACAGCCTCTGGTATCGACTCGCAGATTCTACCACTACCGAAGTGTAGCGGTGCCCGCGATGGGAAATGGAGGATTAATGGGTCCCACCAGGTCGACCCCAACCTTGCTGAAGGGCTCCCCAACCAAGTGGCACGACCCTAGGGAACACGCTTCAAGCGACCCTTAGGCGTTGTCCGTTAGCAGAAAATCGCAATTTGCGGCAGTACTGCCTAACCTGTGATTCAACCCTGGCCAAAAGAAGTCCTTCTACTCCCGAGAGTCCGCTTGGAGCCCATAGACCTCCCATGGGAATCGTGGGCCCTCCGGAGAACAGACTCTCTAAAAGCTTTGGGGAACAACAAGCTGTTTGGCCACAACGATCTGCCTGAGTGAAAACCCTAAAGAGGATCCCCTTGTGGAGCTTAAAGCTCACCTGGGGTTTTCGGGCCGACTGAGTGGGACGATCCAAAATTTTGTCGTGGGCGTTGGACATCCAAGTCCCTGGCCTGAAGACGGAATAAATCTAGCCAGGAACGGCCCTTGCCAGAACCTCGTCAAGTATCGGCTGAAGAACGGGGGACGCAATTCCGTTCCTGCTTCTTAGCTTTGGCGCTGTGGTGACTCCCACGCACCCCTGTACGGGCAAATCCTAAAACCACGGGCTGACTGCGTCCGCCCTGCGAAGGTGATAGTAATTCCCTATGATAAGGGAATCAGAGTCCTCCACGCGAGGGCCCATACTATGCCACAGAATTAGGGGTGGAGATAGAAACGATACTAAAGACGGTGGAGGTAAAACACCTCCAACCCGCCACAAACCGTAACGGCGCCCCGGCCCGGGCCTTAGGGAACTAAATCCTTAAACCACAAGATCGTTGATGCTCCCGAATCCCTGAGGGTGTCGACCAAGAGAACCACAACGAGAGAAACACGGGCACTCGAATCACCAAGTTGGGATGGAACCCACTTTAGCCGAGGCGCGAGGATGCAGGAAAGGACAGCCCCACGACACCACGGCTTAGGACAATCTTTCCTAATGAGGCCAGGACACCACAAAGAAACAATCGGATCGCTGAAACCCCCCCGACGAACCCGCCTGTTCCCCCGCTGCAGTTTCGGCCCTTATTGCCACTAAATCCTGTGGGGGCTTCCCTCCTATCTGGGCGATCCCATAAGCTTTTCGACTTCAGCAAACACCTCAGGGTATGAATCGCAGCCGCGAAATCCAAAGTGCTTTCGCCTATCCGGATCCTCAACTCTGGGGAACAGTGTTGGGGGGACTGTTAATGAGGACAGATCCCCAGTTTAACAAGCCAACTGACGCCAGTAACCCAAGGTTTGCCGCAGCCTATCAACCAAATTCACAAGGTCTCGTCGTTATTCTTCTTCATGACCGACTTCCCTCCTGTAGTCCTGGGTAAGGTGGAAACCTTACGCAGAGCCAACTGAAAGTCTGCATAAACGCACCTTCATTTAGAGGACCCCACACCCCCCTTGCAGCACCCAAAAACCCAAAAAAGGTGCATGGCCTTTTTTTCCCAACAATTGGAATAAGTACTACCTTGTCAAAATGCTCTAGGAACATATCAATGTCCTCACTAGGTCTGAACTCTGGAAGCTTTAACTTGGGCCTCTAACTCTATCACCTGCCTGGTGATTACCCCCCTGACTTACAATGCGGGAAACCGCGAAAGAATTTGGGTTCCATCTCCCCCTACGCAAGCCCCATCCTGTCCAGTATCTTCCCTACGGAGGCAGCCTCTTCCCCCCTTTAGCCTCCTGTCGGGCACCCCTTTCCCAAACAAAGGGGCCCCTGTCGGCATTTCTTCCCTTACAAAGGGGCCTCCTGTCGGGCAGCCTCTTCTCTCGCAGCATAGCCTCTTCCCTATGCAGAATCTCCTGCTGTCAGTCTCCTCTCGGCGCAGAGCCTCCATCCTATCCAACTCTTCCCTACGCTGAGCACTCCTCTCCCTACAAGGGCAGCCTCTTGTCTAGCCTCCCCCTCTTTCGCTGCTGCCTGGGAACATCAGGACAGAGTGATGTCCTGGGAAGGATTCACCACTCCCGACAGGGGAAAGATGACCCGTCTGACCCGCCCCTTGGTCTCGACCTTCCCATGAGGAAAGTCCCCCGGGCATACCCTTACAGGGAAGCATGGAGAATAGGGGGCTTTGGTTTCTGCGACTCAAAAGAAGCCCACAGTTGCTTCGCTATACTCTGACGCTTCCGAGCGGAAGTGCCAGTCGGGGTCCCCAGCAGAAAAACCCCTAGCGAAGAAGAAGTGAAAGTACCCCGCTGGGCTATCGGGTACAGCACTGGAATAAGTGGAAGTCACCGTAGTCGATGTGCTGGTAAATAATAGTGGGGGCTACATTTAGAAGACCCTTTTTCTTCGACGCCCCAGTAGCCATACCACCACCCCCCGGACGTTGCCATGACAACTAATCCTACAGTTATCAATACAGGGGAAAGACAATTCCACTTGAAAAAACAAATATTTTTGGGGTGTGTGTAATTTGTGTATGTGTGTGTGTGGCGTTGTGCGGACAAGTTCCGGCTGCTCCCACTCTGGCAACACCGTTGCTCTACAACACGAGCAACAGTGCGGTGGGGCTCAAACCCAAAAAAAAAAAAAAAAAAAAATATGTCCGGCTGCCCCCACCTCGGCAACACCGCGCTCTACCCGCACGAGCAACAGTGCGGTGGGGCTGGCCGGAAAAACAAACAAGCAGACGGAATCCGGAAGAGAAAAAAAAAATGACACTAACGTCCGATACACCCCCTGTACTCAATAACCCGGTAAAAAAAAAAAAAAAAAAAAACTGGCTAAATACACAACAGGAATGGAAGACGAGCGGCAACAGAAAGGCAACTTACGGCCGTACCTCTTTAGGTACCCGCGGAAGGAGGTCTGGACGCGGTCGACTCCCCTCGGTCTCAACCCCGACCCCCCCGGTCACACCGGGGTTCCTTCAGGCCACCAAGAGACTCCCTTCACGCAGAGTCCCCCCACCAACCACCCACGAACAAACAAAGACAAACTGACTAAACATATACAAAACAGACAAAACTAAACAGGTACTCCGCGAAACGAGAGAGAAAAGCCAGAGCCCTTCACATCCCGGACGAGCCCCACAATTGTCACGACCGACCCCTGAGGCTGCCCTGACAGGGTCGGTCTAGAAAGGGAGTGAAGGGAGTGCCTGACCTCACACGCCCGCAAGAGCCCACACGAGAAAGATTTCGATACAACACCCCATTTATTCACACCAACCACACACAGTCATAAATAAGCCCTTCCAATACACACAACAGCACAATCACAATCAAGCATTCCAACCCCACACAACATGCACAATCACAATCAAGCCTCCAACACACACAACATGCACAATTATAAATAAACATTCACCATACGACGTACACAATCACAATTACAGCATTTCCCGCACATATGACATATACACAATTATAAAGAAACATCCAGCATCCATCCCTTCCCACACCCTGGATGCCTCCACACCCCTGCCTCCGTCAAGTCTAACTGGGGGCACCCTGTCGCACTAGGGGCTCCGAACCGGGGTTGGTTCTTGAAGGATCGCTCAAAGCCGACACCCCCGACACGCAAGCAGGCAGTGAAGAGCGCGCCCGGAGGGGGGGGGGGGGAGAAAAAGTGGCGTTGTTACTGGAGGCCTGGACGGGGATCAGGGGCGGCCAGTCAAACCGGGGGCTTTTTTCCTTCCATCCGCGGTCCCAGCCAGAGCGTGGCCTCAACCAGCACGTGGCACCATCCAGTCCCGTTCTCACCAAGCGTGGCCTCAAAACCCGCCACGTGGCACCATCCAGTCTGCGGTCTCAGCCAGAGCGTGGCCTCAACCAGCACGGTGGCACCATCCAGTTCCGCGGGGCCCAGCCAGAGCGTGGCCTCAACCAGCACTGGCACCATCCAGTCCTCGCGGTCTCAGCCAGAGCGTGGCCTCAACCAGCAAAGTGGCACCCACCAGTCTCAGACTCCGGTGAAGCCCCCGGGAGGGGGGGGGGGGGGGGAAACGTAGCTGGAGAGAGAAGAAAGGGGGGGAAGGAAGAAAGGGAAAAAAAGAAGGAAGGGTACGAACCCCGCCGTCAGTACAGTCTGACCCAGCTGCTAAATCTTAACAGCCACTCGCATGATGGCGAGGAATCTAAACCAAACGCAACCAACAGCCCCAGCTCAACACAGACCTGAGCATAACAAAAAAGTAAACCAATCAAATCGTTAAAGTCTTCTCACATGAAGCAGTAAGGGACTGCATTAAATCAACAGGCTATAAAACAAATATGAATTATCTTCACCCTTCTCTCACTCACGTTTAACAATTTCCTTTCTTAGGAAATAAACCAACACAGCGACCATCGCTTAATAACGCCACCAAAATTTGCAAATAATAATTCAATGGCATAATTGTCACATTTAAAAAACCACATTTCAAAATAACACAAATCTCCAACCCCCCATCCGAACGACAAATCATGCGGACGCACACTCGCGAAAAATAAAACTCGTTCTCCTTGCACACACAAACAGACGGTGGCCGAAGAATAAGAGTCCGGCGAATGTGACAGGGGCGGGCGACGAGACCAAGCAAGTTCCAACCCTGAATCACCCAGTTCTCCCCATCCCCACCGACTACCGCATCACCAGATGCATAAACAGGGGAAAAAAATTTTGGATATAATTTAGAATGGCCAGTTAAAGATTGAAATTTAACCAAGAAAAGGTCTCAAACAATATTTCTTTTACAATTTTGAAAACAAAAGAAAATTGCGCAAAAGAGAAGAATAAGCCGGGTAACAACAACAAACCAAAACAAACAAACCACGAAACTGATGCTTACCAGCTACCCGTGGTGACCCGAAGAGGCGGGTCAAACGACTCTCCCTGCCCTCTGCCATCGAGAGGACAGAAGCGCAGAAAGCGGGGAAAGAAGAAGTGATGTCCCTCTCCTACAGGCCGACTGTAGGGAAATTGGGAAAATACCGACGTACCCTCGATGATACGGTGAAGAACCAAGACCGGAGCAGGCCTCCCAGAGACATCTTCCGCTCGAGTGAAGAGCTAACCTCTCTCAGCGATGGCGGCCAAAATGCCACGCTGCGTCACAGAGTGAGCATACTTCAAACTAAAAGAAATAAGCCGTGCGACAGGTAAAAAGAAAAGGCAGAGGCCGATAGACAGCAAGTTCGAGAGAAAGGGAACCCCCCACCCATGAACCTGCAGGATGAATAGCACGGGCAGTGGAATTAGAGAGAGAGAGAAGAGAAAGCAAACCGAAGTTGAGCTGAACACACCAGGTGCAACCGCACCACAAGCCACATTAAGGACGGATACACGACAACGATAAAAGCTAACGCCTTTTTCATGTAGTGACTCTTCGCCACTGTACCACATCTTGTGTCCTTCCTCTGTGATTGCTTCTCCAAAGCCTGTCCATCTTACTTCCGACATACCCACAATGTCCCATTGGTAACGTCTCAGCTCGTGCTCTAGTTCTTTTACTTTGCCGCACTGATGGAGTGTACGAACATTCCAGGTTCCAATGGTAATTTTTTCAGTTGGCAGCTTGTATGATGTCTTTGCCCCAGTAGCTGACTTTTCACTTCCACCCTGGTGCTTGTCAGTGGGAAGCGCGGTCGTTGGTAACCCGGGCCCCGGCCGATCCAGTATGTTGCTGACTATGGTTGTATCTCTCATGACTTTTCTGTGGGCTTAGGTTAATCCTTGGTGGCGCCAATCCCCTCTCCAAGTCTCCTACTGTGACAGGTAGTACTGGGCTACAGCTTTACCAGTAGCAGACCATTTGTCTGACCTGGCGGAAGAACAAGCTGGATTCAGGGCAGGCAGAAGCACAGTAGAACAGATCTTCACCTGCCGGATACTGATGGAGAAACATCTGCAACATCAGAGAGACCTGTTCCACAACTTCATTGACTTTAGGAAAGCGTTTGACAGGGTGTGGCACAAGGGTCTGTGGCAGGTGCTCAGAAAGTTTGGCATAGAGGAGGGTCTCGTCCAAACCATCCAGGCGCTGTATAACACCGCCAGCAGCGCAGTCCTCCTCAACAACCAGATTGGGGACTACTTCAAGACCACAGTTGGAGTCCGTCAAGGCTGCCTGCTATCTCCCGTACTGTTCAATCTTTTCCTGGAAAACATCATGCGTGAAACCCTCCATGACTTCCACTCCACTGTCTCCATCGGAGGAAGAACCATCAATAATCTGAGGTTCGCAGATGACATCGACCTGATGGGAGGCAGCAACGAAGAACTACAAGACCTGACAAAGAGACTGGAAGAAAGGGCAGGTGCATATGGAATGGAAGTGAGCACAGAAAAAAGCAAAGTCCTGGTCAACAGCACAACCAACACCCATGCTGAAATCTACATGAACGGACAACAGCTTGAAGAAGTGGGCGCTTTCAAATACCTTGGCGCCACTCTCACCAAAGACGGTCGCTCTACAACAGAAATCAAGACCAGACTAGCGATCGCAACAGCAGCAATGGCAAAGCTAAACAAGATCTGGAAGAGCAGGAAGATCAGCTTTCCTACAAAGATGAAGCTGTACAAGTCCCTGGTGCTGTCCATCCTGCTGTATGGCTGCGAAAGCTGGACCATGACAGCAGAGACCACCAAGAGAATCCAGACGTTTGAAACTAAATGCTTCAGGCGCTTGCTCGGGATCTCTTGGCAAGACCGGAAGACAAACGACCTTGTGAGGAGCCAAATAACATCACTTGCAGGCCCCCAAGAACCTCTCTTGGCAACAGTCAAGAAGAGGAAGCTGTCGTGGTTCGGGCATGTCATACGCCACAATTCACTGCCCAAAACAGTCATCCAGGGCACGCTGGGAGTGGCAGACGAAGGGGACGACAAGCCAAATGCTGGATGGACAACATCAAAGAATGGACCAGGATGGATGTCCCTACGCTGATGCGACAGGCAGAGGACAGGGCCGGATGGCGGTGCCTGGCTTCGAGAGTGTCTCTCATCTCTCCTCTACGCCCATCATGGGCAAGAGAATGATGATGATGACACGACAACAGCAACGACAATAAATAAATGAGTAATTCCGCCACCCTAGATGGGTCAAACGTCGTAGGCCTCGTGACAAACTCGTGACACATGCGTGCGTGCGTGAGGGCGTGTGTGTGTGTGTGTGTGTGTGTGTGTGTGTGTGTGTGTGTGTGTGTGTGTATGTGTGTGTGTGTGTGTGTGTGTGTGCGTGCGTGAGTGCGTGTGTGCTTGCATGTGCGCGCACGCGCGCGTGAGTGTGTGTGTGTGTTTGTGTGTGTGTGTGTGTGTGTGTGTGTGTGTGTGTGTGTGTGTGTGTGTGTGTGTGTGTGTGTGTGTTCTGTCTGTAAATGAGTAGATTCAAGAGCGAGAGCTGGTCCTGCACATGCATACATGACTGCGAACGTGGATGTGTTAAATATGTATCGTGTAATTCTCTGTGAGTGTGTGTGTGTGTGTGTGTGTGTGTGTGTGTGTGTGTGTGTGTGTGTGTGTGTGTGTGTGTGTGTGTGTGTGTGTGTGTGTGTGTGTGTGTGTGTGTGTGTGCGCGCCTGCCTGCCTGCGTGCGTGCCTGCGTGTGTGCCTGCGTGCGTGCGTGCGTGCGTGCGTGCGTGCGTGCGTGCGTGCGTGCGTGCGTGTGTGTGTGTGTGTGTGTGTGTGTGTGTGTGTGTGTGTGTGTGTGTGTGTGTGTGTGTGTGTGTGTGTGTGTGTGTGTGTGTGTGTGTTTAGTGTATAAATTCGATTATCCGGATTATCTGTGTGTGTGTGTGTGTGTGTGTGTGTGTGTGTGTGTGTGTGTGTGTGTGTGTGTGTGTGTGTGTGTGTGTGTGTGTGTGTGTGTGTGTGTGTGTGTGTGTGTGTGTGTGTGCCTGTGTTTCTGTGCGTGTGTGTGTATGCGAGTCTTTCTATGCGAGTTGCTGGAGTCTATACAGGCGCTCCAACACGTACCTACAACTACACCAAACCAGCTCGTGCGAACGTAAACGTACCTCCCTTAACCTATATTGTCCCTGCTGTGGGTGTTGGTTTGTTTGAGTGTGCGTTTAATTCAGGGACATTCAACAGCCTCGTCCCTTTTGCCTGTTCCCTGGCGGAAACCATTTATTTCCTGAGCCATAAGATGAAAGTGAAAACACATTTCCGATTAACGCTTGCAAACCCAATTTCTATTACAGGGCTTTGCCGAGCAGGAGTAGAGTAGGAGAAGGGAGGGAGGGGATACTCAATAACAACAACAACAACAACAACGAGAAAGCATACACAACAACAACAAGAACAGAGAAACACGCCTCCTTTGGGGGATTGTTATTAAAGTCTTTGTGTTTGGGGAGTGGAGAGTAATTGTCGTGCTGTGAACTTCCTAAATGAATTAATTCCAGAAGTGGTTGCTACTAATCACTGTCTCTCTCTCTCTCTCTCTCTCTGTCTGTCTGTCTGTCTGTCTCTCTCTCTCTCTCTCTCTTCGTTCATTTCTCCGACCCTCATTCCCTCCCCCCATCTCTCCCCCCCCCCTTCTCTCCCTCTCTCCTCCACCTCTCTGTCACTGACTGTCCATCTCCAGCGGTGTAGTAAATGCCCTGTAATGACAGAGACAATCCAGAGGTCCCCTAACCTCCCCAGACAGCCATAATGGCGGCCCCCATACAGCCGTTTCCTAATGCCAGCCTGTAGCAGTGGCCTGACCCTGGGTCAGAGGTCACTCTCTGCTTACCAGGAAGTCTGACCAGAGGTGTCGTCGAGTCCTGTCGGGTTAATTGCCCCTCTGGGGTAGGGGAGAGGAGGAGGAAGAGCGGGGTGGGGAGGTTTATGGGAGTGAAGTGGGGGGGGGGGGGGGGGGTTAGAAATGGGAGGAAGGCTGGTGGACTGACTTTTGTATGGGATATTCCCCGCATTAAAAGGGGATACTTACAGTATTGATATTGAATTTATCACTAGGCATCATGTAAAAAGAAATATTTTCACATGTAAAGATAGTTATTTTCAATGGTTTTTGACACTGTTACAAGATAAGACAACAAGTTGAAAAAAAAACCTTATCGTCATCCTAGAGAACCGTTGCCAGTGTGTGTATGTAGGGATGGGTGGGCAAGGGGGGGGGAGTGGGAGCTTGGATGGGGCTGAGGGAGTTTAAATGGCAAGTATCTTACAGAAATAGTGATTGTTGCAGCTTTCACGTGGCAATAGTAGCAAGTTCTGCTGAAATACTACAATAATGACTCCAAAACATTCATTTTTACCCTCAGATGATGACTTGTAAGTGTAAGGTTATTTTCACTGGTTAAGGCTGTCAAGACAGACAACGAGGCCAAAGAAAGGAAACTTCATAGTCTGCGAGCAGCGGAAATAGTTATTGTTAAACGTGATTCCGGCCTCCGGATTTCTCCCTTTTGTAAACCAGTCTTTTTCAAAACGCTCCGTTCGGGCAATGAAAGCAAAACGCACGCACAGATGTCAGATCGACTTGAAACCACGAATCATGTCTTTTTGCATGTAGATGGTGACCTCAACGTTCTGTTACCCAGACCAAGGCCTGTCGAGGTTAAGGGAGCCTGTGTGTGCTGACAGGCAGTCAATGCCGTTGTTACGCCAAAGGAAGTTCAATTTTGCAAGTTCTCTGGCGGGCTGGTCCGTGTTCGGCTCTTCTCGCGAACGGAGTCTTCAGGTCGCTCAATCTGGACATCGTTATTGTTTAACTCAGACAAGAGAGCAGCAGCGAGATTCTATATCTCCTACAGGGTGTTTTCTTGTCTGGAGTTGGAACCCCCTATCTTAGCATCCTTCAAGGCGGTCCGTCTTTATGCTGCAGTGTTGGCTGACTGGTCTCACGGGCATCTGACTCGATGGCGGACCCAGGAATGACAAGTCACGAAACTACTGAGTGCCCGACTCTCTGCTATCACTTATAAAATCTGTAGGCACACTGGCCGTCACCAAGATGCCATATTTAAGTGGAAGGCTCATAATCAGTAACCCGCTGCCGTACCACCCCATACCGCCAGGGGATGTCGTGTGTGGGGTAGGAAGAGACTCTAAGGCGAGCTTGACAGCAGAAGGTCTTCAGAGAAGAATCCCCCCTATCCAAGTAATTCGGCCGTGACCTCCTTACACGTTAGACGGGCCAGGCCGCATCCAGGTCATGACTCCCAGATGCCCTTCTGCTGTCAACTTTTTATTTATCTTTTTCTTGGCGCTGCCGGGATTCGACCCCGCAACTTTTGGGCTTCTCAAGGCATGCCTTTTTTCTTTTTTTTTTTTAGACGAATGTCGATCCCATGTCGTGGTCGGATATATGTTCTAAACTTGACAATTTAAGCCTTACAAAGTTCCCCTTTGTTCCTGATGATCTCTGGATGGTTCATCCATTCCGGAGGGTGAGAAAAGCCAACCATCACTCACAAGGCGACAAGGATATCTGCACCGCCTCATCGTCGATCTGTCACGTGGACGTCCATCACGAGCGATGTGCTGCGTTGCTGCCGGCACACTGCGAGGTGCCACCATGTAGTCTGGACTGCTGAGCAAAATTTTCATGCGTCGTAATAAATGATTTTTGTAGAGTTTAGGTCTGAGCGCTATACAGGACCCCAAAAGCAAGAAAATGAATGGCTACCTAATTCAACATGATTAGTGATGAGTAATAATTGCCGTTTTTCTTGACAAAACATTATTATTTTCAGATGGAAAATGGTGTGTTTCTTCTTTTTGTTTTTTCTTTTTTTTTTCTTTTGAATCCAGCATGATTCCATAGTTTCGGGCTCAGAAAGATGACTGGCTGGGAAGGGAAGGGAGAGGGGAAGGGAAGGGAGAGGGGAAGGGAAGGGAGAGGGGAAGGGAACTCGTAGGTCCGCTGAGGCTTGTCACAAACTATCCTGAGGAAGTACGACAAACACCTCTACCCTGTGGAGCATGACTGGGGACAGGAAACAGGAATTGACTTTGACGAGATGACAGCCTGTAATGACTCCCCGTGGTCGGCTGGGCTATAAACAACATGAACTGGATTGAAGATACCCCTGCAGCTAGCACCAAAATGTCTTCTTCGCCCTTTATTCTTGACAAGTCATTGAGGCACCGTTCTGAAGAACTGTTTGTTTTCTCCTACTCTTTCGTATCAGGGCCAGAGTCTCTGCAAATGGTTCTCCTATCCATTCTGCAATGCCGTAAGTCCATCGAAGTTTTTTTTTTGTATTCTCTTCTGTCTCCTTCCCTCAGTAATTCCCTGGGGAATATTTTTGCAAGGCCGTCGGATTTTAATACATAGACATAACAACGTATTTTTCGTTTCTTAACAGAGGTCAGTAGATCTTCATATAGCCTGATGCTGCTTAATGGTTCGGTGAAATCAACAGTCTATCTGATGTGTAGTACCTTTCGGTTATGCTCCATTTCCATGGTTAGGATTCTTCTTTCCAGATCTACTGTGAGCGTCCGTGTCTGGCATGTACATAGGAAGATGGAATATACGAGTGCGCGCAGGTGCCTGATCTTGTAAATCACGGAGACACTGCTGTCTTTCTGAACAGTTTTCAGTCTGGACAGTGCCGATATTGGCCATGGTGCCTTTGAGAGGACTTGTAGTTTGAATTTATCATTAGCAATGATAGATCTCAAGTAATTGAACTGTCGAAGAGCTCCTAATGTTTGTCCATGAACAGTTACAGCAGTGGCGATGGCGGTGTTGTGACTGGCCATCAACGTGACCTTCTCAGAGTTTTTTCCATGCACATCTTGTTGATGTTTCATCCAGTCTTTTGACAAGTCTTTCAGCACCGCCTGCCAGGGCTTCGATGTCACCTGCAAAGCGAAAATTCGTCATTATTCTTCCTCCCGCGCTGGCTAGCTGATATGATATTCAAGCGCTTCAGTCACGATGTGTTCCAGGCACGTGTTGAAAAGTGTGGGAGATAAAGGGTACCCCTGATGAACTCCAACCGAAGTATGGAACTACTGTCCAGTCGTGCCCTGTGGAGGTACTGCAATGTTTGCTTTGCACTGTTGTTGCTGGTTGGAGTGGATTAACTTTGGCTGATGTTGAAGCTCTTCCTTGAGGACTCGGGTGTGAAAAGTGTTGATGTATCAGTGATAGTTCTGGAGACAAATCAATAATAATAATTATTATAATGATAATAATAATGACGATGATAATAATAGTAATAGTGACAATAATAATAACAATAATAGTAAGAATAATGATAGTAACTGGTGTCTATATAGCACACTATCTTCAACAGTAAATGGAGCTCTTTGCGCTTTACAGAAAGTAATATAAGGAAAGTAATTTATGTATACATGTCTTCAAAAACAATATTTCACATCCATCCATGCTAACATAAAAGAGCAGAAAAGGATTTATCCCAATTCCAAGGAAACATTCACACCACATATTGTATCCAGCAACTACTTTCACAAACACTCCATAACAGTCAATCACATTTCTCTTCACAAATATGTTGGCACAAGTAAAACCAAAAAGAAAATGAAGAGATCCAAGCAGAGAAAATTCCAAATGTCATAGAGCATGTGAGATTTTTTTTTAATGCTCTTTCGAAAAATTCAAGTGGGGATGAATGACGGATTTGATTTGATTGGAAGAGATTTCCACATCTGTGGTGCATAGAATGAAAAGAATCGACGACCCAAAGGCTTTGTCCAAACCTGTTACGTATGAAACATTCCGCTGTCAGAAGGAGACAGAAGACTTCGAGATAGGAGGCAGAGAGACAGGAGATCAGCTATTTATGCAGCGGATGAGCCAAGAAAAAATAACACAGCTGTGACAATTTGTATCCTATTCTAGCGTAAACTGGAAGCCAGTGGAGTTTTTTTTAAGGTGAGCCTTAACATGATCACACTTCTTTGTCTAGGGGACCAGTATGGTAGCAGAATTTGACAACTTGCATCCTATTCTAGCTTGAACTGAGAACCAGTGGAGTTTTTGAAGCAGAGGCTTTTAACATGATCATGTTTCTTTACCCTAAGAACCAGTCCGGTAGCAGAGTTCTGAATACGCTGCAGTTTAGACGAAACAGGTTCCATGGATTTGGGTATGGTTTCATCGATGTTAAGAGAACCGTTTGGCCTTGGTGGATAAATGTGCTCTCCTGAGGTTTCTTCTAGATCCACTTATTCCTTATTAGCCGACGAAATGATCGAGCGGAAAGAATGTCACATTAATTTGTTTAGTCATTCAATCATTCGTTAGCTCATTCATTCATTCATTCATTCATTCATTCATTCATTCATTCATTCATTCATTCACTCATTCATTGCTTTCTGTATGGTCTTCCCTCCCTCCTTTTAATTCCAAAAGAAAGAAAAATCAGGCAGACGGTATACACTCATACCAGAGGCGTTAAAGCCGAACGCGTGGGAAAATATTACACCTCGTCGTGTGTCAATCAAGCAGAAACGAACTCCCGTTTGTGAAAAGAGGGGGCGGGAAGTGATCATGAACTCCCGAGGGAATGAATGTTGTGAGATGGGATGCCCTTTTCTCCCTTCATCTCACCTCTTCCCTCCCCCCCCCCCCCCCCCCTCCACCCTACCCACCTCCCCTCCCCTACATCTCTCAGCCCACTCCCCTACTTCCTTCTACCCGTCACCTCTACGATTCCAGTCCATTTGCCGTGCCTTCTCTCCCGTCTCTCCCGCGTTTCCTCGCTTGATGGGTGTGTGAAGGCCTCGACATGTGTGATTAGGTTGCTGTGGACGTGTTCGCCGGATTTTCCTCCCTTTCTGGGTTGCTTCCCCTAACCTTTTTTCGTGTTCTTCTTTTTTTGTGTGTGTGTGTCTTTGGCTGTGTGTTTGCGTTCGTAATGTCTAGCTCTTTTTCTTTCTCTCGTTCTCTCTTTCTTTCTTTCTTTTTTTTTTCTTTCTTGCTTTCTCTCTTTCTTCTTCATTTCTTTCCCTGACCTTTCTTTCTTCTTCTT
>CM031597.1:75028507-75031007 GCA_018398815.1 Conus ventricosus
GCAGCAGCAGCAGCAGCAGCAGTAATAGTAGTAGTAGCTCTAGTAGCAGCAGCAGCAGCAGTAGCAGTAGCAGCAGCAGCAGCAGCAGTGGTGGTAGTAGTAGTAGTAGTAGTAGTAGTAGTAGTAGTAGTAGTAGTAGTAGTAGTAGTAGTAGTAGTAGTATTAGTAGTAATAGCAGCAGGAGCTGCGATAGTAATGGTAGTGTGTAGTAGTGGTCGTAGTAGCAATAGTAGTGGTAGTAGCAGCAGCAGCAGCGGCAGCAGTAGCAGCAGTAGTAGTAGTAGTAGTTGTAGCACTAGTAGTACTGGTAGAAGTAGCAATAGTAGTAATAGTCGATTAACAGGACCAACCAATAATCTCCTTCATGACGGTACAGCTGTGCGCAGGGTTTCAATTGTAGGAGTCCGTTATCTTTTATGCTGATTTTCATTGTTCAGACACAGAAATTGATCTCTCAGCAGAAGTTGACAAAATGCTTTATGTATGAAAAAAAAAAGCGAACCAAAAAAAAAAAATTTCTTAGATTGGAGTTATCTGTTTGGAAGCTGATTTTTTTTTTCTTTTAAGATCATTGTCGCGCCTGCGCACAGAACAGTCTTATTGCAAGCTCCCTCTTCTTCTTTTCTTAACTCCAAAAACTACGACAAATGACAGAAATGTTGACAGAGCTTCTTCGTCTAGCCTCGCAGTACTAGGCCAAATAACGTGAACGTTCACAGAGCTTCTTTGTCTAACCAACCCTTTGGTCTAACTATAGAAAACTGCGCCATACGACGTACACGTAGACAGCACATCTTCGGCCAACCTCCTGTTTTATGCCAAATGACGTGAACATTTACAGAGCTTCTTTGTCTAACTACAGAAAACTTCGCCATAAGACTTAAACGTAGACAGATTTTCTTTGTCTAACCTCCTAAAATATTGCCATATGACGTAATTTTTCACAGAACTTTTTCCTCTAACCTCGGAAAACTATGCCAATGAACGAAAAAAAAAATGACAGAACGTCTTCGTCTAACCTCGCAAAACTACGCCAAATGTCATAAATGTTAATAGAGCTCGATTGCATCTGCTGTGAGCTAGGTATTGCAGCACGCACAACAAACGACTGATGACCGCCCGCCGTCCCCTGGGCCCCCCCCCCCTCTTCCCCTCCCCCTTCCCCTCCCCCCCCTCCACATGAGACGAACTGATATGAAGGAGAGGTCAGTAAAATAAAATCATGAACAGGAGGGTAATATTCTGACCGTTCTTCCCCAAACATTTTAGGCATACTATTTTTTGGCACGTGAGGAATAAAATAACGGCTGTACATAATTAGAAAAGACTTCCTATTTGATCTCTGTTTCTGTCAAAGATTAAAAAGATTTTAAATGTAAAGAATTTGAATTAGAATCTAAATTTCTTTACATTTTGACTTTCATCCTTGTCCCATTTATTTATTAATAGTATTTTTGTATTTTTCATGGACGGCCTGCAAATACCAAAAGTCATCGAACTGAATTTAGTTTAAACAAATAGCTGCTGCCTAATGCTCAAAGTCAATGGATCAGTCAGTCAGTCAGTCAGTCAGTCAGTCAGCTAGTCAATCAGTTGAGCTTAGGATAAATCCACTAATCCAGTCGCTAGTATTTCATCGTCATATGTCAATGAGCTACACACTCACGCCGAGATACTGCGACAATCGATACGTTCATTCTAGAAACGCGCATTCACACTGTACTGTCTGTCTGAGCTACTATTCATTATGCATCGATCATTTCGACGAACAGCTTGGTTTGAGAGTGCTTGTCTTGACGGCTGGAATGGCACGGGTGGAAATGTTCCCACAGACTGTCAACATTCAGGCGGCTTGGTTCTGTCTCCTCCTTGCCACTGTCCATTGCTGTATCAAAAATAATTCAAACCCGTGCCATTCCGGCCGTCAAGGGAAGCATACTCAAACCAAGTTCTTCAAAATGATTGAGAGAGTGGAGAGAAAGAGGGGAGGGGTAGAGAGAGAGAGAGAGAGAGAGAGGGATGGACGGAGGGAGAGAGAGAGAAAGAGAGGGAGGGAAAGAGAGAGAGAGAGAGACAGAGAGAGAGAGAGAAAGAGGAAGAGAGTGAGTGAGTGAGTGGGTGAATGAATGAGTGAGTGAGAGAGAGATTCAGAGAAAGCAGCGGATAGAGAGAGAGAGAGGAGGGGGAACACGACACATTAAAAGAAAGAAACACAGACAGGCAGACAGACACAGACAGACACAGACAGACACAGAGAGAGAGAGAGAGAGAGAGAGAGAGAGAGAGAGAGAGAGAGAGAGAGAGAGAGAGAGAGAGAGAGAGAGAGAGAGGAACGGACAGAGAAATGAAAGATGAAAAGAAGAAATTATGACAGACGACATGAAAAACAAATCGAAAAAATCAACAAACAAGCACACACAAACACCCAAAACAAGAACAGAGACCGACGAAAGTTGGCATTGGTGAACAGGTCCTAAAGCAGCGACCCAGCCTTCAACCA
>CM031597.1:75036007-75038507 GCA_018398815.1 Conus ventricosus
ATATGTTTGTTCATATGTGCCGCCTGAGGGTTCACCATATTATGCTTTTTTTGACGTTGATAATGGCATTCTTTCTCTTGAAGAATGTCTTACTGATTGTATACTTGATTTGAATGATGTACATATAATCTTGTCTGGTGATCTGAACAGCAGAACGGCTAATGTTTCTCAAGATATTTTTGACATGTATAATACTTACAATTTTGAATTTGATAGTTGCTCTGATTATTTAGAAAGGAAATCTTCAGACAATGTACTCAATAATTATGGAAAATGTTTGTTAAATATGTGTACCTCGCTGGGATTGTATATACTAAATGGAGTATGTAATGGTGATCTTGATGGGCACTGTACATATATTTCAGACAGTGGGTGTAGTGTAAACGACTATTTTCTGATTTCTCGAAATCTACTCTCAGTTGTTTTGCCTTCTTGTAATTTAGTTGTTTCAGAGAGATTTAGAATCTGACCATTTACCTATCGAATTTCATTTTGGAATGCCTAAACTTAACGCTGTGTCTTTAACTGTTGAAAATGATTGTGAGGTAATTGAAAAGTTTGTGTGGAACCCTTCTTTTGAACCAACGTACGTCCATACAATGCAGTCGGTTGAAGTATTATCATTACTCGACGATGCTATAAATATGATTGATCGTGATTGTAATGAAGCCTTGAATATGTTTGTTGCATGTCTTAAAACTCACGCTGGTTGTCTGAAAAAGCGAATTTGTTTGAACAAAATGAGTGAAAAAAGTGATTGGTACGATGATGAGTGTAAAATAAGTAAATCAAAAGCTAAAGGATTGCTGAGTACATTTCTGCGGACGAAGGATGCTACTGATCGCGTTGCCTACTGTATAGCCAGGAGAGAGTATAAAAATCTTCTAAAATTAAAAGAAAAAACAACATAATGATTCATTGTTAGGATCGCTAATTGCATCAGTTAATGATCAAAGACAGTTTTGGGAAAATGTGCGTAGAGTTTTCCTTTAAAAGAAAACAACCATATAACAATATAACAATGGTTGACTGGTATAATCACTTTAAAAAATTACTGGAAACAAATTTAGAAACAGAAGATTCTTGTATAATTGATAACTGCGATGATGATGCTAGTGATACTAGTGACGCAAATGATAATAATGACGAGAATGACGATGATGGTTCCATGAACCGCCCAATATCTAGAGAAGAAGTGTCATTAGCGATAAGGAAGTTAAAGAATGGTAAATCGGCTGGTCCAGACGGAATTATTGGGGAGATGCTAAAGCACGCTGGGAATCGCGTTATTGACTTCTTTGTTAAACTTTTTAATACTTTGTTTGATAAGGGAATCTTCCCAGATAAGTGGACGGAAAGTATTGTACTACCTTTATTCAAAAAAGGTGATAAAGACGATCCTAATAATTACAGAGGAATATCGCTATCAGATACAAGCAGTAAACTCTATAGTTCTATTGTAAACAACAGGATTCAGGAATGGACTGAGTTGCATAATATTACTGGGGAACAACAAGTGGGATTTAAAAGAGGTTACTCTACTACTGATCATATGTACACATTATTAGCTTTAATACAAAAGCAGTTTTGTCTTAACCGCAAACTCTACGTTGCTTTTATTGATTTTGAAAAAGCTTTTGACTCTATTGAAAGAAACTTATTATGGCCTATTCTTTTGAAAAATGGTATCAAAGGGAAACTTTTCCGATGTATCCACAGCATGTATGTTACAGTCAGAACTAGAATTCGTTCCGGCTCAAAACTGACAGACTTTATAAATTGTACCCGAGGGGTAAAACAAGGCGATGTTACTAGTCCAGTATTGTTCACTTTATTTATAAATGAATTAGCGTTGGAAGTAATCAGAAATGGGAAACATGGTGCTACATTTACGTGTGATTACTTTGAATTATTTGTATTACTTTTGGCAGATGATGTGGCTCTCTTGTCTGAAACAATAGTTGGGTTACAGACACAATTAAACAGCCTATATAGAGCAGCATCAGGACTCCATCTAAAGCTGAATATGAATAAAAGCAATATAGTCGTTTTTAGGAAAGGTGGATACCTAGCAGCGAGAGAACATTGGTCTTACAATGGAATCCCTATACCTGTTGTTAATGCTTATAAGTATTTAGGTATTCATTTTTCAACAAGATTGAGTTTTACTGTGTCGTGTCAAAATCTTGCCAGTAGAGCGAAACATGCGTTGTTAAGTATATTGCAAAAAATATTTAATTAAACTGTAGTTCCCTTGTTGTATATCTTAAATTATTTGACACACAAGTACAACCAATTGTTCAATATGGGGCTGAATTGTGGGGATTAAGTAGTGCAGCTCGACTCTGTGAAAAGGTACACCTGTTTGCTCTTAAAAAGTTCCTAGGTGTTCAAATGCAAACACCAAATGATTTGATATATGGAGAAACAAATAGATACCCCATTTACATAAATTCTGCAGTCAGGTGTGTACGTTACTGGCTAAAGTTGACAAGAATGG
>CM031597.1:75051007-75056007 GCA_018398815.1 Conus ventricosus
GGAGGAAGGACTAGCGCACAGCCCAAACACACTCACAGCTTGCTTACGATCTCATTCATATATCATGCATTCGTCACATCAAACCACTAGTAAAGTCTATAACTTTACTACACATGTTCATAGAACGAACCATCAATGCATATGGAATCAAACAAAATAAAACATTCTCTCTTTCCTGAACTTCACAAAATCATTTGTCTAAAACATCATTAACTAACCCGGGTATAAATAGATTTCTACTTTACCTGGCCAGGTGATCTTAACTATTCACGAATCACTGTCTTTTCTTTTCTTTTTTTTTTTCTTTTCACTGTCACTTTCACAAGCACGACACAACTGCTGGCACTGGTCTTGGTCTGCTGGCGCCTGGTCAGGTTAGACTGTTGGCACTGGCGTTGGTCTGTCGATGAAAGTGGCGCTGGCCAAGTATGAGGTCGAACCCCAGTGAAGATAGAACAGTGACTATCAACATCGATCTGTTCTCCTTTCTTTCTTCCTGCATTAACGCATTGCACTCTCTCTCTCTCTCTCTTCTAGTCTGCTCTTATCAAATGGACATGGTTGCTTTTCTTTTCTTTTTTTCTTTTCTTTCTTTTCCTCCTCATTAGTTAGCAGCTCTCTCTCTCCACATCTCTCCTCAGTCCTTCCTCTGCAGACTATCTCATGCTAATCTCTCAACTTGGTTCTCTTCTCTCCTCCCCTCATCTCTCTGCTTTTCTCTCCTCAGAGATTACACTCAGACCTCTCTCTCTCTGTCTCTCTGTTCGTTCTCCCCTCGTTCTCACTCACGCATTACTTTATGCCCTCACTCCGTGTCCAAGGCCAGTACCATTGGTCAGTGTTTTTACCGCCTGATACCCGAAGTTATCTCCCTCTAATTCCATTGGATATTCAAATCATGACAGTCACGCCTACACGCCTTACTCTCTGTGGTGGTCAATTGGTCATTTAATTGATTAGCTAGATTTCACCCCCACCACGCACTACCTTCCCCCCTTTCCTACTTAACTGGCGCCGTGTGGCTTAACGTGTGGGCACTGGTCACTCTAAATTGGCTAGATGAGTCTGGGTAGGCGCCACGACGTCTGACCAAACCTACCGAGACCTGTCGGTCCAGCCACTCAGACTGTCTCCTGTCTCCCCGCTGTGCTAAATTGGCTGGATGCGACGCATGGAGCCGTCTTCGTGGCGCCAAGATGTCTGTGTTTGGACTTATGTCCAGTTGAAGTGGCCGGCGACGGACCACACTTTGTTTGTGTTGAATTTTGACCGTGACAATTTCCCCCTTGCAAAAGACTATGCACCGCATTGTCTCAAAACAACGGTACAAAAAAGACAACCGAATTTGCTGAACCACAGCTACACGTGCAAAGTTTGAAAAATACTTTACAACCAACGGTTTATAAATTATAAAATATATCATTAGTGGATACCACTCCAATGAGTTATCATTGACGTGCGCTCTTGCGTTATTTCAACTCATTTTATAACGACCTCTGTGCGCACTTATGCAATTCCCTACCTGCGGATTTGCCACATCTTCTCTTCACAATTTCTATGAAAAGCACAATATAATATGCTCACGATCCATGACACTTCACTGAGGAATCTCCATCCTCACTTATTGCAAATAATGCATTACTACACAAGCGACTGTATGCTCCAAGCATAACTACATTCACATGAACAAGTCTCACAAAGAAAATATGAACAAGTCTCACAACACAGAAAATATGAACCATAGCCAACTGGGAATATCCCAATATCCAATCTACAACAAAACTGTAATCAACACATATTATCAACAAAGCACCCTGGAATTTATGGACTGACTTCCTCTGATTGCAGCTTGCTTAGACTACGACGGCTTAATAGTCATCTCCGACATTCTGTCGACATCTGGAATGTCACTGCACTCGATACCTGTAGGCTGCAATGCCATTGCCCAACCAGCACACTGGCTGTTTTTCAACTGCGCCTCCTGCAGGAATTGAGTGGTTAGGTGATTCAGTCTCTATCACGAACTCCTTCCCGATACAATATTTGTGGAACTTCTGCACGGCCCACAACCACAGCTAAACACTCCTCTCCACCGTTGCATACCCTTCTTCACCACTTTGGTCAACTTCCTGCTAGCATACCTCACAGGAAACTCGAGCCCCTTCATATGCTCCTGCCAACAATACTGCACCTATTCCACCGCCGATGCATCTGTCCGCAACAAAAATGGTTTGGACCTATCTGTAGCTTCGAGATGGGAGAACCTATTCTTTCCACACCGTCTGCATGCTTGCTCTGCAGTCGTCTGACACTCGACCACTGCCGTTTTTCCCTGCCCTTGACCAATCACTGAGAGGACTACGTGATTGCAGCAAAATTTTGACAAACTCCCTATAGAACCCAATAGAACCTAGCAGACTCCTGACTTCTGTTTTGGTCTTTAGGTCCCTCTCGGAATTCATATCTTCTCCACCTTTCTCTTTCCGGGCTGCTTTGTGTCGCCTCCGACAACAAACCTACAACATCCTACTGTCCTAGCCTTACAGATACAGTGACACATATCCCAGTATTACTCTTCTGGAAACTTAGGCACACAATCTCCCCTTCTTCTGCTGGGTTCTCTTTCACCCACATCCATGATTGCTGCCTGCGCCTATGTGCTGAGTCTCCATTTACACGCTGAATATAATTGCGGAGCAAATTTGACATGGATAAGTTTTTGATTTCCCATTTCACATCGATTCGGTAGTCCTGATCTACCTTTTCAAATGATGGTGAATCTTCCCTTTCCAATGCATCAGCAGCATGTTGTGATCCGTGGGAAGCAGTAACAGTGACTTGATGCTTCCCACCTTGAGGAATTGCCCTTTCCTCACCATCCAGTCATATTGCTTCTTCTGGACGACCCTACGCCTCACTGCAAACTTCCCTTGCACCTACATGTCTCCTCTAGCTATGCATAGGTCCACCCACATCTGATAATTAGTTTTTGACCTCTTCTGACTCATGTTCTCCGACGCACACTCTTGAGATGCACATGGTCCGACGAATTGTACCGCCCAAACAGCAGCTCAAATGCAAAAGCCTGTGCATTCCTGAGGGGCTTCCTGTAGGCGAACAGTGCCCTGGAGATGTAGCGGTCCCAATCGAGCTGGCCTCTCCTCACAGAGCTTCTTTAAGATGCCCTTCAGCACTCCATTGAATCGCTCCCACCAAGCCTTGCATTGTGGGGTGGTATGGGTAGTGATTAAGCTTGTGATCCCTAGCAGCCTGTTGACCTCCCTCATCACGCCTGGAGGAGAACTGGGACCCCACTGTTCACTGGAGAACTTGTTCTGGCACACCCACGCGGAGAAAAGATGTCTACCAGTCCCTTCAAGCGACCGTTGCGTATCTACGCCCTTTTCAATGCAACAGCTTCTGGGTATCTGGTCGCGTCGTCCACGAGCCGTCAACACATCATCCTGTGGCCCACCTTTGGAACAGGGCAGCGATTGGCCAATCTGATCAACAGCCACCCACCTGAATGGGTGTGTCCAATTAAAGGAGGCTGTTTACGAGGCGCCTTTCTCTTCAGCCCTCTCTTAGTGGCTGACCTTGTGACAACACGTCACATGTACAATCAGAATCGCATGATGTCTGGCCATTGCTCCTTGCCAATGAAAGTCTCAAAGATTCGGTCAGCTGTTTTCTGTGCCGAGATGACCCGCCATGAGCGACACGTGACCGCCACTACAGACAGTGTCACGATAACCCTGCTGGTACATCTAACTAGTCTTCCCCTATGTGAACACTCGGCTACAACAGGCCCGCCTTTCACAAGAAATTCTGTCTCACACTCCTCTAACCTCCTGTTTCTCTCCACCTCTTTGCCAACGTTCCCAAGACCCTCACGAGCGAGGGTCTTGTTCCGCGCCGCCTAAACTCATCAGTCGACCACATCTATGCCGGCGACTGTTCCTTGCTGGAACGCCTAACGTTTTATCACCCTTTTCCTCCTTCTTGCTCCCTTTGTTTGAACTGCGCCCCTGTAGCAGTCAACACTCAGGGATCCCCTGGATCCCTTGCCCCTGGAATATTTCCGATGATCAAATCATGAAGGGGTTATCTCCATCACCAGCGCAACAACTCGCCTGAGTTAAAAAAGTAAGGGGTACGTAACTTAATATCTTCGCACTGGAAACTCCCTCACAGATGCCATCGTTAGAGTACAGTCAGGATTTGCCCTCGTCAAATCCCCTTTCTCGAACCAGCGTGATCGTACTGAGACCCCCGCATGAACCACCGTGTCCGTAACCATTCACACTTTCACCCGCTGCTGGCCAATCCACCCTTCTTTCCCACGTAAAGAAACCACTCAGCCTAGAGCCCTCGCATCCCTGACACTGAACTGCTGTCAAGTGCTAGCCATAGGCAGCACTTCCAAACCTCTTTCAGACTGAATCCCTTTTGGTTCACTGCAGGTCGTTTCCTTGACGACCTTATTCCACCACTTGCAAGGCTGCTGCCTTCTGGAACCTCATGCGACAATTCCCTCGCCACATGTCCCATTCTTGTGACAAATGAAACACCTAATGTCCCTTTGCCCTTCCTTCAGCCCCAACCACTGGTTTGCGACTTTGCAGAAAACTCCCCTAGTCCTACTTGCACTCTTCTCACCTTTGCCTAACCGCTACCTGTTTCTCCTCACCATAGTGCCCAAAAGACTGCTCTCTATAACACCTCTGCGAACTTCAACAACTCTCCTGGCTTCTCTGCTGTCACTCTTTCAAATGTATGGTTAACTCAGGGCCGCAACCTAACAAAAACTGTTCTTTTCATACCTAGGCTCTTTCAATTCAGCGAACTCCTTCATCGTACCGCTTCAACTCTAACCACTTCTAAAAAAATAGTGATCTAAACGTGCACCAAACTGAGTGTACGCTCACCTGCTTGTAATTTAGCTGAACGAAATTTTCCTGAACCCCCCTCTGTGAGGTCAAATCCTTTCATTAAAGACT
>CM031597.1:75076007-75096007 GCA_018398815.1 Conus ventricosus
CCTCAGTGACGATGGACTTACGTTCTACGTCTAGGCTGAGGTTCAAACTACAGACCCTTGCTCCCAGCATGGTACTCTACCACTCAGCCATGAAGGCAGTGCTAGAGACAAACAATTTCTTCAGGTTCACGTTCAGGTGCAATGCAATGCAAAACGGATCAGGAGACATAAACGTGGAGACGCATCCAGTCCGTCGATAACAAATGCTGATCACCACGAACACGATCGCTAAGTCTACACACACTCAACCCTTCTTTTCCTACAACAACATCTCGTGTTTCACATCATGAGACGTCTTCATTTCTATTGAAACAGGGGAACCCCATTAGCAATGGCCTGTCTAGGGAAGCGGTGAGGTCGTAAAAGATCCCATATTTACTGGAGAAACTGCGCCATCCTCTCTGCCCTAGAGCGTGGGAGCTGGACCGCTGCTTGAGAGAGAGAGAGAGAGAGAGATGTAAAGGAGGTGAGGCACGCAGGGCGAAGATGGGGAACCTGTTGGCCAGACTGTCTTTGATGGACGATAAATGAGCTTAATGTGTTACTAATCTCTCTAATCTTCTCTCTCTCTCTCTCTCTCTCTCTCTCTCTCTCTCTCTCTCTCTCTCTCTCTCTCTCTCTCTCTCTCTCTCTCCTCTCTCTGCAAAGATTGTGTGTGTGTGTGTGTGGGGGGGGGGGGGGGGGGGGTTGTGAGTGTTTGTGTGTCTGTGTGGATTTCCTATGCGTATTTGTGTGAGTGAGCAAACACGAGTGTGTGCATGACCGCCTGTGATAGAGAGAGAGAGAGAGAGAGAGAGAGAGGAGAGAGAGGAGAGAGAGAGAGAGAGGAGAGAGGAGAGAGAGAGAGAGAGAAGTTGTGAGTGTTTGGGTGTGTGCGTGGATTTCATATTTTTTTATTTATATCTAATTTACACTACACGCCAAATGATACTGATAATTGTATTCAAACGAAGGTAATAATAGCTACACCACACACATAGGACCTTGAACAAGACCCATACAAAAAGACGAAATAGCAGGGACCAAGCCAAAAATTGAAAGAAATTAGATTTTTTTTAACAGAAAGGAGGAGAAACCATGCAGCTGTACTCCAAACATGGTTCAAATGTATCAAAACAAATATCTTTCATTGCTTGAAGCTGGTAAAGTTAAAATATATGCAGTTACACCTCTGAATATAGATTATTAGGTTATGTTCACCATACACTTATGATTCCATAGTGATCACTAATGAAGCAAATATGACTTCTGCAGATCCTTTCTTTATATTCATGATCTCTAGGTAGGTCACAAATGGAAAAGAGCATTTATTTGCCATATGCTATTATATGGCTTTAAAATGAAAAAAAACAAACAAATCCTATGAATTCGTGATATCTGGGCTATATCATAGCTATGTTTTTTAAAACAATTTCATGCTGTACCGAAAGGATTTTTAAAAATTCATTTTACTCTTTTATTATCAGACTTTTGCCACAACAGTATCAAAACAAGTACTTTTGTCACAGTTAGAGTATTGGCTTTTATAAGCACAAATCTCCAAAACATGTTTTCAATTATACTTTTTTTGAAGAACAGTCACTGCTTTTGTGGCGATGTAGCTAGCGTTCCGGGCTCCCGGCTTTGAGTCGTGGGTTCGATTCCCATCAGACATCAGGGCTATTCATTTGAAAGGGTTTTTTTCTGCCCTGATCAGCTCGTACCCAGGGCTGAAATTGCTATGGGCTCATGGGAAAGACTGGGACCACACAGTCGAGATTAATCTACTTAACGGATGCATCTCTGACAGTATTGCTCAAATTTCCTCACCAACACTACAGGTGTCAGTATCTGTCAGGCCTGATTGACACAGGGACATATCATGAAAGTAAGGATAGAGTACAACTCTGTCATGCAATGTCAGACCGGAATGGAAATCCATAGCATTATCTTCATCATCCTCGTCCTCATCGATCAGCGTAAAAACAAAAAGTGTCAAATTCTGTAATCCTTCATGCCCTGTTGCTATAGTAATCTCAGTATTGGTGTCCTCTTCATGTCTATGTCCTTGGTGAGATTTCATCGAGGTCACCTGTATTGCAAATTTATGGGGACTGTTGTTGGACTGATTTGCTAGCGCCCTCCGGAGGGAGAACTCTCTTACGCTAGTTCCACGATTAAGCAATCATTGTGATCAACTGGGGGTTTAGCAGGTGGCGTCCTTCGTATGCTGGATCATAACAGCACCATTGAACACCACTGAAGCAGTGCAGTGTCTCCTGTGGTGGGTTGCCTCATGACGACTCAAAATTGACTGTTTTCTATGGGTTTCCAGTGCCGAGACGGCGGCAGGACAAGCCATGCTGTGGTGATAGTGGAGATGAAATGAATGGTTTGGGTACTATGCCAAAGGGTGGCACGGAAAAATAGACAACACACACACACACACACACACACACACACACACACACACACACACACACACACACACACACACACACACACACACACACACACACACACACACACTTTTTTTTTTTGTCTAATGTCACTTGAGGGTGAAGAGACGTTAAATTAAAGTACTACTACACACACACACACACATGCACACACTCACATATACACACACACATATGTGATGTCATGGCAAGCCATTTACCGAACAGCTTATTACTTTATTGCATTTTTCTATCTAGAACGTTCTTCATCAGTACCTTGAAAGAAAGTTTTCTTCTGTGGTATTCTGAAGAAACAACACACAATCAGATTTCACAATGACAGCCTTATAACAACAGAACCTCATTCTCCTACATAAACGTGATCTCTAAGAGCAATGCAGTAAAAGGGAACCGGTAAAAAATAGTTTGCCATCTAGAATCAACAGACGAAAATTAGAGGATGTCATAACGAATATCTTACATTTGCTCTTCGTACAGAACTGGGTGTACAAATAAAAAAGTGAACAACAGCAACAACAACATAGCCACTGACGTCAGTGATTCTCCGGCAACCTGACCCGTTCTGATAAAGTTCACCCAGACAGAAAACACAGACAAATGTCATGGCAAATCGCAAACAGTTTAAAGCAGACGACTCCCCGCCAGAAGGTGTTCATTAACTATGAACTCGCTCCTCTCAGAAGAAAAATGTTGCACTCAGCCAAGCGACATTACCATGTGGAGAGAACGTCTGGCACTCCTGAGGGGAAGCTTAGAGGTGTGCGGAAGAAGACACCCGGTCCGAGTACAACTGACGACTCTTGGACACGCCAGACGACTTTTCCATCTAGGGATCGACTAGTTGGACTTTACAGCTTTGTGTCTGCAGCACTTTGCATGCTAGGATTTCACTGGAAGCTGTTGCAGTACAAAATGTCACCCTGCAGCAAAATGTAATGAGGTGACATTCTAACATTGTGTTATACGATCTCACCACCAACAGAATGCAACCCCAGTTGACATTTTGTACAATATCGGGATACAAATTGTCACGGCTGTATGTGGGTGACTTTGTACTAACTGGTAACATATTTATGACCACGTGGAACAAACTGTCGCCTTAAGTGAATGTATGGTTTGGGATCGGGTTTAACCAGTCATATGGTTGTGATATTGTTGAACAAGGCGAAGGACAGTAATAATGATTCTCCCAAACGCCTATATCTCACTACCAGTCACGGTGCCAGTTTCTGTGATGGTAGTAATGCGTTCTGATGGTGACGCTGATGGTGAAGGTGGTGGAGGTGATAATGTAACAAAGTCTTTTGACATACGTGACTATGGTTCTATTGTACTGTTATAATTTCGATGACCTCCTCAACTACGACTCCAACAACGATGAAGGCAAAAAAGATGATGATGATGATGATGATGATGATGATGATGATGATGATGATGATGATGATGATGATGATGATATTACTACATGATATTGCATTATGTTGGTGAGTTGTGTTCTTTCTTCTTCTGGAATGAGTGGTCTGAAAAATACACCTAAATAAGCCAGGGCTAACTTTGCAATATTTTTTGTTATTTTTGCAACTCGATTTCGACCGTTTTTGTTTTAAGATGTTTGATCCACATTCGCAAGAGCCTATCATTTAGGCATACACATGTTCTATAATCGATCTTGTACGCCTAAATAACATAATACAAATGGCCAGTAGACCCGATTCCAAACTGTCCGTTCACAAATGACAAAATGTGTTCTGCAGCAGACATGATGATGATGATGATGATGATGATGATGATGATGATGATGATGATGATGATGATGATGATGATGATGATGTTGATGATGATGATGATGATGATGATGATCATCATCATCATCATCATCATCATCATCATCATCATCATCATCATCATCATCATCACTATTATCATTATCATTATTGGTAGTGGTGGAGGTGGTGGTCCTCGTCGTCGTGGTGATTGTTGATGTGGTGGTGGTGTCGTTTTTATTGTTATTAAGAGTACTTATGTAGCGCCTTTCTTTGTTTAGATGTTCTAAAGGACTTGCAGTGCATGCTCTCGTTTACACAACGGGTTGCTTACCTGAGTAGAGCCAACTGAAGTGCTGCTTCCTGACGCTACATTCAGTCGTTTGCCATGTCGTTCAGTCGAATATCAGTAACTCACTCTATCATTCATTACTTCATTTTTTTCGGTGCATGTTCTTTGTAAAGTCTCATCCATGCTGATGTCGAACTGGCTTTATCTTCCAAAAATTCCTTGTGTGCAACATTTCATGCGTACTTTCACACACGGAACATCGGTTTAGAGTCTCCTTCGGAGGACTTCTTGGGAATTGAGTCGGAATCAATGTTAACTCCGAGGGGGAAATTCTCCTGTACTGAAACAGCCCAGTGAAGATTCGAATCCGCGTCCCTAGGATCACCACGATCACGAGCCCAACGCTCTACCAACTGAGCTACCATTCTGTGCCGGGAAGCAGTTTGTATCAAAACGTCAGTACAAAATGTCAGCAGTGACATTTTATAGCGGTGTGATATTTTGTACCATAACAGAGGTCGTCAGCCGTGCATTTCCATCCAGTTGAACAGTTCCCTCATATCTGCATGTGAAATTAAAAGTGTGTTTCTCAGTGTGTGCAGACTTAAAAAAAACATACAACAATATAAGAGAATGCACTCACTCTGCTCAACAGTCTGAATGTCTTTTTCACTTAAAACAAACACTGAACGAATTCGTATGGCATGTCTCTACTGTGGTAAGGCTTTATCCTGCAAACATTCGTATGGCATGTCTCTACTGTGGTAAGGCTTTATCCTGCAAACATTTTGAGAGATTGTAGTTGCTGACCTAAAAAATAAGTGAGCGTGGCAATTTAGTCTGGTTCCAATCCAAACATGTTTCACATGTTATGACAAAGGTTTACTAATTTGTACACTTCATGTTCCTTCAGAAAGGTGAATTTACTGTAGTGTCGCTTTGTTTGATAAACTAGAATCTTTTTTTTTAAATCGCCACATTCTATAAGCAGGCGATTTCCATGCTTAGATAAAAACACTGAGCGATTTGGTTCATTCGAATCGGTTTAGGGTTGCAGTTTCGTGACTGCTGATTTGGGTACAGAAAGTAAACAAATACTCTGCAATATACTGTACAGAGACAGACTTCTTATGACTCGTGCAGGCTATACGACTGTGTTTATAGATTACTCGACCAGTACATGAGTCATCATCGTGTGGTGTAAACGTTAGATGCGGAATTGGTGCTTGTGTGGGTCTTTGTTCAAATAACGTCATCTCCGTATATTTTTTTATATGTTATTAGCTCACGTCATCATTTACAAGAGTCTGTGGTTTTGGAGATGATTCCTTTGATGTTTCCGTATTAAATGTACTTAGTTCTGTAATACTGCCATCATCACTTTGCAAAGAAGAACCTCAGCTTTCCACAAAGGCCACAAACAACAAGTTTGGACAGTATTTCGTCAAAAATGATATTACCGCAAGATGATAGTAATGTTGAATTATCGAAAAAGTAAAGCTGTCCTAAAAGTTTGCAACCGATTTGTATGCTTAACTGAACGGGTAAGATATTGATACAATTAGCGGATTGTAAACTCTGTATTGCCTCGTGCAAAAGAAACATTAGAAATCATTATCTATAACATGCTGAAGTACAATCACACACAAAAATGTGTTTTAAGAAAGTTGAGAAATCAGAATAAAACAGGCAAAAAAAATGATGTGCAAAATTACTTGACTCAAAAGATATTGTCAGAACAATTATAGACGAAAACAAAATCTGCACTTCTGATACCTCTGTTCTTTTTTCATTTATTCTCAATCACTTCATTAAAAAGTAGAACAGCCTGAACAAATGAGTAATAGTATACCTGTTGATTTCCATATAGTTAGTGAAATCGTAGTACTCACAGTGCATATTCAGAAGAAAAGATTGTCAAATCTGTGAGCTGTGCAAAGAAAGACAAATAACACACACACACACACACACACACACACCCACACACACACACACACACACACACACACACACACACACACACACACACACCCCACACACGAAAACCATGAACAAAAACACCACATCAGCAATGCTTCCAACAGAGCAATCATATAAAAACAGACCAACGGAAAAGACAGCTGAAATGGTACGGACACATTATAACCAGATCAAGTGGACACTCCAGGACCATCTTCCAAAGCAACGGTGCAGGAGAAGAGGAGACAAGGGGAAAGAGAGAAAGAACTAGACGACAACATTGCCGAGTGCACTGCGAAGAGATTTACCGCCAAACGAGTCACTTGCCACAAACCGTCAGAGGTGCTGAAAACAGTTGCAACATTCATTCTTGCTGTGCCTTAATAATCATGCTTGGCTTTGATGCCAGTGACAGTCTTTTTCTTCTTCTTCTTCTTCTTCTGCGTATGCAGGCTGATACTCCTGCGGACACTCCCTGTACAGACAGGCAAGGATTAATCCCATCTGCCCAACGAAGGGAGTGGAGTTTTGTGTGCATGACCGTTTTTTTAAAATCCCGCCATTAAGGCAGCCATACTCCATCTTCGGCGAAGGTGCATGCTATGTGTAACGTGTCATCCATACCAACGGCCAAACTGGCCTTCTCTTCCGAAAGTTGGTGATGCGATTTTACGTGTGCGCAAGATGTTATGCGTGCGTTCACACACGGAACCTCGGTTTATAGTCTCATTCGAAGGACTGTATGGGAAATGAAGTTAGAACCAATGTTAACTCCGAGGGAAAAATCCCCCTGTACCGAAACGGCCCGGCTGAGATTCGAACCCGCAAACCTTGGATTACGAGTCCGGCGCTCTACCAACTAGGCTATTCCGCCCTCCCCCCCCCCCCCCCCTCCCCCTCCCTCCCCGTGACAATACCATGTACATACAGTGCATGTGACCTCTCCTTTCTAAACACAAAGGAAGCTGAGCTCAAAATACTATGGTGGTCATGTCTGATCCAGCCTGTGTTATAAGTGTCACAACTGAGGAAAAAAAATCAAATCAAAAACAGATTGATCAGCCCTTTACAAACCTCCCTCTGTCATTTCTACAGCCAGTGGGGGGACGGGGAGGGGGGGGGGGGGTAGGCGATGGCATCAGTGAATACCACCCAGAGAGTCAGCCCCGTTACAAACTACTATCGTGTTTATAAGGTGTGAAAGACGCGGTGTCTGCCTTGTGGATGTGGCGGAGAAGTCTTGTTGGGTGTCTGGGTATGAAAGGCTGCAGGTTTCTAGATGTCATTTCCTTTGCTGACTGTCTATTCCTCTATCTCTGTCTCTCTGTTTCTCTCTGTTCTAACTACCTCTGTCTCTCCTGTCTCTCTGTCTGTCTGTCTGTCTCTCTGTCTGTCTGTCTGTCTCTCTCTCTGTGATGCTGAACAATTAAGTAGTGGGGGAAAACAAGTGCAGGCTAACAATTCTTCCGTCATTATAATAATGACTTTGCAAAGATTTGAAATTTTAGAGAAAAAGAAAAAAAAAATTGAAGATGAAGAAAATGGGGAAATATATTATAAATATGAAAAACCCTTCACTAGCTGCCTGAGGGAACCATCGTGATCCCTTCTGAAGGCAGATCTATTTGTATTGCCTGCTCCTAGGCCTTTCGTCCGCTGGATCGGACTCATCAGGGAGACACGGCTGATTGTGTCTGCGCTCCTGGTGTCAAATAGAGACACACCACAGTTCATAATTCTGTGGTGTTCTCACCACCAAGGGTTCAAAAAAGAATCCAACAGCACCCCGAAAGCAGCCGTGAAGGGTAGTTCCCTCCTCTCTCTCTCTCCCCTTCTCTCCCTCTCCCTCCTCCCTCTCCTCGACTCAAAACTTCTCTCCTCTCCCTCTCTGTATATTAAAATTTTAAATATATATTATAAATATATATTAATAAAAAAATATATATAAATATATATGTACACCAAAACCCCACACACACACACACACACACACACACACACACACACCCACACACACACACACACACACAAAACACACCCCAAAACAACCCCTCCCCTCGGGCTCTGTCCTCTGTCTCCCCTCTCTCCTCTCTCTCCTCTCACCCCCTCCTCTTTTCTCTCTCCCCTCCTCTTCTTCCCCTTTTTCTTTTTTTTTCAATTTGGGCCCTCAATTTTCCTGTCCTTTTGTGGGAAATAAATTCCATCATTACATCTTCTCCTTTTCCCCTTTTTTCTTCCCCTTTTTCTTCTTCCCTTTTTCTTTTTCTTTCTTCCCTTTCTTCTTTTTCTTCGTTTTTCTTCTTTTTATCAAATTTTTCTCTCATTTTTTTGCTTTTAATTTGTGTAATTCCATCATGATTTTTTCTAAAAATAAACCCCAAAACCCTTTTGATTCAATAATTTTGGTCCACAAAACAACAAAACACACACACCCGCGGCCCGCGCGCCGCGCGCACCCACGCACGCACTAAAAAGGGGGATAAGAAGACAAATAAAAAAAACCCGCAAAAGACAAAGAAATGACCGAGAAAGAGGGATATTGGGCAGACAAACAGAGAGACAGAGACTGACACTGGGAAAAAAAAAAAAAATCATGAATAGACCCAAAACAACAATGAGAGAGAGAGGGGTACAGAAAAGACAGACATACCGGGGTGACAAAAGAAAAAACCACGGGAGGAATAAAAGGAGGTGAAAAAACGGGGCCATAACTCCCAGGGGCGTTAAATTTTCTTTTTTCTTCGCAGGGGGTTTACGTCACCCTCTAAAAAGGGGCGGGGCCGGGTTCGCACGTGCTGTAAGGGAAACCCCGGGGAAAGGGGGTTCAAAAAAACGCGGGGTCCATAAAAGTCATATGCATGAACAGGGGGGGTCTTTTTTCATCAGTGTGGGGTGTGTTGTTGTGTTGTGTGTTTGGGGTGTGTGGGGTTTTTGGTGTGTGGGTGTGGTGGGTTTGTGTGTGTTTTTGTGGGGTGGGGTGTTTTGTGTGTGTGTGTGGGGGGGGGGTCCGTAAGTCCCCGTCTGTTTTTTCTTCTGCCCTTTTTGTGATTAATTTTTATGTTCCAAACAACATTACTTCCCACAACCCTTTTTACTGAGGTTCCTGGTATACACTATACACCCAATTTTTTCCCCGTTTTAAAACCCCTCACTGGGAATCTTCGGAGTCGGGCAATACCATAAAGAGGGCGAAGCCTTAACCAAGAAGACAAAACTTTTGCCGCTTAGTTACTCTGTTGTTGTTCGTGGTTTCCTGTTCTTTCTTACACAGACAAATCAACCCTTTAAACCTCACTGAGAAAATAACGGCTCGGTTTCCCCCAGCCATCATAGTGAAACGTCCATTTCTAGAGGTTTTTCCCCATGTCAATCCCCCGGGAAATCCCCCATATTTTTTTTTGTATACCCGACTCCTAACCCCCGACTCATTCGGGGGACGGGCAAAGGCACGTGCAGAGGAAATCGAAACTGAAAGGGCACCGTGAGGGGAAAGGCCAATTAAAAGACCCTAGAATGTGAGGGCATTTTTTTTTGATGAACGGTGACGGGGGGAAAGAAAAATTCCCTGGATTTCCATTTTAAATCAAGACATAATGACAGGGGTGTAATTTTTACCTTTTTCCCAAAAGAATAAAATTTCCCCCATCAGCCAACATGAGAACTTCAAAAACACTTGGGGTGTTGTTCAGGATATTTTTTAGTTAAAACCTCGAAAACACAAACATTAAGTATGTTAAACCCCCAATGTATGGTTCGGTCTTCCCGGGACAATTTTCCCAAAACACACTCAACTCGGGTAGGGGCCAGGGGGGTAAAAAAATCCCACTGGGGACGGGGCCCCCCGAAAGGGTCCCCCTCGTTTTTAAAAAATTATTTTTCCAAAAATTTAGGGATTTAGGGGTTTTTTGAAAAGAAATATTTACGCTTTTCCCCAACCCAAAACGCCTCGCAAAGAAGGGACACGCACCTGTCACTCACCCCATCGGGGCCCCCCCCAAAGGTGACGGGAAACCAATAAAATTTCATAGAAAATAATCAACTTTTTAAAACAAATTGACTCCGAGGCCCCCACTCCGTCACTACAAAAAACACAACTATCTTTAAACAACAACAATGTAAACAGCATACAGGAAAAAATTTTATAAATCGCATCCCCCGTTCTTCAGTTTAAACTTACTTAAGCCCCGGGAAAACAATAAACCACTATTCTTTTTTTGCACCCTTATAACCAATAAAAATAAACGGGCCATAACTTTCCACATTCCTCGGTTACCGTTTATTTTTTCCCCATCCCCCGGGCGACTACAGCTTGGGTTTCCACAACCGTTTTTTCCTCCCCGAAAGGGGCCAAAAACCCGTTGGGGGACACGGCAACGTAGCTTTAGTCCCCAAACCCCACACCGAGTCTTTCCCGGGGCTCCACCGTACCCTTTGCCCCTCCCACGAAAGGGCTCCTGTTTGGCCTCTGCCCCCAGGTCTTCTCTGGCGCAAACACCCCACCGTTTTCTTCACTCCCCGTCTAGGGTCCAACAAGGGTTTTAAAATTTTTGCTGTCACCGTCCCCACACGGGGGACCAAAATTTTTCGTCGTCGGTCCCAGGCAAAAGCAACCTCCACTGTCTTATGTCCCCCACCCAGGGGACAAAAAGGCGACAGCTAACCCCCTTTCTTTACGCTGTATTTTTTTTGAGGGCCCCCAGCAAACGGGCGAGGGTTTACTTTCCCTTAAGTTAAATCAAAAACACTTCCTTTTTCCAAGCACCTTTTATTCATTCTCAAACAAGAAGAAACCCAGTTTAACCCGGGTCAAAACCCAAAGGGAAACACGGGGACACACACATCACACATTTGTAAACCCCAAAGAATCCCAAAGTTTTTTTTAAATTCCCACCCAAAGGGGAAAAAAGGGCACCCAAAACAAACACACACACCACAGCTGCTTAAACGCCAACCCAAGACTTGGGGACCCAGAGGGGTTAAGCAAAAACCTCCTATTTAAACTCAAGTTTGGGGTTTCCCCCAAGGCTACCCATTTTGCTAACAGCCTGGGCCCTCTTTTACCACCATGCCCGATGCTTTCCCTTTTTTACTACCTCAAAAACACCAAAGGGGCAAACCACCAAATTTGGGCCCAGGCCTTCCTTCCCAAACCCCCCAGAACAAGGACGACCCGGATGGTCGCGTCTCTGCCGCAGGGTGACGGTGCCCTAACCCCGGAAAGGGCACTTGACACGATCGCCTCCTTTCAGGCCCACTGGGGAAAACCCCGTAATACCAGCCCGTGGTCGGACCCGGACACCCTCCACCCAGCCGGGAGGTCCCCCAAAATACTTTTCCCCTTCCCCCGAAAATGCAAACACTTCCCCCTTTTCCTCCCTCCTTCATTTTAAAAACTCGGGGTATTTCCCCCCCTGGTGATGCCCCCGAGTTCGCACACCTTTGAAAAACCCAGAACGTGCTCTCCCAAAACCAAACAAAACTACCCTTTTAAAATTTTTCCCAAATGCCGAGAACACCGGGCCCACTCATTAAAAACCCCCCCCCCTTAAGAATGTTGGGTTTCCCGCAACCTTTCCTCCAGGACCCAAGTTCTCAGATTGGATAAAACCAAAATCAGTTGCATGGGCCATATAACATACTACTCCATGCTTCAAAACAAAACTTCCATCAAAAATCTCTAAAAAAATTGGGTAATGTACCTAATTTAAAAACCCGTAAATTTAATCAGATAATCCAAGCATCACTCTTTGGGCAGTCCTAAAAGACTGTGCCCAACCAAATTTTTTTTCTAACCCGGCTAAAAAATAATCAAAAACTCGTCCATAGCCCGGGGCTATCAACCTGACCTTAAAAAGTTTAAAATTAAACATTCCATTTTAACTTTTTAATAGACAACCCTGATTTACCAAAAAATTTCCCAAAAAAAGGATAAACCAAATTTTGCTAATCAAAAATCAAATTCAGGAGTGTGGGCCCCGCCTACTTAACATCAAAACAAAAATTTAAGGGGGTTTTAGCCCCAAACGCTTTACAAAAACCGGGTTTTACAACAATATGCAAATCCCAAACAAAACCTGAAATTTTACAACAAAAAGGGCACTTGTGACAAAAAAACCTTTACAAACAATAAGGGAAACCCGAAAAAAAAAAACCACAACACTTTAACCTGCACTCAATCATAAAGATTTTTGGCAAAGAACACAACAACATCAACTGATAACCATCAATCAAAAAAAAAAAATAAAAAAATGAAAAAAAAAGGGTCAACCCCGCCCCATAAATGGGGCAATCAAAAACAAAAAACATAAAGGCCAGCTACATTTTTTTTACACAGACTTCCGCAACCCGATGACTTCTCCAAAACCACCCACCCAACAACAACAGCCATTAAAGGGAAATTTCTCCAAACCCTTGTTTTACCCTTTTGTTTTTCACAACCCACAAAAAGCAAGACACTGGGGAAAACACCCCCAACCCCTTTTACCTAAATCCCCGCCCCCCCCCTCAATGTTGGGCCGCCGTTTGTGGCTCGCCAATAGAAAAACCCGGGGGGAGATTTGTTTTTCGCAATTCCCCGGCTTTAAAGAGGGGTCACGCACCTTTCCCACATTTTTGTCCCTTTAAAAGGGGCGCGGAAAAAACTGCCGATCCCCTTCTAGCCTTCGCAACCCATTCACTGCGACCCGAACATCTCCCCTTTTCAAAAATTTTTAGATGATCCCTCACTCATCTTTTCCGAACCGATTTTCCTTTTCTCGAGGAAAAAACCCCCGGTTCGAAATCCCCTCAGTGCCTATTTGGGCCCCTTAAATTTGGGTGAGCCCTTTTTTTCGTCTCCTTTTTCCGACACGGGGGCCCCCCCGTCGCTTTCCGTGAGCCGACTATTCTTTTTTGGGATTTTCCCAACGATACGGTCCCCCCGGGAAACCTTCTTGCCAAACGTTTTTTCTGCCTCCCTGGTCCCAACCCAGCTGCTGGTTCCAGTTACTCTGTGGGCCAAAAATTTGGGCCCCCACCCTGGGTCCGCCACCGTGGCTCCTACATTTTTGGCTGCCACGTCAACGCCAACAAAAATTTTTTAACCCCCACAACGGGCCACCATGGCCCCGGGACCGCCACGATGGCCACCTCCCTTTGGGCCCACCCGCACCGCCCCTTTAAAACCCAATTTTTGGTCTACTGCCCACCCCCCACGGCCACCTTAAGGCCAAAAACACTCAAAAGCTACGGCGCCTGTTCACCCCACCCTTTCGTTTCTTTTTAAAATTTTTCCACCCTGGGACTGGGGCCTTTCCCTTTTTTTTTCCCACGTGACTGGCAGCCTTTGGGTTTGGCTTCGGGAGGATGTACCACCCCCTAAAAAAACCCGGATAGGGAAAGATTGTTTTGCACTGCGCAGTGAGAGTACTCCGGAAAAAACTCTGACACTACTTGACCCGGGGCCCAAAAAGCCAAAAAATTCTTCCATCTTCATAACGCACGAGGGTTTCCCCCAGTAAAATCCCTTTTTCCAAATACAAAACCGGCTCTACCATTGCCGGCCCAGAGGCAGTCCTGGGGTCTAATAAGCGGGGCCCCCCCGGGTTCCCGTTTAAAACAGGGCCCAATAGTTGGTGGGGGCACCCCCCCCATTCCTGTTGAAATTTTATCAACACAACAACTGAAAAAATTCGCACTCCCCACATTCCTTGGCAATTTGACCCCCTTTTCCGCCACACTTAAAAAAGTCGTTTTCCCCTCCAAAATTCTCTTTAGTCCCCCGTTTCCTTGGGACTTAAAAATGCGTTTTTTTAAAAATGCGGCTTTGCCTCTGTTTGTAGGGGTCGGCGAATCCCCTTTCCCGACTCTGGTCGGGCAAAAAAGGGCGACTTGGGTTTGATCCCCTCGGGCCCCCTTACGCTGACAAAAGGGCAGATTCATAAACCCTTTTTGGGAACTTTCCCCAAAAACCCCCCAAAAAATTCCCCAAATTCCCCCTTTCCCCCAGAATACAGTGAGATCCTTCCGACCCAAAAGGGGGAGAATTTGCCTCCTTAACGTTTTCCTCCCCAAAGATTCAAATTTTTTTTCCAGTTTCCTAACCTTTTAAAAACCCTTTTTCCCAAAAGAGCCCCCAACCATAAAAAAACTGAAACCCCCTCACCTGATTTACGGAAAGGTTTCTCTGAACAATTTCCCAATCTAATTCGGGGGGGTTTACCTGGGTAACCCTCTGAAAAAAAGCATCGGCCCCCACCATAACTTTCTGTTTTTCCGGGGGTAAGCAGAAAAAAGCATCCCAAACCCTTTTTTTGTCAGCAAACGCAGACAAATTTGTTTCCCCCCCGTTCTCGGGAAAGCCCTTATCCCTTTTTTCAATCCTTTTTTAAATTGCGAAATGAAATCCTCTAAAAGGCCGGAAGTAAACTCGAACTTTTGGGATATTATCATGGGACTTTACATGTGGTGCCAAATTTTACTTTAGGTTTTTGTCCACGGGCCCCTTTTTTTCTCCAATTTTAATTTTTTTTTAACTCAAACCGCCTTATCTTCCCCTCTTTTCCCTCCTTTCCCGGGTTTTTTTCTCCTCTTTTCCCTTTTCCCCTTCCCCTTTTCCCCCCTTTTCCCCCCTTCTCCCCTCCTTTCCTTTTTCCCCTTCTCTTTCTCTCTCCTTTTCCCTTTTTTTCCCCGTTCACTTTCTCTCTCCCCCTTTTTTCCCTTCCCTTTCTCTCTTTCCCCTTTTTCCCCCTTCTTTTTTCTCTTTCCTCCTTTCCCCGTTCTCTTTTCCCCTCTCTTCTTTTTTCCCGTTCTCTTTTTCCCTTTTTTTTCCCCGTTCCTTTTCCCTCCCCTTTTTCTTTTTCCCGTTCCTTTCTCTCTCCCCCTTTTTCCCCTTTTTCTTTCTCCCCCTCCTCTTTTTCCCGTTCTCTTTTTCTCTCCTCTTTTTTCCCCTTCTCTTTCTCTCTCCTCTTTTTCCCGTTCTCTTTCTCTCCCCTTTTCCCTTTTCCCCCCGTATTTTTCTGGGCCTCATTTTAAATGGGCCCGTTTTTCAACACCCTATGCCTTCATTTTTCCCGGGCCCTTTTTGTCCTAAAGGGTTTTCCTTCCTTTTAGAGGTCCCCTCTTTTTTAGCGGACCCCTTTGTCTCAGCACCCCTTTTTTCAAATCGACATTCTTAAGCCCAAATAACCCTCGATCACTAGTTTAAAAAAACCACAAAACAAGCGAAATCCACACATCACTTGTAAAAAACGATCAAAAATTTTTTGCCCACCAAAAAACAATCTCAACAGCAACCAAATCAACCCTTTTTAAAAACAAGGGCCCCGTCCTGGGAAAAAAAAAAGATCAAAACAAACAACACATGACAAAAGTCCTTTTCCCGGTAAAAAAAAAAAAAAATCTAGGTTTCCACAATTAAGAAAATTTCAAATTCCCTTTCAAATTTTAAAAAAAACCCAGAATCAAAATCACTTATGGCCCTTTATTTCCCCCCGGACGAAATCCCCCCCCAAATTTTTGACGGGCTCCCCGCCCCCCTCGTTATTAAAAAAAGATTTCAAATTTAGGGATGCGAGGGGTTTTAGAAAAAAGTTTTACCTTATTCCCCCAAAACCCAAAAAGCGTCTCTCATAGGCACACGCACTCTTTACAACCCCATTGGGCCCGCACAAAGGGGGAACCGGAAACCCCCTAACATTTTTAAAGAAAATAATTTAACTTTTTTTTCAACTTTACTCCGGCCCCCCACCCTTCCCCTACACAACCCCCCCAATCGTAAACATACAACAATGTAAACAGCATACAAAAATTTCCCAAAAACGCATCCCCTTTTCATATTTTAAACTTTTTTTACCAGGAAAGACAATAATCCACTATTCTAAATTTGCCCCACTTATAACCAATAAAAAAAAAAGTCCCAAAAATTGCCACCCTTTTTCCCCGGGTTTTTTTCCCTTTATTTTTTCCCCATCCCCAAGGGGCCCAAAGAGGGTGAAACTGCCAAAAACCGTTGTGTCCTCCCCAAAAACCAAATCCCATTGGGGGGAAATGGCAAAAAGTTTGCTAGAGTCGCACCCCAACCCCCGAACTCCCGGACCCACCGTACCCCTTTGCCCCTCCCCGGGAAAAGGGGTCCTGTCCGGGCCCCCTTTCCCCCAAAGGGCTTCCCTGGCTGCAAACACCCCACCGTTGTCTTTTCAGTCCCTGTTTTAGGCTCCAACAGGTTTTAACCCCTTTTGCTGTCGACCCCTCCCCACAAAGGGGGACAAATTTTTCCCGCGTTCCGCTCCGAGGCTACCCAACCTTTACTGCTAAAGTCCCCCACGGGAAAGGGGAACAACAAGGGGGAAAGCTAACCCTCTGCTTCACCGGGGGGTGGGGGGGGGAAGGGGGGTTCTTGGGGGGCCCCTTCCCCCGGGGGCCCGGGGGGAAATTTCAACCCCCCCTTGGGGGAGTCCCCACACTTCCGGTTTTTCCCCAAACACCTTTTAAATTTTTCCTCAAACAAGAGAAACCCGAAATTTTAAATGGCTAAACCAATGGGATCACGGGCCCCCACCCATCACCCGGGTTTAAACCCAAAAGCACCCAAAGTTTTTTATTCCCCCAAAAATTTTTAAAACCAAAACACCAACACCCAAAAACACACAACCACACTGCTACCCCCAACGAAAAACAGGGCACCCCCGGGTTAAAGCCCAAACCTCCAATTCCAAAATCATGTTCGATTCCCCCAAGCAAACCCCCGTGCTAACACCTGGACCTCCCCCAAAACCCCCCCTTTAACTGGATGGCCCCTAAATTTTAAATCCGCAATAACCCCAAGGGGGCCCAAAAAACCCCCCAAATTGGGGCCCCAGCCTTCCCTTCAAACCCCCAAACCAAAACTTCGGATGGGGCTTATTACTCAGCCTGCAGGCTGACGGCCTACCCTTTACGGTTTACTTGACAAAATCCCCCCTTTCCCTTCAGGCCCACTTGGGGAACCCCTGGTAGCCACCTTGGCGGACTGGACACTCCCAAAAAAACCGGGAGGGGCCCCAAATACTTGTCCCTATCCCTCGGGACCTGCGAAACCTTCCCAGTCCCCTCCCTCCTTCAGTTAAAACTACCCCGGGGTAATCCCCTCTTGGGATGCCTTATTTTTCAACATTAAGAACCCAGAACGTGCTCTTTAAAACCCCAAAACTCCCTAAAATTTTCCTAAATTCCGAGAAATTCGGCCGACTCAAACACCCACAAATAAGTACTTTTTGGAAAGGGAATCAAACCCTCGGAGCCCCCAACCCCAAAATTTAAAAATTTGTCCGCTGAAACTGAGTTCCCTTAAATTTAGATTTTCTTTTCACTTTATTTTGTTTTAATTTTTTATCAACCAAATTTAAAAAGGGCCCCTTCTTTTCCTTCTCCTTTTGTTTGTTTTTTTCTTTTTTCCTTTTTCTTTCCCTTTTTCTTCTTTTTCTCTTCAATTTTTCTTCTTCTTCTTCTTCTTTTTCCCTCCCCTTTCCCCCTCCCCTCCCCTCCTTCTCCCTTTCCCCCTTCCTGGCTGCTGGGTTTTTTGGGTTTCTGCGCAAATGGGCCCCTTTTCTGCCTGTTTTTTCTGCTTGCTTTGCCTTCCCCCTTTTTTTTTTTTTTTTTTTTTTTTTTTTTTTTCTGTCCCAACCTCTGCGCCACCTCAGGGGAATTTTACCCCCCCGCCGCTCATGTCCGACACCCCGTCCACAGGGCCCCAGCCCGGGCCCCCGCCCAGCCCCGGGACCAGCAATCCCCAGGGAAACCCGTCAGGTTCCCCAAGGGCTTTAAGAGGCAACCCCCGGGGGAAAACACTGCACTGCTGCCGAGGGCACCTTTTGGTGGGGTTTAGGGCGCCTGTTTTGGTCCCAACATACCAGGAAACCCACCAAAAAAGCCCCCTACTTGGGGACCCAAAAATTGTTAAACGCGGAGCCGGCGTGATGAGCTCTCCCCCGGGGGGGCCAACCACGTCCCGTCCACCGCCCAAAACCCCCTTTTAAACCCCCGAAAAGGTGACCCCCAAAGGAACCCCAAAACCCAAAACCACAGACGTGGAAGGGGCATCGAAATTGAGGGCACCATGAATCAGGGCATGAAAAGGGCCCCAGAATTAATTAGACTTTTTTTTTTTAAAGCGATCCAAAGGGAATGAGGGTAATTTAAAATTAGGCCAAAGGGTTTCCCCTTTCGGTCTGAACACGGACCGGGGGTGGGACTCTAAAAGCTTCCTTTTAAAAAAATCCCCGCGGCAAAACCAGCCCAGATTTTCCGGCACCTCAGTTTTTGTTCGGGAAAATTTTTCAAACTCTCCAAAAACCCCATCCATTAATGGGTGAAACCGAAGTTTTGGGGTCCCCCTTTTTTCCCCAAAATGAGGCCCCCCAGGGAAAATCAACTCTGGGGAGGAGCCGGTCGGGGGGAGAAAAACCCACATGACTTTTTGATGGGATTCGGAAAAACCCCCCCCGGGCCTCCCAGCCGGGTTTCCCGACGTAACCACCCCACGGCGGCTGGCCTTCCCCTCCTCTTTGCTTTCCCTCCTTCCCTTGCCCCCCTTCCAATTTCTCTCCCTCCCCACACCTAACCCCTTTCCTCCCTCCCCCCCTCCTTCCCAATCCCTTTTTTCCCTTCTTTTCAAACCCCCCTCTTTGTCCATTAAACCCCCCCGGTACTCTTCCAACCTCCCTCCCTTTGGGCCATTATACAAGGGACCTTCTCAACCCCCCCCTCTTGTTCCCTTAAACACAGGTAACCCTTTTCACCCCCCCTCCTTTTTTTTCCTTATACACAGGTACTCTTCTTAAAAAAACGTTGCAAGTATTTTTTGAACACTATGAAAACCCATTTTAAAACCCCAGTGCTTTCCCCTCTGGTAGCGCCCCAAAATAGATCTCTGCAGACTGCCGGCATTGGGAAGTTAACCAAAGACACTGGGTGTGTCTGTGAATGATTAAACCAGTCTAAATTACATGCGATTAAAGCCTGTGATAGGACACAGAAGATGCAGCAAAAAGATATGAAAGCATGCGCTGAGTGCACGTCCTATGGAGAACGGTGTCATAATTCACTGTCTGAAATACTACCCAATGCCCTCGACCATCAAACATTCTTGGAACAAAACCATGCATATTCTGTCTTGATACACTTTTGAATGAGCTTCCTGCATGCTGCTCCAAATAACACACAAGGCCACCGCAGGGAGACACTGCTGCTTCAGCCTTGTGCTGAGAGAAAATTGATCCCAGACTTACATGTGAGGGCGCGCCCAATGCCATCACCTAACACATACTGCCCAAGACGAACCTGATCCTAAAGTCCACACATTACTCCGCCCTTCTTTTCCTACAAAACGACCGCACATTTCACATTATGAGATATCTTCATGTCTACGGAAACAGGGGAACCCCATTAGCAATGACCTGTCTAGGGAAGTGGTGAGGTTGTAAAAGATCCCGTATTTACGGGAGTAATTGCGCCATCTTCTCTTCCCCAGGGCGTAAAGATTGGACGGGCCGCGTGGAAGAGGGTTGTAAATGAGGGTAAAGCATGCAGAGC
>CM031597.1:75111007-75116007 GCA_018398815.1 Conus ventricosus
CATCCCAGACCCTGATTTCATTTCCAGTATGATTCGTGCTACTGCGTCATGTCAAAACCATGTTGCTTATGGCGCAGCTGACCATGGACACCACCTCTGGGCTTTGCTGCTCTGTCTACCGGTTGATATTACATCCAAACACAGGAAAAACATAAAACAAAAATGCAATTATCATATCCCATTCAACATCAACACCACCGCAGCAACAGCAACAGTATCGACGACGATATTGGTGACGGTGGCAAAGGAAAGAAATTCTATGCTTTTCCGATAGCAAAAAGGAGACGATAAGTTGCTGACAAGGCAACGTACACTGGTCATCCATCACAGACACACCATGGGCGCACATTTCCTGGAACCAAAGACGCGAAAGAGCAATGATACCACTTATGGACTTGGTCCTGTCCCTGGTATTGTTTTTGGTCACGGAGCTCACCAATTCGCCTTCCTGTCCAATCAACTTGTCTAGCCGTTCAATCGAGTGAGCCGTGAGAAAGTAGGGAAACTATACCGGGAATGTGATGTTTATTCTGTGCCTCTGGTACTGCCTTTCCTATAGAGTCTGCTGTGTCTTTTCCATCGTGGTTTCTTAACACTTAATAGGAATGTCGTCAGACCACAGAAAATGTTTGATGATGTGGACTGAAAGGCGATTTGATCTACAAATATTGCTGATGTGCTGAACTGTTCTCTTTAAACTTTGTTTTTGTTTGTTTGTTTGAGATTTCAACTTTAATGTTTTCATCCTGTAGGAGGTAATGAGCAGGTCAGAAATTGGTGGGGAAGATGTGCGAGGGAGACGGGAGGACTGAGACATGACATGGATTCCAAAAGATAAACATTTGTGAAATAGATCAATTTCTAACAGAAAGAAGAATAAGAAATATATATATTAAAGAAACGTCTGGCCTGGTGGTAAAGGACATCGTCAGTTTTGTGGAACATTGTAGATTACGTGGGTTTACTGGACCATACTAGACACTACCAAATATCACCAACGTGACATGACAGCGGTGCAGGGCCTCATCTGGTGAGTTGCTTAACACAACCGGCATTGACTGATCTTTGTAAACTACCAATTTAGAGGTTCTGACAGGACAATAGATCTAGCTGTGTATATAGAGAGAAACCAGAATGAGTCGTGTGAGAGTGATGTCATTTAGAAGGCATGTATGTCAAACAGCAAAAGAAAACAAACCGTGAGGTAAAGGCATGAAAACTGTCACTAAGACGAACACCAGTATTGAGACCACCCGTAACACCATGACTTACTCCAGGCTCTCCCATCTACTGTCAGTCCTCACCTCTACGTACATTTGAGGGGAACCAACACAACGTGGTTACACCGTCAAGTGAGATGGAATCAAAACAGTAAGTACAGATCCTCTTCCAGAACGAGCCCAGGTTTACGTCACACAGAAAATACGGCTGCTTTAGAAAAAAAAGATCATTTTGAACGTGCCTTTTAAACAACTGTTTCAGAAGTAATCTACCATTGCCGCCATTGGTCACTGACGTGATCCGGAAAATCCAAAGGATTAAACCGCTATTATTTGTTTTCAGTGTAAGAAATATCGCTCATGTGTGTGTGTGTGTGTGTGTGTGTGTGTGTGTGTGTGTGTGTGTGTGTGTGTGTGTGTGTGTGTGTGTGTGTGTGTGTGTGTGTGTCTGTCTGTCTGTCTGTCTGTCTGTCTGTCTGTGTATGGCTGGCTGGCAGACTATGAAAGAAGTGCAGTAAAACATGAATTGTTCGTGCATGATTTTTCGTGCATTGCATAAGTGTGTCATAAGGGTGCAAGTGAATGGTGACATATACACATTCTACAAGCCCGTGGGGATGCAAGCGCATAATTATGGGTACGTTTGTCTGTATAAGACAATTGTTGACTGTAATCATTTTGGCGTTTTGCTGCCAGTATTTGTGCATGTTCAGGCTGGTTGATATGTGTACGTGATCGATTTTAATAATGTTCGTTTATGTGAGTGTATCTGTTACTATGTGTTCTCTTTGATTGTTAAATGCTATGAAATATATGGCTATTCCAGATGTGGCGTTATATGAATTTGTCTTTTATGATGATGATGATGATGATGATGATGATGATGATGATGATGATGATGATGATGATGATCATCATCATCATCATCATCATCTCATCATCATCATCATCATCATCATGATCATCATCATCATCATCATCATCATCATCATCATCAACAACAACAACAACAACAACAACAACAACGACACTATCATCATCATCATCATCATCATCATCATCATCATCATCATCATCATCACCACCACCACCACCAACAACAACAACATCATCATCATCATTATCATCATCATGGTCATGATCATCCTCTGACAACAAGTGACGACCGCGACTTATTAGAGGAAGAGGAGAAGGATACAGAGGAAGAGGAGAAGGATACAGAGGAAGAGGAGAAGGATACAGAGGAAGAGGAGAAGGATACAGAGGAAGAGGAGAAGGATACAGAGGAAGAGGAGGAGGATACAGAGGACACCCCAAAGCTGTACACATTATCAAAAGATGATCCGACTTTCTGTACCTTTGGGCACCCACTGATGACGTCACCTTCCACCGCTCCTTGGATGATGCCCCATGCCCAGTCACAATGCAGCGGATTCTGCAGCACCTCTGAACATCACCAACAGCAACCAGGGGGAGCTACTGATGGAAGGGTGCTATTTGGTAACCCACCAGAGGATATTCCGTTGAGTCATTTTATTCACGGTCAGTGCTGCACCGACTGGATTCGACCTGCGTACATCACCATCTGCTAAACCCCTACTGCTGCTGATGGTGGTGTCTCGGTCGTTCAGCTGGACCGACTGAACCAAGAAGAAACCGAAAGCAGATGGTGAGGGGCCCTGTGTAGGAAAGCAGTTCTTGTTGTCTTTCAAAGCAAAAATAAAGTGAAACGGTACAGGAGGGTTGTCTTCCTGCAAAGCGAAAGGCTCTCACCACCCAAAGTGTGCTGCAGTGACATCCATCTTCCCCAACTGCCGGTTGAATACTTCTGTGGAGACTTTGCGATTGAAATGTGTACCTGTCCTAAATACATTTGACCAGAATGTCTTTCAGTATCTGTATATGTTTCTGGCACAGCTTACGCCACATACACCAGATGAAGAAATAAAGTTTTTAAAGTTGTTATTGGCTCTTTAAAGTTACCTCTGTCAATAAACTGTTATTTACAAGGGCGTGTGTGCTTGAAGAGCTTTTAAGTTTAAGCCAGGATTATTTAATGTTCATTCAGTCCTGGGATCCTAAAAAAAAAGGTGGTTTGTATACCAAGAAGCTTGCGTATTTTTGACTAATAGTTTACAATACAAATAAATACACCACACAAGCCACAAAATAAGGGGTATGTAATAAACAATACGAAACAGATAACTGAATGTTTGACAAATATAGCTTTCTCAGATGCCATACATAACACACATAAAAACATGAATACTCCACAGATGATTGTCATCAGCCAAGCAGCGATATATACATTGAACTGAATAACAGGAGAGAGAGAGAGAGAGAGAGAGAGAGAGAGAGAGAGAGAGAGAGAGAGAGAGAGAGAGAGAGAGAGGAGAGAGAGAGAGAGCAGAGAGAGAGAGAGAGAGAGAGAGAGAGACAGAGACAGAGAGAGAGAGCACTGAGTATCACGCTAATGCTGTCACCCAATTGGAAAGTATTGTTTTATGTGTGGTATATGTGACGTTTGAAGAAAATATATTTATATAAAAATCTCACTTGACAGTTTGGTTTTATGTATGAAGTAAGCATTACTTTAAGCCAGTTTGTGCGTTTGTTTGTGCTTTGTCTCGTTTTCAGTAAAGATGCAGTCGCTTTCTATTAGAAGCAAGCCAATGTTTAAAAAGCTAGCAAGCCATGACTCAAATGTTTTAGCAAGTCAAGATTGCACATAATTGTTCTTAAGGGATATTGAGTCATACTCAGTGCCATCAATTTCGTCATGACAAAGTCTCCCTTAAGATGTGAACGCTGGGATGAAGAGTGGGAGTGCGGTTGGACATGGTAACGTAAACAATTCTTGTGCATCAGCTAATCTTCTAGCCAGGTTGTCTCACAAAACCCAAACACCCCACCCAGAAACAAGGACCTTTTGGCCGAACAGATGTGGGTGAATAGAAGCTTGCTTCTCTTTCGGCAATGTAGGAGTTATTTTCCATTTAGGCAGAGGAGCGCGGAGGGCGGAGAAAGCAGCCGCTGCAGCTGTGGGTGCGATTCCAGACGTTTCCCTTCCCTTCGACAAACATCTGTCTGAGCACCACTTTGAAAGGCTCGCACTATTGGGAGAGTCAGCTTTTAACAACAATAATACGGCCTGGTATTACAGCGACAGTTCTCCGCCTTGTTCCTGTTTCTTTTCTTTGGCGAATGAGGGAAGGAGGAGTGCCATGCCAAAGGGAAAACATAGTTGGAGAAAAACGTGGGGACAAATTATCAGCTCATTCATGTTGAATGCCGTCATATCTTTCTAATTCAGTGCTATTTGGAGAAAAAAAAATGAGTGTGGCAAAGAATGCCAACCAATTCTTGGGAGAGAAAAAAAAACAGTTTCCTCTTGCCAACACACAAACACGCACACACACATGCACGCACGTACATGTACACACACACGCGCGCGCGCACGCGCGCACGCACGCACACACACACACACCTCTTTCCTTCCAATTTGTTTAAGCGTCAGTTCTGTGTAAAGATTTGTTTCACATCCTATTTTTACCTCCATTCAGAGTCTGTATCATAATACAGCTTGACAGATGATGCAACAGTAGTTAAAAAGTAGTTAAAACTGAGATGTCTTATACTGTTACACTTGTGGTAAACAATGAAATTGATATTTCAGCAGACAGAGATCGGACTGTGAACAAATCGGTAACCTGAGATTGACACCTGACAAAAGGGTGCCCAGAAAACAAGACTCCATGAACATTCAAATGTAAGAGACAA
>CM031597.1:75118507-75128507 GCA_018398815.1 Conus ventricosus
CTATCAGGCTATAACCCAATTTTTCAGTAATGGTGCAGTCTGTTTCAGTCACCATGTTTTAGCATAATATCAATGTCCACTACGCTATCAGGCTATAACCCAATTTTTCAGTAATGGTGCAGTCTGTTTCAGTCACCATGTTTTAGCATAATATCAATGTCCACTACGCTATCAGGCTATAACCAATTTTTCAGTAATGGTGCAGTCTGTTTCAGTCACCATGTTTTAGCATAATATCAATGTCCACTACGCTATCAGGCTATAACCCAATTTTTCAGTAATGGTGCAGTCTGTTTCAGTCACCATGTTTTAGCATAATATCAATGTCCACTATGCTATCAGGCTATAACCCAATTTTTCAGTAATGGTGCAGTCTGTTTCAGTCACCATGTTTTAGCATAATATCAATGTCCACTACGCTATCAGGCTATAACCCAATTTTTCAGTAATGGTGCAGTCTGTTTCAGTCACCATGTTTTAGCATAATATCAATGTCCACTACGCTATCAGGCTATAACCCAATTTTTCAGTAATGGTGCAGTCTGTTTCAGTCACCATGTTTTAGCATAATATCAATGTCCACTACGCTATCAGGCTATAACCCAATTTTTCAGTAAAGGTGCAGTCTGTTTCCGTCACCATGTTTTAGCATAATATCAGTGTCCACTACGCTATCAGGCTATAACCCAATTTTTCAGTAATGGTGCAGTCTGTTTCAGTCACCATGTTTTAGCATAATATCAATGTCCACTACGCTATCAGGCTATAACCCAATTTTTCAGTAATGGTGCAGTCTGTTTCAGTCACCATGTTTTAGCATAATATCAATGTCCACTACGCTATCAGGCTATAACCCAATTTTTCAGTAATGGTGCAGTCTGTTTCAGTCACCATGTTTTAGCATAATATCAATGTCCACTACGCTATCAGGCTATAACCCAATTTTTCAGTAATGGTGCAGTCTGTTTCAGTCACCATGTTTTAGCATAATATCAATGTCCACTACGCTATCAGGCTATAACCCAATTTTTCAGTAATGGTGCAGTCTGTTTCAGTCACCATGTTTTAGCATAATATCAATGTCCACTACGCTATCAGGCTATAACCCAATTTTTCAGTAATGGTGCAGTCTGTTTCAGTCACCATGTTTTAGCATAATATCAATGTCCACTACGCTATCAGGCTATAACCCAATTTTTCAGTAATGGTGCAGTCTGTTTCAGTCACCATGTTTTAGCATAATATCAATGTCCACTACGCTATCAGGCTATAACCCAATTTTTCAGTAATGGTGCAGTCTGTTTCAGTCACCATGTTTTAGCATAATATCAATGTCCACTACGCTATCAGGCTATAACCCAATTTTTCAGTAATGGTGCAGTCTGTTTCAGTCACCATGTTTTAGCATAATATCAATGTCCACTACGCTATCAGGCTATAACCCAATTTTTCAGTAATGGTGCAGTCTGTTTCAGTCACCATGTTTTAGCATAATATCAATGTCCACTACGCTATCAGGCTATAACCCAATTTTTCAGTAATGGTGCAGTCTGTTTCAGTCACCATGTTTTAGCATAATATCAATGTCCACTACGCTATCAGGCTATAACCCAATTTTTCAGTAATGGTGCAGTCTGTTTCAGTCACCATGTTTTAGCATAATATCAATGTCCACTACGCTATCAGGCTATAACCCAATTTTTCAGTAATGGTGCAGTCTGTTTCAGTCACCATGTTTTAGCATAATATCAATGTCCACTACGCTATCAGGCTATAACCCAATTTTTCAGTAATGGTGCAGTCTGTTTCAGTCACCATGTTTTAGCATAATATCAATGTCCACTACGCTATCAGGCTATAACCCAATTTTTCAGTAATGGTGCAGTCTGTTTCAGTCACCATGTTTTAGCATAATATCAATGTCCACTACGCTATCAGGCTATAACCCAATTTTTCAGTAATGGTGCAGTCTGTTTCAGTCACCATGTTTTAGCATAATATCAATGTCCACTACGCTATCAGGCTATAACCCAATTTTTCAGTAATGGTGCAGTCTGTTTCAGTCACCATGTTTTAGCACAATATCAATGTCCACTACGCTATCAGGCTATAACCCAATTTTTCAGTAATGGTGCAGTCTGTTTCAGTCACCATGTTTTAGCATAATATCAATGTCCACTACGCTATCAGGCTATAACCCAATTTTTCAGTAATGGTGCAGTCTGTTTCAGTCACCATGTTTTAGCATAATATCAATGTCCACTACGCTATCAGGCTATAACCCAATTTTTCAGTAAATCACGACTGTGTGTGATCGTTCTTACAGTGATGCTGAGTCATACTCTGTATCATAGATTTCGTCATGACTAACTACCTCTTAAAAGCCGGAGACTGTGATGAGAATTGGGGTGGGATGGGATATGGCAATGTCAACAATACCCGTGCTCCAACTAATCTTTTTCTAACCAGGTTGTCTCAGAAAACCCAAACACTCCACCCAGAACCTGCGAACTCTTTGGCTGAAAAGATGTAGGTGAATAGAAGCTTGCTTTCTTTGTGCTATGTTAGAGTTATTTTCAATTCAAGCAGAAGTGCACGGAGGGCGGAGAAAGCAGCAGCTGCAGCTGTGGGTGCGATTCCAGACGGTTCCCTTCCCTTCTAGAAACTGAGCACCACTTGGAAGAGCTGGCACTTTAAACAACAGTAATACGACCTGGTATTACAGTGACAATTCTCCGCCTTGCTTTTGTTTCTTTTCTCTCATGGCAGAGAGGAGTGAAATGCCAAAGGGGACAAGATGGTAGGAGAGAAAAAAGGAACATTATCAGCCCATTCATGTCAAATGCGGTCATAAGTGTGTTCCAGTTTTGCAAACCAACATATATCACAAGTTCAGTGTAGTTTGGAGTAAAACGTTGCCAGTGTGGCAAACAATACAAACTAATTCCTGAGGAGAAAAAAGCACCACCTCCATCCAACACACACACACACACACACACACACACACACACACACACAACACACACACACACACACACACACACACACACACACACACACACACATGAGCAACTTTCCTTCCAATCTGTTTTAGCTACGGTTTTGTGTAAACATTTATTCTACAACTGTTCTTTACATTACTTCAAAGTCTGGTTCAAAATACAGTTCGACATACGATGCAACAGAGTGAGAAGTAGGTGATACTGGGGGTTTTGAGATGGGGCAGTAGTTTTAAGCAATACAATTAATATTTCAGCCGACAGAATCAGACTGTGAAAGGATCGGTAACTTGAGACTGACACTAAGGGGAGAGCAGCCAGAAAGCAAGAGCCCCGGAACATTCTACAGAAGGGAAAGCAAATCCAGAGTGCTCACGTCATTCTCTGCCTATGTGATAATGGCATCCTCCTCAGACACTGCATGTAAATGTTTTCTTGTTGTCATGCCTTCAGAATATTTGCGTTTCTTGACAATCCAGGTTGGATCAGGTACCCTTCAGACAGGTGTTGTCTGGAGCAGGATTCTCTCTCTCTCTCTCTCTCTCTCTCTCTCTCTCTCTCTCTCTCTCTCTCTCTCTCTCTCTCTCTCTCTCTCTCTGTGTGTGTTCAATCTGCACATCTTCCCCCTTTTGCACCACCTACACCCATCTCCCTCTTCCACACACAACCCTCCATCTCCTAACCTGCACTCAGCAAAAACATTCAAAAACCAAACACGACCGACATCACTCGTTGCCTCCAAACTCCCTTGCAGCCCCCTTTTCTAAAGCGTGTCATGTGATGGTGTTTGTTGACCGTCAGGCAGGGCGATGAGCACGTGCGGATTAGCCTCTTCCTTCGCTGTGTCAGCGCCCCTCTTTGAAGCGCCAACAAGATGGATCAGAACGGAAGCCGGGAAGGAGGAAGGAACTGAGACACCTAACACAGCATCTAACCCGACTGCTGGGCCGCTCTTTTCTTCCATTCTTTTTTCTTTCACTGGATGAAAGGGATTTATGTATGCATGTATTGGTGTGTTGTCAGGCCTGTCTCAAATTGAGCATGAACGAGATTTTGTCTTGTTTTGTTTTGTTGTTTTATTTTTATTTTGTCTTCATGCTATGTTTTCTTTTGCTCTGTTCTGTTCTATTCTGTGTTGCTTTGTTTTTTGTTGTTGTTTTTTCTTTTTTGTTTTTTTGGGGGGAGGGTTGTTGTTGTTGTTGTTGTTGTATTTGAGGGGAGCATCAGGACAGCGGATGTTCAACTTTGAAGTGTGGATTCTGCAACAAAGCACCAGGAGCAAAGAAACTGGCCTAGATGGGTCACTGTCTTTGATTGGAGCAAAGAAACTTGCCTAGATGGGTCACTGTCTTTGATTGGAGCAATGAAACTGGCCTAGATGGGTTACTGTCTTTGATTGGATCAAAAAGCCTGGCGCTGCTGTCTGTCTGGTTGGGGAACATCTGGGACAAACATTACATGCCCTAGGGCTGGCTAATGACAGACATATCGACGGTGTTGTGGGTCAGCAAAGTTCAAAGTCCAGTCCACTATTCATCTAACCCAGATCAGAATAGTGTTATTTCCCCTCCCCATTTTTGTAAAAAAAAAATAGTATGACTATACACTTTGGTTGGTTTTATCAAACATTAAAAGTACAGTTACAGAAATCGAATGAGCATACACAATGGGGAATATTTTGACTACAGAGGCACTGACATTAAAATTTCACAGAAAGATGTAATATTCATATGAGAAGGAATGGAAGAAAGAGAAAAAAGCTTTTTTTTTATTGAGGTGCTCATTTAGTCATGATTTGGGGGCCACATTACAAGAACTGTAAGAGGAATTTGTTCCAGCATAGACACTTGGACATGCTTATCAACAGGCGATAAAGTATTATGTTTCCGACTGAAGCATCATCTGTCAGCTTAGATATTCCTCCGAATGTAAAATGAAAGCAGCTGTGAAACAGACAACTGCTGGTCTCTGTTGAAGCCACAGTGTCATTGGAGTTAGGTAACTGCATGGAAGGAAAAGATATTGCACCACATGGAATGTGGTGATCATAAAGCTAGGAGAGCAATTCCGCTTTTCACTGTCACGTTTCCAAAACTCTTTTCCATCTTTTTTTTTAGCTTAAGTCCTGGGTAAAGAGATGGGATGAATGGGGAAAATAGGACTAGAGGACTGGGGAGGTGGCGGCAACAAGCACAGTTTCAAGTATTTACCTCACATGATAGGACATCCATCCGGATCTGCATACCAAGTAATTCAGAAGTATGTTAGACATGAAAATAGAAGGAGAGTACGTCCACACATTATTTTATTTTTCCTTTGTTTGTTTGGTAGAGCGCATGCAGCATTAAGCCTGTGTCAAAACTGTGCTGTATGAGTATTTATTATTATTTTCATTATTATTAGGATGAACCAGAGTCACCAGTGACCTCCAGATAATAAAAAAAACGCGTAGCCATGGCAGTGAATATGGCTGCTGGTTCTGCCCTTGAACACTGATTGCTTCACTTGCAGAACAATGCGTGTAAACAAAGTATTCCTGAGTCACAAACAAAAAATACCAGAGTAATGCAGAACACTTTTGGTGCTGCAATACATCACGACCAATGCTATGCAATGCAGCATGAAAATACAAACCAGTTCCTCATAGCGTTCCTACAGTGCTACATCATTGGCAACCTTGAAACGCCATACATCAGTAGCTTTGGTGCAGCGATTGTCGCTGCTGCTGACTGCAATGATCACGTTTCTCCTGTTGAAGTACTGTGTTAATGGATACAGTGCCAGTGAATAGTGCTTGCTGTTGTAGCAGTTGCAGGAGAAACAGCCGCAGAGGTTGGAGCAGTGGTAATGGTAATAGCAGAAATGATGTGTGGATCAGTTGCAATGATTGTGGTGGTGGAACACTTGCAGGCTATTACTGTCCGTCGTTGGCCCTGCTAGAGTAGATAACCAGCACGTCAGTTATGTAGTAATATGGTTTGTTATATAACTCTCTCTCTCTCTCTCTCTCTCTCTCTCTCTCTCTCTCACACACACACACACACACACACATACACACACACACACACACACACACACAGAGAGAGAGAGAGAGAGAGAGAGAGAGAGAGAGAGAGAGAGAGAGAGAGAGAGGAGAGAGAAAGAGAGAGACAGACAGACAGAGAGAGACAGACAGAGAGAGAGATGGTTAGAGACAGAAAGAGACAGACAGACAGAGACAAAGAGAGAGGCAGAAGAGAGAGAGAGAGAGAGAGAGAGAGGAGGGGAGAGAGAGAGAGAGAGAGAGAGAGGAGAGAGAGAGAGAGAGAGAGAGAGGAGAGGAGAGAGAGAGAGAGAAGAGAGAGAGAGAGAGAGAGAGAGAGAGAGTGAGGGAGAGAGGGAGATACAGAAACGTCTGGAATTACAAATTGTGTTCGCTACCTGATTGATTAGTCCCCATCAACTGTAATAGATTCTCTCTCTCTCTCTCTCTCTCTCTCTCTCTCTCTCTCTCTTCTCTCTCTCTCTCTCTCTCTCTCTCTCTCTCTCTAACACACGCTTGGTAGTCACAGGACTGGAGAAGGAAGCAAGCAAAAGCTATGTGGGATGTATGTGGACACAATGTGGGATGTATGTGGACACAATGTGGGATGTATGTGGACACAATGTGGGATGTATGTGGACACAATGTGGGATGTATGTGGACACAATGTGGGATGTATGTGGACACAATGTTCGTTCATGCAGGGTGCGTTTTGGTGCATAGGGTGGTCATCTCCTCTCAGACCCTGACTTCATTTCTATTATGCCCTGTCTGTGGTGCTCTGTCAAGTCAAGCCAAGTTCTTTATTGACCAGCTGACCATGGAGACCACTTCCAGATCATGCTGCTGTGTCGACCAACTGATATTACATACAAACACGGAGGACCAATGAAACAAACAACGCAATCATCATGATCACCTTTAACATCTCAACTAACAGCAGAAACAACGACGAAGGAAGGGAAATCCATGCGTTTTCGATAACAAGAGTAAAGGGAGACGCTAAATCGCTAAGCCAGTGACGTACACTGTTCATTTATCACAGACATACCGTATACCTACATTTCCTGGAACCAAAGACACGAAAGCAAAATAATACCACTAATGGACTTGGCCCAGTCCGGGTATTGTTCTGGGTCATGGAGTTCACCCCACTCGACTTTCTGTCTGATCAGCTTGTCTCGCCTATCAATCAAGTGAGCTGCAGAAAATAGGGGAACTGAAATGTCTTTCGTTTTTTGTGTGTTAGTGCCTTTTCAATTACTTCTGCTACTGTTCTTTTTTCTTGTAGTGGTTACATCTTTGCTTGGAACTTTGTCACATCAACGAATATTTTTTAATGATGAGTACAACGAACTTTTATCCAAACATTCTGGTTAACTTTAGCACTTTTACCTCCATGGAGGGTACAGAGCAAGGGTGGGATGGAGAAATATCACAAGATTTCTGATTTTAAAAAATTCTCTGTGAAAACATATTTTAAAGAAAAAGATAGAAAGACCTGTCTGCAGGCAAAAGAAAGACGTCATCAGATTTTAGGCTAAATATGGCAGACTACGCAGCCTACCATTTAGCTCCTCATCGTCATCCTCGTATCTTCGTTATCATCCTCATTGTCACGAATATTTTCACTCTTCCTGGGCCACTAGGCCAATGTCAGAAACCTTCTTTTTTTCAGAATTGCCAGTCATGCTAAATGGGTAGACCCAAGTTGTGGGCCAAGTCTGCCATCTCCCTCAACAACGTCACCAGTCCCCACATCCTCTCTTTTAGGTTGACAGTACTGGGCCATATTTCGTTTTGTGGTGTGTCAAAGGTGCGACAGGATATGTCAGGAACTGAGTTGAGTTGAGCAAGTGAGTGCTACTTGGATGACTGCATTAAAGGGAAAGCAAGTTTTCGTGAAGACTCCATCATGAAATGGAATGGTGCACACCACAGACTACCCTTATAAACACATCCAGGACAAGTTCGTTGGCCAGCACTATGTGGAATAAATCTTTACCCCAACAGTGGTGTCAGCACTGCAAAAACTGTATTCCACGGTGATGAGGCCAGACCTTAGAGACCTTGGAATCATAAGCATTTAAGGTTGGATTAGTCTGCATTCAGCTGGGATGTAGAGTCTTTTACGCAAGTGTGGAGCCATCCTTGGGAAAAGAGTGGTTTAAAGTCTTCCTCTTCCAGTGAATTCACAAGAACTCCTTTAGTGACTGTAGTGGAGTGGCATGCCATACCTCATGGCACTGTCATTCCCCTGGTTCACTCTGTGAGACACTGCTGTCTAGCTTCCTTCGCCACCAGAGGCATGCTAGATTCTGATCTCTTTCTGTTGACAATGGTCAAGGACATATTCTGTGAAGATACAATGGAGGCAGACACCAAATACATATGTATAGATTCTAATGGTAAAAAATCAGTTACAGTAATTCAGGTGAAAAGACGATTTTCTTCCATTGTGCTTTTCTGAATTATCATTTGTACATGGAGTTTTAACTTTTTGCGTAAAATATATACCATGACGAATTTGTCATCAATTTTTGCAGACTGTGCTTGGGGACTTTGCAGGAATTGTGAGAAGTCACGGGGAATTATTAGCACAGACGATGGCAGTTGTGTATTTTTCAAGTACTTCATACACCATCACCGAGTAGCAAGAGGAATGGAGAAAGCACAGTGGATGGGGAAAAATGATAGAAACTGAAGACGCAAGAACTTTCACTTATCCTCACATCCACCATTTTCAGTCTCAAGAGTCAATACTTTGATAACTGACGTTCTTTTTTCTTTTTTTCCGTCTTTCTTCATTGCGTCAAACGTCTCCAAACGCAGCATTTGTTCCAAACATTGTCTTCGCCTTATTTTGTTCTTTACTTTTTCTATCTTTCATTTGTCTGACTGTTTGTGCGTCTGTCAGTACGTACGTCTATGTCTGACTGTCTGTCTGTCTGACTGTCAGTCACTCTGTCTGTCTGTCTCGCTCTTCTCTCTCTCTTTCTGTCTCTGTCTCTGTCTCTCTCTCTCTCTCTCTCTCTCTCTCTCTCTCTCTCATCAGGGACAATATCAATGATGAAAATGATGATAATGGTGAACAAAATGACAACGACTATCATTATGATAATGATGATGATGATGATGATGATGATGATGATGATGATGATGATGATGATGATGATGATGATGATGATGACATTTATAATGGCAATAGATGACAACGAGGAGGATGACAATGATAATGAGCGGGAGGAGTAGATGCTGAAGATACCCAGTGCTTTACGCATTATCCAGTCAGGGACTGGCTTTCTGTACCTTCACCCATACCCGATAATGACGTTACCTTCTACCGCTCCTTCGACGACACCCATACACACACACACAGATAACCCACCAGAAGGTAACCAGCGAGCCATTTCTGTGACTTTCAATGATACGCTAATCGGATTTAAGATATATAGACCACCATCTGCTGACTCCCTGTTGCTGATAACAGTGCTGTTTTAGTCGCTCAGCAGGATGGACTGAACCAAGAAGAAGCCAAAAGCAAACGGTGACAGGCGCAGTGTAGGAAAGTAATTCTTGTTGTCTTTCAAAACAAAAATAAGGGGACACGAAACAGGCTGCTTAGCTTCCATCAAAGAGAAAGGCTCTCAACGCCTGAAATGTACTGCAGTGAGGGACTTTTTCTCAGTATTACATTGCAGTACTGCAGTGGAGATTTGACCTATTACTAAATACCTATCTGTCCTAAACATGACTCGTAGGAACGTTTTGCAAGGCATGTGTCTGTATCTATCGCATCTAACGCCACATATATCAGATAAGAAAGAGAGTTTCAAAGGCGTCACCAACTCTTTGAAGTGGTTAAGCTTACTATCCGTCAAAGCAGCGATTCCTGCATTGATGTGTAAACTGTTATTGTCAGTAGTTTGTGTGTTTTAAGAGCTTTTAAGTAAAAGCCAAAGACATTTACTATTCAATC
>CM031597.1:75141007-75148507 GCA_018398815.1 Conus ventricosus
GGACCCCTCATACTCAATAGAGAAAGAAAGACTTAAAACCTAACGGGCCCCCCCTTTGCACAACACGTGCAACACAACCCCTCATACTCAATAAAGAAAGACTTACAACCCTAACAGGGCCCCCTCGCACAACACGTGCAACCCAACCCAACTGGACTACAGTTCACAATCCAAACACATATATACGATCGAGGTCAGTAGCAGGGATTGCATGGGATCTGAAGAGAGGAAAGACCTCGAAACAAATTTGTAGTCCGGTTTTAAGATTTGCTTTTAATCATTGTTTTAGCTGCTCCCGCATGGTTGAGCACTTTTTCAAAAAAAAGCCGGAAAATATACTACCAGCTATATATATATATATATATAAAATATATATATATACAATAAGGATGTATATATACACACGCGCGCGCGCGCTAGCAAAGATAGACATAGAAAGGGACAGTCAGACAGATAAGCAGAGACAGACAGAGGTTGGTCCCAAAGACGTAGGGAGGACAAAATCAGCATCTTCGCCCTTCGCTAGTTTATTTCATTGCGCCGTTAGATGCATCTGTCACTAACTGTTGAACAGACTGCTCTGTCTGCTTTCTGACGGTTCCGGGTTGGCTGTCTGTCATCGCACTTCGCCCCTGATTTCGAAGAAACAAGTTTGAAGCACACACACGGCGGTTCGCCCGCGGGCAAAGGCTACGTGCAGGCAGTATGACGACTTCGTTGAACAGGGCACAGAAGGAAGCTGACATATGTCCTTACCGTAGGGGCCAGCCCAGCCAACTGAACGATCTACTCGCCGGAAGAGATTAGGCCCCCGCGCGAACGAATAGGACTCCACGACGCAGGCAGGGAGCGGTAAAGTGAGTCGAGGTACCGATCCTTCAACTCCGTGTCTTTGGTTTGGCCAAGTATAACATAATAACTAGAGACAAGGGTTTCTCATACTAAGTGCCGCGTGTCATATGAAAGTCGACTCAATGCCGTCCCCGGGCTGACCCCATAGTTCATTTCATTTAAGATCGGGTTTATTGAGTTTTAAGTGGGGGCAGTTCTGATAGTGTGTTTTTTTTTTTCGAATATAAACAGTTCTTTTTGCAGTTTAATGACTGTGTGAATGCCTGTCTTCAGGATCTCTTACATTAAGCGTGTGGTGCTTTGATGTCCAGAGAACAAAACGCATGATCAAGGCTATCTGGTTTGCGCGTCTTTTTTTTAAAATAGAAAACAGAAGCAAAGACCGTCAATATAAAATAACCTATAAAAGAACTGTCTGAAGAAGATGCACGAGATTGTACCTTTATTTGAGGCCTGTCCCACTTACCTTGCTTCTATTCAGGCAGAAAACGTGTTATCGACAGATTTGTTCAAAAGCCCGTTTATCAAAATAGACAACATCACCTGGATACCAAAGGATGCCCAGTGTGTCTAAACTACCTATCTAAGGCTTATCCGGTTGGCGTGATACTTCGATTTAACTTGTTTTATCAGTAATATCATAAAAACATATGACCCCCACCCCCCTTAAACATTACAATGATCACATATAGCAACATCTGAAAAGGATCAGTGTGAAATCACCACGATGTGAATGTACCTTTCAATTTCATGTTCATACAATATGACGTTGGTTCAAGCATGAAAACTGAACCCACACACAATGCTATTTTTATAGGGCAAATATAAAATGTTGTTACGCTTCTACTGTAATCAAAAGTGATCCAAAATGAATGCGGTTGTGTACATTATCATTTGGCAAAATCGGATCTTTGAACAAATCGAGTCGCAACAGACCGTGTTGAAGCAGGCAAGCAGCAGCAGCAGCAGCTGTTGCTATGTGGAGTGGGGATCCGAGACGTTTGCTTTGCCCTCCATCAACACAAACGGGGGCAGGAGTTGGCGGAGCGGAGCACGCGGCTTTTAACAACAATAATAGAACCCAGATTCCACAGACCAGTTTACCTTCCTCCCGTCTGCTGTGTCGTTCCTTTCACTGCCAGTATCGAAAACGTGAAGAGAAAAAAATGAGGCTAGTTACGTTCAGATTGAACGTCTGCACCCACAAAAGATGATGTGACAGACGGGGATAACCATGCCAGGAAAGGAAGAGGGGGTGGGTGGGAGGGAACCTCTCTAAAGCACACTGATACCACGAGAACAACACTTTAAACTGGTAAGCGAGAGTGTCAGCCTCGCCAGCGTGATTCGTGAGCTCGTGATTCAAACTCGCACTTTCTTGCTTTGAACTCTTGTGTTCTATGATTGAGCAAACCTCCCCTCCCCCTTTCATCCCTCACCCCCTCCACCCTATCCGTTGCACCTGCCCCCTCCCCGAAAAAGAAAACAAGAAAACTTCTTGCATGATTAGATTACGAAAATTGCCATTCCCTTGAGATTTCATGTGGTAAAATAACGTTTACATTGTGTACAATACTATTGTGTTGAGCCGTACAAATTCAGCAGACATCGGGAACGGATACTAGATGCCCCTGTAAAAGCCTTCATGGATGACACAACAATCTTTTCCACCACGAATGACGAAACATAAACTACTGAAGTAGTTAGACAAGTTAGTTGCTGTGTTGAGGATGAGTTTCAAACCAAAGAAATCAAGAAGCCTGTCCTTGCGGAAGGATCCAGTCAAGAGTTTTAGGTGATATGATGACTTCTTGAAAGACACCAATGGGAAAGGGAACCAAGTAAATGGCAGACGAAAGCCTGTAGATATTAGACCAGTGAGGTCTCCCTGCCATATACAAAATCAAGTGTCTGCAGTCGTTGCTGATCCTGAAGCTCCTCTGGCCTTTCCTGATATACAATAACAGCACTGGTTCCGTGGAATCAAGGGAGGCCAAAATCTCCAAACACTTAAGGAAATGGCTCGGGGTCCCACCCGGTCTCACTGAAGTTGTACTCTACTGTCGCCAAGCAAAGCTGAAGCCATCCCTAAAAATACATCTTCGATATGTGCAATTGAGTTAATAAAGATACTAACCAAGCTTGAGGTTTCGGGAGACGAGATTATGAGATCAATCCAGCCTAAGCTACAGACTGACAGAAAATAAAAAATCCAGAAGGTAGTGGTATTGGAAAGGAAAAGCTTCAAATAAAGGAAATAACGGGACAAACACACACTAACATGTACTGACTTGGGTCAAGAGAAACGAAATAGTGGACAAAGGCAAAGATGGAAGCAAAGAGAGGCTTGATGATATACTAGCTGTAGAAAGAAGAAGATGCCTGGAAAATCCAGGAAGCAGACTTGCAAAGCCATCACAGCAGTAGAAATCACACCCCAGTGAAGTTCAGCTGGAATGGAATACGGCACATAACGCCTCTAGGAGCAGCTTCATTCTCAGATCTGTATTTGACCTTCTGCCCCCAAACTGAAATATGGTAAAATTGGAGAAATCATATGACTCTGGTGTCCGCTCTGTCAAGGTAAACAATCAGTGGGGCATGTCCTGGGTTCATGCCGAGCAGCGCTGACCCAGGGTAGGTACACACAGAGACACACCCAAGTGCTAAAGGAGATCGCTCATTTGGTTAGCGCAGCCAGAGGAGACACGACGCCACCAGACGATCCAGCAACAAAACGGTAGAAGGTCACAAATCGCTGTCTGGAACAGCTGTGGCATCAAGAGCATGGATGGAATCGGGGTTTACAGGATGGAGTGGATGACTGGGAGAGCACAACAGACCTTCTAGAACTGGAACCATCTAGAGATCATCAGGAAGAGTGGCATGAGACCGGAAATGGTACTCCACTCAGGTGTACTCCACTCAGGGTTATCAAAACAACTAATTCTGATTTAAATCACTGTGCCCAAAACAGTCATCCAGGGCACGCTGGAAGGCGGCAGACGAAGGGGACGACAAGCCAAATGCTGGATGGACAACATCAAAGAATGGACCAGGATGGATGGCCCTACGCTGATGCGACAGGCAGAGGACAGGGCCGGATGGCGGTGCCTGGCTTCGAGCGTGTCTCTCATCTCTCCTCTACGCCCATCATGGCAAGAGAATGATGATGATGATGATGATGCCATTTGAAAGCAAAATGGGTCGAGTTCACACTCACAAGACTAAAACTTATGCCAGTCTAGCCAGCAGCGCGATGGAATCTGACCTCCAAGCCGAAGTCGTCGACATTGAAGTTGAAGCAAGGGAGTTTGCAGCTCATCAGCCCATGATCTCATTAAACAAATCGGGACTTCTGATAAGAAGAGGACCAGAACCCTGAAGGCAATGGCAAGGCAGCTGAAAAGAGTCCCAGGTGGATCTGTTTGAAGGGAAACAAAAGTGAACTTTTTAAGGCTTACATTTCCCAACTTATCATAGATAACCAATAATAATCTGGGTACGACATCCGTTTAAAAGAGAACGCCTTGAGACGGCCACCCATCTTGGAGTTGCTGGTTAGAATCCCGGCAGCGCCAGAAATAAAATACTAGCAGCAGAGGGGCATCTAGGAGTTATGACCTGGATGCTGCGTGACTCCCACAGACTGTCAACAGTTCAGATCCGAAACACTGGCATCGGTCCTATGCTGTTCATTTCGGCTCGCCCAGCATACAGCCCCACCCTGGCAGTTTGAGAGAATGGTCAAAAGGAAGACGATCCCAGAACGAGAGGCAGGTGAAAGTGCAAACTGTTGTGAGGAGGACGGGAAGAAGACACGCACGCTTGAACTAGAATGGAATGCTTTCATTCTTCTTATTATGAGGAACTGCGGACCGTGACATAATTATGGACACATCGGGATATCAACACAACGGATTTTTCTGTCAAAGGAAAACCCTGCACCCGCATACACACCCATTACTTCGTCAGAAGATCGAGAAACAAACAAAAATGTACCCATTGCTGTGGCGCAGTAGTTAAGTCAGAAGGTCTGGCTTCGATGCTCACCAAAGCCATTTCATTTCTGGGATTTCTTTTTTACCCGATATCTAGAGTTTCATCTGCTATGGGCTCAATTGGTAATACTGGAAACGCATAGTTGAGTTTCATCCATTTAATGGATGACGGTGTCGCTTTAAAACTCTTAAGTAACACTGCAGATGTCAGTATCTCTCAGCCTGGTTGCCTTCGGATATATTATAATAGAAAACGTAGAGTGCAGGGCCTGTCATGTAGTCTCAGACCAAAATGGAACTGCATAGTATCATCCCTAACATCTTCATCCTTATTGATAATTAAAACAAGTCTCAAATTCTGTCGCCCTCCATGCCCTGAACTCATAGTCACCGTGCATCAGCTTCGCTTTCTTCTCCACGTCTATGCCCTTGGAGAGTTGGTGTCAAGATCGCCGTTACCAGCGAACTCATGGGGACTGTCGTTGAACGTTGAGGTGCACCCTCCAGAGGTAGGAAGCTCACTCACGCTGGCTCGCAACTGAGCAATAATCGTCGTCAGTTGGGGGGCTTAACATGTGATGTCCTGCATATATTTTACCAGAACAGATGCCGCTGAACTCCACTGAAGCGACCCCGCAGCAGTGCGGTGTTTCCACCGGCGGGTTGCCTCACACCGACTTAACACTCGCTGTTCTCTGTGAATTGCCGGTGCCGGGATTGCGACAGGACAAGCCAACAGTGACCTGATGTAATATGCCAGAATCGCTCTACGCAGGCAAATACCATCGTCGGCTCGCCTTCAAGAATGATTTATCTCCCTTGTGTTTCCTTTCCGGCAAGGATCATATTGAATTTACAAAGCACTTAATGTAACAAATAAGCAAACAAACAAAAAAGGGTGCCGGGGGTGGGGGGGGGGGTCGTTCAAAGGGAAACTATCCAGTGGGGTTTGAGTAAAGGCCTTCTATTAAAAACTGTATTCGATAACCCCTTTGAAGCGTTTTGGGTACGGTATAGCTTACAGCCTGCAGCCCGTTGCACCGAACTCAGCAGCATGAGAATAACTCTAATGAAGTGGCATAGAATAGAATATAGATGAAAAAGAGAATGAAAATGCATATAGCTTCTCATCTACAAAGTTTATCTTCATCTCTCTCTCTCTCTCTCCTCTCTCTCTCTCTCTCTCTCTCTCTCTCTCTCTCCTCTCTCTCTCCTCTCTCAGCGCGCGCGCGAGAGAGAGACAGACAGACAGAGAGCGGGCTGAAGATGGTACCAGGTAGGCATGATCAGAGAAAGATCCTTCCACCTTTTCTGGTATGATACACATGCCCTACTCGGCGCTTGCTTCCAGACGCGAAAGTAACCAGACCCCACTTCCACCTCCCACCTCCCACCCTTCTCCTCCCCCCCCCCCCCCCCCCCCCCCCCCCACCCCCTCCTTCATGCCAGTCTTTCATCCTTTGGGGGAAGAGGAGGGGTTGGGCATTTGTCACAGTGACTGCTGTTCCATCAAATATTCACGGGCAGTGTTGGGGCAGATAGTGTAGGGATGTCACCAGCAGCATCTTTTCTAATGGCCCGTCCTGCACTGTCTGGGGACTTGATGCCACGCGGCTGCTGCAGCAGCTTGATGCCGTGTTTGTGGCCTTTATCTGGTCACTGGAGGCAGTTTGAGTCAGGCCGCTTAGTAGGATCTTTACGGCGGACACATATTCCCAGCGTGCACACGCGCGCGCGACGCACGCATGCACGCGCGCGGACGCGCGCACACACACACTCTCTCTCTCTCTCTCTCTCTCTCTCTCTCTCTCTCTTCTCTCTCTTCTCTCTCTCTCTCTCTCTCTCTCTCTCTCTCTCTCTCTCTCACACACACACACACACACACACACACACACACACACACACACACACACACACACACACACACACACACCATTACGACCACTACCACCACACATACACACACGCGTGCGCTCTCTCTCTCTCTCTCTCTCTCTCCCCTCTCTCTCTCTCTCTCTCTCTCTCTCTCTCTCTCTCTCTCTCTGGAAATATGAGTCCATTCAAGAAGTTAAAAAAGAATATTACAACCATAGCCGATATGTAAACTGTCTTTCCCTATTTAAACAAAACACATCACCTCGTCAAATAATTGAATATTCTCACCTGTTTACCATACCAACATAAGAAAAAGAAAGATGTACACAATTCACATGTCAACCCATCGCTTCCAGCTTCTTTTTCCCCCTGTCTCATCTTCCGTGCGCAGTGCAGCCACGCCTCTCTCTCCGTCCTCCGTCCACAGCCACAGATGGCCCGTCCCGCCACAGACACGGCACCGGCAATCCACAGGGAGCGGTCAGTGTAAAGTCATCAGGAGGCAACCCACAAGAGGAGACACTGCAATGTTTTGCTGCCGTGTCACGTCAGTGGTGTTCAGTGATGCCTGTTCTGATCAAATGTCCACAGGACGCCACGTCCCCTACTGACGACGATAATTGCTTGGTCGCGGAGCCAGCGTAAAATTTAATGAGCTCTCCCTCCGAAGGGCGCCATCACGTCTGTCCAGCGACAGTCCCAGTGAAGTTGTCCATACCGGTGACCCGACAGAACCAAACCAAGGGCATGTAGGTAGAGAGGTATAAAAGAA
>CM031597.1:75153507-75158507 GCA_018398815.1 Conus ventricosus
ACTATCAATCAGGTTGCCAAAAGGCAACCCATCCAATGGAACACTGCAATGCTGGGGGGAATCGCTTCAATGCTAATCCGTGGTCTTTTTCCCAGCATACACAGAAAACCACCTACGAAGAGCCATTCTGACAAAAATAAGAGCAGAATCGTGGACCCAACGTGGGTGAATGTTCCTCTACGAGAGGGCCACCACATCCGTCAAACAACAGTTCCCTTGAACTTAACAACATGAAAAGACCAGGGTAAAAGAGTGACCACTATCATGGATATGGTGAGAAAATGGACTCTGAGATCACCCTGAGAGAGGTTTGATTAAAGGCTACAGAAGTCGACGTTTTGTTTGAGGACGATGAAGACGGTCTGAGATATGAGCTGCATTCTTCGTTTCTTTTTTATGATATACCTGCGTTTCAGCCCAATCTTAGATATACAGACATTCGCAGTGTCAAGTTGGTTAGGACATTTGACAAGCGCGCCAAGAGATACATCCAGTTGGTAGATGGAACTGGACAGTGTAGATCCTTTATAATTTCAGTCCATAGCTCACTCATAAACCCGGGAGCAGCGAGCCCAGACCAAAAAGTCCCCAGAACAAATTGCTCGTGGACTTGCATTCCTGTGGTACTTGTTACGTTTCTGACACCTGTTATGTTTGCGGCACTTGTTTCAATGGCGACACTTGTTATGTTTGCAGCACATGTTACGTTGCATGTGCTGAATGCGTTTGCGGCAAAGGCTACGTTTGCGACACCATTACGTTTGCGACACCATTATATTTGCAACACCATTACGTTTGCGACACCATTACGTTTGCGACGCCATTACGTTTGCGACACCATTACGTTTGCGATACCATTACGTTTGCGACACCATTACGTTTGCGAACATGTGATACTTTAGCGGTACCCGGTCACGACTGCGGCCCGTTGCTCGTTTTCGTAAGGGCAATGTAGCACGAAGTCGCGAAACATCTTTCCGCGCCGAAAAAGGGTGCAGTATGGCGTTTCATAGTTTCCTGTCTGGCTTCTTCTTATAAGGAACAGATTTTGAAGCTGCTTTGTAGTGAACTCACTTCACGGCATGCTCTCTCTCTCTCTCTCCTCTCTCTCTCTCTCTCTCTCTCCTCTCTCTCTCTCTCTCTCTCTCTGTGGTGTGTGTTGTGTGTGTGTGTGTGGGTGGGGGGGGGGGGGGGGGGGGGGGGGGGTGGTGGGGGGGGGGGGGGGGGGGGGGGGTGGGGGGGGGAGGGGGGGGGGGGGGGGGGGGGGGGGGGGGGGGGGGGGGGGGGGAAACAACATTTCGTCCTTTTCACGTCGTAACTCAATAAACGACGCCGCTAGTAGAAGCGTAATTATTCACACACACACGCGCGCGCGCGCGCGTGCACGCACGCACACACGCACACACGCACACACACACACACACAGAGAGAGAGAGAGAGAGAGAGAGAGAGAGAGAGAGAGAGAGAGAGAGAGAGAGAGAGAGAGAGAGAGAGAGAGAGAACTGACGAGAAGTGGACAGGCCTGCTTCAGATTTTTAACATGATCAAGACTTTTCTTCGAATCGATATTTTTCATCGCGACTCACACTGTTGTGCGCAATTTGAAAACTGAAAGAAACAGGCACCAGACGCCAGTCTCACTGGATCATCTACAGCAGTTGAACAGTCGGCCGTATAGTGTAACGGTTCAAATGTGTAGCTTTTTGCTGTAGATATTTCATTGCGTGACACGTCTGGTCAGAAGAAATACTCACGCTCTAAATCGAGTGAAGCTCCTGGGAATGGGTAGTTCCCGAGAAAACAACGTCATATGACACACGGCTAAAGTGGGCGAGATCTCTCCGATTGGTGGGCAACCGTATACTAAATTCGTCTCAGTTAGGTACAAATGTACTGATTTGGTTTCAGCATTTTTGATCAAAAATTTCTTTCTAACAAGTCCAGTAAGGAAATTAATGATTGTCAGAAGTGTTATAAAGCAGACATCCGTTATTTTCCTGACTTCTATACGTTTTAAAGATGATTTTTCAGACCGTGACACTCGCGTGATTTCAGAATTAAGATTGAAAACTGAAATTTTGAAACAGCGCAAATGTTCTCCACAAACCGAGGGAAGGAATGTATTTTGTTGGATAGCAGAAAAATTTAGCAAACATGAAAATTTGAAGACTTCGTCATTGTGGTGGTTGACAAAGACTTCGGTGGTGCCGTGCCAGATTCACTACAGAATTAGGGAACGCAGATAATACGCCTTCTTCCAGTTGAGAGCATAACCAGGAACAAGTGGACACGCCAGGTCTGGAGCTATAGAGTGTCAGAACGGTTTGCCAACGAGAGGCCAGAGATTACGTTGACTAAACATCAGCACACATAATCCATCGAGTGCTGAGAGACATGAAAAGACAAGTTATCCAGGCAGGCTGACTCATGATGTCACCACTGTTCGCGTGTTGATGAATACGAACAAAAATTTCGAAGATCACAAAATCATTACTACTGTGGCTACCGACTGATATTTTCGTTCGTGTTCCAGTAATTCCGGGATCAAAAGGACTGAAAGGAACTACTGCCGATGGACATCGTGTGTACTTGTTCAAAGACAGTCCACTGTACTGCAAACGTGCAAATGCAGATTTTGTGCCGCATTCGCTGTGGTGCTGCTGATGCAAACATCGCCTTCAGTTGTAAATGTAATGGCCCCATGTCTCGAACCCACGGCTTCCCAGCCTTCAGCTCGCGATGTTAACCATTGTACCACGGCGACGACCCTTCACCATCTTTAGTCATCTACCCTTTCCCATCCTTAATCAATTTTTTTTTCATCCTTAATCAGCTTTCTTTTCCCACCCTGAATCAACTGTCCTTCCCCATCCTTAATTCACTGCCCTTTCCCATCCTGAATTACATCCCTTTCACAATTCTAAGTCAACTCCCCTCCCCATCTTAACCAGCTCTCGGTCCCTATCTTCGATCAACTCCCATTTTCTATCCTTGCACAGCTCCTCTTAACCATCTTCAAACCTCCTTCCCCACCCTTAATCCACCCTGCTTCCCCATCCTTAATCCATCCTCCTTCCCCATCCTTAATCCACCCTGCTTCCCCACCCTTAATCCATCCTGCTTCCCCACCCTTAATCCATCCTGCTTCCCCATCCTTAATCCATCCTGCTTCCCCATCCTTAATCCATCCTGCTTCCCCATCCTTAATCCATCCTGCTTCCCCATCCTTAATCCATCCTCCTTCTCCATCCTTAATCCATCCTGCTTCCCCCATCCTTAACTCTCCTTCATCGTCCTTAATTAGCTCCCCTTTCTACCCTTAACTCCTCTTCCTAGTCTTTAAGCAACTTTCATTTCCTATCCTTAACTCCGTTTCCTCATCTTAATAACTCCCCTTTCCAGCTCTTAACTCTGCTTCTCCATCCTTAACTAGCTCCCCTTCACCACCCTTAACTCCTCTTCCTCATCCTTCATCACCCCCCTTCCCCATTCTTAACTCCCCTCATCCTCAATTAATCCCCCTTTTCCCATCCTTAACTCTTCTTCCTCATCCTCTATCACATCCCCTTCCCCATTCTAATTTCACTCATCTTCCTCCTTTATAATCAACTCTCCATTCCCATCCTTGTGTGACTGCCCCGGTACCATCCTTAATAGCCCTTTTCCCCCTCGTCTCAATCAATTACCGCTCGTCCGAACGTAATCGCTTACCCTTTCTCATCGTTAACTCAATCAAGCCGATCAAATCAGGCGAAAAGTCAGTCGTGCAGTCGCCCATGGATTTCTGTTCCGCCGGCTTTGTCCTTTCATTAGTCTTCAGCCTGATGGTAGATTACATCGACACGGCATGGCACCATCGGCAGGTCGACCTCGCCAGGCCGATAGTCAACATGATGACTGGCCTGTGACGACGAATCGACCCAGTAGCCTTCAACAAGTCAGATGATCGCGTGTGTTGTTCTGCACTTTCCAATCTTAATCACTTCCATTCCCCATTCACATCAACTGTCCTTTTCAACACTTAATGAATTGCCCTACCGTCCTTAATGAGCTGCCCTCCCCATCTTTGCTAAATTGTCCTTTCTTGTCCTTGATCAACTGTCCTGTCCCATCCGTAATTAACTGCAAGCTGCCCTTCCCATCTTTGCTAGTGTCCTTTCTTGTCCTTGATCAACTGTCCTGCCCCATCCTTAATTAACTGCTATCCCTGAATTACCTCCCTTTCCCCGTCCTCTATCATGCCCCATGCCACCCTGCCCTGAATTACCTCCCTTTCCCCATTCTATATTAACTACCACCCACATCCCCCCTCCCATTCCCATCTTGACCAGCTTTCTTTCCCTTTCTTTGGTCAACTCCCCTTGCTTATCCTTAGTCATGCCCCTTTCTCCATCCTTAATCTCTCTCTCTCTCTCTCTCCTCTCTCTCTCTCTCTCTCTCTCTCTCTCTCTCTCTCCATCTTACTCTCACTCTCTTCTCTCTCCCTTCTCTCTTTTTTCCCTCTCTCACTTTTCCCTCTCTCTCTCTCTCCCTCTCCCTCTTTCCCTCTCTCTCTCTCCCTCTCTCTCTTTCTCCCTCTCCCCCCCTCTCTCTCTCCCACTCCTTCCAATCCTTAATTCTCCTTCCTCATCCTTAGTTAACTCCTCTTCCTCGTTCTAGTTCCACTCCCCTTCCTCCTTTATAATCAACTCTCCATTCCCATCCTTGTGTAACTTCCCCCGTACCATCCTTAATAGCCCCCCCCCCCCCCCCCTCTTCTCAATCAATCACCGCTCGTCCAAACGTAATCGCTTACCCTTTCTCATCGTTAACTCAATCAAGCCGATCAATCAGGCGAAAAGTCAGTCGTGCAGTCGCCTATGGATTTCTGTTCCGCCGGCTTTGTCCTTTCATTAGTCTTCAGCCTGATGGTAGATTACATCGACACGGCATGGCAGGCACCATCGGGCAGGTCGACCTCGCCAGGCCGATAGTCAACATGATGACTGGCCTGTGACGAC
>CM031597.1:75163507-75166007 GCA_018398815.1 Conus ventricosus
CCAGTCCCGAGAGATACAAGACACCCGCAATGTTGGTCAAGAAAATTTGAGCAATATTTTCTTTCAGAGACGCATCCACAGAGTGGAAGAAACTCGACTGAGCGGTCCAAATCTTCTCGACTGAGTGGTCCAACTCTTCCCAACTGAGTGATCCAAATCTTCTCGACTGAGTGGTCCAAGTCTTCCGACTGAGTGGTCCAACTCTTCCCAACTGAGTGATCCAAGTCTTCCCGACTGAGTAGTCCACGTCTTCCCGACTGAGTGGTCCAAGTCTTCCCGACTGAGTGGTCCAAGTCTTCCCGACTGAGTGTTCCAAGTCTTCCCAATTGAGTGGTCCAAGTCTTCCCAACTGAATGGTCCAAGTCTTCCCGACTGAGTGGTCCAAGTCTTCCCGACTGAGTGGTCCAAGTCTTCCCGACTGAGTGGTTCAAGTCTTCCCGACTGAATGGTCCAAGTCTTCCCGACTGAATGGTCCAAGTCTTCCCAACTGAGTGGTCCAAGTCTTCCCGACTGAGTGGTCCAAGTCTTCCCAACTGAATGGTCCAAGTCTTCCCGACTGAGTGGTCCAAGTCTTCCCGACTGAATGGTCCAAGTCTTCCCGACTGAGTGGTCCAAGTCTTCCCGACTGAGTGGTCCAAGTCTTCCCGACTGAGTGGTCCAAGTCTTCCCGAGTGAGTGGTCCAAGTCTTCCCGACTGAGTGGTCCAAGTCTTCCCGAATGAGTGGTCCAAGTCTTCCCGACTGAGTGGTCCAAGTCTTCCCGACTGAGTGGTCCAAGTCTTCCCGACTGAGTGGTCCAAGTCTTCCCAGCTGAGTCCACAGCCAACTCATCTTTGTGTTGAAGCCGGTCAGGCCAGAAAAATCCCGCAAACATACGGCTCTGATGGGAATTGAATCCACGACCTCCCAGCCGGAAATCTGCGTTACTAACCAGTTCGCCACGGTGACTGGTCGTATTGTACATTTCTTTCTTCTATTACAAAAAGACAACAACAAAAATGGAGAGAAAAAAAACTGTAAAAAAAAAAAAGAAAAAAGAAGATGAAGAAAAGAAAAGTAAGAACAAAAACCAGAAAGGAACAGGGAAAAGTAAAGACAAAGTCTCGACAAGGGAAAAAAGGAAAGTAATTTGGGGGTTGCTCTTTCATGTGCCGATGGCAAGAAAACATAAATTTCACCAGCAGGTACACTGAGAGAGAGAGAGAGAGAGAGAGAGAGAGAGAGAGAGAGAGAGAGAGAGAGAGAGATGTAAGAGAGATGTAACTTTTTTTTTTAAAGACATGGCTAAAAAGATCCCATCACTAGATACCTCTGATCGGGAGGAAAAAACGAACTGAACCGATATTTATGAGATGCTGGAGAAATAAGTTACAAATTTGCGTGATGGATCGCACTTTTAGTCTCTCATAAGAGAAGATCAAAGGGAAAAGCGTGGTGTTTAGACTTTTGCTCTGGATGTTGTATTAGAGAGAGAGAGAGAGAGAGAGAGAGAGAGAGAGAGAGAGAGAGAGAGAGGAGAGAGAGAGAGAAGAGAGAGAGAGAGAGGGGGGGGGGGGGGGGGCAGGCAGAAAAACTCGTTCAAAATCCAATTTCCATTTCTTCTATAAAAAAAATATCCCATGGCAGTTGACTTCAACAAACAGAAAACAAAGCAAATAAAGTTAAAAATGTAAACTTCTTCGTCTTTTTTCCACAGAACATTGATGACTCTTACGACAAACGTAAACAACTTTTTTTTAAATGACACAATGCTAGCATGAGAAGTAAATTATCATATACATAAGTATATGACAACAATTAGATGTCTCCATAATAATTATTCGCCGAAACTTCGTGAATAAAAAGAGAGAGAATGTTACCTTTTCGATAGCTCTGTGGAATGATCTTTACAAATTTAGCCAAAATCAACTACGTTTCTTCATATTGATAAACTACAGAAAGTAATGACGTTTGTGCGTCTGTTTTATTTTAGCTTCAATCGCTATTTTACGTGTTATTGTTGCTATTGGCCTCTAAATATGTAATGAAATTCATCATCCAGATCATTTCGGTAGCATTCAGTACCTACTATTCCCCGCATGTCTTCTCAATATAAGTAGACTGATAAGTAGTGAGTCCGGGAGAGGGAGAGCAAAACGTGATCTCTCTGTCATCATGAAAATGACTTGGAACAAAATTTAGGGAGAAAAAAAGAAGGGGAGGGGGGGAGGTGTTGGATGACTGATGTTGTGAAAGGGGAGGGGTGAAGCTGACTTTATAGTGCAAATATTAACCCTTTCACAGACAGCATGATGGAGCCATTACGTTCTGTTTTGTGAACAAAAGTCATTTGTCATCCCTGTCTAGAGGCGATTTTCGTCTTCTGTGTGCGACCCCTCAGCACACCCGTCCTGGTTGTGGTAGTCCAGCCGTGGTACCGTACACAGACTCGAAGACTGTTAACATTCTCACCGCAATGGGCAAAAAAAAAATCACAATCTAACGGTCTCCAATTTTTCAGT
>CM031597.1:75176007-75178507 GCA_018398815.1 Conus ventricosus
CTCTGTGAAGAGTCATTATAAAACCACACTGAAGAACCGTTCACCATGTGCCTCCAACTTTATCGGTTGTATACCAATGCCTGAGTATCTGCAAATGGTTTTCCTGTCCATCCTGCAATGTTGTCAGTCCATCCTGTTATTTCTTTTTCTTTTTTCTTGTCTTTCCCTTCGTCTCTCCTTATCAACATTCTCTCGGGGGAAGAGGAAGGGGACTGTTTTCGCTAGGCCACCGGGTCTTGTTACATGACCATATCAAAGTAGTTTTTTTCCTTAACTGATGTCGGCAGACCTTAATGAGATCCATGGGCTGCTTGGTGATTTGATACACTTTTTCATCAGCATATCTGCGGTAGGTACCTTGTGGCACTTCCATGCTTGGGTTTTTTTTTTCTCTATCCTCTGTGGTGTCCAGATGTCTGACATTTGTACATAAAGATGGTATATACACGAGCGCGCAAGATTCTGATTTTGTGTTTCGATGAGATGTTATTATCCTTCCATACAGGTTTCCGTCTGGATACACTGTGTTGTCTTTGATGCCTTCGAGCGGATTTTGTGGTTTGGACCCACTGTTAGAAATGATGGAAGCGTGGTAATTTAACTGTTGAGAAGAACATTTCCATTACCTGACGCAGGTTGTGAACGCCATCTTGTCATGATGAACTTTAAAGAAAGGTTAAAGAACAACACGAGAGTGAAAAACATCGGTCTGAAATTCAGTCTTGACAAACAAAAAGATCCAAACAAAGCTAAACAATCATTTAAAAAAAAGAATTAAAGGGAAATATGCTGCACTTTTATTGAAACCCCCTAAAAACACCGTGAACCAAGCTGTGACTGAGTCAGCGAAAGAGATCCTAGGAAAAAGCCGATTGAAATCTAAGCCATGGATACAAGCAATATCGTGGAGATGTATGACACTAGAAGCAGCTTAAAACTGTACAAGAGGAGTGAGGAAGAAGGGAGAAAGACTACACTGTGAACGAGAGCATTAGTCCAGAAATGGCGAATGCGAAGGCAAGCTGTATCGAACAACAGTGTGATGACCTTGAAAACAACTAAGCAACAAATATTGAGTGGCTAATATGATAAGAAAAACGAATGACCAGCGCCAGCAGGCAGCTCTGCAGTCAGCTGTGCCCAGGTAGGCAGCCGTTTGTATAAACATAACTGTGGATTGTGACAGTGCTTAGAGCTTGCTCTCTAGAGACCCAAGATCAGACGCTATGTAAGTATGATGGTAACAATTATAATAATAATAATAATAATAATAATAATAACGACACGAAGAAAGCTTACGAAATTGTAAAACAACTGACCAAACAGAAGCAACGTTAAGATGGCACCATAGAGACAGAGACGGGAAGTGTCCCACACAGAAAGACCATTATTATTTCCCAGTGCTTTGCTGGAACTACGAATGTTCCAGAGCTCTAAAAATCCCGAGTGTAAGGTTTTACCCAGAGATTAAGGAGAAAGATTAGTATCTTCATCTTTTGCTAGTTAGAGTTCCTGTGCATATACCGAAGGCATTCACCGCTTCCTGTTGGTCTGATTGCATGCCTCCTGTTCATGGTATTGTACCCTCGAAGTCTGTTTGCCATAAAATGTCAGTTTCTGTCAGTTTGAAGCACCCACATGGCAGTTCATGCACAAGCGAAGACTACGTGCAAGCGGGGAGCAGACCTTGCTCAACATTGGATGACTACAAACAGTCACACAATGGCCGTGTTTAACATATTAAAAAAAACAGAACTCTTAGATCGCCAACCTGGTCCGTCTGTTTCGTAATGTTGGCGATCTTGTCTTCGTTGTAATCGCGATCCAAGGTCAATGACATTCTCGAATCTCGCCGATCCGAGGTGAAGCAATTGAGGATTAATCTAATTGCTTCAGCAAGCAAAAACCATCAAGACTGCTCGCCACTGAAAGTGCGAAAGCCGATAATGTTGTGCACCAGTTAGAGGATGTGACTATTGAATGCTAGATGATGGTGTCAAATCAGAAAAGATTTCTTTTCTGATGTCAAGCCCTGAACGACACCAATCTGCTTCTGTCAAAGATTCAGCTGGTTTTAATATGAAAAAAAAATGATAATCATGACAGTAGATGATTGTACGTTGACTTTGTTTTCCATATATATCCCGGAAGAGAGAGAGAGAGAGAGAGAGAGAGGGGGTGTATTTTAGGCTTCCAGAGTTGCCAAATTTTGTAAGTTTTCTCGGATTTGTGGGACAAAAACACGAAAGAGCGAAAGAACAGCTGATTACACCTGTTGTTATTTCAGCAACATTACCCAAAAGACAGCGTTCAACTGCAATCCAGTTGACCAACACGAATCTATAGTACAAGCGTGCGTGTTGACACCAGTCAGAATTGGGGCACTACCATTGTTCTCATGAGGGGAACAGAGAGAAGTGTGTGTGCGTGTGTATGTGGAGCGGGGGCTAGGGAGCGCTGGAGTATAGCGGGAGTATTTAACCTTTAAGACCACCAGATC
>CM031597.1:75191007-75206007 GCA_018398815.1 Conus ventricosus
GAAACGAACCAACGCATACAGAGAGAGGGAGGGGGGGTGACAACACACACAGCGGTGTGCACGACACACAAATACACACAGATACACACACACACACACACACACACACACACACACACACACACACACACACACACACACAGGCGCGCGCATGTGTCGGCTAGACACACACACACACACACACACACACACACACACACACACACACACACACACACACACACACAGGCGCGCGCATGTGTCGGCTACTGTTTCTTCACGCCACTTAACTGTGATGCGAGGGCCGGAGAGAACGTGTGGGAGTGTGCGCGTTCATTAAGAGGAGCTGAAAGCAGATTGTTATCAGCCAGCCCAAAGATGTAGAATGGCACGACACCGCCTGAAATGCCCTTCAGGGAAGGTCGCCCCCCCCCCCCCCCCCCCCCCCCCCCTCCCCACCCCCTCATACTCATTCCTCCCTCTTTTCCGCCTGGCATCTTTCTCTTGTTGTTGTTTACTTTAAGACTTAGTTTCAGGAGTTTCTCTCCACCACCACTCTTTTACTGTCTCTGTCTCTCTCTTCACACACACACACACACATACACACACACACACACACACACACACACACACTAACAACACACACAAATATATTATATTATATACATACACGCGCGCGCGCACATACACACACACACACTCATACACACACGCGCGCGCGCGCACATAACACACTCACTCACATACACACACACAGACACGCGCGCGCGCACACATACACACACACACATACTCACGCTCTCTCTCTCACACACAACACACACACACACACACACACACACACACACACACACACACACACACACACATGCCACCTCCTCTCTCTCTCTCTCACACACACACACACACACACACACACACACACACACACACATACACACACACACACACACACACACACACACACACACACACACAACAACACACACTAACACACACACAACACACACACACACACACACACACACACACACACACACAACACACACACACTAACACACACACAGACGTGCCCACGTGCGCGGAGCACATACGCACGCCACACACACACACACACACACACACACACACACACACACACACACACACACACACACACACCACAACACACACACTCACTCACTCACTCACTCACTCACTCACCACCAGCATCTTCATACAATTGTGCGTGGTCAACATTTCGCCATCACCACGCCTGCGTTTGTGCGATTGCACACCCTCATATGCGCACTCACCACACACACACACACACACACACACACACACACACACACACACACACACACAACACACACACACACACACACACACCACACGCACGCACGCCGCACGAACGCACGCACGCACGCACGCGCACGCACGCACGCACGCACGCACGCACGCACGCACCACACACACACACACACACACACACACACCACCGCGCGTGAGATAGCGCGCGCGTGACACTATTCCTCCCGTTATGCATTATACATGTTTCTGTCTCTTCTCAGGCCAGTGCTAATCGCAACACCATGTCCATGAGGAAAAAAAAGAAAGAAAATAGGAAGAAAAAAACCACTATGTCTTCCCAATCTTGCGTATGTTTCGTTATTGTACTTGTCTCTACAGTAAAAACAAAATGCATTTCCCAAGGAAAACTTTCACTGACAAAGAAAGGAGATGGAGAAGGATTGCATTCACTGACAAAGAAAGGAGATGGAGAAGGATTGCATTCACTGACAAAGAAAGGAGGTAGAGAAGGATTGCATTCACTGACAAAGAAAGGAGGTAGAGAAGGATTGCATTCACTGACAAAGAAAGGAGATGGAGAAGGATTGCATTCACTGACAAAGAAAGGAGATGGAGAAGGATTGCATTCACTGACAAAGAAAGGAGATGGAGAAGGATTGCATTCACTGACAAAGAAAGGAGGTAGAGAAGGATTGCATTCACTGACAAAGAAAGGAGGTAGAGAAGGATTGCATTCACTGACAAAGGATGAAGATAGAGAAGGATTACATTCACTGACAAAGAAAGGAGGTGGAGAAGGATTGCATTCACTGACAAAGAAAGGCAAGGGGAAGGTCTCCGTGATCATTTATGGCAATGATCAACTCCGTATCTGGTTGGATTGTGTTAATAAACGCGAAATCAAGAACTGAAATTAACAATATAAAGATGTGTCTACGCACATATGTGCTTGTATGTATGTTTGTTTGTGTGTATGCATGTATGTACGTATGCATGTTTGTATTATGTGTGCATGTATGTATGTATGTATGTATGTATGTATGATGTATGTAGGTATCTGTGTTTGTAGGTATGTGTGTTTGTATGTTTGCACGTATGTATATATGTATGTATGTGTGTATGTGTGTGTATGTGTATGTATATATGTATGCCTGTGTGTGAATGTATGTATGTATGTACGTATGTATGTATGTATGTTGTATGTATGTATGCATGTCTGTCTGTCTGTATTGTATGTATGTATGTATGTATTTATGTATGTATGTATGTATGTATGTTTGCATGTTTGGTTGCATGTATGTATGTTTGCATGTATGTATGAGTGTATGTATGTTTGTATGTATGTATGTTTGCATGTATGTATGTTGGTGGGTAGGTAGGTAGGTGGGTATTCTGGTGGATAGGTAGGAGTGGTGTACCGGTACATGGGAGTACACTAGCTTCCAAAGGCTATGCTGTTTTCATCAGAAAAACGGCTACGCTCCGCGAGGAAAACAACGGAAAGAGGGAAAACAGTTATTATCTGAGGCTCACAACTATTTTCCTAAGGATTACTACTGTTTTCCCTGAATTCTTCAAGAAAATAATTGCTTTCCCTGAAGATCACAATCGTTTTCCCTATTTTCCTTGAGATAACAAGTGTTTCCCTTGTTTTCCTGAAGAAAACATATCATCGTGAAGGAAACGATGGACAACTAGTCGCCAGCACTGTTGTCAGTGGTAAAGGTCTCTTATCCGACCTTAGGAACAACACAGGCTCCTAGGGATGCGTTTAGGCAGTCTTTAAAACGTTTAAGTGGCCGACCAATGTCTCTTTCGCCAGATGACAGCTGCGAGAAGACCAGCTTCGGAAGTCACGTGCCGTTCACACTGACCACAAGTTCAACCTATCGATGCTGAACCTTCATCATAACAGCATTCTTACCTGACCAGTTAGCTCTGCGAATCTCTTCTGTGCTGGAGATCCTGCCCTCCCAGGAGATACCTATATATAATCTTGCTCAGGCAGCGGAGGTGGAACTGAATGAGTGTTTCCAACTGTTTCCTGTACGGATCAGCTCATTACTCCCCCGTATCGTCCATGTTTCATGGCTATAGAGCAGGGATGTAATGGCTACAGCCCTGTAGACTACCAGCCTGGCAAACGATTTTAAGCTGTGTTCGCCCCATCCTCGCTTCCATATCCTGCCAAAAAAAAAAAGCATCTGGCTGTACCTACTGTACTGGAATCCACGCTGAGAAGACCAGGCTGTTGGCTATGCAGAACAGTGCTCCGTGGACAGAAACTACCGACTGTTCAACAGTTCGTTTACCTGGGATCAGTCATCACCAATGAAGGACCCAGACAGACATCTTCTACGGGGCAGCACAAACAACATCAGCACTGTTAAGATTGAACAACTGCATGGAAGGACAATGAAATATCCATGAAACTCAGGATCAAACTCCAGTGCGCACGGTTATGTCCCATCTTTCTGTCTGCATGCGAGACAATGACCATCACAACGGATCTGGGAGCATGGAAATGAAGTGATATTGCTAAAAAAAAAAAAAAAAAAAATTTGAAATCAGATATACTAGTGATATCATCGATGGACAAGTGCTTCGAATCATCATGCAGCTCATCGAAGGTGAAGATCTGTTAGCATCGGTTAAGAAAAGAAAACCATGTCGGTCTAGCCATGCAACAAGATCCAATGGTCATGCTGTAACAAAATACCAGAACAAAACACAATACCCCAGGGACCCTTTGACAAAGGGAGGTAGAGGAGAAGACAGTAAAGAACGGCCAACTGATCATACTGCCGAAAGGACAGGAGAAAACAGTTGTAGAGACCCAAGCCCTAAATACACAACCGGCAGAATTGTATCAACTTAGTGAAGTGTTCAGTCTGGCGACCCAATCACTCGGCTAGGGAGTTAAGAAGAAGAGAAGAGAAAGAAAAAGAACAATATACCCAGCGAGTGAAGGATTCAAGTTGAGGCGAACTATGTCGCTGTGCAGCGGGTCTGTGTGCGTGTTGGGGCTCATTAGTGAACAGCAGATTGTATCTTCACGTGGAGGAGAGGACCGGCAACAGACAGGCCTGCGCAGATGTTTGCTGTGTGAATTTTTCCCGCTGCTTGAATTCTGGTGTATGGAGATCACCATCTTTGTCCTCCTCGGTTCTCCTTCTCTCTCCGTTTTGACTTAGCTACAGGTGCGTCTCATTTAGAAAAAACAAAAACAAAAGCAGGGTGTGTGTTGTTGTTTTTTTACTGCATATATTGTTCAGCGACCATCCCTTTTCCCTTTCTGTCTGTTTCCATGCCACTTTTTGCTATGTATATCACTCAACCAGCATTGCTCTTCCCTTACTTTTTGCCACGGAGTGCTGTTTTCTACTGCATATTATACTGAATGACTTCGTCGTCACGTCAGGTATCTTTGTGTCAAATTTGAGTTGCACCCCCTGTTCAACCAGTTTTTCTTTCCCACTACGTTTTCTTCGTTTGCGTCACCTTTTTTTTTTTTTAATTATTGCTGATCCCAACTCTTGGCCACTTTTTACTACCATATTTCGTTCAGTGATCACGGCGTGCCCTATTGTGGGTTACTTTTTGCTACATATATCTCTCAGGCGGCGCTGATTGCCCCTATCCTAACTTTTCACCATTTATATATTTCAGAACTAATAAATTCCAAGGATAAGTAACTGAGCACCATTCCAGCAACTTACAGGCAGCTTGGTGTTGCAATGACTGCAAGAAATATCAATTATAAACAAAGCCTGCTCTTATGTCTTAGACTGAAAAAATAGGGGGAGATAAGCATTCGTATCTGCGGCGTTAGATAATTCTGCATAACTAACAGTATGTGCTTGAGTATATTATTCCCGTCTACCGTCTCTCTTTCTGCGGAAATGGGAGTTAATTTGTTTATAACCAAACGGAATGATAGACGCAGTGTGTCACCTTGAAAGTTCGAGTACTCGCCCTCCTCCTCTGTGTGTGTGTGTGTGTGTGTGTGTGTGTGTGTGTGTGTGTGTGTGTGTGTGTGCCAGTGAAAACGCTTGCATACTGTTTAGGCCGATGGGACAAATGAGGACATGTGGGAATTCTTTTCCTCAGAACTTGCTTCATTTCCTCTCCCTGTTCGTCGCCCGCCATTTTCCTCCTCTTCATCCTCTTTCCCTTTGGTCCTCCTCCTCCTCCTCTTCCTCCTCCTCCTTCTCCTCCTCCTCCTCCTCCTCCTCCTCCTCTTCCTCTCTCCTCTTCCTCTTCCTCCTCCTCCGCCTCCTCACCGCCCACGGGTTATGATTAAATTTGTCAAAGATAACAGCACGTTTGATTAGGCTTTATCATTTCTGACAACACAAATCTTCTGTTGACAACATTCGTCTTGTGTGATTGTTGATTAATTAATCAGATTCTCCGTTTCTTCGCTCGAGACCGCTGGGTTCCACCCCCCCCCCCCCCCCCCCTCTCCCACCTTCACCCCGTCCTCCTCAGTCATGACATGGCCTAGTGTCTACCTGATTAGGGAATACGACTGATTGATTTATTGATTTGATCGGCTGATGGGTTGGTTGGTCAATCAGTCAGTTGAGCCTGTCTATCGGTTAGTTGATACAGAATCTTTGCCATTTCACTGTGTCTCGTGCCATTGTTTACGTGTAAGGTTTTGAGTCGCTGGGATGGATGTCTGCTTTGATGTTCACATGCAGCGAAGAAGAACCAACGGTGGATCGTTCAACCAGGTCATCCATCTGTCAGTTAGTCAACTCCGGCCAGGACAGACAGAAGCCCTTGGGCATTGTTTCATCTCACTAGCAGTCTCCGCTTCTGCTGTGGCACTGACATAGCAGTCTGCAGAAACATTAAAGGAAAAAAAAATTATGAGTCACATTACAAACTTAATGCCCATGAAAAATATACCCTGGCTGAAAATTTCGTTATGCTCGCTTTGCATTGTGGAAAAGACAATAGTTGAAAAGAAAAAAAAAAGGACGGAGAGAAGGGGAAAAGAACGAAAGAAGAAAGATAAATAGAAGAAAGAAAGAAAGAAAGGAAGGAAGGAAAAGACAGGGCAAAAGAAAAATTGAGGGGAGAAAAAAAAAAAAGAACTAGGAACGTATAAATTACGAAAAATAGACAGAAAGAAACAAATGAAGAAAGAAAGAAAGAAAGAAAGAAAAGAAAAAAGAAAGAAAGAAAGAAAGAAAGAGGAAGGCAAACAAAAGGAAACAAAAGGAGTGGAGGGAGAGAGATAAGAAGACAGGAAGGTATAAATTTCGGAGCATAGAAAGAAACCAAACCAAGGAAGAAGGAAAGCAAGTAAGAAAGAAGGAAGGAAAGAAAAGAACAGAATGATCACGTGATGCTGGAGAGGAAGAACGATGGTGAAGAAAGTGATAAGTATTGATGAGATGCGGGCGAAGAGCTCCGCGCTGGGCTCAGCAGGTGTGCTTTTTCCTACCGATCAATACAGCTCATCCCCCAGTGCGGCTTTTCCCAGTGCTCACCACTCCAGATTTGTGTCCGGCGTTTTTGGGGCGGCTTTCGAATCTGTTGGGCTGGAACTGTCTCCCGACCTAATGGAAGAATCGCCATATTTTAACCGGATCTTTTTGTTAAAGACATAAATGAGTATTACTGGCCGTTTCTTTGATCTTTGGTTGTTTACTAAGAAGCATAAAAAACCAGTTCAAATCCTAATTATGATCAGGAGCAGGTTTTGTGTCTCGGTCCCCTTTGAGGTTCAAGGAAGATTGGCCTAGATTTAAACGTTTCAATTTGATAACTTTTTTCTTTCTTTTTTTTTTTGCAGAATGTTTGATCGAGACAGATGATCAAACAACCACATTTTATTTCATTTTACGTTGTTTATAGTCTACTCAAGCGCAGGGGGGTGGGGGTGGGTGGGGAGGAAGAGAGGGGGGATATCAAGGCTGTTACTAGGTCATAATCCATTCCGTTAATGCATAGTCAAAGCAAAACGGAATAAGAACTTCTAGGTCATTTCATACTGAAAACCGGTTCCGTTTCAATAAATTCTTCGATTAAACGAAGAAAGTTTACCTCCTTTAGAAACATTTTTTAAATACAACTAGTATAACATCTCTGAACAATGTTTTCATGGAGTCTGCTTCAAACTGTTTAATTCTGACATCATGTAAGTCCCAACATTTATCTGTTTTAGAGACTTCAGTAAAACGCATCTGGTATACCATCTCTGAACAGGATTTTCATGTAGTCTGCTTCAAAGTGTCTGTTTCAAAGTGTCTTATATCTAACATCATGCAAACACTCTATATGAAAATATGCTTCATAGTGAGTGGCTTGTCATTTGACATGTACCATAAAATCTCCTCACTATTGAAAATGCGAGTTAGTATATAACAAATGGTATGTGTAACGGGCACAAAACTCTTTCTTATTTGTAGCCACCAGTGTCAGAACGTAGGAAGATTTTTAAAAAAATGTGAAAAATTAAAGTGTGATACACGTTTTCTGTGTTCTAGTTCTCTTGCCAGAGCCCTTTAACTAACTATGAATTTTTTGGATTTCAGACGTATGTAAGGGATAGATGATCTGAAAAATTCTTTATTCTTGACATGACAATTGGCCAGATCATTGCCTCGAATCACTGCATGACCTGCAGCCCAAGCGAAAACAATACAACCAACTGACACTTGGCATCACGCTTTTGAACAAGGCGATCGCCGTACCTTAAGACTGACCCTTGAAATCGCCCGCGTCACAGTAATGGGCTGGGGTGGGTGGTGCGTGCGGCGTGCGTGCGTGCATGCATGCGTGCGTGCGTGCGTGCGTGCGTGCGTGCGTGCGTGTGTGTGTGTGTGTGTGTGTGTGTGTGTGTGTGTGTGTGTTGTGTGTGTGTGTGGTCGTGTTGCGTCTGTAACCTCTGTGTATATCACTCTGTGATAGGTATATGTGTCATATAAGCACACTATCATATAAATCCCGGAGAGCATTCCTGTTCTGGTCATATCAGCATTGCGACAAACCTCTCTCATGATGGGTATCCCATTTCTAGTCATATAAGCATAGAATTAATCAGTCCCTGTGAGCGGTATCCCTATTCTGGTCGAGTAGTATAGTGTCAAATCAGCCGCAAGAAGGGTAAATTTGTTTCACGAGTGCCATCAGAGTACAAAATAGAACATTTCTCTCATTATTCAGTGATAGATATCCCAGATTCTGAGTGTGTCCTCGTTGCGATAGTTACGGAAATCCTGTGCTCTCCCACGATGGCTATTCTAATTCACATCCAGCAAGTGTAACGTTGGACAAAATTCACATCCTGTAGGTAAAATGTTGGATAAAATTCCTCTCCTGTAAGAGCAATGTTGCATGAACTTCATACCCTGTAAATATAATGTTGGATAAATTCACATCCTGTAAGTGTTATGTTGGATGGAATTCGCATCCTGTAAGAGGAATGTATGAAATTCATATCCTGTAAATATTACGTTGGATAAAATTCACATCCTGTAAGTGTAACGTTGCATAGAATTCACATCCTGCAAGTGTAATGTTGGATAAAATTTACATCCCGCAAGTGTAATGTTGGATAAAATTCACATCCTGTAAGTGTAATGTTAGATAAGATTCACATCCTGCAAGTGTAATGTTGCATAAAATTCACATCCTGCGAGTGTAATATTGCATAAAATTCACATCCTGTGAGTATAATGTTGGATGAAATCCACATCCTGTAAGTGTAGTGCAGAATAACTTTCGCATCCTGTAAGTGTAATGTTGGATAACGTTGTCCATCAATTTTTTTCTGTCTGTTTGCATTTTTGTCTATCAATCCAGATGGATTTTTCCAACAGACTTTGTCAGGGGCAACTTTCTTGTTCCCCTAGGTTCTTGTGCTTTCGCTAAGTGTACGTTGCACTCGTGAATTCATTGTCTCATACAAAATACTGGTTTCGTTCTTGTTGCTGTTGTTGTTGTTGTTGCTGTTGTTGTTGTTGTTGCTGTTGTTGTTGTTGTCGTCGTTGTTGTTTTTGTTTTTTAACAACACTATAAGTGTTGGCTGAAATCAGTCTCTCTTTTCTTTTAATACTAACCATTGCTATTGTTCTGTAAAATCCAGAACAGGAAAAACAGGACAGAGAGAGAGAGAGAGAGAGAGAGAGAGAGAGAGAGAGAGAGAGAGAGAGAGAGACAGACAGACAGACAGACAGACAGACAGACAGAAGAACAGCAGAGACAGAGAGAGAGAGAGAGAGAGAGGGAAAGATACGGATACGAGATGTTTAATTCGTACAGACCATGGCCCCTAATGAAGGGGGGGGGGGGGGGGGGCGTTGTTAACAAATCGTTTCAGACAGAGATAAACAAATCATCAAACATCTAGGCATCTACAAGTAAAAGCAAACTCCATATTAAACAACATACAACAATAAATACCTAACTACATGCTATACTTCGAATCTTAAATGCCTCGTATAAGGAAATAGCAAAACGTTTTACAGTAGTTTCATTTGTAGATGCCATTAGTAATGAAAGTCAAAATGAAGAAGGAATGTCTACAATATTTTTGATGAATGAACTGATTCCTCGGGTCACTTAGAGTGGGGCAGCACAACACAAAATGAACTTCATTTTCTTCGGCACATTTACAAAGCGGGCAGGTCAGTTCAAGATTATTACGCTTCCTATAACGATAACAATGAACAGAAAGGTCAGAAATACCTCATCTGAGACACAGAGAGAGAGAGAGAGAGAGAGAGAGAGAGAGAGAGAGAGAGAGAGAAGAGACAGACAGACAGACAGACAGACAGACAGACAATTTAGAACTCAGAATTGTACGCAAATAGGGCCAAAACCCCATATGAAAAGGTATGGTATCTAAGCCTGACAAATCTACTTATCAGCAACAGAAAGATCACATAGATTGAGCATGTAAGATCATGTCTAAGATGCACCGACAACATAAACAACAGCTAAATATGATTTTGTAACGAACAGTTACAATGCATTACTGCAGCGCTTAGGGCCGAGCCACTTTCTGCTACTATGACTGCTTGCTTCTTATTAAGCGAAGTTCCTGATGGCACACTCATTTTTACATCCCTAAAGGAGATGGACCATATTGACTTGGAATATTGCAACAGAGAGACAGAGAGGGAAGATGGGGGCGGGGGGGGGGGGCGATGAAGTTTTCTTTCAGAAGTTCATTGGCTCATAATGTAAAACATAGGTCTATTGAATGGGCAACCGTCTTTGCAAGACATGAGGCTTTCCTAGACAGGTGACCAAAGAACATAATGCCGAATATATTCAGCCCCGTCCGCAAAAGAAAAAAGTTTGAGATGTTTACTTGCATGCGTAAATGAAAAAACAAAAACAAAAAAACATCCGGAATGAAATTTCCATGGAGCCATTTTGGCGCTGTCGGTGCCACAGTGCATGCCAAGTCCCCAGTTGGTGATTCTCTCTCTCTCTCTCTCTCCTCTCTCTCCTCTCTCTCTCTCTCTCTCTCCTGTTGAGCGAGGACAGCTCTGGGAATCTGCTGAATTATTCAAGCCGCAGGGAACACTGCTCTCTTTTAACAGCATTATATATGTACGGTTCCTAGGCGACCTGGCTCCCAAGTTTTTATCTTCCCTTAAAAATCTGAACGTTCGTCGCTCTAGGTTTTACAGGATGAGCTTAGCAACAAGAATGAAAAATAAGTAAACGACTTCAAGTGAAAGGAAGGGTGAATGGTCGAGACATGTGAGCGCTCTCACTAACAACGATACTTACACGCATTAAACAACAATAACAACGATAGTGGTGATGATGTTGATCATAACGATGCTGCTGCTGATGATGATGATGATCATTCATCATTACCATCATCATCATCATCATCTTCTTCTTCTTCTTCTTCTTCTTCTTCTTCTTCTTCTTCTTCTTCTTCTTCTTCTTCATTACAATCATCATCACCACCGTCATCATGATGAATAATGATGATGATAACGATGATGGTCATGATCATGATCAAGATGGTGAACGGTGATGACAGCAGTAATTGAAATCACCACGAAAAGATCAGCAATAACTGAAGGATGGGACGAGAACAAGGACAAGAACAAACATCATTGCCATTGTCTTCTTCATCATTTCAAGTGCTTAAAACGTCAGAAGAGATTTCCTATGATCTAGTCACGTCTGCCTTTGTTTAAGTTACCATCAACATGATCATCGTCGTCGTAGTAGTAGTTGTCGTCGTCATCGATACTGACGTCATCATGAATGTATATCTTTTGACTATTGCTTTATTTCTGTCACATCATCATCCTCGTCTTTCTTCTTGTTGCTAAGCGTTACGCATGCGACGCCCGTGCAGATGCAAATGCTGCTGATGTAACTGGTAATAACAGCAGAAGCAACAGATATCATGGCAGTGGTTGTGGCGGTAATAGTTATAGTTGTATAACTCTTACCAGCCGCAGCAGCAGTCGTTGAAGTAGCAGCTGTCGCTAAGTTGCTGCTGCCGTCGCGAAGCAAAACGTTATTCTAGCGTCAACTAAACCGTCCCGGGAAATACAGAAACCTTCAGTTTTGGTTTACCAACAAGACCCTTTAAACCCAATCAATGCCACATTGTAGAGAAGGACAGAAACCTTCAGTTTTGGTTTACCAACAAGACCCTTTAAACCCAATCAATGCCACATTGTAGAGAAGACAGACCTCATTTTGGTTTACCAACAAGACCCTAAACCAATCAATGCATGTAGAGAAGACGAACCTCAGTTTGTTTACCAACAAGACCCTTAAAACCCAATCAATGCCACATTGTAGAGAAGGACAGAAAACCTTCAGTTTGGTTTACCAACAAGACCCTTTAAACCCAATCAATGCCACATTGTAGAGAAGGACAGAAACCTTCAGTTTTGTTTACCACAAGACCCTTTAAACCCAATCAATGCCACATTGTAGAGAAGGACAGAAACCTTCAGTTTTGGTTTACCAACAAGACCCTTTAAAAACCCAGTCAATGCCACATTGTAGAGAAGGACAGAAACCTTCAGTTTTGGTTTACCAACAAGACCCTTTAAAACCCAATCAATGCCACATTGTAGAGAAGGATTTTCTTGAGGATTTTCTTTTTGGACTATTGGCAGAACGGAAACTCCACACGAGTTTTTCTCTTCTTTTTTTTTTCTTTTTTTCTTTTTTTCTTTTTTTTTTTGTTGTTTGTTTGTTTCTTTGTTTGTTTGTTTGTTTTTGAAATGATCGAAATAAGCATAACATACAGAATGCATATAAACGAATATTTTTGTGCACTGGCAATATTTACAATGCTTGTGACAACGGGACCATGAAATGACCGTAGGACAAGCGGAAGAGCTGGTCTGGGAAAACACACTCAATGCGCATACATTCAACTGTGTTATAGTTCCAGGAACTTACTCCTAGACTTGCCTTCTGACGGCCAAGTATCAAATAAAATGGTGGGATTGTGTGGAATCGCGCGACACATAATAGATGTTCAGATTCTAAGAGGCACTTTGACCATACAGAACAGTACCACCTCATCTCTCCCCTCCTCTCCTCCCCTCCCCCCCCCCCCCCCCCCCCCCCCCCCCCCCCCCCCCCCCCCGCCGCGCCCTCGTCTTCTTTCCGACTCTATCCCCGTCTCCCTCACCCCACCCCTAATCCTATCCAGTTGGTCCACGACGGCAGTCTATTTGCTCTGTAGATTAGTCCGATCCGACAAGGATATGAGTTTCATCATCATGAAACCGCCCCCCCCCCCCCCCCCCCCCCCCGCTCTCCCTCCCGATCCCCCCTCTCTTTACCTCTTGCCCCGCTCCTCTCTTCTCCTCCTCTCCCTCTCTCTCTCTCTCTCTCTCTCTCTCTCTCCTATCTCCTATCTCCTCTGCTCTCTCCTCTCTCTTCTCTTCTCATCATTCTCTCGTCTCCTCTCTCTCCTCTCTCTCTCTCTCTCTCTCTCCTCTCTCTCTCTCACTCTCTCTCCTCTCTCTCTCCTCTCTCTCTCTCCTCAAAACTAATGCTTCCAATATGTCTCTCTCTCTCTCTCTCCTCCTCTCTCTCTCTCACTCTCTCTCTCTCTCTCTCTCTCTTCTCTCTCTCTCTCTCTCTGTCTCCTCAAAACTAATGCTTCCAATATTGCTACTCTCTCTCTCCTCTCTCTCTCTCCTCACTCCTCCTCTCTCTCTCTCCTCTCTTCTCCTCTCCTCCTCTCTCGGCTCTCTCTGTCTCTCGTCTTTAAAACTAATGCTTCAGTATTGTGTCTCTCCTACTCTCTCTACTCTCCATCTCTCCTCCTCTCTACGTGACATCTCATCGTCTCATCTCTGTCAAAACTAACGCGATCTCCAATATGTTCCCTCCTCTTCCTCTCTCTGCTCTCTCCTCTTCTCTCTCTCCTCCATCTCATCCTCTCTCTGGGTGGTGGTGTGGTGGTGTGTGGGGTGGTGGGGTGTGGGGGGGGGGGGGTGGGTGGTCGGGAAGGGGAGGTATGGGGGAAGGGGAGGGTGGACCAGAGAGGAGGAGAGGGAGGAAGGGGGGAGGGGGAGCAAGGAGCGAGGGTAGGGGAAAGGGGAGAAGGGGGGGGGTGGGCGGTGGGCAGTCGGACTGGATTGGGCAAGGGTGGGGAATGGGTTTAAGGATGAGGTGGGGGTGGGGGGGGGGGGGGGGGGGGGGGGCATGTCGGGGACTGTGGATAGGGCAGAACGGGGTGGGGAGGGGTGAGGGGGATGAGTGGATGTGGGGGGGGGGGGGGGCGGAAATCCTACTCACAATTAATTACGGGCCCAACACAACAGCCAGTGCAGGTATCTCCTTCAGGCCTGTGCTAATGTCAGGACGGATACGTCATGAGCTCGCGCTCCGCTGGGCACAGCGCATGTGCGGACACCGTGTTCTTTATGCTCATGCCAATAGAGTTTCGGCAGCACATGCCTCTCCCCCTCCTCCTCCTCCTCCTCCCCCTTCCATAACAAAATGCCTGTCAGCTTACTTTTGGGGGTCGACAACATTTTTGGAAGGTATTTTGTTGGCCGGAGCACTCGGATCTCCCTGATTCTAAGCTCACAAGTAACTCGACGCTCAGGGAAAACATATGAGCTTTTGTCTACCTTCAAACCATGTTTGCCAAGACTCTCCGATTCCCTGCTATTCAGGGGATAATGGAAGCACCCCCCTACGCTCCCTCCAGGGAAGACGTGGGAGGAGGGAGGAGGAGGAGGAGGGGGGGGGGAGGAGGAGGAGGGGGAGGAGGAGGAGGAGAGGAGGAGGCGGAGAGGAGTGGAGGAGAAGGAAGCCGAAAAGTGTTTCTTTTTTTAAATGCCCTGCCGAGTAGACAGCAAGAGGAAACAGAGCAGCACGGGCGAGGAGGAGGAGGAGGGAAATAGATGCAGAAGGGAAGGGGAGGGAGAGTTTGAGATAGTCCCGCAGGAGTTGTATGTGCTTGACAGATAAGGAAGAGAGAAAAAAAAAAAACAGACAGAGTCCGTGTCTGTGACACACACACCCGTGGCCGTCCCACTCACAGGAGAACAATGCGTGCCACCACTCCCCGTGTTCCCCAAACAGGGCTCACAATGGGCACCTTGGAGTTGCAGCCCCTTGTCCTTCCCTGAGAGTTGTCTTTTCCTGAGGCAAGTGGGTACAACTTGTTCTTACCTCCCCTTGTGTTCAGGTGGGACGAGGGGGAGGTGGGGAGAGAGAGAGAGGGGGGGGGCGGGCGGGGGGGGGGGG
>CM031597.1:75212653-75215153 GCA_018398815.1 Conus ventricosus
ATTTCACAGCACTGTATTTAGCTGTACTGTACGGTCTTTCTTTCTTTTCTTTTTTTCTTTTTTTTTTCATTGCACAATACTGTGTTGTGCTACACTGTATTGTATTGTGCTAGTGTACAGTATTGTTTTTTTTTAGTGTGCTGCTGATTGTGTTGTATTAGTAGTGCACTGTATTGTACTGCATAGAATGTATTGTGATGAGCTGCTCTGTATTGTATCGTGCAATACATCACATTGTGATGAGCTGCTCTGTATTGTATCGTGCACTACATCACATTGTATTCTATTGTTCTATATTGTGCTACGTTGTCGTGTGCTGTATTGCATTTATTGTGTTGCACTGTGCTGTGTTGTATGATGGAGTGTATTGTAGTGTACCGTATTTCAGTATATTGTGTTGTCTTTCACCCAATCGTATTATGCAGTGCATTATTGTACTATATCTATATTGTCTTACACTGTACTTTGTCGCATTGTACTCTGCTGCGTGAGACTGTGCGGTGTTATACAGTATTGTTTGTGTGCTGTAGAGTCTTGCGATGTTATCCTTTTTTTTTAACTTGCATGCTAGTATGGTCAGTCATGGTAATGGTCAGTTTATCTGAAAAGCCTCTTTTAGGAGGAAAATCTAAAAATGAAAATTTACATTTTGCTGAGGTCCCATGTGCTATTCTTATTGAGAATGGGCCAAAAGCAGTTTACCATCGAAAGTCTTACCAATGTTGTTGACTGAAAAGAAAAGAAGAAAAAGAATAAGGCAGGGAGAAATCGAGATAGTAAACACAGGGACAGTGGAAGAGGGAGGGAGGGAAGGGGGGGGGGGAGAAAAGAGAGAGAGAGAGAGAGAGAGAGAGAGAGAGAGAGAGAGATGACTTGGGGGAAGTTAAGGTTAGAGAAACAGTTAAATGACTCGTTTCAATGGACTGTGGGGACTGATCATTAACCGAAGGAAAAAAAAAAACCGATGTGACTCTTCTTATTCGTTTTTCACGTCTGGTTCTTCAGCATGATTTTTTTCTTTCTCCTCTCGCTCTTTTTCTCCCATGTTTTTAAACCTTGTACACATTGGTTTAAAAAAAAAGAAAACAACTTTTTATTGTGCCCACTCAAAACAGCCTTTTTGGGGCTGAACTAAGATGTAATGTTTTGAACTGGTCTGGAGTCGCGCCTCGGTTACGTCAACAACACAATTGTAACAACAGCCAGAGACTAGCACGATTATACTGAAGGAATTATATATATATATATATATATATATATATATATATATATAATATATAATATATATATATATATATATTGTTGTGTGTGTGTGTGTGTGTGTGTGTGTGTGTGTGTGTGTGTGTGAATCAGTGAAAACCCAGTTAGCTAAGTATACAGAGCATAGAGGCCACCCTCAGAGAAGATTCGAGACAAACTGAGCGTGATTACTTGACTCTCAAGACACCCCCCCCCCCCCCCCCCCCCCCCCGCCCTCCGCTACTGTCCCTTGGAGTTAAGTCTGCTTACTTTCGCAATCGTTACCATCCGTAAAGGTTGAACGGGGAGAGGGGGGGGGGTCACAACAAGAAGAGGTGGGAGCGGGATGGCGAGGGGGAGGGGGGGGGGGGGGGGCGGTGAGGAAGGTGGGGGGGGGGGGCAAAAAGAAAAAAATCTGTCAGGTTAGAATCGCTAGCTGTTGACATTCTACTATTCAAGCATAATGCTTCACAGAGAGAAGCAGTGTGTCCGGTTTGCTTGTTTGTGTGTTTTTCTGTTTCACACTGGGGTTAGAAAACACGCATGCAAGAAGAGCTCTTAGAAAATTTATTCCGAGACCATTTTAATCTTCAGATCAAATGAATCCCCCACAATATATCGTGTGTGCATGCGTAAATATACGATTGATTAATATAAACTACAGTACAATATGTAGATTTTGTGTGGAGAAAAAAAAGGAAAGAACACAATAACAACAACAAAAACAGCAGCTAGCCACATATGTAGGACAAGCAGTAAATTAATTCTTAAGGTATTGTCTATAAGGTTAAATAACATATTTGATATAACTACGAAATGAATTTATTCAGTCCAGTCAATTTAAGTGTATCCCCCCCTCCCACACACACACACACACACCACACACACACACACACCACAAATATGATAGCGATCCATTGTTCGGAAGACTCCTCGAAACAATGTATTTTTCTCCAGTGCGGGCGGTATTCCCCTAAAAAAATCAGACCCATCCTTCACGATACAATAATCATTCGTTCCACACGCAGCACGCCACCCACAGAAAATGGACGACAGAACAACTTGACATCAGAAACAGACCAGGCCCCGATTTGGCCACAGCACTCGCTTGCCTGGCACATGTAACGTGCCTCGGACAACAATAGTGGTTGACATGACCAGGTGAACGACGCACCAGACACGCCCATCTCCCCCCTTCCCCCACCTCCCACCCCTCTCGACCCCCCACCACCCCAGCACCCACGTACCCCGCCCGTGCCTC
>CM031597.1:75220153-75232653 GCA_018398815.1 Conus ventricosus
AGCGCTCGCTACAGAAGAACCCCGAGTATTCATTCCACTCCAAGTATCACTGTGACGTTTTTAAAAGTGTCAAAAACGGCTTAGAAAAATAAATTTGACTTCACGATTTCAATCCCCGCACTTTCTATCATAAATGATTATTCTTAATCCATTTAATGTCCTTTTCTAATGAAAAAGTTAGTTGTTTTTTTTAATGCTGAAAATGACCGCTTTGTTTTAAGCTGAATATTTATTAAATCTGCTCACGATTATTTCTATTTTTCATTACGAAATTGCTCGGTGTTTTTCGTGATGAAAATTACTTTGTTCTTGATGAAAAAGTACGAGGACTGTTTATCGTAATGAAACTATAATTAATGTTTTCGTAATAAATGTCACAGATTTCAAGATGAAAATTGGAAAAGTAATCTTGTGAAATGAAAACAAACCATCCACGTCACGAAAACCACAATCTTCGTCATGAAAATGTTCACTATTAAGAGGGTAACTGTAATTTTCATATCAAAATGAGGAGGCCAAATTTCGTGGTAATATCACTTTTTTGTGTGTGATGAACATTACAGTTTCATGAAGTAGCATATAATGTTCTCTATTGAACCTTAGAGACTCGCATTAAGTCTGCTCAGTGCGTCAAAGAATTACAAAATGGCGGCTGTAGTTACCTCAGATCAGAAGACTAAAGAGAAAGCGGAAGCTAGAACTGAACTTGACAAAATCCGCATTCTGAAGGAGAGCGGCCGAGTTGAGAATGAAAAAAAAAATTCTAGCCTGGTGCACTGGGAGGAGGAGGCGGGGTGGGTGGGGGGGGGGGGGGGGGGGGCAAGGGCAACAGGGAGGGAGTTAACTAACCCTCAGAACAATACTGATCAAGCTATACAGCTCACGCAGCGCGACTCTGCCTTGTTAAAAGGGTTTTCCTCCTTTTGCGTACTTTCCTTTTATTCATATAATATATTTACATGTGTGTCCGGCGACGCGACTTATCAAATACTGTAAAGTTTCTCGCGGTTAGAAGGGTGTACCATTTTACCTAGACGGGCCAGTGAAAGTAAGAAAGAGGGAGAGATCTAGAACGGAAGTTGACTGAGTGCGCATGACACAGAGCTGTGACGGATAAACCGGGCGTGGTAAGGATCAAAATCAATCGGCGATTTTGAATCAAAAAGCAGGAAAGGGTTTATACAAAGTAATCGTCAAATGTGAGGACCACCATAAGCACTTGTATAGACTTTGTTTTTTAATTGGAGAAAGAAAAAGATATTGAATGATTGATTTTCTCTGTAACGTTTTTTTTCCCGCAATCATTCCCATCGAATTTTGTTTGTTTGTTTCCATCCTCTCTCCTCCCTCCCCCTCCCCCCCCCCCCCCCCCCCCCCCCCCCCCCCCCCCCCCATCTTTCTCTCTTTTTCCCTTTCTTTTCTTTTCGTGTGTGTGTGTGTGTGTGTGTGGGGGGGGGTAAGGGAAGATGCAGTCTCACATGTTTTACGTCAGCTGTTCACAATCCCAAGCTGGACGCCATCCTGTAATCTTGTGTTATCCATTGCGTGGTTACGCAGCCCGTAATCTGCCCTCGTCATACATAATGACGGAGTCTGTCACGTTCAGTCTGTGCCATCGCCCACCAGCCGTGACGACTCCAGCCCAAGGATGTACAATGCTGGAGGAGGAGGGGGGGGGGGGGGGGGGGGGCGAGAGGAGGTAAAAGGGAGGGGGGAGGGGGCGTAGACGGAGGGTTGGAGGTGGGGAAGGTCGCACTTCAGCGATTGCTTGTTTTGTTTTGTTTTGTTTTGTTTTTGTTTTTTTGGCTGGTATGTATCACCATTCATTATGTAATAATAAAAAACAGATTTATAAACTTAAAATTTGTTTTCTTTTGTGTGTATGTGTTTATTGAGTAAGATTATTGGCATTTATTGGTTTTTCTATGCCTCGTTCAGCAGGTATGTTGTACTTTCGTTAAATCAAATCTTTGGTTGCCTCCGTTTTCTCCTTTTTTTGTTGACTTGTTTGTTTGTTTGTTAACTGTTCATTATGAAAGGAAAATACTTGTAAATACTTAAATTTTTTCCTGCTTATTGGTTATAATAATTTATGAGTACGTATATCTCTTTGCCTTGGTCGCATGGGATTCGCTCTTACGTTAAATCTGAAATTTGATACCCCTCTCCCTTACCCCCTCTTCCTCTCCCGCTCCCACCCACCTGCTCTGTCGCCAAACTCTCCCCTCCCCCCATCACTCCAGCATCACAAGAAGATGATGATAATGATGATGTCTTGCCACAAGGAAGAGTATCCTCCTTGAGAATCCTCATAAACGAAGTACGGTTGTGCTTTCTTAGAGGTTAAAGGTTGAAAGTTTCATAGTCAAATGACCGTAGGGCAGTGAACTGACGTGGGCATGGCAGTATACAAGTAGAGCGGAACCCTGTTCTTTCGCTGCCTTTAACGTTCCATGGACTGAATCAGGTACGTATTGACTGCTGGGTACACAGATAGAATTTTTCAGTCCGTAAAAGTCTGTCCCCGCTAGTGTTTTACACTCCCGACCGTCGGATCCCGCAGCAGAACGCTCCGGGGCCTTCCTCCTAAAGGTGCATCACGGCGAAGGAAGCCTGGGACCTAGGCAAGGTACGTAGCAAGGTCTGGTGTTCACCAGATGCTCTTGCTAACAGACTGCTCACACAGACCAGGCAGGGCCGGCACGTGGGTCGTGAGGAAGACGAGGGACAACTTGTTCGTGGCACAGGTGGCGTTTCGGAACCGCTCTGATGTCTGGCGGAGTCGGAGGTGGTGAGGTTGGTTCGTATTTATTTACTTAGTTAAGTTGTTGCTGTCTGCTGTTGCCACCATGTCAGATTATTCTCACGCCGTTCATTCTTGCTCCCCCGTACGCAGCCCCACCTGGACTCGCTCTGTTGTGCCACTTTCAGCACAGGTTTTCAAGGGATCCATCAGTGTTACAGACCGTCCGGAGGCAGCCTGCCAGAGGAGACACCGCACTGCTGCCGAAGCACTCTCCTGGTGTACAGTGGCGTTCTGACCCAACATACCCCTGCTGACAATAATGATGATTGCTTGGTCTCCAAGCCGGAGTGACTGTGTGTCTCACTTTGGTTGCTGCGTGTTATTGTCCCATGGCGTCTTTCTGTGATGATCTGGACTTTGTCTTGGTAGCAGTTGTCTTCAGGCAAAGAGCATGCTGTCGGGTTTTCCGGCTCCTCCTATACGAACAGCACGTTTTCAGGACCCTCGTTATGGGGTCCACATGATCCAAAAGGAGACCGGCTCAGCTTGAAGATCCTTTGTGCTGCCCAATGCCCCAGCAGTCTTCATGGCTAGGGACCCGGTTGGGTCTGTCCAGATTCTTCATGGTTCCGTTATGACGTGAATTTGCCAATGTCTGAAGACCTTGGCTAGGAACCTGGTGTGGGTCTGTCTAGATTTTTCATGGCTCCGTTATGACGTGAATTTGCCAATGTCTGAAGACCTTGGCTAGGGACCTGGTGTGGGTCTGTCTAGGTTCTTCATGGCTCCGTTATGACGTGAATTTGCCAATGTCTGAAGACCTTGGCTAGGGACCTGGTGTGGGTCTGTCTAGGTTCTTCGTGGCTCCGTTATGACGTGAATTTGCCAATGTCTGAAGACCTTGGCTAGGGGCCTGGTGTGGGTCTGTCCAGGTTCTTCATGGCTCCGTTATGACGTGAATTTGCCAAAGTCTGAAGGTTCAGTCAGAAAATAATGAGGAGAAAAATAACTAGAAAGAGGATAAGAAAAAAAAAGCACAAATAGGTTTGGTTCAGCTATGAGACCTGTAGTTGTTTTTTTTTTACCTTGGTGACCTTGTCCCGCTGGAGGTATGGTCAAAAGGAGGAGAGAGAGGTGTCAACATGTGTGAACAAGTTGCAAGTTGAAGGTCAAAACAGGAGGAGGAGGAGGCCAGAACGGATCGATGTGTGTGAACAGGGTGACTGTGTTGTCGCTGCCAGAGCCTGCGTCAGTTCAACGTGCCTGCAGTGGTGTGTGCACGTCCTCCCCATCACGTCACGCCGCCAGTGCCAACAATGAGCCTGACGAGTATGAACGAGAGTGGGGGATGGTGGGTGGAGGAGAGTTTCCAAGAATAGTAGAGGGATGGTTAAAGCGACGACATTTTGGCAGGTGGAAAGTTGGTGGATTTGAGTCAGACGTATTCAGGAATAAACCTGTTGCAGAAAAAAAAAATCAGGGAAAGAGAACTTGCAAATGAAGTTACCTTTTCCCCACTCATGGTCAAGCAAAATAGATCTGGAGCGTATGTTCTTTTATTTCAATCGCGCGCCAGAACTAATGGTCGGGATATCGACTGTGCATTACAGGCGCACAGTTGTACACCCACCTTTTGGCATTTCTCTGTGTTGATGAACTGCGGGCTGACTGGGAGGGCCAGATTGCTTTGGGCGTGCCCACCACCGCATTTGTCCCATGAAAACGGCGGAGGTCGCTCTCTCTGTACGTACGCGAGTTCCAGCACTAATTACCTCCCTCTCAGATTGCCGACCATCATCTATTTGTACTATACATTTATAACTCTCTCTCTTTTTTTCTTCTTTTTTTTCCTCTGACATTCACTTGCTCACACCCCTCTTTCACTCACAGACTCAGACACACACAAGAGCAAGCGCACGTACGCTCTCTCTCTTCCTCTCTCTCTCTCTCTCTCTCTCTCACACACACACACACACACACACACACACACACCTTTCGTACACCTCCCGCCCAGTATCACTCCTTTCCCTCCCTCAACCCACATCGTTACTTCCCACCTGCCAATTAGCTGCTGAAAAAGAACACCAGGTGCGAAATAGCTAAATATAACAGTAATTAACCGTTGTGACGTCACTTCGTGCTGTAGTTGCTGTCATGGGGGAAAAAAGGTAAGCCGGTCGAGTTCGTTTGGTAAAAGAAGAGAAATGTGCAGCGCAATTTCTCCATCATTCGAATTTTTCAATCGGTAGAAAACATACTTTAAAAGTCTGTTTTTATACAAAACTTAGATTTCCCCCGAAGTTGGAGCATGGCTGCTTTGATGGCGGGTTAAAAAAACAACAACAAAAAACCGGTCATACACACAAAACTCCACTCCCTTTGTTGGGTAGATGGGATTAATCCTTGCCTGACTATACAGTGAGGGTCCGCGAAGTGGCAGCCTGCATACGCGGGGAAAAAAACTCTCTCTCTCTCTCTCTCTCTCATCTCTCTCTCTCTCTCTCTCTCTCTTCTTCGTTTTCTTCTCCTTTCTCTCTTTCTTTCCTTCCTTTCTTCTTCTTCTTGTTCAGTTTCTCCTTCTTCTTCCTCCTGTTCATCTTCTCATCAGAAATGTGTTCTATAAAATCTGAAATCATCCGTTCCTTCTTGTTGTAGAATGGTCTGTGTGATGTGGCAAGGGTGGGCTGCGGCACAATGGGATTCAGCTGGCTGTTTGAGGAATGTCAGAATTGCCTTTGGACGATTTTTTTCTATTTCATTATTATATTTTTTTAGATTTCGGATTGTAATTGATACATACTTGCGGTTTTAACTTGTTTACACTCTTGATATAGCCTCCGTGGTAACCTGGGCTACTCAAATAGAACTTTGAGTCGGCGTTGTTGTTGTTGTTGTTGTTGTTTACATAAGCGCTTCGGTTGTACTTCTTTAACATGTCCGGTCTTTTTTTTTTTTTTTTCTCAACGTATTCAGAAACCCGGTTCTGTAAATAAACTCCAGACCGATTCCATTCTTTTCATTCATATGACTTTCGGGCATACTCCTCCTCCCCGTCCGCCTCCTCCTCCTCCTCCTCCTCCTCCACGTCCTCCTCTGCTTCATAATCCTCCTGTGCTCCCCTCCCTCCCATGGTCTTATTCCTGGTGTATTTCACCGCTGTGGCTGTCCACTACGGTAACCATTTGATTCGTCAATTGATTGACCCTGACCCCTGAAGGGCTTCGACCTACAGACCGCAGTGGATGGGGAGTGTGTGTGTGTTGTGTGTGTGTTGGTGGGGGGGGGGGGGACAGTGCCTCTGATCCTAGGTCCCCCTGTCCCCGGTGAGTCATGTGATGGTGTGGCCGGTCTGCTGCTGTGTTTGCATAACTGGGGTCCATCTGCTCGACCCGGTTTGGGCTCCCCCCCCCCCCCCCCCCACCTCCCCCTTATGACTGTCTGTCTTTCCCAGGGCCTGGGCTGTCTGGAGCCTCTTCCCTTTTCCGTCTTTGTCTGTCTGTCTCTCTCTCTCTCTCTCTCTCTCTCTCTCTCTCTCTCTCTCTCTCTTTCTCAACCGTCTCTCTTTCCGTCTCTCTCTCTCTCTCTCTCTCTCTCTCTCTCTCTCTCTCTCTCTCTCTCTCTCTCTCCGTCTCTGTCTCGCTCAGTCTCTGTCTCTGTCTGACTGTCTCTCTCTCTCTCTCTCTCTCTCTCTCTCCTCCTCCCTCCTCTCTCTCTCTCTCTCTCTCTCTCTCCCAGTGTGTCTTTATGTCTCTGTCTCTCTTTATTTATTTCTTTGTGTGTGTGTGTGTGTTCGCGCTTGCTTGCTTGTCTGCGCGTGCATGCGTGTCTCCCCCCTTTTCTTTGTGTGTGTGTGTGTGTGTGTGTTCGCGCTTGCTTGCTTGTCTGCGCGTGCATGCGTGTCTCCCCCCCCCCCCCCCCCCCCCCCCATCCGACCCTCCCCAGTACCCTCCTTTCGCCTTTCTCAACCTTGTTTTTCCTGACTGAGGAATAATGTATGAGAGAAAAAAATCCGCTCACATTTTCCTTTGTACTCCTGCTGTAAAAACTGCTGGTGTTGGTTATGGAAGACTGCGTCACGGGTGACGGTGTTATTGTCATTGTCGTCATTGTTTCCTTTGTCTCCGTGTCCATTATTTCCTTTGTTTCGGTGTCATTCCTGAGACAGAGAGAGGTGGGGGATGGAGAATGGTGGAGGAGGGAGAGGGGGGATCAAAACATCGGTGTGCTGAAGGTTAGCGGGGGGGGGGGGGGGGGCGGCAGCTGCTGAGGTTCTCAAGCTGTTGTTGGGTCACAAAACAAGTCGGCACATCAGATCAGATCAGGAGGGCCGCAGCTGATAGGGTGGACCTTCCTCATTACACACACACACACACACACACCACACACACACACACACACACACACACACACGGGCGCGCGCGCGCGCACGGACGCATGCACGCACATACAACATACACACACACATTATGCATGCACTCACACACACGCACACACATATGCATGCACACACACACACACACACAGCACGCACGCACGCATGCATGCGCGCGTGCGCGCGCGCGCGCGCGCGCACACACACACAACACACACACACACACACACACACGTCGTTTTTAGAAACAACCAGAACATCCCCTATTTGCGGTTTATGCTCGAAATAGCCATGTTCTCAGCTTTGATCAGGTTGAAGGCATTGAACACGTGCACGTTCGTGAAATGTATCAGTACAGAAACTTTGTTTCAGTATTTTATAGACTGAAACTCGACGCATTCAGAACGAAATATAGTGCAGGAACAAAATGCATATGTGGTAAGGCAAACGTGTCGAGAGCCCACGTTTTATTTGATTGTGTGACTCTTAAGGCATACTTACCATGTTTATTAGGCATGACAGTGACTGATGTTTTTTTCTGATATTGATTTTGCTTTCAAAGTTACCTTTTGTTTAATATGTAGTCCTGTTAGATATTTGCTAAAATGTTATAAGTAGTAAATATTCCATATTTTGCGTGCACTTCCACACACCTATGCACCACACACATACCCTTACTCTCTCTCTCTCTCTCTCTCTCTCTCTCTCTCTCCTCTCTCTCTCTCTCTCTCTCTCTCTCGTCAAATATCACACAATTTTGTGAAAAGACGTAAAAATGAAAGTACTACTACTACTACTACTACTACACACACACACACACACACACACACCACCTTTCTGCGGCTGTCATAATGATTTTATTCCCTCTCTCTCCTTGGGGCTCCAGCGTGTTAGGTCAACACAACTGTCAGAGAAACGCACAATTAAACATTCTTGATAACGAGTTCTCAAATCAAATCGAGGTATTTATTGTCCAGCCGTTCGCACAAGCTACATCTGAGCTGGAAAAGCTTGTTTGAATGTCGTAATCACTGGATGCGGCATCGTGTAGCATGGGTGGGCGTGGGTGGTGGGTGGGAGGAGGATAGGCGTCGAAGATCAAGGACGGGGTGTGGGGTTCTGGAATTCCATTGTGCTGTGTCTTCATTAGTGCCCCCAATACAAATTGGATTTCTGTCATTCCTTCAGTCCTATATGCTCACATTTGCCTTCTTTTTCTTTCTTTCTGCGTACGCAGGCTGATACTCCTGCGGACACTGCCTGTATAGACAGGCAGTGGAGTTTTGTGTGCACACAACATTTTCCTGAAATCGACATTTTGGATTCTGGGATCTCATCATCCTTCATTCATATATTTGCCCTCTAAATCGGAATGTGTGTGTGCGGTGGGGGGGCGGGTGGGTGGTGGTGGTGGTGGGGTGGGGGGGGGGGGGCCGGGGGGGTGATCCATCTGTCCTCTCTCCTACTGTTTGTCCCAAAAATGCCATTGTCTTATAATATGTCCCACAATGAAAAAAAAATTTGGAGACTGTAGTAAACCCGCTGTCATATCCTGTTTACACCTCGGTCAAACTTTGGATGACATCGTCCCACTGTCCTGTGTTCCAATATTTGCACCACATTAAAAAAAAAAGTTGGATCGGATTCTGAACAGTTATTTGATGTTTACACTGTTCCCTCTGCCTCATTTCAGATTTCCGTGGACTCTGAAATGCACTGCCTTAAATGTATTTCTACTTGCACCAGATCAGAATGTGTTGTCGATGGCCCTGTCTACTCCAGGGGGCAGCCTCGGGTCTCTTGAGATCGGCGTAAACATACAACGGCAATGAATGAAGGAGGTTGCGTTCACTTAGGGGGCGATGAGAATGAGACAAGCGGATGCATGTGTGGGTAGGTAAGGGGGTGGGATGGGAAGAGATGGGAAGAGTCGTTAAGTGTGAATGAATCCTTTAAACGCATGATTGAAGTACCTGCTTAGCTCAGTGGGCACAAACCAAGCTTGCTGTCAGATTTTTTTTATGAGTTCACCACCGCACACCGCGGGCTCTTCGCCCTCCCACCACAAAGAAAATCGGTCATAATCTGCTTGTCCGCTTGCCAGTATGGTGCTAGGGTGCCAGAGAAGAGAGAAAGAGAAAGGGAGTCCCAAAATATGAAAGAGACAGACAGGCTGGCAGACCGACATGGAGACTTTTTCCTCCTTTTCTTCTTTTTTTTTTCCTTTTCTTTTTTTCTTTTTTTTTTTTTTAAATGCGATAATGGAATTAACCTCCTTTACCGGAAGACCCTCAGATGGGGGCAGGGAGCGGGGGAGGTGGGTGGGGTGGAGAGGGGAAAGGAAGATGATATATAAGGAGAGATGGTGGAGGGTTGGGGAAGGGGGAGGGGGGGGGGGGGGCTGGGTGGAAATGACTGCTTTTCTTTGTTCTCTAACGGGTCCAGCTCAAATTACAGCGAGACCAGTCCCACCAGTCTTGGCCGCGGGGCCCTCTCAGTGAGCCTTGTCACGCAAACGGGGGTACCAGACTTTCACTCTCTCTCACCCTGCCCCCGCCCAGCTTTTAGTCTTGTCTGTCCCTCTGTCCGTCCCTCTGTCAATCTGTCTGTCTGTCTGCGAACCGTACGCCGTGGTCGTTAGCTTTTCCCGCGGGCCATTTTTGTCTTGCGGCGAGTCTTCCAGAGGAAAAAACAAAAGTCTCTTGAAATATACTGAAATTTGGAAAATGCAGTCGCAAAAAAACATTACTGAAACTAATACAGCGTTTTTCTTCTCTGAATTGGTTGCGCTAACGTGTAAGACTCAAAATCGTATCAAACGAAAAGCAATACTGATAAAAAATTTTGCTGACACGCATGTAAAGAAAATGATTGTAAAACCAAACAAAATTCAGCATATGCTCCCCCAAGTTAGGATCTGGTGATTATGTTCATCATTGGCTTTAAGGACAGAACAGATTTCAATGTCTAAAACGTGGTAAGTGGGATTGAGCAACTTATTTCTCAAGTAGGATTGTAAGATGCTTTTAAACGGAGCGGTAAAGACAGTAAAACGAACCAAACTTTCTGGATTCCAGCTTAAAACGTACCAAGCCATACATGCCATACATCAATGTTTTCACAAACATACCGGTTCTATTGTTTCCTACTTCAATTTCCGCCTGCAGTCAACTCACTTTACCGCTGACTTCCCAGCTCTTGTTGGCTTTCCTGAAAACCGTGTGGTTCTTTCCAGCTCTTGTTGGCTTTCCTGAAAACCGTGTGGTTCTTTCCAGCTCTTGTTGGCTTTCCTGAAAACCGTGTGGTTCTTTCCAGCTCTTGTTGGCTTTCCTGAAAACCGTGTGGTTCTTTCCAGCTCTTGTTAGCTTTCCTGAAAACCGTGTGATTCTTCCAGCTCTTGTTGGCTTTCCTGAAAACCGTGTGGTTCTTTCCAGCTCTTGTTGGCTTCCTGAAAACCGTGTGATTCTTTCCAGCTCTTGTTGGCTTTCCTGAAAACCGTGTGATTCTTTCCAGCTCTTGTTGGCTTTCCTGAAAACCGTGTGATTCTTTCCAGCTCTTGTTGGCTTTCCTGAAAACCGTGTGGTTCTTTCCAGCTCTTGTTGGCTTTCCTGAAAACCGTGTGGTTCTTTCCAGCTCTTGTTGGCTTTCCTGAAAACCGTGTGGTTCTTTCCAGCTCTTGTTGGCTTTCCTGAAAACCGTGTGGTTCTTTCCAGCTCTTGTTGGCTTTCCTGAAAACCGTGTGGTTCTTTCCAGCTCTTGTTGGCTTTCCTGAAAACCGTGTGGTTCTTTCCAGCTCTTGTTGGCTTTCCTGAAAACCGTGTGATTCTTTCATATTTACTGCCCGTTTCTGACAAATACTGGACAAGAGAAGTTTAACGTTTGTTTAAAAACGTTTGAAAATTAAATTGTTCTATGTAAAGCGTGCAGATTTTTTTTTTTTTAAATAGGCGAAGTCCCGTCTCTCTCTCTCTCTCCTCCTCTCTCCTCTCCTCTCTCTCTCTCTCTTTCTCTCTCTCTTCTCTCTCTCTCTCTCTCTCTCTTCTCTCTCTCTCTCTCTCTCTCTCTCTCTCTCCCTCTCTCCCCCCCCCTCTGTGTGTGTGTGTGTGTGTGTGTGTGTGTGTGTGTGGTGTGTGTGTTTCTCTAAAAGAAAAAAATATATGACATTCATAGAAACGATTGTGCCGGTTCTTCTTCCAAGGTGCACATGAACTTTCGAGTGCCGGACAAATGTTCACCGGACAAATGCTCACCGGAGAGATGCTCACTGGACAATTGCTCACCGGACAAATGCTCACCGGGAAAACGCTGTACTCAGACAAATGCTCACCGAATACATAATAGAATATATTATATTTTAAATATTTAATTATAAAAAGTTTTATACATATTAAATCGAATAAAAGATCAGGATAAAAGACAACACTGACACACAAAGTTCTACATCAATCGAATGTTGTGTGCAACAGCTTCTAAAAATAGCTCCAAAGGCCGGTGCCAGCTGCAAACTCCTGGCACAGAGTGCGAAGGCGGATCTGGCGCTGCTGAATGCCCCTTTTCTGTTTCTTCCGTGGTGGCTCTCCTCTCTCAGCCTGGGTAAGCTTTGTGCTGCCAGCGCTTGGTCCATTCTCAGGCACTCGATGGTGGTCCATACTCCAGGATGGTGATGCCCCACCAAATGCCGGAAGCTGTTATTCCAGGTTTCACAGAAGTTATTTGTTCTGGAATCATCTGCCAAGTGGCCGTGTTCACATTCCAGATGGAAGGTGGAAATTGTGGTGGAATCCTCCGTAACCTGACTGGACCCTCGTCGTTATGCTGGCACGGCGATAGCGTCCTGATACATAGGTTTGGTCAAAGTAGTCCAGGAGACTTTCCAGTAAGTCTTGATCCACTCCTGGTTCATTTGGCACGTTTTCCCGAAGATGTGTCATTCCATCTGCAACGCAATCTTCTGGTAGAAAGGCAAGGCATCCATTTTCCCAACAAACGCTCTCACTTGATCGTTGTCTTTGTAAGCATTGGTGAGTCCCACCTCCTGCACCTTTCTCCACGTAGCTTGGCACAGGTGATAGAAGCAACCACGTATACTAACATGTTCACCAAACACAGAGTGAATAGCCTGGATAGCCGCTTTCTCAAAGTCAATGCTGACGGTCACTGGGTCTGGGTAGAGGTGTTCTTCCTGACATTTGGTAACGATGGCTTGAAATAGCTCTTCATACACGCCCTGGTGTTTACCGCAGATCAGTGCATAGACACATGAGATGGCGCTGTTTCCGAGTTCTGCTCGAATTACATAAATCTGCCCATAGATCTTTGGAGCCATGCTAAAAGTACCGTCCATGTACCATATGTTAGCTCTGGAAAGATGACGGAGCGCTG
>CM031597.1:75237653-75245153 GCA_018398815.1 Conus ventricosus
ACCGAGCATATAATTGGTTTCGTTTTGTAACTTCGTTGAAAAATAAAGTTTTCTCATTTCAAATTTTGTAGAATGATATTTGGTTGTTTGATTTAATTCATATGTGCCATAAGATTCTTTTACATTTTGTTTATGTGTGTGTGTGTATGTTTCCCTTCAATTAGGAGTTCATGCCTTTTTAACAAGGCTTCAGTATTCAAATCTAATGCGCGGACTAGACTAGGTCCACTAACAGTCGGGCTTGCGTGCGCACTGTAGCACACACGCGCGCGCGCGCGCGCTCACACTCTTACACACACACATACACACGCACACGCACGCACGCGCGCGCGCACAGCGAACTCTCGCCTCCTCTCCCATATCCTCACCGGGGTACAGGTTCCACGCCCGTCCATTACAGAATCCTTTCAATCATTATGATCATTACTAAACCAGTCGTGCATGTCCTCGGATGTGTCAATTACGGAGAGAAGTGACATAATTTATATGGACAGCGAGCGGAACAGAACCGATTTTTTCCCCGTCTTCAGTATCGGAATGAGTGAATGATGGTTTATTCATGTTAGGCCTCTCAGTCCCTCATGAAGAGGTAAATGTACAGACATGACACTTCATCATGCTATACAAAACAATTACTATGACTACGGCTATCGCGGGCACATCATGCAACACTGTGAAGTAGTTATCTCTCTCTTGTCTATTTAAAAGCTTTATACAGAAACAGCAACAAATTGTGTATAACATCAGGTTTAGTGCAATGCCATCAGCAAACTTAAATGTAAATAAACAAGGTTCTCGATAGTATTTAGGCTCCAGAAGTGTTTCTCTATTTTTTTTTCAACCTTCGACAAAAAAAGAACGAAATGTATCTCATCGTTTTTTAGACGTCTGGCATATGTATGTGTATGTCTACAGCTTAAAAGCCTGCACATGAGAGAGAGACAGAGAGAGATTCAGAAAGAGAGACAGACAGATAGAGAGAGAGAGGCAGACGGACAGAGAAAGAGAGACTCAGAAAGAGAGACTGACAGAGAAAGGGAGAGAGGGAGAGAGAGACGAAGAGAGAGTGGCACATACCCAGTTCAAGTCTGAAGGGGTCACCAATCTGAACAGTCCAACGTCAAGATGACAGTAACCAGGTCCTATGACCCCTTGAGGTCACGATGACTTCATTATGGATCTTTTTATTTCGGTGGGGGGGGGGGGGGGAACACCTGAGATCTGTCGAGCTTCTTCCAGTCTTTCCCCCACTCTTCTTCCAATCCACCTTCGCCCCCCGTCCCACCCCCCTGCAACGGCCTAGGGTGGGGTACCCGAGTCACGTCTGTCCCGTTCTCCCTCCCTCCCCCCTCCCCACTCTCTCTTTTGTTCTCTCTCTCTCTCTCTCTCTCTCTCTCTCTCTCTCTCTCTCTCTCTCTCTCCATCCCTCTCTCTCACTCTCTGAGTGTGGTGGATTTGGGAGGAGGGTGGGAAGGGGAAGATGAAATGGGGCATGAGACAGAGGAGGAGGGGTGTGTGTGGAGGGATGGGAAGGGGGTACAAGGGCAGCTCCGAATAATGCACGCAGAAAGCTATGCGAATCATGCACGCAGAAAGCTATATGTGAATAATGCACGCAGAAATCTGTGCGAATCATGCAGGCAGAAAGCTATGCGAATAATGCACGCAGAAAGCTATATGTGAATAATGCACGCAGAAATCTATGCGAATCATGCAGGCAGAAAGCTATGCGAATATTGCACGCAGAAAGCTATATGTGAATAATGCACGCAGAAATCTGTGCGAATCATGCAGGCAGAAAGCTATGCGAATATTGCACGCAGAAAGCTGCGAATAATGCACGCAGAAAATTATGCGAATAATGCACGCAGAAAACTATGCGAATAATGCACGCAGAAGACTACGCGAATAATTCCCAGCAGAAAACTACGCGAATAATGCACGCAGAAAACTACGCGAATAATGCACGCAGAAAGCTATGCGAAGCATGCACGCAGAAAGCTATGCTAGTAATCATACCAGGTATCAAATCATCCTGGCCCCATTCCATCGCAGAGAAGCCCTAAGCGGCATTTCACGCGAGGGGTGAGGAAGATGGGGGTACAGTGTGTCAGGCGGGTGGCGGTAGGAGGAGTCTCGTCGGAGGCGCGACGACGGGGGTGGCTGGTTAGTAAGTACCCCCCAGCGGAAACCCTCCCGCATCGTAGAGTGCGCTCCGCGCCGCATTCTGGGAGAGGTTAATAAGGGTGAAAGAAACTTGAGCGCTATCAGCCTGCGCCAACAGTCGACCCTGTGTCCGTTTTGTTTTGTTGTTGTTGTTGTTGTTGTTGTTTTATTTTTTGCAGTATCTGTTTGTTCCAGATTTATGTTATGATTGTAGTCTTGAGAGCAACGGAGGAGTTGCAAGGGAGAGCGTGGAAAGGAAGGGGAGGTTGGGGGGAGTGATGGTGCTAATTATTATGGATTGGAGTTGGCGTATTGATGAGAAGAGTGAGAGAGAGAGAGAGAGAGAGATGGTGGGGGGGGGGTGGAAGAGTGGGGCTGGGTCGAGGTGGAGAGGGGGGCGGGTGGTGTGGAGGTGTTGATGAGAAAGGAAGGCCCCATGTTCTAAGCGAAATTCGTTCATTCATTCATTTATTCGTCTCTCTCTCTCTCTCCTCTCTCTCTCTCTCTCTCTCTCCTCTCTCTCTCTCTCTCTCTCTCTCAGATCAGTAAAATACAATGTCATCATTTGATTGAGTGGATGGTCGAAGTCAGTCTTAAGATTTGTTGTTGTTGTTTTGTTTAACCTTACTGCATTACTCCTGTGCGTGAGGACATAAGGAAATGTTACGAATTTATTTGTTTTTGTTAACCTTTGATTTGATACACACTAGGAATGAATGTGTACTACTTGTTTGCAAGAAAGGGAGAGGGAAATGTTATTGTTCTGTTACTCCCCTCCCCCCTCCCCCCCTTGTCAAAAGACCTCCTTGGTAATGACAATAAAATATCAACGTGTCAACTCTCCTCTTCTCTCTCTCTCTTCTCTCTCTCTCTCTCCTCTCTCTCTCTCTCTCTCATCCTCTCTGTCTCTCTGTCTCTCTCTCTCTCCCTCCCTCCCTACCCCCCTGTCTCTCTCTCTCTCCTCTCTCTCTCTCTCTTCTCTCTCTCTCTCTCTCTCTCTCTCCTCTCTCTCTCTCTCTCACTACATCTCCCCCTCTCTCCTCTCTGATTCTCATTCTCTTTCTCTTTCTCCTTCTCCCCCCCCCCCCCCCCCCCCCCCCCCCCCATCCCACGTTTATGTCACCCTCCCTCGCTCCCTTCATCCCTCCCTCAGTCTCGCCGTTTTCCTGCATTTCCTTCTCCCCCTCCCCCTCGTTCCTCTTTGGCTGTCTACCTGAAATTCACACATCAACAAACCTCAGTGATGGAATATGACACGATAGTTTAACTAATGAAAACGTCATGTCACTTCGTTTGATTGATGGGGGAAAGGGATAGGCAGCCATGTTTCTTTTCTTCAGGGCGAGATGGGGAGGAGGGGGAAAGGGGGAGAGGCGAAAGTGGTGGTGGGAGGGGGGATGAGGTGGGTTAGAGAGGACGGATTACAGGTGTGTGTGGGAGGGGGGGGGGGGGGAGGGTAGAAGGGTTTAAGTGTGTACATGTGTGTGTGCGTGCGTGCGTGAAGGGAGAGAGAGGAGAGAGAGGGGGGGGGGGGTGACAGCAGACAAAAGGGATTGCGATGGTTCCCTTATGCAGCTAGTGAAGAGTTTTCATATCTGTAACATTTTTTTTTTTTTAATTTCATTTTCCCAGTTTTTCCATCTTCAAACTCCCCTCTCCCCTCCCCTCAAGTCCAAATCTTTGCCAGACAGTTCAGTTGTTGGCCTGCGCTTGTTTTTTCCCCCACTATTAGATTGTTCGTCTATGTATTTGTCTGACTTTATTCAAGTTTAAAAGGCTTTGCCAGTCTTGAATAAAAGTTACTCTGTGTTAGGTTTCCTTATGGGAACAAAACATACCCCACTTGTTTACTGCTTATTTTGTACAGTTGTTTGTTTTTACTTTTGATGTCTTTTTTTTGGGTGTTTTTTTTTTTTACAGTTTAATTCTTACTTAGAGTTTCTCCTCATCACACATACACGCACATGCACGCATGCGGGCGCGCACTCACGTATGCACGCACGCACGCTGCACACACACACACACAAAACAACACACACACACACACACACACACACACACACACACACACACACACACACACACACACACACACTCAAACACACACACCTTGTCTAATATCACATTTAGTGAAAAGACGTTAAATTGAAGAACAACAACACACACACACACACACACACACACACACACACACACACACCACACACACACACACACACACACACACACACACACCGGGCGCGTGCGCGCACACACAGGGCACGTATCCAGAAACTGATGCCAGAGTTTTGAGCCTCGGCCCAAATTCGGCAGAATTCTGTTTGGTTGATAAATCAGACTGTTTTCACGAAAGTGTGCCTGTGCGGGCGCCACGGCATTGAACGAAGCTTCTTCAAGGGAATTCACTCTTACTCTCTCGTCACAACGTCAAAGAAAGGGGGGGGGGGGGGGGGGGGGGGGGGGGGGAGAGAAAGAAAATGAACAAAGAAGTGAAAAGAAAAAAAAAAGAACAGAAGGACGTATGAGGAATTCTTCAGAAACATCGTGCAGAAAGATTTTTTTTTTAATCAAAAACTAAATTAAACTAGACAGATAGATAAACAACTAACTAAATAAGAGACGATAAGTCGATCTGTCGAGACTGTAGCGGTCAATACAAAGCTTTCTACTCATATCAGTTAAGCCCAAAAGAGAGCAAAAATGTTTTCATCAGCTGGACCCGCAGACTTTCAGTATTCAACAATGGGAAGTTTTTGTTAATCTTTTATTTTTAAACCCTCTACAGGTGTAAGTTGGAGTTAGAAACACCCATGAAAACTTTTCGGGGCTACCCCACTCCCTCAAAAGAAAAGTGTGGGGAGCACGGCTGCTCTACAGTCACACAAACGCGCGCGCGCGCGCGCGCGCGCGCACACAAATGCATATGCTAGCCAACAAACAAAAACAAAATTTAAAAGCATATAATGAAATAAAAGGACTGTGAGAGGCAAAGGGGAAGGGATAGGGGTTAGACGAGTGCGGAGGGGAAGGAGAGGGACGGGGGAGCCCAGGGAAGATGAATCACATTGTCACTGTGATGTTTTGCCCTCCTCTGTCACACTTTAGGTCAGGGTTTAAAATGGTCGGTACAGGTTGACCCTACCTCCTCGCCCTCCGCACCCCCAGCCCCTACCCCTCCCTCTCATGCAGCTCCCCTTTCCTTCTCCTCCTGCTCATCTCCTCCTCTTCTCCCCCATCCCCTCCCTTTCTTCCCCTCCCATTTTCCCTCCTTTCTTCCTCTTCCAGCAGAAACATTGTGGTTGTCAACCCGGAAAATTATGCACCCTCATGAGGAAATGTCGGGTAATTGAGAGCGTTTTAGGCTTACTGTGAAGGGAGGATGGCATGTGTGTGTGTGTGTGTGTGTGTGTGTGTGTGTGTGGTGTGTGTGTGTGTGTGTGTGTGTGTGTGAATGGGTGTGTGTGTGTGTGTAACTCTTGAGTATTCGTGCGTACATGAGTGAGAGTGCTTGCGTTGTATGTGTGTGTTGTGTGTGTGAATGAGTGTGTGTATGTGTGTGTGTGAATGAGTGTGTGTGTATGTGAATGAGTGTGTGTGTGTGTGATGAGTGTTGTGTGTGTGTGTGTGTGTGTGTGTGTGTGTGTGTGTGTGTGTGTGTGTGTGTGAATGAGTGGTGTGTGTGTGTGTGTGTGTGTGTGTGTGTGTGTGTGTGTGTGTGTGTGTAAAAAGGCAGCAGTTCCAGCGAGTTACTATTCGCCTACTGGATCGGTGGCAAAAGTTGGAACTGAAACAATAAACCGCGGGAGAAAAAACACGTTAAATTCCAAACCTTGCAGCCAGTCAAAGATTGTGGCTTAGTTGTATCTTATTAAGTTGCACATTAATGCGTTGTCTTTTGACTCGTTCTGTGTGTGTGTGTGTGTGTGTGTGTGTGTGTGGTGTGTGTGTGTGTGTGTGTAAAAAAGAAAAATCAAGTATTTTCAAACGATAACAAGGGATACCTTTTTTCCCTCTCTTTTCTTTCTTTCTTTCTTTCTTTTCCTTTTCTTTGCCCTTGAGAGCCCCAGTCTTATCGGGCGTTAATCTCACCATCCATCCCTTTGCCACACCAGAGATTGTGTGTGGTAGAAAAGTACCGACTTTTGGCGCGTAGTCAGACGTTACAAGTTGCAATCACAAGGCCCCTGTCATCAGCTATGAAAAATCGAAAGCCCTTTTCTGCTGTCCATCTTCAAAAGATGTCGTTCTGGTGGTAATTTGTCATGCCCGATAAATCCCATACCCTCTAGTGTTTCTGGAAAGGTTATTGCCGTTCTGCTGTGGGCCATCCACCTTTGGTGAGTGTGGACGTCAGAGCTGAATGCGGCCATAGCTTGCGTCATCATGCACGGCCAGGCACTCTCCATTGACAGGGACGTGACTCTGTTTCAGTAAGATGAGGAAGACTATGTTAAAGAGTTTACTGGTGGCTAAAAGCAATTATTTTCAGCATGTTTGTGCGTAAGAGATGGATTTGTCTTCGATTAGACAATCGATCTTCAACTACGACAGGCATGATTCTAACCCTAACCCTAATCAACCCTTTATCCTAACCAGACCCTCATCTTAACCTAAACCCTTACCTAACCCTTCCCTTTATCCTCCTAACGTAACCGTAACAATATAAAACCGATTAAAAGCCTTCGCAGAATGACGAATTGTGCTTGAAACGTGGGGGTACTGACGTTGTCTACTCCATCCTCCACCAATAAAGGAGGGGGGAAAAAATGGGCTGAAGGCAGTGCTCGCCCGTTACTGCAGAGCTTTTTGCAAAGCGTTTGATGTCGGCGTCGGGTTCCCTTGAAGGAGACCCTGCCGAAGCTGCAGGCGACGGACGTGGAAGTGAACGGTTGTGGGCTGGATGTTCAGCAGAAAGTGTATCACTGAAGATGGGCTAAGGCAGTTTTCATTGACCGAATTTATAATCTTACGGTACATTATGTAACCTAGCTTCTTTGTCTCTTCTGTCTGTCTGTCTGTCTTCTCTCTCTCTCTCTCTCGTCTCTCTCTCTCTCTCTCTTCTCTCTCTCTCTCTCTCTCTCTCCTCTCCCTCCGTCTCTCTGTCTCTGTCTCTCTCTCTCTCCCTCCCCCCTCCTCTCCTGTCTCTCTCTCTCTGTCTCTCTCTCTCTCTCTCCTCCTCTCTCTCTCTTCTCTCTCTCTCTCTCTCTCTCTCTCTCTCTTCCTCCCTCCGTCTCTCTCTGTCTCTCCCCTGCTCTCTCTCTCCCTCCCATTCCTCCCCCCTCCTCTCTCTCTCTGTTTTCTGTCTGTCTCTTCTCTCTCTCTCTCTCTCTCTCT
>CM031597.1:75250153-75257653 GCA_018398815.1 Conus ventricosus
CCAGAGACATATGGACCAGAGACATGTGGACCAGAGACATGTGGACCAGAGACATATGGACCAGAGACACATGGACCAGAGACATGGACCAGAGACATGTGGACCAGAGACATGTGGACCAGAGACATATGGACCAGAGACATAAGACATATGGACCAGAGACATATGGACCTAAGACATGTGGACCAGAGACATGTGGACCAGAGACATATGGACCAGAGACATAAGACATATGGACCAGAGACCTGAGACATGGACCAGAGACATATGGACATGAGACATGGACCAGAGGCATATGGACCAGAGACATATGGACCAGAGACATATGGACCAGAGACATATGGACCAGAGACATGGACCAGAGACATATGGACCAGAGACATATGGACCAGAGACATATGGACCAGAGACATGAGACATATGGACCAGAGACATATGGACCAGAGACATGAAGACCAGAGACATATGGACCAGAGACATATGGACCAGAGACATATGGACCAGAGACATGTGGACCAGGGACATGTGGACCAGGGACATATGGACCAGAGACATGAGACATATGGACCAGAGACATATGGACCAGATACATGTGGACCAGAGACATATGGACCAGAGACATGTGGACCATTGACATGTGGACCAGAGACATATGGACCAGAGACATGTGGACCAGAGACATGTGGACCAGAGACATGTGGACCAGAGACATATGGACCAGAGACATGAGACATATGGACCAGAGACATATGGACCAGAGACATGAGACATGTGGACCAGAGACATATGGACCAGAGACATGTGGACCAGAGACATGAGACATATGGACCCAGAGACATAAGACGTATGGTCAAGAGACATAAGACATGTGGACCAGAGACATAAGACGTATGGACCAGAGACATAAGACGTATGGACCAGAGACATGTGGACCAGAGACATAAGACATGTGAACCTGAGACATGTGGACCAGAGACGTAAGACGTATGGACCAGGGACGTAAGACTAGACCAGAGACATAAGACATGTGGATCAGAGACGTAAGACGTATGGACCAGAGACGTAAGACGTATGGACCAGAGTCATAATGCAAATGGACCAGCCATGGCACCTTTCCTTTGGACCAGAGACGTCATTTTTATTTTCATTGAACCTGAGACATGATCAAGAATCGAGGTGTCAAGTAATGTTGCATTTGAAACAGACATGGCAGGCATCGTGCCTTTGAGCCACCGACGTCATCTTGCCATTGAACCCGAGTGAAACTTCAACCTTGCCTTAGGAATAGAGAAGTAATCCACTTTTGGACCAGAGACGTCTGCTCGCCTTTGGACCAGAGGCGTCATTTTGCCGTTAAACTTTAGACGTGATCTTGTTTTTTGGCAAGAGGCTTAATCTTGTTTTTGAAGCAAGGACGTCATCTTACCCTTGGACCAGGGACGTCATTTTGCCTTGTGTTTCGCGAGAGCGCTTTGCCTTCTGTCTTGTGATAAAGGGTGCTTGGGTAGCTTTGTTTTCCGTTCATTCGTCGACTACTAATCTGATCTACCAAGTCCGTTTCTGATCCTCGTCTTCATTTTTGACTGTTTATCGTTTGGCTTCTCCCCACCCCCCACCCCTACCCCTTCTTCTCCATCTGTGTGTGTGTCTATGTGTATCTGTGTATGTATGTATTTGCTTCTTTGTTCGTTACTTTGTGTATATTTCTTAGTTTATTCAGTGTGTTCCCTCCGTTTTTCGGTTCATTCAGTCTGTTCCTTAATTAACCTGTTTTTTTTTTTATGCGGGTCTTTTTTTGTTATTGAAATTTTCGGTGTTTAGTCGTCGAGCCTATTTTCGTCTTTTTTTTTTTAATGTAATATTTATCAATTATGTATTTCTTTAATGAATTACGTTTTGTTTTTTTCTCTTAGAGAAAAGAATCTAGTTTTCAGTCGTTGTTCTTTGTTCAGCCTGTTATTGTGTGTGTGTGTGTGTGTGTGTGGTGTGTGTGTGTGTGTGTGTGTGTGTGTGTGTGTGTGTGGTGCGTGCGTGTGCGTGCGTGCGTGCGTGCGTTACCCTGTTGTTTTTACCTTTTATTCTTTGTCCCTTGATTTCCTGATTCACTAGGCTTTTTTTGTTTTACTCTTTTGAAATTTGCATCTTTTAGTTATCTGCTGCTTGCTCTTAGGTCATCGAATATAGTTTTGCTGTTCAAATCGTGTAGTATGAGAGACATGGTATAATTGGTGGAGAGGTGGCACAGTGGACAATACACTCGCCTGAGAAGCGAGAAAATCTGGATTCCATGGTTTACGCTTGGCATGAGGTGGGTTGCAGGTTTTTGTTTGTTTTTCTCCCTGCTTCTTTTCATCTCAAAGGATAATCTGACCGTTAGTCTTTGGGTAAGACGATGGATGTGTGCTTAGCGCACGTAAAATAGCCCACAGCAACGAGGGGGCATTTGTCGCGGGCAACATCTTTCAGAAATCCACCTTGATAGGTAGACAGAAACAGAAACGATAAAATGAAAATAACTGAAACCTGAGTCTCGTTTTCGCTGCTATGGGAAGCGTCTTCAGAGAGGGACGAGGACTGGGACTAGATACGTCATAAGATTGCGACCATATTTTGAATAACCACGTCACTTTCCACGTTTTACGTCATGTTAAATATGTTGGTGGTGATGTGTGAATGTGCGTGTTTGTTGTTGTTTAATGACGCCGTATTATGTCAGCGCGCCATTCCATGGAAGAGTGCAGGCCCATGCATCGCGTAGAAAGAAAGCTTACTCTGTCAATATAGAGCAATGCAATAGAATCGAATGGAACACATTTCAGCAGAAGTACAAGTCGACAGAGTAACAACGCTCGTCAACCTCTGACTCACCGGGTCGCATAGACTGTTTCGCCTGTGTGCCACCCTACTGGCAGGAAAATACTGTCACTGCTCGCAGATCCTGAAACGCACCAGGGGAAGGGAAGGGAAAGGGGGGAGAGGGGTTTGGTGGGGGGGGGGGGGGGGGAGCAGTGCATTGTGTGTGAACGCTGCACCAGCTATTTCCATTTGATAATGAAGATGGCAGCCAAGTTCCTGAGTTACGCAGCCAAAAGTTTCTCCCCGGCTGCACTCAGCAGTGTTGTGGTCTGTCCACCTCGTTCATTGACAGCCCGTGTTGCCTTTATCTTGGCGTAATGGCCTTGGAGCGTCAGGCTGATCTTGTCACATGTCCATACCACTTTCAGCGTCCTCCCTCGCCCTTGTTCCTCGTCTTCTCTCCACCCCACCACCTCTCCCCATCCCACCCCATCCCAATCACGCCACCCACCCTCTCTCTCTCTCCTCTCCTCTCCTCTCTCTTCCCCCCCCCCCCCCCCCCCCCCCCCCCCCCCCCCCCCCCCCCCCTCTTCTCCATTTGGAAAATAGGTCGTTGTTCATTTCTGCCCGGGACCAACTGTATTGATTCGTGATGTCGTTTTGTGTTGCCTGTTGACTTTGATTGCGTCTTCTTTCTTCTTTTCTTTTTCACTGAGGCCATCCGAAACACGTGGGGTCAATTAGTTGATTGTTTGCCCGGTCATAAAAACCATCTCCTCTTGGACTAGACCGTGAGCGTGCTTTTTTTTTTTTAATGTCGTTCCACTGTTTCCATAGGAGCAACAGTATAAGATGGACTTAATACGCTTTGGAGTTGGCAGTAGTGTTGTTCACGTTCGCCGGAAACGAACGTAATCGTTCACTATCGGAAACAACGAATATGATGTTTTCGCGCGGGTCCTTTGCCCGTTCAAATCGGTGAGAGCATGTACTCATAAGCTCAGACCTACTGTTCTTCTTCCTTACATGTTTTCGTTTAAAAAGGCTTTAAAAAGAAAAGAAATGCGTTCACTAATGTAGAATAACTTTCAACTTTTCAAATCCATTCGGACCTTCCGATGTATATATGTATGAATGTGTGTGTATGCATATATGTATGTACGTATGTGTTAATGTAATGCTTCCAGGCAAAGATTTCTGTTGTATCTGAACACAAGGTCTCTTGCATTGGTATTGTCCAGTAATTCCAGAATCTGAGATAGGCTGTCCAAGATTTTTCGCAACGATTTGTGTTTTCTTGACTTCAGAATGACTGTGATGTATTTCAGCAGTATTTTTTGTTAAAGTGATGCCATTTTCTGGCATGACGTCTTCAGGGTTTCTTCTGAATTGATTGCCTGGTCGGGTTCGTTGACGTTATTGTTGTCGTTGTCGTTGCTATTGTTATTGTTTTTGTTTTGTAATACGTATCCAGAGAAATAAACTATAACTGTACATCACATTCTCTCTCGTCACCTTGCTCTAAAATTGACATCTGTCAAGATTGTGTCATTTCTTCGAACAAGGACTGTCTTTTCCCCCCGCCCGTCAACATAGTCTTGTTGCCCAGTCCGTTGACGGCCCGAATTTAGTAAGATTATAATCTGGATCACGGAGAGAGAGAGAGAGAGAGAGAGAGAGAGCATCAAAATATTGACACGCCGCGGACACTGCTTCAGAATCTAGGGTCTGGTATACACATGTATGCGTTGTCTGTTGCATTAAATAAGGTAACCTTTTCTCATTCCCATTAAGAACAATCCAAGCATCCCCCTCCCTCCCTCCCTCTGTCTCCGTCCGCCAACCCCTACTGTCACCTCCGTCTCTTCTCTCTCTCTCTCTCTCTCTCTCTCTCTCTCTCTCTCTCTCTCTCTCTCTTCTCTCTCTCTCTGTCTGTTTGCTCTGATGTCCCTTATACCCTAATGTCTGCCTAAACATTAAGAGACAGAGACCCGGTTGTGTTGCAGGAAATATGATTCTGAGATTCAAACAACAAGCAAGCCAATAGGCTGCAAACACGCGCCGTCTCTAACATTGCAATTCCGCCCCCTTTTTGACATTTTCATTTCCAGAGTTTTGTGTTGTTGCTCTAACATTGCAATTCCGCCCCCTTTTTGACATTTTCATTTCCAGAGTTTTGTTTTGTTGCTCTAACATTGCAATTCCGCCCCCTTTTTGACATTTTCATTTCCAGAGTTTTGTGTTGTTGCTCTAACATTGCAATTCCGCCCCCTTTTTGACATTTTCATTTCCAGAGTTTTGTGTTGTTGCTCTAACATTTCAATTCCGCCCCCTTTTTGACATTTTCATTTCCAGAGTTTTGTGTTGTTGCTCTAACATTGCAATTCCGCCCCCTTTTTGACATTTTCATTTCCAGAGTTTTGTGTTGTTGCTCTAACATTTCAATTCCGCCCCCTTTTTGACATTTTCATTTCCAGAGTTTTGTGTTGTTGCTCTAACATTGCAATTCCGCCCCCTTTTTGACATTTTCATTTCCAGAGTTTTGTGTTGTTGCTCTAACATTGCAATTCCGCCCCCTTTTTGACATTTTCATTTCCAGAGTTTTGTGTTGTTGCTCTAACATTGCAATTCCGCCCCCTTTTTGACATTTTCATTTCCAGAGTTTTGTGTTGTTGCTCTAACATTGCAATTCCGCCCCCTTTTTGACATTTTCATTTCCAGAGTTTTGTGTTGTTGCTCTAACATTGCAATTCCGCCCCCTTTTTGACATTTTCATTTCCAGAGTTTTGTGTTGTTGCATGCTCTAACATTGCAATTCCGCCCCCTTTTTGACATTTTCATTTCCAGGGTTTTGTTTTGTTGCTTCTTTTGATTTCATTATTTTTGTTAAAATCGCTTTTGAAATTGTTGACTGCCTTTTCGAACAAATGATCTTTGTAACTTTATTCGTCTGAGTTTCTATGAAAAACTCTTTATTTTTAATCTTTGTTGAATTGTCATTTTCCTTCGAAAGAATTCCACATATGACTTTTCCTTCTTTTTGATTCGTGGCCGAAAAGAATATTTCGGCTTTTTTTTTTTTTTTTTTAACTTTTGCCTGTAATCTTAGAAAATGGATTTTGTTTTCATTTTGTGCTGTTCACATTTCAGAAGCGAATCGGTTTTCAGAATTTAATTGAAATTTGTCGCAGGTGTTGTAGGGGAACGGGAAAGGAGGGGAGGGGGGGGGGGGGGGGGGGGGGGGCGGTAAAGGGAAATGTTTGTTACTTTATTTACTCAACAATAAATCGCATAGAAAAAACGAGTAACATTTTTCAAGGGGAAAGAAAGTGTAATCAAGAAAAATCTAAGATGATGCCTACAATGGTTTTCCTTTTTTTTTTTTTTTTTTTCGTATTCAGTCAGCCGCATTTACATTCGTACTTACATCATGGGTCTCTCTCTCTCTCTCTCTCTCTCTCTCTCTCTCTCTCTCTCTCTCTCTCTCTCTCTCTCTCTCTGTAAATAGAAAACAAGAAAGTGGTTGTAGATCTAGTTTTACAGGTTTGTTTGTTTGGTTAGTTTTGGAAGGGATCGAAAGTTGAATGTCTTTAGACACAAAACGAACAAAATGCTGGTGTCTGTTGGCATAAACCTGACGCAGTGTGGATGTCTGTAGACACCACACTGACACTAGACCGATGTCTGTAGACACCACACTGACACTAGACCGATGTCTGTAGACACCACACTGACACTAGACCGATGTCTGTAGACACCACACTGACACTAGACCGATGTCTGTAGACACCACACTGACACTAGACCGATGTCTGTAGACACCACACTGACACAATATCGATGTCTGTAGACACCACACTGACACTAGACCGATGTCTGTAGACACCACACTGACACTAGACCGATGTCTGTAGACACCACACTGACACTAGACCGATGTCTGTAGACACCACACTGACACTAGACTGATGTCTGTAGACACCGCACTGACACAACACCGATGTCTGTAGACACCGCACTGACACTAGACCGATGTCTGTAGACACCGCACTGACACAACACCGATGCCTGTAGACACCACACTGACACAAGACAGATGTCTGTAGACACTACACTGACACAATATCGATGTCTGCAGACACTACACTGACACAATATCGATGTCTGCAGACACTACACTGACGCCAAGTCGATGTCTGTAGACACTACACTGACACGATATCGATGTCTGTAGACACCACACTGACACAATATCGATGTCTGTAGACACTACACTAACACAATATCGATGTCTGTAGACACAACACTGACACAATATCGATGTCTGTAGATACAATACTGACGCAATCCGAGTGTCTGTAGACACAACACTAACACAATACCCGTGTCTGTAGACGCCAAATTGGCATTATGCCGATGTGTAAAGACAGTAGACTGACACAACACCGATGTCTGTAGACACCACACTGACACAACACCGATGTCAGTAGACACCACACTGACACAAGACCGATGTCTGTAGACACCACACTGACACAAGACCGATGTCTGTAGACACCACACTGACACAAGACCGATGTCTGTAGACACCACGTAGACACCACACTGACACAATACCAGTGTCTGTCGACGCAAAATTGACATTATGCTGATGTGTAAAGACACTAGACTGACACAAGACCGATGTCTGTAGACACTTCACTG
>CM031597.1:75260153-75262653 GCA_018398815.1 Conus ventricosus
AAAAAGATACACATAGAAAACCGGTACAATGTTAGGAGACATGGACTTTTGCCGTGTGGACTTTCGCTGAAATGGTTTTTCACATGGGAGAAATTCAGTTGTCACCAAACGTCTCTCTCTCTCTCTCTCTTTTCTCTCTCTCTCTCTCTCTCTCCTTCTCTCTCTCCTCCTCCTCTCCCCCCCCCCCCCCCCCCCCCCACCCCCACACACCACACACACACACATTATTATAGTAGACCTACTAAATGCACGCATTAAAGGTAAATAAATATATCACTGTCTTTCTTGCGCGCGCACGCACACACACACACACACACACACACACACACACTGCGATACTATCAAATAATAAAATGTTCGCTTCAAACTAAAGCCCTACCCCTTCAAGTGGAAATGAAATTGATTTCGTTGTCCATCATAGTCACGCGCAGGGCCTTCATCAAGGGACATAATCAGCCCTATCGAGCATTTAATGACCTGACAGGTGTTTTTGAAATACTCTCTTAAGTTCACGAGTATTTTCAGCGGGTTAGGATGTACACAAACGCCACCCCCTTTTACATTTACCTTGGGCTGAATATGATCCTCGGTGGAAGTACTGTACTCACTCGACAGAAGTCTATTCGCCGAAAATACATTCGGCGATTTCTTTCGGAATTCTAAATCCATATAGACCACGTTTGTGTTATATTAGCTGAAAGTTAAGTCGATTGTAAACGAGAAGGGAGTTGGCTCTGAGACTGTGATGATATACGTCTCAAAGTTTGCTGAAGGTTCAGCTGAAGAGAAACTATACACAACACTCACCAAACTCTGCGAACGAGGTCACTTTCACAGAGGGGAGGAGGAGGGAGGGGAGAGAGAGGTCTAAAGGCCAGCACATATTGCGCAACACGTTTCGGTTCAAAACTGTATCCTACTCCGACAGAAAATGTGCACAGTGACCGTTCTCGCTGTATTTCACAGACAAATATCAAATTGTATGTTGTGTTTTTTGTGTGTGTTTGTTTCTTTGCCTTTGTGGGCAGTTTTTCTTCTCTCTTTGTTCTGAAAACTCAGTCTTATAAATCTATATGTGACGTGAATGGTTGAGTTTTACGTCCTCATAGCGAAAGCTTTTAGGGACATGTCTTACATTCACGGTAGTCTTTGGCAAAATAACATGTCTTTCATTCAGTGTAGTCTTTGGTGAATCTGTATATTTGATAGCAGTTTATGACGTGCCAGCTTGTTTTTCTCTATGGTGTACTGGCAGTTAGGTAATGAAAATTGTACACAGCTGTCTAAAGTGGATACTAACCGTCTATGCTGCAGTGTCTGTTTGTCTGTCCATATGGCTGTTTCTGTTGGTTTTCTTTTTCTTGCATTTACATTTTTTTTTTTTTTTTGTGTGCACTTTTTAAAGAAAAAAATCTGAGACCGAAAATTTAAGGGAAATGTCAGACGCTCTCGGCACAGCCTCATTTTATGTGTCTGTAAATGTCATTAGGTTAGCTACCACGTCATAACTGCTTATATTGTTTGTCTCGTTTTCATGATTTTTGTTTGTTTGTTTGTTTTGTAAAGGTCTGACTTGCTTTGTTATGTGACTTTATTTTCACTGGTAAAAGTTTAAACAGAACTGAAAGAGAGGGAGGAGGGGGGGGCTCTATGTTGTTGGCTGGGCTATAATGATTAAAGCTGGAACTTCTCACTTTTTTTGTGTGAAGCAGCAAAACATAGGCTACTCCTAGCTAATTTTGAAGGCTACACTTGTCTGTGCTCTCTCTCTCTCTCTCTCTCTCTCTCTCTCTCTCTCTCTCTCTCTCTCTCTCTCTCTCTCTCTCTCTCTCTCTGTAGTGATGGAGTGTTGGTGGCTGTAAATAAACAGAGAGAGAGTGTGTGTGTGGGAGTGGGGGGGGGGGGGGGGGGGAGACGGAATGCAAGAGGGACAACACAACAACAGCAATATCAACAACAACAAGACCAGTCCCCCTTGTTGCCTGTCACGCATGGCCGGGGCGCCATCTGTCTGTCAGGAGAGATAACCACTGCCCACTCTGTCCTGCGTCGCCTCCCCTGATAGGTCCCATCCATTACAGGCCTGGGCGGAAGCCACTGGAGCAGGTCGAGCGTGTGTGGGACTCCTCCGTCTTCGTGGGTCCGGCATTAGCGTTATTAGTTGTCTGTCCTGTAGGGTCCTGGGGGTCCGGTATGGATGGACAGCCAAGTGGCCGGTCAGTCGGGCTGCCCCACAGTCTGTCGTCGTCGGTCAGTGTAGATGATGATGGTTTGAATGGTTTTTGCTAGTGTTTCATTTGCCTAGTGTTTCCTTTGTCTTGTAATTTCCTCATTAGTGATTCTTTTTTTTTCTTTCTTAATTTGTTTCCGTTACGCCTGCAGTCACCTCACTTTGAAACTAGTGTTTCCTTTGTTACATAGTTTTGTTGGTGTTTGTTTTGATATTTGAATGATGTTTTGTTTGTTTGTGTTCTTTGCTGTTTTGTCTCTCCCCCCCCCC
>CM031597.1:75265153-75267653 GCA_018398815.1 Conus ventricosus
ACCTATGTACCACAGAAAAATGGTTAATATTATGCAAACCATACTTAGCAACTCTGAACACAAAAGTAGAAATAGTGAATAATTGCAGGCACAAGTGGAAATCTTTGCTAGCACATTCCACCTGACAGGCCCGGAAAAAAAAAAAAGAAAAAAAAACCACAGACCTCACGTGCAGCAAACGAAACCCGCACACACAGAGACAAGATCAGGTCCCGCACGCCATAAAAGACCGTTGGCGTGTCACAAAAAAGACATCATGAGGAGAGATATGTATATATGTATCTTGAAATAAGCTTATAGATGAATTTTAGCACTTCATTTTAAAAATATTTTTAACAAATGTTGCTCCCCAAGGGGTTGAGCTTTTTCAGATTTTTTAAGGACGTTTTAATACTGTTCATGATATATCTATATATATATATATATATATATAAGAGAGAGAGAGAGAGAGAGAGAGAGAGAGAGAGAGAGAATTAACAGAGTAAGGGGGACTCGACACCGATTATAAGAAAAACAAAGGAAAGAACAAACAAACAACGAAAAGAAGAAGAAAGAGAAAAGTAGAGAGAGACCCATTGTACATCATCAGCATCACAAAATAAGATGACGACGTAGACGCTTGAGAGCCGAGCAAGCAAGAAGCATAGCTATAACGCCAAGGGGGGGGGGGGGGGGGGGGAGAGACTGCGAGGAATCAAGATTGCTACATCAACTCCTGTTTATTTTGTTTTACTCTCGTCCCTCCTTTTCTTCCGATGTGGACAGAGAAAGATGCAGGGAAGAAATGAACGTTTCTCCATTCCAGACGAACACCTCTTCCCGTGGAGGCAGCGAGGTGTACAGTAACGACTGAACGATCATTCAAAAAGATGGAACGGTCGGACGGCGAGTCAAACTTGTTCCCAAAAAGGGCAATCACTCTTGTACACAGGGAGTTGAAGGTTACTCCTTTCCTGTCGTCTGGAAGGGAATTGGGGAATTTCAGTCAAAATCCATTTTCGCGGCGGAGTGTCTGATACGTTCGCTGGGGACGAACAGTAGTCTAGGCAAGAGGAAAGAACGTGACATCAGGACCGATCAGATGATGTCCCCCACCCCCACCCCCCGTCCCCTTCCCCGTCCCTTTCCCCTTCCTTCAACCCGGAGGCCAATAAACGCAGCAACCAACCATTCCTGTGTCGCCTTTTCTCTTCTTTTCCACAGTGGTTCCTGGTTTGGAGGGTGAGAGATGTGGCGACAGGAGGGTTGGGGGAGGAGAGAGGGGGGTGCGACTGGAGAGACTGGAGGAGAAAAAAGGAGGAGGGCATGAAACGGTGGCTGTTAGCAAGTCATAGCAAAATCCCTGTATTTTATAACACCGTGTCTTCTGACCACCTAGATGCGTAGTTAACAACTGAAAACACAGATTATTAGGATGCTATCAATATTGGTAACTGACAAATTGACGAAACAAAACTAAATTTCTATAATTTTTCAGAAACGAAAAGGTAATAGATCAAACATACGAAAATAGTTCCTTTTCAATGTGATAATAGTTATGATTTTTCCGCATTATCCATATACAAACGCACATGCACACCAATACGTCAACCGTAAACTACCCATGCATGCAGAAAACGAGTCTCCATCTTCTGGCTCTTGAGGATAAATTGAGGTCAGAGTAGGACAGGGACAGATGAAGCAAGCAGTCAAAACACAGCTGAATTCGAAGGCCTAATTAAGGAGCGTTTGCTGCTCGGCTTTACACAGTTAGATACTGATGTGTCCACTTTGTGTTCATAGAGTTCTATGAGAGAGCACAACTGCCGGCGCTGCGTTTTAGCATCCGTGGCTGGGGCTCTTTCGGCATCCGGTGGATGTGTTTCAGAGGCACTTGCTTGCCTTCAGCACGACACCCAATCCCTCTGTCGGGACCGTTTGTCCCGAGGAGTTGTAGAGGCGAGCGGAGATCGGCTTGCACACGGCAGCCCGAGGGACGGCGGTGCAGGGGTGGCAGGGAGGGCACACCCGGAGACACCCCACGGCTACCCAATTTCAGCGACACGGCTCGGGTTCAGTCACTTGTTTTTCTTCCAGGTCCACATGACGCCCATGTTTGGATTTCCACCTTGCTTCAACCCGCCCTTCCCAGCTTTTTTTTTTTTTTTTCGGCTGAGGGGCTAAAAGTTTATGTACACAGCCCCCCCTCACGTTCCATCTCCTACTCCTATTCCTTCCTTCCCTCTCTCACTCCCTCCACCGTGGCTGCTCCCATCTCTCTCTCTCTCTCTCTCTCTCTCTCTCTTCCCCTTCCCAGCACATGTGCGAGCTGGAATTCATACCAACAAACTTCTCTCCTTTCTTCCTCTCCATGCAGAGAGCTGTAGTTTGTCTGCCCCTGATCTCCGGATCGTCAGGCTGGGCACGGCAGTTCCCCGCACACACCGGGTGGCAATCCCTCTTTCCGGTGTCAATTGGATGGCCCTCATTATGCACCTTGTAGAAATGGGCTCCCCGCGTC
>CM031597.1:75272653-75282653 GCA_018398815.1 Conus ventricosus
AAGGCCTCCGCGAGCTGGGGGCTCTCCGTGTGGCCCGTGGTGGAGGTGCGAAAAGCCTTGTGAGACAGATTTCACGGGACAGTCAGCCCGCGCTCCGTGAGACTCTCAGAGAGAGAGAGAGAGAGAGATGAAAGAGAGAGAGAGAGGCAGGCTGGTGAGGTGGGTTACCTCCCTTCCCCCAACTCCCGCCCCTCCCCCTCACCCTCTAGTCCCCCGACATCCCCAATGTTATGTGTTCGTTCTCCACCCGGCTCCGTTTTTTTGTCGGCATTTTTTTTTCTTCTTTTTTTTTTTTTTTTTTTATTCCTGTGTCATGGTCGTCCGCGGTGGACCACAGGAGGGATATATATCAGGATGGGTCGTCGCATCGTCAAAAAATCGATTCCGTTTTTTTCAAAGCAAGGTTTTCACTCACGACAGCAGCAACGTGATCTCGCACACCGCAGGTAAAGAGAAGGTAACCTACTGATAGAAAAAAGGATCTCGGGGAATGAAGTAAGAGAAGATATTCAATTGACGGGAATAAGTTGTTGTTGTTACTGTTGTTGTTGTTGTCGTTGTTGTTGTTGTTAAGTTATCTTTCTTAACTTATTTCCGTCCATTAGATGGTCTGCCCTTACCTGGAAGAAAACTGGATGGGGAAGGTGTGTTTGTGTGTGAGTGGGATGAATCTGCTCACGGTATGCCAATGTGGCGCCGTCTTGCATCTTTTCGATGCGAATGGGAACGCCATGTCGGCGACACTGCTACGTATTTACTACCTCGAGGGTTGTGGTTCAAAATTTTCCACCCCCACACAGCTGGATGACCAGTGTAGTACGGGTCGAGATTCAAACTTGACCAGTCTCGTTTATGAAAATGAAATGAGGCAGGGAACAGTAAACAATAAACAAGTAGGGGAACTCTTGCTCCCATAAGAAAACCTAACACAGAGTAACAGTCTCGTTTAATTGGATTCTGGGCAGTCGCAAGGTAATATAGAGTTCAAAATTCTTTTTCTTTATTCTCTGGACGTCGGAAGTGTCAGCTGTGGTGACAACACAGTGACTGAACGATGAGCAGTGTGAAATGCTACCAACTACTGTCTTGCTGCAACCAAACAACCGTAAGTTTGGGCTGCACTCGCTCCGATTCCCCACACCCCCCAACCCTACCGTCTCATTTATGTACAGAATTACAACGTGGAATCTACCAAAGAGAAAATGAATTGTTGGACGCACGTGGAGTGAGAGCGGTAGCACCACCAGCAACATCGTATGCATTCCCCGATTCTGAAGGCACCATCCACTCTCATGTCTCCTCCACTCCGCCCACAGACGGAATTTGGCCCAAAGACGAGGTCATTTAGTTTGGGTGCGGGTCCTTTTGTGCGGATCCTGTTGTACGGATCGATCCTGTAGTGCGGGTCCTAGAGAGCGGATCCTGTGGTGCGGATCCGGATCGAAGGGCCAGATCAGAATTCGTTCCCAAAGGTTATGTGAAAGGTTTTAACTTGGTTTAGTAGGGCGAATTCATCATATTTTTATGCATTTCCAGGTCCAAAGGTCGGATCCGTTCGACCGTGGCGAAGTCATGTGTTCTCCTGAATGTTCTTTTTTTTTTTCAGGTTCCTTTTAGATGGGTAGACCAGATTGGCAGTTATGAATTTTAGTGACCTTCAGTGCAACATTCCAATTCAAAACCCCACAGGATACAGATGCTTTTCAGTAAGTAGTAAGGGAGGAATCATTGAATGGTACAAACTTATGTGTTCATTTGGTATTTACAGGATTTTTTTTAGAGTGTTATGAAATTCAATTTGATCTTTGACGAAGGAATACACAATGGAGAAAAAGAAAAGAGACAACGTGAATACCCGGGTGTATCTTTTGGCGCTAGATCTTGAATTTTTTTTTTAATCACTGGGGGATTTTAAATTCCATTTTAACAGTGACTTTCAGGTCGGGGTAATCGTTTCGATCAGCATCAGTAGAACGTGTAGCTAGAGTTAAAGCGGCACATTTCGGCGTATTTTCCATTTCCTTATTTCAGAGAGTTCTCGTTTATTTTGTTGTTGTTGATGTTGTTTCGTTCGAGGTTTTCCCACTTGTTTGTACGAGAGGAAGAAAGATCTTTCTTGATTGTGTAAATACTATGTTGACTTATCTGGACGTGTAGCCTACATTATCCAGCTTTTGTATTCATATGCAAGCGCGCATGTGGGTCTGCATTCGTGAGAGAGAGAGAGAGAGAGAGAGAGAGAGAGAGAGAGAGAGAGAGAGAGAGAGAGAGAGAGACAGACAGACAGAAAGAATACGAAAACGCACGCACCTGCCACACGCACCTGCACAATGCTCTGTGCTTGTTTAACGTCAAGAGTTACATAGGAGGGACTGGCCAAGTTTCACAGAGACGTGGTCTGAAAGATTGACAGGTATGCTTCATGCCCTTACCCCGGAAGAAATGGGCAGGGAGTTTATCAAGTGTGAGGTACTTGGGACAAAACTGTTTGTGTTGGCAGGCCATCTGCCCCAAGGTTGATAGGGAAGCAGAATTAACGCGATTGTCAGAAGGCTGGATAGGCTTCTTCCTCCACCACGACCACCACCCCCAGCCTCCTATCCCTCCGCCTCATTTCCCCCTTCTTCTTTCCAACACGCAAGCACGCGCACGGACGTTCACGCACGCAGAAACACATAACACTCACACGCACGTATGCACGCACGCACGCACACACACGCGCGCGCGCACACACACGCACACACACACACACACACACACACACACACACACACACACACACACACACACACACCTCCCCACCCCCTTCTCACTCTCTCTCTCTCTCTCACTCTCTCTCTCTCTCTCTCTCTCTCTCTCTCTCTCCTTCCCCACGTGTATTTGTGCTTATCAGTGAAATGGGAGGGAACTTTCCGGCCTTCCATTTCGGCTTATCACACCAAAACCTCTCACCCAACCTCTGTGTGTGTGTGTGTGTGTGTGTGTGTGTGTGTGTGTGTATGTGTGTGAAGGCCACGGGGTTACAATGATTTAATGACAAAACGTCCGCAAAGCCATAATCAGCGTCTGACGTGATAAACTTAACATGCTTTTATGCCGTATTCATACTTTCCTGAGCTCAGGAGCATGTATATTTCTCGTATCGAGTCGCGCGACATTAAATTTCATTGAAGAACGCGTCGCCTTCACGCGCCTCTCGGACAGTTCCTCCGAATTCAGACGTTTCTAAATGGCTTTCTGGAGACTGCGTCGGGTTCAGCCATTCCAAAGCTTCCCGACCTCTCAATTCGAAAAAAAGCCCTTTTTTTTTCAAAACTAACCCAACCTACACAAGCAGTTTCAGCCATTTCTGAACGTACCTTAGACCATTCAGGAAGATACGAGCTTCCCTGAAAATACCCAAGGCGACGTAGACAGTTTCAAGCATGTAAACTTACCGGTGATTAATTAGATAGTTACGGCGTTTCTGAACCATTCCCGCGGGACGATACAGGAATTTCTGAAGTTTACGAGGACAGTATGAACTTCTTCAAGCTTGTAAACCACCCTGTGGTCATTATGGACAGTTTGGGGGCTTTTTTTCCCCATGAACTTCTGCAAGACCTTTTACTCAATTATACATGTTTCTGTAGTTGGGCCGACTTGGTACCATTTACTCGCCAAAAAGTTTTGTCAGAACTTTCCCAAGATGTTCATTTTCAGACATTCTGATGCTTCGAAGAACCTTTCATAAGATGAAGCGTTTTTTAAAGTTCTGTATGTCTATTCCAGCGTTAGGAATAAAATATGTTTGTATAGTCAGCTTTGAATTGCAGTGTTTTTGTCATTAAAAGATGGACCATTTGTAGATGGGTTGCAACAAACAGCCACGAACGTTGTTGAAATGAGGCAACTGATGTGCAACAGAACAGCGGATACAGTGCACACAAATCAAGCAATTTTTACGCTTTATGTAACCAGTGATTTCTCTCTCTCTCTCTCTCTCTCTCTCTCTCTCTCTCTCTCTCTCTCTCACACACACACACACACACAACACACACACACACACAACACAACACAACACAACACAACACACACACACACACACACACACACACACACACACACACACCACACACACACACACACACACACACACACACACACACACTGACGTTTACGAACTTCCCAAACTAACACTTTTCTCAAGTCAACAACAACAGCAGAAGAACCTAGCAGAACGCAGGGGCGGAAGAACCCCGCGGATCAACTAGACACGATCCCGCTGCCAGAGAAAGCAGACGTGGACCCACACCCCCCAGGGATCGTGGTAAAAAGATCGGGTCTGTCTCAGAGAGTAGATGCCATGCGTGATTCCAGTCGGGGGCCTCGCCGGGACAAATTGAACTCCGCTCATTCATCTTCGTCCGCTAGGGAGGAGACATATTGGGGGACTGGTGGGAAACAAGACAAGGGCCTCGCTCGGCCGGGGGGAGGAGGGGGGGGGGGGGGGAGGGAAGGGGGTGGAGGGGAGGGGGGGGTGTGTGTGTCCCGCGCTTGATTACAAACTGCAACTTGTTAGTGTGAACTTTTGCTGCAAGGGGCAAGCACTCTTGATACATTGGCGCGAGGGGAGATCAGCGCGGGGCGAGATCGATAGCAATATCCAGGACCCTTCTAACGGAATGTCTGTCGGGCCCCGCTGTTTCTGTAATGTCCTCATTTATCACGGAGGGGGGGGGGGGGGACTCCTGCCTGATGGGCGAGGTAGGGGGGGGGGGGGGGCAGCAGTCTCTCTGGTCGCTGTTTCGTTTTTCATCCACAGTGCTTCCTCCTCGACCTCTCCTCCTTCTCTTCCTCCTCCCTCCCTCCCCCATCCTCCGCCCTCCTTCCTCCTCTCCTTCCCCTCACTCCTTCTTCTCCTCGCCTTCTTGGCCCTTCTACTACGTGCGTCCTGATTGTTGCTGCGCGGATCTTGGCTGTCCGCTTGCTCCTGTCATTAAAAATTTATCAGCGCTGAAGGGGAATGGGAGTGAATCGGTGTCGGCCACTTGTTGCTTGAAATTTATGGACACAAAAAAAAAAAAAGAAGAAAAAAAGAAAAACGGAGGAAAGAAACTCCGCTGATGTCTGTTGTGTTGGGTGGTAATGCATCCCGCGCCAGACTTACAACTGCTGACGTTATTGTTGAAGCTGTTGTGGTCGTTGTTTGTGTCCTGTTCACACTGGACGTGTTATCGAAACAACCAACCAACCTAAGAAACGAACAAACAAGAGTAGGACTTAATATTTTTCACTGGACATGTTACCGAAACAAACAAACAAGCAAAGAAACGAACAGACAAACAAACAAGAGTGGGACTTAGTATTTTTTGTGTGAATTCTGTTGGGATGGAGGTGGGGGTGGATGTTTTTCTTATTCGTATTGGGCACGTCATCAAAACAAACAAACGAGATCAGGAGTGAAGTCTTTTTGTGCACACTGTTGAGGTGTAGGTTGGTAGGGGATGGGTGAACCCCGTGAATGCTGAATTTCCAGAGGATACTCCCAGAAGACAAAATAGGATTAACTTGATGGTGGGGTGAAAATGGGGACATTCGGAAAAACCTCACCGAAGGCGCACCTTGCAGTGGCGCACCTTGCAGTTCTAGTTGAGGAAGGATGGGGAAGGAAGAGGAAGAAATCAACACATTTCTCATTCCGAAAAATTCCGTCGATAGTTGGAAACCAAAATGAATGTGTGAGTATTTTGGTTTTGTTGTTGTTATTGTTGTTGTTATTCTGTTTAAGCAAACTACAGTACTTGAACACACTACTGCAAGAAAATAAGCTTGAATTAGCTCATAGTTGATATCGTGTTCCTTCACGCGAAACAGACGAAGTAGGGATGTGCAAGGCGGTCTTTTCAAGAATAAATCACCTTGAATCTAGGTAAACTGAAACGTCTAGAATGTAAAAACCGTCAAGATGAACTTCAAAACAGTGAAAATGTTATCATTTATAGCTTATTTGCGACATACTTTCAACGAAACCCGAGAGGAAAAAACAAGTGGTCAGATGATGTATACCTTTGACGCCATAAGGGAGACAACCATCACCACCAGCTTGCAGCACTAGCGCTGCACGCGTTCCATCTTCCGACACGTATAATTGACCATAGACAGCCACCTCCACTTGGCTGCGTCCCCCCCGGGGGGAAAGGGGCCATGGAGGAAGGTAGGTTCCAATGATGGAGAGCAAGACGACAGGAGGTCGTGGCCACGGGACCACCAGGGACCTCCGCCACGCCTGCTGCTCTTCCAGTGTCGGGGATTAGGACAGAACGAAGCCGTCATAGTGCCAGCAATGAGGGAAGAGGCCTTAATATGATTTGTCTCTCTAACGCGGTGGCAGTGGACGACGTCGGGGAAAGCAGTGGCGGGCTGTAGTGGGGTGAAGGGGACGAGGAGGGGGGGGGGGGGGGTCTGGCGGGGGTAACTGCAGTGGAGGGGAGGGGATGGGGTAGGTGATAAAGAAAAGGAATCATAGGGGGGGGAGGGAGGGGGGGGAGGGAGGGGGCGGGGGGGGGAGGAGGAAGATGGCGTGAAAATAAAGTAAATGTTACATGGAATCGACCCGAACATATCGTCTCTAACGTTAGAGGTGCCAAACCTTAATTGAATAACAAAACAAACAAACAAACAAACAAACAAACAAAACCAGCCCAAAACGCAGAAGAAAGAAAGCAGAAAGAAAGAAATTGTAAAAGAATTCTCACGCAATACAACGCAGTGACCCCCCTTTCTCGGCTCCGTTCCCATGAAGCCGGAGGTTCACATACATGTGTTCGTTTATATGACCGGTGCTTCTTCTTTTCGTCGTCGTCGTCGTCGTCCTCCTCCTCCTCCTCCTCTTCCTCCTATTTCTTCTCCTCCTCCTCCTCCTCCTCCTCCTCCTTCTTCTTCTTCTTCTTCTTCTTCTTCTTCTCCTCCTTCTTCTACTTCTCCTCCTGTTCCTTCTTCTGCTCCTTCTCCTCCTCCTTCTTCTTCTTGTTTTGTTTTTTCTCTCCAAGATTGCAATTGCAGGTTACACCCACTCCTACACCTCCATATCCACCACGGCTGATATCGCGTCAGACTTGGATAACCGCCCCAGGACATCAGGTGTAGGCTGCCTATCTAATCCTACACTGACACACCAGAACGGCAACGCGGTAAGAAGGGCAGCAAAAAAAAAAAAAAAGGAAAAGAAAAAGAAAAACATTTTACGATGGGTGCCAGCGAGACTGGAACTCTCAACATCTGATTGCAAACTCCGTGCTTTACCACCACGCCAGCAGCGACTGGTAAGATTTACGTCGGTGTAGATTGAGGCTGTCAAGAACAATGAGTTGTTCCCAGACAGGATTGTAGTTAGTATGGAATCGCAGTGCCAGTCAGTCCAGGATGTTTCTGTTTGTGTCCTCCAGAGCCCCAGATGATGTATCTCGCCATGAGGCTGCAGTGGGATCACTGGCCACACGTCACTGTTGCTCTAGATCACTGTGTAATCCATGCAAAACGATTTGAGATGTAGCATAAATTTGAGCCAAAAACTGATATTAAACTGACAATAGATCTAATGAATTATCTCCCTCCCACCCCCAGCCACTCGCCCCTTCCCACCACATTCACTTTTTTTAAGGGATTTCAATCGATTAAATCATTCACAGTCTGAAAATACATGAGCTACCTCTTACCTGACATTACATTTCTGACCTTCGCACCCACCCTGAGCCTGTCTGTGCGCCCAAAGAGTCCCATTCCTGTCCTTTTAATCTGTCTGCTTGGAACCACCTGGCCTGTACCTTGATGGAAGATATGAAAGGAAAGAAGTCAAGTCGACTTGCAGACACAATGACAATTCTCACAACAATGTAATTGTGATTTTCTATCAATACACGACTCCTTAATTAATCAAAAGCTGTGGCATATTAATTTTTGGTGTGCAGCAACTTGGAAGAGAGTTCTTGAAATCCCGATCAGGCAGTCTTATGTAGGTAGGAATCGTAACTGAGAACTGAATCAGTATATAATACAGGCATACAGAGAGAAAAACCTGAAATTGCAGAAGGATACAAGACGTTAGAAGATGGAAGTCTTACAATGGCGGGCTGCGGAAGAGGGGGAGGTGGGGAGTCCCTGAGGGGAGGTTTCGCTGTATCCCACTACACAAGAAAGCAATTAGCCTACAAGGTCGGCCGTGTCTTATCGGTCACGTGGTGCAGACACTGATACAGTCGCCGCCGACCGTCTGTGGCGTGGCTGGTGCCAACAGAGCGTACGTCGTAGTGGACTCCGGTGCACATTGTGTTGTGTGTCGACGGACATGGGGAAAGGGGGAGAATTCGTCTTTCTTTTTCGCGTGCGCGGTTTTTGGCAGAAAGAAGAGCGAAATCTATTTAAGAACTCAACGGGTTTTTTTTTTTTTTTTTGGTGTTTGTTTTCTTTTTTGTGGCTGTTGTTGCTTGTCGTTTTTTGGTTGGTTGGTTGGTTGGATGTTGTTGTTGTTGTTTTGGGGGGGGGGCTTTTTTCGGTGTGTGTGTGGGGGGGGGGGGGGGGGGGGGGGGGGGGGGGGAACTATTAGGCTACTGTTCAACCCGTCTTGATTAACTTGACCTTGACCTTCGTGGTGACCCCAAGGCGTTGACCTCGAATTTAAACACTTCATTTCACTTCTCTGACTCACCGATCCTTCACATTCGGTCATTTCAACTGTTGTCGATCCTTTCGGATAGGCCAAATGCAATGCCATCTTGGATCAGCTGCAGTGTCGCTACGTCATTTGACGGAGTTTTCCGAAGTCAGATCCGTAGGGCGTACAGTCTTTGGTCAGATGAAGACGGTGCGGGTTTCCATATTTGGAATAACCCGGACGGATGTCAACAGGAGAGCGCAGTTGTTCCATGGCGGTTGTTTCAGGCAGCAGTATGACGCTGGTCTGGAGAAACAAACAAACCATAAAACCCATTTGAATGCGCATTTGAAGCAACATACTTTTTTATGCATTGATATATTATCCGTATGCTCTTGCTGTAGTGTGGAAAATGTATATGTCAAATGTGTATAATATATATCAGGAGAATTAAAAAAAATCAAAAAAAAAAAAAACAAACAATAAAACCCAGGAATGTAAAAAATGATTAATTACAGTTATAAGGAAAAAGAGAATTTTGACAAATGGTTTCTCATCTTATGGTACGGGTGGAAGTTACAAGTGTCACACACACACACACACACACACACAAACACACACACACACACACACACACACACACACACACACACACACACACACACACACACCGAGTACACACACACACACACACACACACACACACACACACACACACACACACACACACACACACACACAGTACACACGCACGCGCACACACACATACACACACACACACACACACACACACACACACACACAAACAACAACAACAACAACAACAATAACAACGTTCTTTGCTCCATAGTACTACGCCTTTGAGCAGGTGATGATTGGGAATAAAATGAGAGAGGGAGGGAGAAAGCAGATGTATTGCGTCACACAAAAAGCAAATACACAGAAACAAATTTCCTGCTCCACCCCCTTGCTCCAGAGAGCCGGCATAGCTCTGTTGGTAGAACGCCGGACTCGCAGTGTCTGTGATCCTGGAGTAGCGGGTTCGAATCTCCACCGGTTCGTATCAGTACAGGGGATTTTTCTCTCGGAACGAACATTAGTTCGGATTCCATTTCACAAAAAAGTCCTTCGAATGAGACTATAACTGAGGTTCCGCGCGTAATTTGTATTATGTATAAATGGACAATAAGTCTCGCCCTCTCTCTGTCTGTGTCTCTGTCTCAGTCTCTCTCTCTCTCTCTCTCTCTCTCTCTCTCTCTCTCTCTCTCTCTCTCTCAGCACTATAATCAAAAACGTAGGGAGTACAAAGAACTGCTACGGACAAAGCATAAGGCTCACCGTGATAAAGTTGTTAAGTCCCTGAACGAA
>CM031597.1:75287653-75290153 GCA_018398815.1 Conus ventricosus
CCTTGCCATTGGCATAAGGAACTGTCGGTCTTCACCTGTTGCTGACCCTGCCAGACTCTGGCCTGTGGAGACGTTACTTTTTGACCTCGCACCTTTCGCCCGACTCATTAGCTGCAGTGGCTCCTTACGCACACAGTGGACAGTCTGAGAACTTTCCATCCTTGGGATGAGGTGCAGAAGAGGCTAAAGAAGAGAGAGAGAGGGAGGGAGAGAAAATGTGTGAGGGGGATATTGGTGAGGGTGTGTGTGTGTGTGTGTGTGGGGGGGGGGGGGGGGTGACACAATGATTGGTTCCACGTGAGGGGTACAGGTGTATGGGAGCCGACTAGACTCGAAAGTCCCATAATAATCGTTTTCTTGGTGAAAACGGGTTATTTTCTTTGACAAACCAGTTATTGTTAGTGTTTTCATGCGAAAACTGTTATTATTATTGATGTTGTTGCTTCATCATTATTCGTTTTCTTGCCTTCTTCGGACTGAGAGAGTAGCCAGAAGCAATCATCATAAGTATCGTGATTATGCCGCGTGAAAATAGATCATTAAGACTCAAGACGACAGGTAACTAAGATTCATATGTGTGCTCACTGATACCTTTTCACACACTGCAGGCTTTGAAAGACGGCTGTGCCATGGCGCCGATGCCAGGGAAACGGCAGCGTCAGTACCACCGGAAACTGTCAAACAAACAGACACAAACAAAAACTGATGTTTTTTCACGGGAAAATGTCTTCGCGTCGCTGTTTTCGTAGGGTGCTAATTATCATTTTCTTAATGACAGCGACTTGTTTTTTCATCGTGAACATAACTGTTTCCTTTTGACGGGAAGACGTGGCCATACATATGGATGGTTAAGCTGGGTAATGATAACATGTAGTCTGCATACAGCGCCTTGTCTCTGTATACCTCAAGGTCTTGGCTCCGTGTGGGTGCACGCTTGCCAGCACTTGTCCGCCTGACCTGCTAATACACGCTCACATTATAAACGAGCGCGCGCGTACACACACACACACACATACATACAATCGAGGAACAATGATCACACAACAGTCACACAACAGTCTCTCTCTCTCTCCTCTCTCTCTCTCTCTCTCTCTCTCTCTCTCTCTCTCTCTCTCTCTCTCCACACACACACACACACCACAAAGAGAGTGGGAGAGGGAAAGGTGGAATTCAGAGAGAAGGGGGCGGGACGGACAGACAAAATCAAGAAACAGAGATCACGCAACAGTAAAACACACACACACACACACAGACACAGAAAGAGAGAGAGAAAACAAAATCGAGGAACAGAGATCACACAACCGTCACACACACACACACACACACACCTCTCTCTCTCTCTCTCTCTCTCTCTCTCCTCTCTCTCTCTCTCTCACGCACTCACGCGCGAACGCGCGCGCACACACACACACACACACACACACACAGAGCGAGAGCGTCAAAGGGATTTTTCCACCCGCAACTCTTCGATCACTGCGCACGATGATGATATCTGGGAAACAGAACGACGAGCGAAGAGCTGGCCTCCTGTCATTGATCAAACAACGATTATATCATTAAGTCTCCCGGGTCAGATTCGGATGAAACCGGCTAATGAGACGCCTTTCTCTCTCTTCTCTCGGGTTCCTCCTGGTGTTAGCTGTAGTTCACGTAGCGTGCAGATGTTGTTTGAAATGGAAACACGCGGGTTCTGTTGTTACATTTTCCATGGCTGTTGTTGTTGTTGTTGTCCTCTCTTGTTGGGTTTTTCTTTTTTCTCTGGTGTTTTCCCAGATTATTGCTGTTACCTTGATAATTGCTCCCATTGTGATGATGGTTGTTTTCTCGTTGCTATTTTTCCCTGATCGTTGTTGTTTTCTCGGTTGTTGTTTCTTGGTTGTTATTTTCCCTGGTTGTCGTTGTTGTTCTTTTGGTGTTTCCGTGGTTACCGTTGTTTTTCGTTGGTCGTTGTTTCAGTGGTTGCTGTTGTTTCCTTTTTTGTTCGTTCTTCCTGGTTAGTGTTGTCTCCCCTGATTGTTCTTCTTTTGTTGACACCCCCCCCCCCCCCTCCCCTGATTGTTCTTCTTTTGTTGACCCCCCCCCCCTTCTCCCCTCCCCTCCTTGTGGTTATTACTCTTTCTTTCCTGTTGTTGTCCTTTGCTGTTGTTTCCCTGGTGGTTGTTCTCATTGATATTACGTTTTATCGTTGTTTTCCCCCCTCCTCTCTCTCTCTCTATATATATATCTCTCCCTCTATTTATGTGGTGTGGTGTTTTCCTCTGTCTTTTGTTGTTGTTGTTGTTATTGTTTCCGCTGTCGTTGTTGTGTTCTTGATATTTTTTATTCCGTGGTTGTTGTTTTCTTTGTATTTTTTTTTTTCATTACCTGATTGTTTTCCAGATTGTTGTTTTCCTTAGTGGTGGGTGTGACCGTTTCCACAGGTTGTTGTTTTCCTGCTGTTGATTTCTGGTTGTTGTTGCTGTTGTTTGCCGGGTCTTGTTGTTACTGTTTCTGTGCTGAA
>CM031597.1:75295153-75302049 GCA_018398815.1 Conus ventricosus
CTTTGGGCTGTTTTGGTGAGGGGGGGGGGGGGGGGGGGGGGGGGGGGTAATGTCCTTCGTCGTGGCTGTGATTGGGTCATCGTAAGTGTTGACCGTAATGTGGATGACCATGTCAAAACGATTACGATCTGTCCAGAAGAAGGAGAGGAAGAAAGGTGGGGGAGGGAAGAGAGGATTGGGGGGGGGGGGGGGGGGGGGGAGAAGAAAGAAAAAAACGACACCCGTTAAAAAGCAAGAAAGTTGTATAGTTTATTTTCGACTTTGTTCAAATTAGCCAAATTCGGAGGTGGGGCATATAGAAAAAAAAGGGGGCGGGGGAGGTGAAGTTATCACACAGAGTCGAACTTTGCTTGATAAACTTCACATTTCAGTGAATGCCATAAATGGATTGATTTAGGCCTGTGTTTTCTGTTCCAATACAAATATCTGAGTGCTTACAGTTTCATCATTAAATATATAAAAAGATAAATACATAGATAATAGATCGATAGAAGATACCATGATGCAGGCCAGATAAATACATAGATAATAGATCGATAGAAGATACCATGATGCAGGCCGTTGTGGTGTTTAAATATATAAAAAGATAAATACATAGATAATAGATCGATAGAAGATACCATGATGCAGGCCGTTGTGGTGTTTATCCTTTTTCATCTGCTTTTTGACTGGCACATGTAACAAAGTGAGTCAAATGTAATCACTACTCTGTTTTGGGGGAGGAGGAGGGGGGTGTCTGTGTGTCTGTATATCTGTCTGTGCGTGCTTGAATGCGAGCAAGCTCAGGCGGTGTGTGTGTGTGTGTGTGTGTGTGTGTGTGTGGTGTGTGCGTGCGTGCGTGCGTGCGTGCGTGCGTGCGTGCGTGCTTCCCCGCGCGCGTGCCGTTAGTGTGTGTATGTGCGCGCGTGTGTCTCCATCGTACACTCAGTATCTATAGTGAAGTGGGAATTTCTTTGAAAAGATCGTCACAGCTCATGCGCATCGAACATGCTTCCACGATGCCAGTGCAAACAGCCATGTTCTCTCTCCCATGTCCATATCCAGTAGAATGTGAAAACCGCTGATGACGGGCTCTGCCAGACCCCAAGCCACGCACAGACACAAGAAAACAGTTCACCAAGTCTCTGACATGACAACGCGGCAAACAACAACAACAACAACAACAAAAGCTCCCACGCCAACCACAATCAGCGATGGTGTGTACCACGATCCCGGGGAGTCGGCGTCAATAGATCCCCGTGATTGTGACAGGGCTCAGGAAACAAACAGTGGGGTCGGGCAGCGAATCGATACATTATATGCTGGCAAATATAGGCTTGTCTCGCACATGACACGACGCCGACTTTTTGCCCGCGCAAGTATCGACAGTATCTGGACATAACTCCATGTCCTCTCTCCTCCTCCTCCTCCTCCTCCTCCTCCTCCTCCTCTTCCTCCTCTCCTTCCTCCTTCTAGCAAGAGACAGAGGGAGAGTCACGGTGGACATCGTAAAAATATGCCCCCACTCACCCCCACCCCAGAAAAAAGCTGTGTGTGTGACAACATGAGGGATTGGACTGGATGTGTCTGGTAGCTGGCTGGACTATAAAGAACCTGAGTCGACTGGACTGAACCCGATCCCTCTGCCTTGTGGCGCATGATCTAGGGCGGCTTTGCAGCTCTTTGATCAGATGGGCGTCTGTCACGACGTAGTGAGAAGAACAAACAATCAAACAAACAATTATGTTCACAGTTTCTGGAGCGACCTAGACAGAATAATTCGGGGCAAATGTGAACACTGTTTAAGAATCAAATTCAGTATAGAAATGTTATTGTTGGGTAATAATGAACAAATAAACATAGACGAATTTTCGATCAAATTTGCTGAATATGTTTTATATAACTGTAAAAACTAATAAGATCACACACACCTAACCTCAAAACACTTTTTGAATGGGTTACAGAGCAGCTATAAAATCGAAAAATATAATGCACTGCATGGAAATGCGATTCACAGAATTTCGTAAAATGCGATAAAATGCCGTATTTATACGAGAATCTTGTGGAAAGTAACCGATAAAAATAACGAGGTACAGACATGTTGATTCCTTCTGAGATTTGTCACAGATTGCTGTACATATGTGAATGGATTGGAGAATTGTAACATCTCCATGTGGTGATGGGATGCATCTTACCCTAGTTAAATGGACCGACTGTTTAGCCTTTATTGTGAATATGTATTTATATTTAATTGAGCCATTGAAAAAAAAACCAACATTATTAAGCAAACAAATAAGCGAACAAACCAACCTGTAAAACCCGTGTCTGGAAGAACTGCTGTTGTCACTGTGGTGGTGATGGAGAGGTCGATCTTCCCAGCATCTTTCCGTATGTTGCATTCCTTCTCCATTCTCCCCGACAAAATTAGTCAGTGGTTTTTGACACCTCGCAAGATTTCATTGAGAGATATTGCTGCCCTCCCCTCCCTCCAGTGTCGAGATCGTTCGTTGACCTAGGCTGACATGATATACTTGACAAAGAATTTTGAGGTTGGTCCCTAAAGACGTTTGCTTTTCTTCTGCCCCCCCCCCCCCCCCTCCCCTCTTCCCAGCTTCCGCCTCTCTTCTGTGTGTGTGTCTGTACGTGCGTGTACGTGCGCGCGTTGTGTGTGTGTGTGTGTGTGTGTGTGTGTGTGTGTGTGTGTGTGTGTGTGTGTGTGTGTTTCCGTCTGTCTGTCTACTTGTCTGCATCTGTGACTGCGTGTCTTTGAGGGAGGAAGGGATGGGGGGGGGGGGGGGGAAGAGATAGACTGACCTGCCCGCTGCCCAGACCAATGTATTTCCTGCTACCCCTCTTCCTCCGCCGTGTGTGTGTGTGTGTGTCCTGGTGTGTGTGTGTGTGTGTGTGTGTGTGTGTGTGTGTGAAAGAGCGCGCGCGTGCGAGCATGCGCGTGTGTGAGTCTGTTCGTCTGTCTTGTCTGTGACCCTATGTGAGGAAGGAGACGAGGAGGAAAGGAGTGTGTGGGGGGGGGGGGGGGGGAGAGGGAGAGAGAGAGAGAGAGAGAGAGGAGGAGAGAGAGAGAGAGAGAGAGACAGACAGACAGTCTGTCTGCTGGCCGAACGGGCAGTACGTGCAACAGATGGAATGAGGTCACCGGAGACTCACTGAAACGACCAGCCAGGAGATGAAGCCGTCCGGAATTCACCCATCTCATTGTCTCTGACCTAGGCTCCACTCCCACTGGTTTCCTCCCCCCCCCCCCCCCCCTTTCTCTCCCACCTCGTCCACTCTCCCGTCCCTAATCTTTCCTTCCCCGGAGATATATTGGCACTCTCCTTTGTTTCCCTGTCGAAGACTGGGCAGTACTAGTTCTTCCTGATGCTGTAGTGCGGAATCACACGTTAGATATTTCCCGTTTATGTTTATCGGGTGTGGATAGTTTATGCTCGCTGTGGATTTAAAGAGAGAAGATTGTCCTAACCAGCAGCCGGTTTGTTTGTTTGTTTTCACTCATGCTGATGCAAACCTCTCAATTCTGCGGCCTTTTTCTGTTAATTCAAAGTACGTAATCCATTCAAGTCGTAGTTAGATGCTGATAACCTTTTTTTTTTTTTTTTTTTTTTTAATGTTCACAGAAGTAGCAAAACGGCTTATGATTTTTTTTTTTTTTTTTTTGTCGTTTTTTGTTTGTTTGTCAGGCAGGCCAAGCGTTGCGTAATATCAAGTTGAAAAAAAAGTGCGAATTAAGCGTCGGTTAATCCGTGCACTTCTAAGACATCGGTTTATATTACGCCATTGCGCGTATTGGTTTTGTGAATTTGAAGATGCGACTTACGCGTTTCTCCAGTGTTGTAAATACCACTATCAGTATCTCATCCTCTTTTTTTAAAACAGGCTGAAACGCGGAGGCTTTTTTTTTCTGTGATCACATGATCGATATCTGCGACTGGTTGATTCCTTTGCTTCTAGAAAACTTACTTCATAGCAAGATCAAGCACTCGACTTACCCCTTTGTCTGAAGGTGAAAAGTTTTACCTGGAAGAGGGGAAAAAATGCAGCACTCGGTCAAAATCATTTTAAGCTTACTACCTTCTTTTTCTGCGTACGCATGCTGATACTCCTGCGGACACTCCCTGTATAGACAGGCAAGTATTAAAACCATCTGCCGAACAAAGGGAGTGGAGTTTTGTGTGTATGACCGTTTTTTATCCCGCCATTAAGGCAGCCATACTCCAACTTCGGGGAAGGTGCATGCTATGTGTAACGTGTCATCCATACCAACGGCCAAACTGGCCTTCTCTTCCGAAAGTTGGTGATGGGATTGAACGTGTGTGCAAGATGTTATGCATGCGTTCACACACGGATAGTATTTAGATAGATTTGTAGTCTCATTCGAAGGACTAAGCTTACTACCGATAACAGGGGCTGTACGTGTTCTGGTTGAAGCTACATGTATGTGCATTCTTGTTGAAAATGACGTCATCAGCACGGTTCCCGCAACACAGTGACGATAGTGGAAGGGGGAAGTAATCCCTGTGCGATAACTATCCTCGTCAAAGGGGAGATTTACGTCCTAGTTTGGCCACAGGCCCTTAAGGACAAGGTTTCCCTGATGTAACGGACTCAAGCTGTAAATTGCTAGCCGGCTCACACTGTTCGCCAGACACATTCTCGTACAATGGCAAGGCAACCAGTGGAACACACACTGGTCTTAAAACTGAAGATTCACAAATGTTCGAGTTCCACACGCGGCGTGTACATTCGTGACAAGTTGTCTCCGGACAGAACAACTCGAATTTCCAACAGAAACTGTATTGTGACGATAAGCAATACATTGCAATACAATACAACACGACACAACAATACAATACATTATGCAACACACTTACATTGTATTTCTGTCATTCTGCTCAAACACATTTCTGGATGAAATAATCAGGATTGCACATGTTCTCTAGATTTGTTGTTTTAAAAAAATGGTAACAAATGTAGATAATCATTATACATAACCAGAAACACTAGGACTATAATGTTATGGGGCTCTCACTCGGTTCAACTCAAAGACTTGTAATCAAACAACAACTGGTTGAAAGATACCCACAATCGAAGCTCGGACCGGGGGCCGGAATAGCTCAGTTGGTAGAGTGCCGGACTCGTAATCCAAGGGTTGCGGGTTCGAATCTCCGTCGGGCCGTTTCGGTACAGGGGGATTTTTCCCTCGGGGTTAACATTACTTCTGATTCCGTTTCCCATACAGTCCTTCGAATGAGACTATAAACCGAGGTTCCGTGTGTGAACGCACGCATAACATCTTGCACACACGTAAAACCCCATCACCAACTTTCGGATCGGAAGAGAAGGCCAGTTTGGCCGTTGGTATGGATGACACGTTACACATAGCATGCACCTTCCCCGAAGTTGGAGGATGGCTGCCTTAATGGCGGGATAAAAAAACGGTCATACACTCAAAACTCCAATCCCTTTGTTGGGTAGATGGGATTAATACTCGCCTGTCCATATAGGGAGTGTCCGCAGGAGTTTTCAGCCTGCGTACGCAGAAGAAGAAGCTCGGACAATGTGAGGAGGAAGATGGATGGAAAACTCGATCTTCTGGTAAAAATTCCATTCCGACCAGCCCTTCGATCGTGCAGCCATATTTTACGAAGGCGAATGTACTCGAAATATCTTCGCGAGATCTCAGAATAGTCACATGACTTCCAAATAGGGTGGTTCATCTTCACGCGATCATAAAAGTACTGCGAATGTGTTCGACCCACCATGTCCATGTCAGCGCGCTGCTCCTTGACAGTAGTGGAAACGAGCGTTCAGCTCGGTTTGATTCAACCACAACCTCAGAGCTGGATGGACTTGTCTGCAGCGCCCATTATCGGATGGTCGTTGTATTGGACTGGTTGATTCCTGTGCATTTTAGGTAACTGTGAATACTGATGGGTTTGTGTGTATACAGAGCAAATGCTCTCTCTCTCTCTCTCTCTCTCTCTCTCTCTCTCTTGGTGTTGTGGTGTATATAGAGCAAATGCTCTCTCTCTCTCTCTCTCTCTCTTTCTCTCTCAGATTAAGACTTGCTGTCTATGACATTAAAGTTGTCAAAGCGTGTGTATGTGTGTACTGCGTGCGGGCAGTTTTTTGTTGTTTGTTTTTGGGGCATTTTTTTAAGCTGGTGTGCACGTGGGTCTCGTCTGGGCCGCAATATATTTATGAGTTCACGGGTCTGGGAAGCAAGACTTTAAACACGTCCTCTTCATTCCCATTTCGTTGAAAGTGGCGGCTAAAGCCGACATGCATTTTTCTTTGCCACCAAGGATGGCCGAAAACGGGACAGACTCGGCCCCCGTACAGTGATTTGGGCTGTCATTTCCTACAAGCCGAGTCCGCCCGAGTTACGTCCCTTCCAGCACCAATGGCCTCCCTTCACTTCAGAGCGTCGGCTTTGGTTTATTCCCCTTGTCTCCCTCACGGGGCTGGGGGCGCTGAGAGCTTGGAGAAGCTTTCTCCTTCGTTCTCTTTTCCCCTCCATTCATCTGGAGAGCTTTGTACTTTTAGAGGTTTTATTTTCCTAGTTATTTTATTTCTTCAGGTTGCGGCGCTTATAAAACCATTGTGATCAGCTGGGTTACAAACCAGACTTGACGTAACCCACACTTTTAAGCTGAAGGTTTGTGCAGCCAGTGATGAACGTGAAGGAACGTTTGGCAACTCATGTACGAGCAAAAAAAAAAAAAGGGGGGGGGGGGCTGAACCTCCTTTGCTTAGGGAACTTGGAGGTAAAATGCCAGCGCATTACTTGAACATCTTGCACAAAAATCAATATATAAATGAAGACATGAATGAGGGCGTCAGTCGAGGTTCTGTTGTGTCGCGTTGGTGGTCACTGTCATTACTCGAAAGCTTGCACT
>CM031597.1:75303049-75315549 GCA_018398815.1 Conus ventricosus
CCTGGCAACTCGCAATAAATTGTCAACCTCGGTGTAATGTCAGTGGAGGAAGGACTAGCGCACAGCCCAAACACACTCACAGCTTGCTTACGATCTCATTCATATATCATGCATTCGTCACATCAAACCACTAGTAAAGTCTATAACTTTACTACACATGATCATAGAACGAAACATCAATGCATATGGAATCAACTGAAATAAAACATTCTCTCTTTCCTGAACTTCACAAAATCATTTATCTAAAACATCATTAACTAACCCGGGTATAAATAGATTTCTACTTTACCTGGCCAGGTGATCTTAACTATTCACGAATCACTGTCTCTTTTTCTTTTCCTTTTTTTCTTTCTTTTCACTGTCACTTTCACAACACGGCACAACTGCTGGCACCGGTCAAGTTAGACTGCTGGCATCGGTCAGGCTGGACTGTTGGCACTGGCGTTGGTCTGTCGATGAAAGTGGCGCTGGCCAAGTATGAGGTCGAACCCCCCCCCCCCGGTTCAGATAGAACAGTGACTATCAACATCGATCTGTTCTCTTTTCTTTCTTCCTGCATTAACGCATTGCACTCTCTCTCTCTCTCTCTTCTAGTCTGCTCTTATCAAATGGACATGGTTGCTTTTCTTTCTTTTTTTCTTTTCTTTCTTTTCCTCCTCATTAGTTAGCAGCTCTCTCTCTCCACATCTCTCCTCAGTCCTTCCTCTGCAGACTATCTCATGCTAATCTCTCAACTTGGTTCTCTTCTCTCCTCCCCTCATCTCTCTGCTTTTCTCTCCTCAGAGATTACACTCAGACCTCTCTCTCTCTGTCTCTCTGTTCGTTCTCCCCCTCGTTCTCCCGTTCTCTCACTCTCTCATCCCTCTTATTGTGTTCCGATCTGTCCAACAAGGGCGAGTACCATTGGTCAGTATTTTTACCCGAAGTTATCTCCCTCTAATTCCATTGGATATTCAAATCATGACAGTCACGCCTACACACCTTACTCTCTGTGGTGGTCAATTGGTCATTTAATTGATTAGCTAGATTTCACCCCCACCACACACTACCTTCCCCCCTTCCCTACTTAACTGGCGCCGTGTGGCTTAAGTCGTGGGCACCGTCAGTGTAAATTGGCCAGATGAGTCTGAGCCAGGCGCTACGACTCGTCTCGCTAGACATCGAGGCGTCGGTCAAAGCTGCTTAGCCCGTATAGCCGGACAGACCGTCTTCCTGAAGCCTCTCGGCTAAGCTTAATTGGCCGGACCCGACCCATGGGCCCATCTATCTGACGCCAAGATGTCTGCGTTTGGACTTATGTCCGAACAAATTGGCTGGCGACTCCCCAAGTTGGGTTGTTTCATTTTTTTGTCCGTGACAGTCACAACATGGCGTTTGCCAGGGAGAATGTATGTGCCTTGACGTCTTAACGGAGCGCCCTGAGCGTGCCTGCATTCTACGTGAACACAGGGCTGGCTTCAAAGGGTGGCGCAGGACTGCTCCCGGCTGACTGGCTTGGCAGTTAGGGACAGCACTTCTCTGGGTCCCACTGGCGCCTTGGGCTGTGTCTATTTCTTCTTTACATGAAGAAATCAAGATGACAACGATGGAATGGTGCGTACACATATCAAGAATAGCTGGCCTGGTTAGAAAAAAAAAAGTCACCGAGTCGGTGCCAGGTGGACTTGGAAAGATGCGGACAGAAGAAGAGATGGGTGGACAACGTCATGGAACGAAGAGATGGGTGGACAACGTCATGGAACGGACAGGTCTGTCCTTCGCCGACGCTGAGAAGCCAAAGAGCATCGCTATACAGGTGGAGGGAGATTGTCAGCAAGTTGCAAAGAGGATCCCCAAGGTTCAGCCTTGGTTGAACTTCTGAGTCTCATACCCCTGTCCTCTTGGCTTCCCAGCCGGTTGGGGAAGGGGGGGGGGGGGGGGGGTAGGGGGCGACCACTTTGGGTGTTGTACCCGAGCTGGCCAAAACTGGATCGTGTGGATCCATATCAGGTGGCCCTGAGAATGGACTGTAAAGGCCTGGGGAGGAGACTGCCAGAGAGAGCAGACGACCAACGACAACGACACCGACTACGACCAGTCACCACGGGGGACAGCAACGCCCAAAACTACACAGACTAAAGTCTGGAAAACCTTGTCCTTAAGGGCTTCAGGCCAATTGGACGTTAATCTCACCCGTCAAGTCAGTCAGCAAGTTTATCAATGGTGCCTCCACAAGTGAACATGGAGTCACCAGACAAGCAAAGCACCAGACAAGACACGTAGGCCTGTATGTCTACAATACACAAGGAAGCGTTAGGTTCTGTATGCTACGGTTGGAACACAACGGATGATAAGTGACGGGAGTTCCATGCATCATGTTCTGTATGAAAAAAAAAATGAAATGAAAAGAACAAACAAACAAACGAAGCCCTAGTTCGCAGAAATTTTGTGTTGTCAGATGGGACACTCAAAAACCTTTTTTTTTTCAAATGATAGGATAGATTTCAGTCTTGCATGTACCAGCAGTTAGTTTTAACAAAACGTCAGCAGTGAGTTGATTCCAGCTTCGTTCGTTCATCGACTTGCTTCAGCCACACCCAAGCAGGCGGAGGAGTAAAGATGGCCGTCAGCAATTCACCCTCACCCATCCTCGCCCTCCCTCACCCACCCAGAATGGATGCAGTCGGGGGGGGGGGGGGGGGGAATCTTTTGACTGGGCTTATTATAGAACCTCGCATAGAGAGAACTTAAACCCTCGTCGTCTTCCCACTCCTCTCTCACCCTCTCATCTCCCTGCAGAGGCGGTTCAGAGGCCGTCACCATTCCTCGCCACGACATTCATCATCATGTCAGTCCATTCTCGCCCTTCCCCCACCCTTGCGTCACTCCATCGGCATGGTCTCTTCCGTCTTGGTCAGGTCCGGACTTTCCCATATGGGGGGGGGGGGGGGGGGGGGGGGGGGGTCAAGGTGAACTGGGTTCCCATCCTGGTAGAAAGCACCCACCGGGGTATGTGTACATGTCAGCGGGCGGTGAGGTCTAGCGGTGATTGGCATCGATCGTCAGAGCTGCAGGACTACTGGCAGTGTACAGTGTACGTCGCTTGTTCGCCGCCGCACTGGCGTGTTCCGTCCCATTGACCAGCCTAACCACCCCACGGCGGAGTCTGGCTCTGTAAGGGAACGGAGCGTTCTGCTACAGACCGCACTGAGAACGTGGGTTGTCTGGCTGGCTTACACTGACTGAAGCTGGGTTGTAGCAGTGGTCACGTTATGAGCATGGCTCCTGTCACTGATAACTCTGTACGAATGTTTGGATCTGTCGGGGACAACATGACGACCCTGGGTCAGGACAGTGATCACGATATGAAGGTCGGTTACACCAGGGGCCACTCTGTGAAGACAGGTTACATCAATGAACACACTGTGAACATTGGTTACATCAATGACCACACTATGAATATGGGTTACATCAATCACCACATTATGAACATGGGTTATATCAATGACCACATTATGAACATGGGTTATATCAATGACCGCACTGTGAACATTGGTTATATCAATGACCACATTATGAACATGGGTTATATCAATGACCACACTATGAACATGGGTTACATCAATTACAACACTATGAACATGGGTTATATCAATGACCACACTATGAACATGGGTTATATCAATGACCACACTATGAACATGGGTTATATCAATGACCACGCTGTGAACATGGGTTATATCAATGACCACACTATGAACATGGGTTACATCAATGACCACACTATGAACATGGGTTACATCAATGACCACACTATGAACATGGGTTATATCAATGACCACACTATGAACATGGTTATATCAATGACCACACTATGAACATGGGTTATATCAATGACCACGCTGTGAACATGGGTTATATCAATGACCACGCTGTGAACATGGGTTATAGGGTTATATCAATGACCACGCTGTGAACATGGGTTATATCAATGACCACACTATGAACATGGGTTATAGGGTTATATCAATGATCACGCTGTGAACATGGGTTATATCAATGACCACGTTGTGAACATGGGTTATACGGTTATATCAATGACCACGCTGTGAACATGGGTTATATCAATGACCACACTCTGAAAGTGGGTCACATCAGTGACCACACTGCGTTTACACACGAAGAGGTTTCAGCCACTGACAGGTCTGCACATAACAATGTGGACGTGGGGGGGGGGGGGGGGGGGGGGGATATTCTGTTCCAAGCTTCACCCATGAGGCCCTGCCGGCGTGGGAATCCGCACACCTGCGACTAACAGGCAAATGTGCTAACCACTCGGCCACTAGAGCGACCTTCTTTTTTCATGAAAAAAAAAAAAGAAAGCGAGTGAGTGGACAGTTCAGTAATAAAGCATCGAGTTGTTGGTCAGAAGTAGCGGGTTCCTATCTCGCTGGCGGCGCCTAGTATGAGAACTGGCAATTTTGGGTTGCCAACGTTGGCGTGATGTCGTTCTGGTGGTCTCAGTGTGGTGTCAGCTAGGGCAATGAGACTGTTTTCATTGTCTGTCGTGTCGCCTTTTTCGTGGCTGTGGATGATAAAACGTGAATGTGAGACGCCAAATCAATGACAAAGAAAGAGAGGGTTTTTTTTCTGGCGCTCCTTTTGTGTGTGTGTGTGTGTGTGTGTGTGTGTGTGTGTGTGTGTGTGTGTTTGAATGTGTGTTGTGTGTGTGTGTGTGTGTGTTTGAATGTGTGTGTGTGTGTTAAAGATATGAACCGTTCAGATCTGCGCCTGTCGATGTGTAATTACCACGTGGAAAACTGCGCGCTTCACATTGATCGTGATGATTGTAATTTCACTCTGCGCGCTTCACATTGATCGTGGTGATTGTAATTTCACTCTGCGCGCTTCCCCCATCCATTCTGCAAACGGGAAAAAAAAAAAAAAACGGGCGTCGAATGCAGGAGAGTGGGGGGGAACGAGAATGGGAGAAGAGTGAGGAAGCAGCAGACGAGGGGGGGGGGGGGGAGGTGGGGAGGGTGGAAGAACTATAGGTTGGGGGAGTTGGGAAGAAAGAGACGGGACGGGAGGGGGGGGGGGGGGGGGGGGCGTGGGTCGGGTCTAGCAACATCTCTGCAGGTCCAGCAGGTGGACAGACAGGTTTGGTGCCCACTGTGGCAGTCAAGACAAAGCGGGGTAACTCGGTGGAAATTCCGACATCCATGATGACAGTAATATGGCTGGGTGGGGATCATGACAGTGAGACGATCGATTTCAGACCACGTTCAGTAGAAAGGAGGGGGATCATCTGGCGGATTTCTCTGCCAGAATGCTGTGCGTGCAGATTCACTACTACTGCACCACCACCCCCACCACCCCTCTCGCTGACTGTCTGTCTGTCTCTCTAGCTCACACACACGCACACACACACACACACACACACACACACACACTTGCATCTATAGGCGTATGCGCGCGTTTCTCAAGCACGTGGGCTGATACACATACAGCAGGGAGAGGAAAGAGAACACATACAGACACACACGCGCGCTTGTGCTGTGCCTGCACGCGCATGCGCACGCGCACATACACACACACACCACACCACTTCTCACACACGCGCGCGCACACTCTCTCTCTCTCTCTCTCTCTCTCTCTCTCTCTCTCTCTCTCTCTCTCGCACGCACACACACACACACACACGGACGAACGAACGAGCCAAAGGCACTCAGCACGCGTTTCTCCACAGCAAAACAGACCCCACAACAAAACCCCAACAACCCAAGCCACAAAAGGAAGAACAGAAACAAACAAGACACAAGAGACATTCATCTCCTGCATTTTGTCTTTTTCTCTTTCTTCTTCTTCTTCTCCTCCTCCTCTCCCTCTACTCTGTTCTCTCTTTCCCAAACGGGACCGACCAGCAAGCAGCAGCACCAGCGATACTTTGCGGCAGAGAGAGAGAGAGAGAGAGAGCAAGCGCTTTGCTTCAGCGGGGGCAAAAGCCCCTAGCCGGCAAGTGGAAAGGAATGAAGTGCGAGGAGTGAACAAATCACGGCTGATTGACTCGCCGTGGCGGGCGTTATGGGCCGCGAGGCCCATCGGCGCTGGCTTGGCGAAAGGCGGCGGCGCAGGCCCATAAAAACGATTTGCCCGCTTTGCAGGAGGGGGCCAATAAAGAACTAACCTGGCTCTTTGACCTCCAAGGGGGGGGGGGAGGGGGGGAGGGGAACCCCTGTCAATCTTACGAGCCCCGTTAGCAAACCCTATCAAAAATCTATGAAATCGCCACCTACCTCCTCCTCCTCCCTGCTCCCCACTCTTCCCTTTCTTTTCCGCTTCAACTGACTCTTTTCTATCGGTGTCTCCTCTTTTTTTTACATTTGCAGCGAACATAATGTATTTTAGCACAACAAGCTAAGCTTATGGACGTGCATACATGGCTATTGATATACAAATAGACTGGCTGCGATATAGCAAGTACATGATCATGGTGTGCAATATAAAAATATTATAAACATAAACGTAAAGAAAAGAATCAAAAGAAAAGAAAGAGAAAAGGAGAAAGAGAGGGGGTACAAAATACAAGGTGGTGAAAAAGAAAAAGAAAACATGGTGTCTCCTCTCTCTCTCTCTCTGGCGTGGTCTGTTTCCCTCGGTGTCTATAACTCTCTGTCTTGTGTCTGCCTGTCTGTTGTCTGTCTGCCTGTCTGTCTCTCCGTTCATCTGACTGTCTGACTCCCCCAGCCTCTTCTCTCTCTCTCTCTCTCTTCTCTCTCTCTCCTGTTTCTTCTTCTTTCTCGAAAGACAGGCTTACTCGCAGTTAGGTTCCTTTCGAAGAGAGAGAGAGAGAGCGAGACCCCGTGTTAAGAGCAGCGCGGCCGGACGTCCCGCCGTCCCTTCTCTGCCTGTCGTTGTGAAAGTGCGCAGGAAACTGCACCAGGATTCTGCTCGCGGTCCACCCACCGAGAGATGGGCCTGCCCGACCATGAGAAATCCAAAGTCCAATGTGCCCACGGCACTGAGACAGACAGACGGACGTAAGCGTATATATCGTGCCATGGGAACATCCGTACGATCGAGAGAGAGAGAGAGAGAGATAAACATTTGAACACACTAGCATCAGCTTGTTGATGTTCAAATTTTCACATTTTTGTAAAGCTACGTGACTGTAAAGTGGAAAATAAATTTGTTTAAACCAGAGAGAGAGAGAGAGAGAGAGAGAGAGAGACTGTTCGCTACAATTGGCAGGTCTTCTGCGTTTTTAGCTTGAAAAAGGTTTTGAATAAGCCGAGAATTTGCAATTTACGCAGTGTTGGTTGGTTGTTTGTTTTTTTTTACTATTCAAGAGAGAGAGATGGACACAATGGGGCGTGAGCAAACCAGGTCTTGAGCGCATTGGTACGCTCCCCTGAAGGACGATAGGAAAAGCACTGACGTGACGCCTCTGTCACCAGCAAGGACGTCAGCAAGCTAGAGAACGTCGAGAGCAGCGAAAAAAATGGTCACTCTTCTCTGTCTCTACAGGACGCCAGCGGGACGCCAGCCAGACTGCATGGTCCCACTGCTCTGTCCGGTGCGCACGGAGCTCATCATGGATGGCACAGCGTCAATGGAGGTGTGCGCCCGAGAAGTGAACGGGTTTTTTTTTTTTTTTGGTTTGTTTGTTGTTGTTGTTGTTGTTGTTTTTACAATCTGCGAACTCGCGTGCCATGATGTCACCACAAAGGGCAATGTGTGGTCCGAGATCAGTGGGCGTGATTATGACATGAGCAGGCCATACGACATGTGGGGGAAAAAAGCGCAACGTACACTGTGGCGTGGGCTGAACCTGTTACTTGTTATAGGTAAGGTTAATGGCTTGAATCAGCGCTCTCTCACTCACTCACTCTCTCTCTCTCTCTCTCTCTCTCTCTCTCTCTCTCTCTCTCTCTGTTTAGTCCGTCTATGTTTCTCCCGCCACCACAGAGAGTACAAGCGTCGTAACACAAATCAAGAAGACATATGGCGTTTATTCATCTCAATAATGCGAACAGTCATTTCACTGACGTTCTCTTGTGAACGGAAGTCAAGAGCGAAAAAAAAAAAAAAAAAAACATGCGTCAGCCATGCGTGCGAATACGAAACAAAAAAAAACATGTTCAGTGGAAAGGGTTGGCCACAGCTGGAACCACGTGTGAAAAAAATATTCAAAGTTCAAAGTATGTGAAAAGGCCACATAGACGTGTGCGCTTCATAGCATGAAAACGCGCTCTTTCTGACATGCAAAATGCGCGCATTTTGGTGAGCGCTTACCGGTGGTAACGCTCTTGTCAACTGCTCCAACTGAACGCAGCTCTCCAATCCCTTACTACTCTCCAATCCCTTATTACCTCCAGTCGTCTTCCTTTCTCCTTCTTCTGACTCCGCCTGCTCTCTTGAGTCAGATAGGCTGCATGGGTCTAGCTAGTACCTTGCACTTCATCTTATGTTTCGATATTTTTTCTTTTTAAATCTGTTTCAGTTTTCACATGCAGTCACTAACTTTGAAACTAGCTTTGATTCATAGTGGACTGCTACCTTCCATTGTTTTGTATTTGGCTGTGATTGTTCTTCGTTTTCATTGTCTTCAGTCTTATTTGTCTTGTCTTGCCTGAGGGAAGACCAAAGAGGTCGAAACGCGTCGTGTTTTGTCTTGTAATTCGTTCGTCTCTTTCGTTCGGTGGTACAGTAATTTTTAAGTTTGCTTCATCATTAGTTCTTCTCCATACTTTTCACTACCACCACCATCATTCGCCCCCCCCCCCCCCCCCCCCCCCCCCCCATCCCCCACCCCACCCTCCATGAAACTGATTATCACCTTATCGTGAGTAGTGTCGGCGTTACAATGATTACAGTTTTGCTTTCCCCCGTAGAGACACGGGGGCCGGTGGGGAAGGGGTAGACCCTTCCCCACCCCCGTGTCTCTTACTACCCTCTCCACCGTACTCCCTCCCTGTTAAAGCCGCGGAACAGTTTACACGTTGGCACATTGGTGTTATCGCTGCTGTGGGCCTGCCTGTGGCCTTATCACTGGTGACGCTAATCCGTGTTGTCAGCTGTCGACTTCTTGCAAGCTGGCCTGTGTTGGGATTGAGGGGATTGGGGGAGGGGGGTGGGTGGGAAAAGGCGAGACTGTGTTTTTCAGTGGCTCAGTGTGTGTGTGTGTGTGTGTGTGTGTGTGTAAAATGAATAAATTTTCGATTTACAATAGTTCTTCGTTAGATCAACTGTGAACAGAGGCAAAAACACCCAGCGATACCTCGAGAGACAGGAAAGGAGGGAAGTGTGTGTGTGTGTGTGTGTGTGTGTGTGTGTGTGTGTGTTCATGTGTGTGTTCGTGCGCGCGTGGAGAGAGAGAGAGAGAGAGAGAGAGACTGCGAATGGTGAGACACTAAATGACATTTTGTTTGTTTGAGAGAGAGAGGGAGAGAGAGAGAACACAGGAGAAATGTGAATGCGTGACGTTCGAGAAGAACTGGATCCTTCATCAACATAGTGTAACCAAGGCGAAAGCATCAACTGTTGCATCGGGAAGAGAGCGAGACTTGTCACAGCAAACCGCCAAGGAAGTGGTCATCTTTCTTGGCTTTCTGAAGTCGGGGATCCTGCCTTCTCTTCCAGTTTAGGTCTGTCAAACGGGCGTGAACTGTCTGAACTGGTTTCAGTCAAGTTTAAAATCCAGCACCCAGGAGAAAATCTTTCAGGAGGGGAGGGGAGAGGGGAGGAGGGGTCACGGGGCTCTACACAGACAACCTCCAGCCGAGCGACACCACCTCCACGGTGGGCAGTGGGAAATGCCCGTTGGTATGTTCGGCGCCCGGAGGAGAACGTTGCGAACACGCAATCTTCTCGACCGGGTGCGTTACCAAGGGAGCTGAACTTAAGCACCCTGAAGGATGAAAGAAAGGAGGTCAAGATGAATAGTTTTGCACCCGTTCAGCTTTTGGCCTCCAGCGGACCAAAGATGCAGAGGGGTACAGGAGCAGTATCCCCGCCTCTTGTTGGGTTTGGGGGTGGGGGGGGGGGGGGGGGTCATCGCGCACATTGAAGCCATCGCCCACTTCCTGTTGATCTGACCGGCTCTGTGTCTGCCTCCTGTTCACGGATTGACTATCTGTTTACCGCACTTCACAGAGGGCAAGTGTCAAACTGTCAAAGTCTGAAGCTCACAAACACGATGATTCGCGTATGGGCAAAGGCTTCGTTTGTGGACCCCTTACACTAACAGTTGCCCATAAGCTGACTGCAATCCACACTCCCCTGTGGATGTGGCCTTTTCGTTCTTTCCCACAGCCGCGCGCATGGCACGTCTTGCCCGTCACAGAGACAGTTCCAACCAGAGCGCGTCTTCAGCAAAATTCCCACGCTCGGGAGGATGCTATTTATCGTACTTACCGTCTCTCTCTCTCTCTCTCTCTCTCTCTCTCTCTCTCCTCTCTCTCTCTCTCTCATGGTGACCAGGGGTAGTGCTGACAGAGCTACTGACCCGGTTCTCATTGAACGCGCGTAAAGCCAACGATAGTGTGGTATGCATTCATTCATCAGTTAAGGGAGGATACATTACCATGTTTCATGTTACAGAAATCGAATTTTCGTTTTTTAAATATCCTTTCATTGCCGTTGATTCCGAACTCAACGCATCACTAAATATACACACATTTGTTATGTATCGACAAAAGCGCCGAAAATGTACGGAAAAATGCTCTATTTAGGATTGCTGTAAGGATACAGAGCTACAGTTTGCTTATGGGGCCCACGAGGGCAACCCAATTGATTGAAACATATCCTGCCAAAGAGTGGTAGTTACCTGCAAGAGCGAAGTGGAGTCCAACAAAGGCAAATGATGGGGAAGCGAGGCGGGATACTGATCCTCTTTCTTCTGCATCATTGTTCACAGCTTCCCACACTAGGAGGAGGATCTTTGTTGGGAGAATTAGCTAGGCTGGAGAGAGGTGGTAGGATCTCTGAGAGTGGTTACGGAAACGTCAGTCGAGCGTTCCTCATCCTCAGTGCCATTAGTGGCTGATAACTTGGCTGGAGAATGAGGTAGCCTACTGCAGCTTGTGACGACAGTTCTCTGTGCAGCGAACAGGTGTAGACATTGGTGTGCAGGAATAGTACAGCGATGCCATGCAGAATATAGAGGCTGTCGTCACATATTCCAGTGTTGCTCAGGCTCTACCATCCTCCCCCAGCCCCCCCCCCCCCCCCCCCCCCCCCACGCCCTCCTTCTCCTCCGGTCCCCCGCATCATCAACCACAAACCGTAGGCAACTGACGAAGATGTATATTGGAAGCGTTTATTTGCCAAGGTACCCCATGAATTTCAATTGGCCCCCTTCGTCTTCAAGATGAATTTTACATCATCCTGCGAACACCAGACTTTATATCACTATCGTTCACAGATACGGATACAGTGTGGACAGGAACTAAAAGGTTTCAGAGAAAAGCATGTCTTCCATAGAGAGAGTCTTCGCTGGAATTCTCTTAATGGGAGACCTCAGTGTTTTTTAACAGCCCTGTCGTTGATGGCCGACACTTTATTTGTAAGTAGTTGTGGAGGATCTGCCAAAGAATCTGTAATGAAGCCTGCGACTCGTTTGTATTGACTTCCAGTCCCAGGATGTTAACTTCGAACACACACACAAACGCGCGCGCACACACACACACACACACACACACACACACACACCACACACACACACACACACGCACACACACAGAGGAAGCAGGAAGCTGAATGACTAATACCACAGACGGACATCTTCCAGATTTCACGAGCAAAAGGCCTGTAGTGTGGAGACAGCTTTGCGTTGTTATTCTCCACTCCCCTCCTGAATTCTGTGCGTCCTTTCTCAAAAATTCAATGCATGCTACAGCTCCGGTGGTTTGTCATCGCGAACATTGACAAAAGAAGTGCGGATATTCCTTCGGCCCTTCCCTACAGACCTGCTCCACTTGACCTCAAATCTCCACAATGGCGTACCAGTCTTCTCCTGCACATGATTGTACTGACACCACGTGAGGTTGGCCGCCTCCGAAAGCTCACCGTACCGATCTACATGCAGAGAGGAGAACTCTATCTCTGTGTGTGTGTGTGTGTATGTGTGTGTGAAGAGAGAGAGAAAGAGAGAGAGAGAGAGAGAGAGAGAGAGAGAGAGAGACCGAACGACATGGCGTGAAATATGTTCAGAGAGAGAGGTCGTTGTAAATGGACGAGGTTGAAATAATATTTGACCTCGCTCAGTCTCACACACACACACACACAGCACGAACACACGCACGCACGCAATCGCTGTTGGAAGGATTCTGTCCTTTGCCGGAAAAAAGTGCGTGTGTTTGTGTGTGTAGTAGTAGTAGTACTTTAATTTAACGTCTTTTCACAAGCTATGTGATATTAGACATGTGTATGTGTGTGTGTGTTTCGTGAGCGTGCCTGTGTCTGTGCGCACGCGCGCGCGTTTGTGCGTGCGTGTAGAAGAGGGTCGGGGAAAGAGAGAT
>CM031597.1:75320549-75323049 GCA_018398815.1 Conus ventricosus
CGTCCGTATGGTTTTCAGGAAGAAATCCCTGTGATTTCATTAGGAAGACGTCATTATGGTTTTCATGAAGTCTCAGTGGGTTTCACGAAGAAGTCTGTGGTTTTCATGAAGAAGTCTCTATGATTTCATGAAGACGTCCCTATGGTTTTTATGACAAAGTCCTTACGTGGTTTTAGGAAATCCCTCTGGGACGAAATGTTGCGCTTTTTTTTTAATTTCTCCATGGCAGATCATCAGGCTGTTCTACAATCCTTTGTTCCTTAGGATAAAATCTCAGCCTACATGACAAAAAAATTTATATACATGCATTCACGAATGGTACGACAAAAGCAACGTAGTTACAAACTTGATCAATACTGAATGAATACAATACTGAATAAATATGTTTGAAGAACACGGTCTCATCCGTAAGAAAGATGCATTCACACACACACACACACACACACCACACACACACACACACACCACACACACATACACACACACACATCAGTGACAAAGGAAGGTTAGAACGCAGAGAGAGCGCACGCACGCGCGCGCGCGCGCACACACACACACACACACACACACGCACGCACGCACACAATCTCTCTCTCTCTCTCTCTCTCTCTCTCTCTCTCTCTCTCTCTCTCTCTCTCTCTCTCACACACACACACACACACAACACACACGCACATACCCACACACACGCACGCGCGCGCGCACACACACACACACACACACACACACACACACACACACACACACACACACACAGAGAGAACATAACAGCTGATCAGATTCTCTCATGTGCCGGTATCAAACAATTTATACCCGTGCTTTCTACATATACTATTAGAAATATTTTTGAATCACCGGTATCAATCTATGATTTCTTTCTTTCTTTATCAAAGAGTCCAATAAGTAAGTACTGATAGCTTCTCACATTTTTCATCTTATGCTAATGAGGTATCTGCTCATCTAACGGGAGGCGAACAATGAAGAAGAATACTAATGAGGTTACTTTTAAGAGAGTCAATCATATAGCTATTGCTAAATCTACATGAAATATACGGATTGACCATCTTCATCCGTCCCCTCACTCTTTTCTTCCACATCAGAACCATTTGTAGTTTTCTAGTTTCATCATTAGGGTTTGTTTTGTTTGTTTGTTTGTAGGTTGATGGGGGTGGTGTCTTTTTCCCCGTCTGATATCACGTAGAATGGATATACCGTAAATTTGAAACAAATACACAACGCTCTCTCTCTCTCTCTCTCTCTCTCTCTCTCTCTCTCTCGCTCTCGCGCGCGCACGCACACACACACCTTCCCCCCCCCCCCCCCCGCCCCCCCCCGAACTGTTTATTTGATGGGTTTTAGCTGTCCGCTTCCTCAGCCGCCGCCACACCTTGTAATGGGCCGACCGGGCCTATTAATATAAACACCACTTCAGCGGCCTGTTAGAACGGTGTAAGAGGTAATAGTTTCCGTCATCGCCGAGACATAAAACAGATAAAACTGTCTCCGCCGTGAGTTAGGCCTGGCACGTTCGTCGACGATAACTGCCGACCCTGACCGGCAGCCCAGAGCCTGGCTCGTTGAGCCGGTAGCGGTTATCTCGGCCGCGGAGTACACGAAACCGAAAAGCGTGGACTCGGGTTTGAGGCCGTGCGAGTTGCGGCGCTTGAGTTGATGGCTTTTCTGCAGGCAGCGAGCAAGTCGTCGCCTGCCAGTGAGTTGTTTGGTTGTCTGTTGTTAGCACGTGTGTATCGTAAAAGGGGGCCTCTCGCCCCGCTCCAGTTATCGTTAATTGGTGGGAATTTTTCTGCACGCACGGCGCACACTGGAAGAATCGATGAGACGGAGCCATCACCGCAACCACATCAAAGCTTCACACGGCCTTCAATTCCAACAAGTGTGCGTTTGTGTTGCTTCTGACACTGGTTCAACTGTTGACTGCGATAGAGGTGTGGTGAGCTGGGTCGTAATGAAACCAGCGTGTTAGGCCCTTGGCGTCCCCGTCTGTGTCAAAGCCGAGACCTTTTCAAAGAGGAGGACTTGGGGGGGTCCGTGAGTGTTTTGTGGCACGTTGTTCTGAAAAGGTTCTGTGCCACTGGTGATTTACGTTCTGTTTGTGAAATGGCTAGAGAATGAAGAGTCGGAGCCGATTCGACGTGCGTACTTTCGCTGGCCACTGGCGGGCCTGCAGTGGTGTGGGGATGCGAGCTGAGCGAGCGTGTGGTGTACAGCCGAGTGGACGTTGGTCAGTTGAAGGTCCGTGGACGGCCACTGGGTTGTAGCCATGCTGGCCGCCGTACAGATTAACTGTCACTGTCCTCGAAAGTGTTTTCAGGTAAACAACTCTGGATTGTGGGTGTGAGACTGGGACTGAGAGAAAGGGAGATAGTGTAAGTGTGTGTGTGTGTGTGTGTGAGCGCGTGCGCACAACTCTGGATTGTGGGTGTGAGACTGGGACTGAGAGAAAGGGAGATAGTGTAAGTGTGTGTGTGTGTGTGAGCGC
>CM031597.1:75338049-75342039 GCA_018398815.1 Conus ventricosus
TTTCAACCTCCGCTCAAGAAGGCCCGCCGTCCGTCTCCCACTAACACAGCACCATCGACAGGCCAGAAGGAGGTGGTGTCGACGTCATCAGCGATGGACGAGGCAGCAATGGAGCACCATCCTCTTCACCGATGAGTCAAGATTCTCCCTGTCCCGAAATGATGGCCGGGTACGCGTCTGGCGTCGTCCAGGGGAGAGGCTTGCTGATGGCTGTGTTCGTGAGCACGATCGCTATGGAGGCGGCTCCCTGATGGTATGGGGAGGCATCCACCTTCATGGCAGGACACCCCTTCACCTTGTGCCAGGCAGACTTACTGGCGTAAGGTACAGAGATGAAATCGTGAGGCCGTTGATTATCCCCACTCTGCAAGCCATGGGACCCGGTGCCACCCTCATGGACGACAACGCCACTCCACACCGCGCCCGTGTGGTGAACGACTACCTGAGGCAGCAGCAGGTTCCACGACTGGACTGGCCATCGCGTTCGCCTGATTTGAACCCTATTGAGAACTTTTGGGACCATCTGGAACGCCGCGTCCACGACAACCACCCTCCTCCTGTTGACCTCCACCAACTGTTCCAATTTCTGCTGCAGGAGTGGAACGCCATGCCTCAACAGACCCTTGTGACTCTGATCCAGTCCATGAGGCCTGGATGCGTGGAATGTGTGGGTGAAAATGGCGGACATACGCACTACTGAAGCTTTTCAATAAACTTTCTTGTGAATTGTCAATTTTGTGATTTTCAAAAAGAGGGGTTAATCCGTTATGATGTTTGATCCTTGATTTTGTCCAGAAAAATTAAATTGACACAATTGCAATGGCATTGACATGAAAGCTAAAGACATGAAATAAAATACGGTATAAGCTTTTTTTCTGTGCGTTATGTCGTTTTAATTTTGGTGAGAGTTTTTCTGTCTGGCCCTTAACTTTTTGTGACTAGCTTATAATCGTCTCGTAGCAGTGTTTGAAACTATGAGTCGTGTCGTGGAAATCATTTATTCCAGGCTCGTGTGCTTCGGAAAGACTAGATTACCCCTGTGAAAGATTGTGGAGCTGTTGAAAGGTCCACGCTTTTCAGCTGGTAATAAATGATTATGAGGCCGTTAACAGGTGAATCGGTTCCAGTGAGTTTTAGGGTAGGGGAACCCCGAGTTTTGAATGGAAAAATAGACTCGGACATTCGTCCACCATGAGAACAGTTGTTTTGTTTATTTTCTTTTGTTTTGTTTTCCCCCATCTTCGTGCAAGTTCGAATCTCCTGATGCCGGATGCGAAGATCGCCACTCATCCTGCATTAGTTCGTTGGTCTCGGTCCTGTGCTGATCGTTAAGCGCTATATGTCTATTCCGATCAAGTCCTTTGTACGCGATAACCACCGGATGTTTTCATTCTTCAGCCAGGGGTGTGAAAGTACGCCACGTGTGTGTGTGTGTGTGTGTGTGTGTGTGTGTGTGTGTGTGTGTGTGTGTGTGTGTGTGTGTGTGTCGAGGGGGAGGGGGGGGGAGAAGAAGAAAAGAAAGAAACGCCGATGCTTGTTTCCCACACCCTCCTTCAGGGACAGATAAGCAGAGTAGGCTATGCCTAAATTTTCAATCCTCAGCTGAATAAAGTTTGTTTACCAGTCTGCAGAGTTTAAAAACCGCCGTGATCAAGTCCGTCCAAGCAGTGTTGTTTCACACACGCAAAAACAACAACAAAACCATGGCTGTCTGAAGAATGGTGTTAGTCAGGACCGTGCGTGATTCATAAGTACTAATAAATCACAACACTATGAACTGGACAGTCCTTATAATTAGATTGTCTAGACCGGACAGTGTATAAGCGCTTGTGTCCACAGACCCCGCACAGACCGTACAGAAAAAGTGCGGTTGCGTTCAACACTATATTTTACTACTAGACTTGTCCACAGCAGCCAGTCCGCTACGGCCAGACTTTTTCCTGTTCCGCACAATCTGGGTGGCGTCAAGCATGCCAGACATTTTCTGGTCTGTACGGGCAGAAAAGGTGATTTGCGTGCTCCCCGATCTTTACAAATTGGGTGCACCCAAAAACGTCGTTTGGATGCTAGAGATCTTCTTTTGTACCACCGCCAGAGCAGAAAAATCTTGCGCTTCCTTGTCACCGCCATCTTGCAAAGCGGGCAGAACTATGCGGACCCTGTGGAGACGGGTAACCGCACTTTTCTGTCCATACCTTTTCTGGCCCGCAAAAAGTATGGTTTGTGCGGGGTCTGTGGACACAAAGCTTCAGAAATATCTGCGGAGCTGTCCTCTTTTTCTGAAGGCTAAGTGTGTGTGTGTGTGTGTGCGCGCGCGCGCGCGCTCACCCTTTCATGCGTGCATGCGCGCGTGCATCTATCTATCTAGCAGAAAGTGTTGGGGATGAGTGTCTAAGTGCCCAGTAATGGACCAGAGGGCGGCGTTGAGAGGAGGAGGGGGAGCGACAACGGGATGAAGCGGGTACGTTACAGACAGAGCCCCACAGGCTGTCAGCCCAGTGCGCTATAGCAGTCAAAGACGGGGGTGGCACTGGCAGTCATAAATGACTTGCGGAGTGCCTGGTATGCCGTGCCACTGCTGGATTTATGCCCTTCTTTCTTCCCTCCTCCCCCCCCCTCCCCCCACTGACACCCCACTCTCTCTCTCTCTCTCTCTCTCTCTCTCTCTCTCTCTCTCTCTCTCTCTCTCTATTCGGCCGCCTCCTGCTACCCTCTTACCTCCAGGCTCACGACATTATCGACTTCTTCGTTCAGAAAAAGAAAAGAGAAAAAGAAAAGATAGATTAGGGAGTTGTTGCTCGGGCTCATGATGACTACGAAGATTAGCTGTTTATCATGACGTTACGTGATGATAGTGTTTATCCATTGACGTTACGTGATGATAGTGTCACTCATATGTCACTGTTTATGCGGAAAGAAAGGGGGGGGGGGGGGGGAGTGGGTTAAGGAGAACCAGAGAGGGGAGAGAACGTGAAACACCCGCTGCTGAAACCACAGTTTTAAAGTGCTAGCCCCCCCCCCCCCCCCCCCCCCCCCCCCCCCCCCCCCCGGGAGTAAGCGAACTTGGGCGAGACAAGAGAACTTGTGCGTCGTGTGCGGGGAGAGTAGAGTAGGTCAACTTAACTTACTAAAAAGGCTGTAAATGTGTCGGCTCACCACCACACGGAAAAGGAGGCAGACGGGAGGGGGGGGGGGGGGGTAGAAGCAGGGGTTGGGATTGCGTTGAGTTGGGTTAGAGACTATCACCAGTCATGTCAACACTTTGTTCTGCTGGCCTCACACGCACGCATCCCCCATTATGATATTATGCATGCGCATGCGTCTTAAGTTGCATCTCCATTTTTTTTTCATCTGGAATATATTGTATTAGACCACACAAGTGAAAACTGGATCTGCGTGTGTGTGTGTGTGTGTGTGTGTGTGTGTGTGTGTGTGTGTGCATGGGCAGGATTTCCTTTCTTTCCCCCACCCTCTCACTCCCGACCGGAACACTATTACAAGCACAATTTTTGCGTTTTAATATCGGTCACTATTGAGCCCCAAGTGTTTCTCTACCTTCTTTTCCCTAAACACTTTGAAAAGCTAGCAAATTTGGGATTTTCTTGTCACTTTTTTTGTTTGTTTTATTAACCTCCATTGTCCTGGTAACGTAAAACCGCGGGAGGGTGGGAAAGGAAATCCTGCCGGTGATGTATTCTGCTGCACAAAGAGCAAGCGAGTTGAAATAATGGCTCTAATGTGACGGCGTGTGGGAGCGCATTTCATTAAGCCGGTCAGGGCGGACTGCAAATTACCAGGAATGCTAAACTGTCACGCCGACGTCACTTTATGCTAACGAGCGGAGAGCTGTCGTTTAATTGCGCCTTTGGTGGGACTTTTGCTGTTTTTCATCTCTCTCTCTCTCTCTCTCCCTCTCTTTCAATTTTTTTGAAACAGTGATAAATGGTCAGTGGGTCCTGTCAGTTGCACAGTCCAACGTTGGGATTAATG
>CM031597.1:75343039-75350539 GCA_018398815.1 Conus ventricosus
GATGATAATGAACGTGTGTGCTATGGTATGCTTCGAGCGGTCTGACATGGCCGTAGTGAAGTGGCGAGTGTGTAGGATGATGATGATGATGATGATGTCGGTGTGACGACGACGCTGATGATGATGATGATGGTGATAATGACGATGCGTGTGTGGTGTGGTGTGTTGCAGAGGGGCCTGACAAGGCCGTAGTGACAGTGGCGAGCTGTGTGGTTGATGATGACGTTGATGACGATGATGACGGTGATGATGATGATGATGAGGGACGATGACGTTGTTGTTGTTGTGGTGTATTGAGGAGGGGCCTGACAAGGCCGTAGTGAAATGTGAAATGGCGAGCTGTGTGGTTGATGATGACGATGATGATGATGCTGACGATGACGTGTGTGTTGTGGGTGTGTTGCAGAGGGGCCTGACATGGCCGTAGGTAAAGTGGCGAGCTGTGTGGTTGATGATGATGATGACGGTGATGATGATGATGACGGTGATGACGTTGACGGTGACGTGTGTGTTGTGGTGTGTTGAGGAGGGGCCTGACATGGCCGTAGTGAAGTGGCGAGCTGTGTGGTTGTTTGATGATGATGACGGTGATGACGATGACGTGTGGGGGTGTGTGGTGTGTTGCAGAGGGGCCTGACATGGCCGTAGTGAAGTGGCGAGCTGTGTGGTTGATGATGATGATGACGGTTGATGACGATGACGATGACGTGTGTGTTGTGGGTGTGTTGCAGAGGGGCCTGACATGGCCGTAGTGAAGTGGCGAGCTGTGTGGTTGATGATTGATGATGATGATGACGATGATGATGATGATGATGGCGGTGATGATGCTGACGATGACGTGTGTGTTGTGGTGTGTTGCAGAGGGGCCTGACATGGCCGTAGTTGTAAAGTGGCGAGCTGTGTGGTTCTTACTGCTGCTTCACTGGGCCAGCTTCGCGTGGACAGTGGTGAGTAATTTTGCCTTCCCCAAATAATCGGTCTGTTACACGTTCTCTCTCTCTCTCTCTCTCTCTCTCCCCTCTCTCTCTCTCTCTCTTTCTCTCTCTCTCTATCTCTCTCTCTCTCTCTCTCTCTTTCCATACACACACACACACACACACACACTCACAAACACACAACACACACACACACACACACATATTTTTGATATTTTCTCCCAGTTGAAATCGTTTCCCCACCTTCTTCAAGTTCAATACTGGATAGTTCCTGGGGGGTTTTGTTGTTGTTTTTTTATTACTGTCTGTGACTCCATCTTGTTTTCTTTATTTTGGTTTCTTTATTTGCCGTCGTCTCCTATTTTTCTGCCACAGTGGACCTTTCTGCTTTGTCCTTAAGACTACAGCCCTGATGTGGCCCTTTGCGGTCGGCTGGGCGATAAGCAACATTATCTTATCTGTCCTTAAGACTGTTTTACTTCTTGTTGTTTCTTTATAGTCACTATTCATGACACACCAGCTTGTTGTTATTGTTGTTGGTGTTGTAATGTGGAAACCAGGTAGGGAAAATGATACACAGTCCAGAAGGAGCACTATAGCTAGCCCACCTGTACCTGTTTGCTCAGGCAGGTTGTTTATGCCTTTGTTCCTGTCGTTGTTGTTTATGTTTGTCTCATGTAAATGCTTGTTATCACTTTCTTTTTTTTACTTTTTTTCTTTTTTCTTTTTTTCTTTTTTTTTTCTCCCCCCCCCCCCCCCCCCCCCCCCCCCCCCCCCCCCCCCCCCCCCCCCCCCCCCCCCCCCCCCCCCCCCCCCCACCCCCCCCCCCCCCCCCCCCCCCCCCCCCCCCCCCCCCCCCCCCCCCCTCCTAACGGGTTTGAAAAATTACGAGAGGTTTACTGGCGCTCTCAGCATGCCCCAGTCTTATTTATCCGCCTTGAGGACGGCATGTAATTTTCTTCTTCTTCTTCTTCTTCTTCTTCTTCTCTTCTTCTTCTTTCCTTTGGTGATCACATTTGTCTTCGTTGTTTGTGATGTTTCAAGACGTCACAAATTTTTTTTCCCCTGTGCCAGCGTTGACAGCCCTAAGGAAGTCCTGTGTGGTTGGCTGGGCTATCATAATGTTAACAGATAGAAGAAGAAAAAAAGAAAGAAAGAAAGAAAAGAGAAAAAAGCTGCGTATCCGTTGAGCGCACGTCCGTTCATACACACACACACACACACACACAACACACACACCACACACACACACACACACACACACACACATATATTTATATATATATATACATACATACATATACTTACATACATACATACATACATACATACATGCGCGCGCGCTCGCACGCTCTCTCTCTCTCTCTCACTCTCTCTCTCTCTCTCTTTCTCTCTCTCTCTCTTCTCTCTCCTCTCTCTCTACCCTCTCTCACATTCTCATCTCTGTCACTCCTTTAACACACGGAACACACATCACACAACAGCTTCACTCTCACTATCCACGCCAGCGTTCCATCCACACCCCACCTGTCCCCCGAGCTACCCTTTAGTACCTATCCGTGAGCACCCGTGGCCCTCAGTCAGAGTTGCTTGTGCGCTTCCTCTCTCCACTTCCCCCCCCCCCCCCCCCCCCCCCCCCCCCCCCCATCCACACCAGTACTACCACCACCATCGGTACCCCCCTTTCCTCCCCCTCTCTCTCTCTCTCTTCTCTCTCTCTCTCTCTCTCTCTCTTCTCTCTCCTCCTGACCCTTTCTCTGTCTTTAAAACTCAAGAATCGGACAACGATCGCCTTCCCCACTCTGTGTGCTCTTTCGATGCTCACTGCCGTGTCTATCTTCAGACTGTCTTTGATCACATGCATCACCCTCCTCTACACAATCTTCCCATTGTCTCCTTTTTATCCGTCTGTGGTATGTTATGAAACACCAGTTCTGTCGTCTACTTTGATTTTCTAAGTAGTCTAGTTTCTCTTCTTGTCTGTCAATTTTCTCACCTTGTTTCTGTACTTCTTCTCTCAGTCTGGAGTTTTCTTCCGACAGCACTTCCACAGTTTCATTGAGCATGGCGATGTCGTCGTGTGCTCTGTCTATCATGTCCCCCATTCCCTGCAGTCGTCTATTCAGTGTGTCTTGTATGGACATGAAACGTTCCTCCATACACTCTCTCATCTGGCTTTGTTCTTGATCAAGGCTCTAATGTCACTGTGCAGTTCTTCGTTGCTCACCTTGTTGTTGCCAATGTCATTGGATCTGTTTCTATTTGGGCTTCGGTGTGGATTATTGACACTTTGAACATCACCGGTGTCGGTCATTTTGAAAGGGCTGGTACTGTTTTCCGTGTCATCTGTCATTGATTTCGTGGGCGAAACCGGTCCGGGATTTGGGTGACAATCTCCACAGCACAACAGATGCAAGGTCCGGGATTTGGGTGACAATCTCCACAGCACAACAGATGCAAGGTACCGGGATTTGGGTGACAATCTCCACAGCACAACAGATGCAAGGTCCGGGATTTGGGTGACAATCTCCACAGCACAACAGATGCAAGGTCCGGGATTTGGGTGACAATCTCCACAGCACAACAGATGCAAGGTCGGGATTTGGGTGACAATCTCCACAGCACAACAGATGCAAGGTCCGGGATTTGGGTGACAATCTCCACAGCACAACAGATGCAAGGTCCGGGATTTGGGTGACAATCTCCACAGCACAACAGATGCAAGGTCCGGGATTTGGGTGACAATCTCCACAGCACAACAGATGCAAGGCTACAACACAAACAAAATAATGTCCAGTCTGCTGTGGGGTTTTTAAAAGACCTGGGCTTTCAGTTTCTGACTGTGTAAGGCTCTTTCCGTCATAAACCTGATGTACACAGGGAGAAAGGAGCCACAGGCTGAACGAAAAACGATTTCAGTTCACAGGCATGCTTGGAGAGAGCTCTGCTTTGCGATGTGTTCACTTCGGCGGTCAATCACAGACTCCATCAGTTGGTGTCTGAGCCCATGAGTATTGTCCTATTACCGACGAACTTTTAACAACAGACGATATAGGTGAGGCCATACGACACTTAAAAAGAAATAAAGCTAGTGGGTGGGATGGTATCCAGCAGAATATTAAAAAGCGTTGACACAATACCGTTTTTGTTAAAGTACCTAAATGCCCTCCTTGAGTCAGGATACTTTCCTGAATTCTGGTCGAAGTCCATTATAGTGCTTATTTACAAGAAAGGTAATCCTGACGACCCTGGTAACTACAGAGGTGTATCGCTTATAAGCGTAGTCAGCAAGATCTTTACATATATTTTGAATAAGAGATTGAGCACATGGATAGAGGAAACTAAACAAATTACAGAGCAGCAAGCAGGCTTCCGAGCGGGCTATTCTACGGTAGACCATATATTCACTCTGTACAGTATAATACAGAAAAGCTTGGCTCAGAGAAAAGGAAAAGTTTATGTAGCCTTCATAGACTACCAGAAAGCATTTGATTCTGTAAATCGTGATAACCTATGGGCTTGTCTGGCGAGAAAAGGATTGTCAAGAAAAATGCTGAAATTACTCAAAAGCATGTATGAAAATGTTCTTTGTTGTGTGCGAGTCGGTTTCGATTACACAGAGTTCTTTGAGTCACCAGTGGGTGTTAAACAAGGCTGCTTACTTTCACCCAATATTTTCTGTTTATTTATAAACGAAGTAGCAGATGACTTAAGGAGAGATGGAAGACATGGTATAGTATTGTCCAATCTGATAGAAGAAATATTTACTCTGTTGTTTGCAGATGACATAGCTTTAGTATCACACACTGTAGTAGGATTACAAAACCAATTGAATGTATTGGCTAAAGCATCTAATAGAATAGGATTAACAGTAAATTTAACAAAAACTAAAATTATGGTATTCAGAAAAGGAGGCCATCTGGCAACAAGAGAGAAATGGTACCCTTTCCTCCCTCTCTCTCTCTCTCGCTCTCTCTCTCTCTCTCTCTCTCTCTCTCTCTCTCTCTCTCTCTCTCTCTCTCTCTCTCTCTCTCTTTACCTCGTCCTTCCAGGGAGCAAATTTTTGTCGGCTTTTATTAAGCGTTTACAGTGTGTATGTGTGTGTGTGTGTGTGTGTGCGCGCGCGCGCATTTGAGTGTGTGCACGTTAGTGTATGTGCACGTGCGTTTGTGTATGTGTGCTTGTGTGTGTGTGTGTGTAAATGTGTGTTAGAGATGTATTTTCCTTCTGTCAGGGACGAGTTGCATATACAGCAACAAGATCTTCAATTTGTAATATGGCCTATCTGTCTTCCTTCACTCCGAGGTTACGGCTCTTTTTCCGAATTAACATCTCTGTTTCTGCCTGCCTGTCTGTCTGTCTGTCTGTCTGTCTCTCTCTCTCTCTCTCTCTCTCTCTCTCTTCTCTCTCTCTGTTTCCCTGTAACTTTATTTTTGTCCTTTGCTCTGCTAACATCTGTTCTTGTTACACAATCGCACACATGTTCGTTAGCTTCATACTCGGATGTTTTGGTCTCGGTCACATTTCTCACGCTTACACATGCGTACAGGAACACACGCACGCACGACTCCACCCACACACACACACACACACACACACACACACACACACACACACACACACACACAGCGTGCGCGCGCGCGTGTGCCGCTTTGATACACGGAAGTCCACGCCTATCACGGCATGTAAACACAGAGGTGAATGCTCGAGGGTTTATGTCATAAAGGGGGTCCGTTTTAAGCGGTGCTTTGATTATACTCCCACTGGTCTCAGGAGTACACGAAGTGTCACGAATGGTGTGGAATGGGAAGCCTGTCTTGAAGGTACCGGTGATGATCAACAATGGTAATTAACGCCAGATTCCATACTTCAACTCGTTACTTATGGAGAAAAAAAAAAAATGGTTTCTGCCCTAAACTACTTTACGTTATTGTATAAGTTTCTCTCATGTTTGTAAATTGTTCACACGTATTCTTGTTGATGACGTGGTTGCTGCTTCCACCCCCTTCCTCCCATTTTTCATGTTATTCATTTTATTTTTCTGCTACTGTGTTGTTGTTGTTTTTTTTTTCTTCTTTTTCAGTGTTTCCTTTAAAAAAAAATCCCAAGCACGAGGTGAAATGCTTAGTATATTGTGAATGTATTTAACCGCCAATCTATTGTAAATGTCTATTTGAGCACAGTATAAGCCTGGGGCTTGTTGTTGCTCATTTGTCCTGACAATTATGAAGGTATTCTGTTTACTTGTTTCTGAAATAAAAGTTATTCAAACCGATAACGCCAGATTCATGCATGGGTCGTCGCCAGAGAATCATCGCATCAGTATGTGTGTGTGTGTGTGTGTGAGAGAGAGAGAGAGAGAGAGAGAGAGAGAGAGAGCGTGGAAGGGAAGTACTGAGGTTTATGAGTGGGGGGGGGGGGGGGGCGGGGGTTCCCTCAAATGAAGTGAAGAGAGGAGGAGGGGGAGGGGAGAGACAGAAGACAGGAAGATTGTAGCGCCAGATTTTCAATACAACCAAGCACTAAGGGGAAAAAAATTCAGCAAGATTCATTCTGACTTAGGGTGCTAAATCCACGTTCTTAACGACTAAACAAGCCAGTCTGGTTAAGATATTACACAATGATTCATTGCGCACGGTATATTTGGTGCCATTTCTTTTTCTTCTTCTTCTAATTCTTCTTCTTCCTTTCTCTCTCTCTCTCTCTCTCTCTCTCTCTCTCTCTCTCTCTCTCTCTCTCTCTCTCTCTCTCTCTCTCTCTCTCTCTCTCAGTGATATTGAGATGTGAATGTTTAAGATTTAATCTCTCTCTCTCTCTCTCTCTCTCTCTCTCTCTCTCTCTCTCTCTCTCTCTCCTCTCTCTCCCCCCCCCCCCCCCCCCTCTCTCTCTCTCTCTCTCTCTCTCTCCCTCCCCCCCCTCTCTCTCTCTCTCTCTAGTGATATTAAGATGTGAATGTTTAAGATTTAATCGATATGGGTTAGTATGGGATATTTAATCTGCTCCTCAAAGAAAGTATAACAAAAGTTTCTAGCGTGACGTAATCAAATGTGTGTTATGGTGCTTGTCATTTTTTTTTTTTTAAGATGATGATGATGACGCGCACACACAAATTGACGTCACATGTGCACCAAAACAGCAAATCTCGCGATTCTGTGTAACATTCTGACGACGTGAAAAAACAACTTGTCCCCCACCCCCCCACCCCCAACTGCTCCGGTACTACAGGATTGGTTGACCTGTACCGTACCTGCGCTCTGTCGAATGCCCTTCTTTCTAAATTTCGATCGTTTTTGATGATGCGTGTTTTCGGCGAACGTTGTGGCTTCAAATCTTACGATTGAAACGACCCCCACCCCACCCCCCACCCCCACCCCCCCAAAAAAGGGGGGGATTGGGGAGGAGGAGAAGGGGGGGGGGGGGGAGGGAGGGCAAGAGGGCACGTCAGCGCGTGTCCAAAAGACCTGAAATTGTTGTGTAAGTGGAGAGGCGTCCGCCCCTCACCCCCTGGGAAGTCGTTCTTCACCCATGGCTATTTTCATTTGTCCTCGCCCCCACCCTTCCTTTC
>CM031597.1:75360539-75365539 GCA_018398815.1 Conus ventricosus
TGGTGATTTTTTTTTTCTCCTTCCGCAGATACCTTTGCTCTAAATGTTTTAGTTTCAGAAACGACTCGTAGTCATCCATCCAAACAGGCAATCCATCCAGCCGATTCCCTCCCTTTCCTCCTTTTACTATCCCCTACCTCCTTTCTCTGTGTGTATGTCTCTCTGTCTGTCTGTCTCTGTCTCTCTCTCTCTCTCTCTCTCTCTCTCTCTCTCTCTCTCGCTCTTTTGTGGTGTATATGCGTCTGTGTGTGTGTGTGCGTGTGTCTGTGTGTGTGTGTGTGTGTGTGTGTGTCCAAATCCTGGTCGAAATTTTAACTCAGCTGAGCTCCCAGGTCTTAGGGAGTCGCTGTTCTAGAGCGGACAGCTTTGCCCCGGAGTGAAAGGTTCATGTATTCTGTCTGTCAGACTGCAGGGCAGGACCTCGCGTGGTCCATTGGTCTGCAACCACCTAACTGGTCGAAGCAATAAGATGCTTATAATTAGCAAAACAAATCAAGCTTGGCCAAACTGAAGTAGCTTGTTGTATGTGCGGTCGTTTCGTAAGTACGAAGAAATCGAAACGCGTGCGCGCGGGTTTATACAAACACATAACGCATGCGCGCGCGCACACGCACGCACGCGCGCGCACACACACACACACACACACACACACACACACACACACACACACACACACACACACACACACTCTCTCTCTCTCTCTCTCTCTCTCTCTCTCTCTCTCTCTCTCATCCCCATCCCATGTCAAGTGATATGTTGACAAAGTGAAGGGATAAGTCGATAGAACTGACAATTTCCTACCATTTTAATGAAACCTTCTCTACTTTTCACAAACTACGGACAGAGAAGACCATGAGAGAGAGAGAGAGAGAGAGAGAGAGAGAGAGAGATTGGAGAAAAGAAATCAACTGTCAGAACTCAAAAGTGGGAGCATGGTCACATGCCGTGCGGTGTGAATCGTTTGTAACTGTTCACAGCAGGTTTTCGTACGTACAAGTATAAAACCGCACGAAGACTGGCGGTTAGAACCTCCACGGTGTCAGCTCCATCTTGTTCCATTGAGACAAGATTCTGTCTAACGAGACACTCAAAAGAGGGAAAGGCGAAGAACGCAGAACGGTGACAAGATGACGACCAGCCCAGTATGGTGTTTCCAAAGGAACAGGAACCAAAAGAAGCGGTGCCCGATGTAATAATAACAACCGGCTAACGCAACCAGACCCAAAGGCAAAGGAAGAGGCAAGGTCTTCTTCCGGAAAGGTGACTAACTCTTGCCAGAGTGTTGTTATCTGGCAGCGAGGTCCTTAACTCAGCACGGCCGGTGCGGCAGAGGTGGGGCTGGCAGCAGGCTGGTGCGGCTCACGGGTGACGGCACTATCTCCTCGCCTGCCTCCTGTACTGCCTTTATCCAGCCCTGCCGCCGACCCGCACTCTCCTCATAATGTAAAAGGTCGACGTGTGCGTGCGCGCGCGTGTTTCGTTCCTCAGACAATGAGTCAGTCCCGTTAGTCCAACCGTTCCCCCTGGGGTCTCTGCGGACGATGGTGTGACTCGCTCGCATCTTGAGTGTCAGGGAGCCCTCTTGACATTTCGCCCTTAACTAAACGAACCACCTGCTGCTCTTTCGGGGAGGGGGGGGGGGGGGGGGGGGGGGGCTGCCATTGATAGGTTAATCAGCTACCTTGAGCGCAGTTGGTTTCTATGGGTCTGTTCGCTCTGGATTGTTTTTTATAGCTACTGCGTGCGTTGTACCGTATGGTTTGGTAAAGGCATAAGGAGCGAACTCTCCAAGAGGTTGGTGGCAGATGAGGGGGAGTGGGGGGGGGGGGGGGGGGGAAAGGAAGGTAGGCGGGAGGTGGAGATGGCAAGATTCCAAGGACTTTACCAAATAATGTCTCGGTGCAATCGACTCGGTTTCTTGTTCATTCAGTACTCGATTGGATTCGATTTAAGTGTCTAAAGTTAGTTTCCAGAAGACGGGAACAGGATCGGGTCTTGTTTCGTTATTCGGTTGGGTTTTTTTTTTGTTTGTTTGTTTTTTTTTTAGGATTGCTATGATGGCCACAGTTGTACTTGGAGATATAGTTAGGATGACCACAGTTGTACTCTAAGATCGCTGGGATGGTCACAGTTCAGTTTCAAGATCCAGGACTCCTTTCCACTGGCTTCTCTTAAATTGTATGACGGAACCAGTAGTTCTCACCATCTCGTGTGTCCCATCGAAGGCATGTAGTGTTAGACGTAACTTAAGAGATTCAGGGAGTTCAGTATTTTCGAACTGAAATCGATAATGACAGCGTTAACACCTCATCACTATCGCTAGACACTACACCGATGCTGTTTACTGCTGATGCAGTCGTTAATACCATCGTCATAGCTTCATAGCCATCTTTAGTACTATCGATGCATTTTTCTTTCGTTGCTCCCACCCCCCCTCTCTCTCTCTCTCTCTCTCTCTCTCTCTCTCTCTCTCTCTGCATCTCTCTCCATCTCTCTCTCTCTCTCACTCTCTCTCTCTCTCTCTCTCTCTCTCTCTCTCTCTCTCTCTCTCTCTCTCTGGGGTAGTATTTCGGTCTTTCAATTTTCCTCAGATTTTGTTCTTCTCTAAATCTTTCTTTTGCCATTGTCTGTCTTTCTTTTGTCTTTCAGTTTTCCTCAGAGTTTATCTTTCTTTAAACCTTTCTTTTGCTCAAAAGAAGCGAACTCTCCCAAGAGGTTTGGTGGCAGATGAGGGGGAAGGAGGAGGGTACGGGGAGGGAAAGGGGAAAAGGAAGGTAGAGTGGAGATGGCAAGATTCCAAGGACTTTACGAAAAAAATGTCTCGATGCATGTTTCTGTTTTTTTTTGTTTCCTTTTTTTCTTAATTCTTTCTTTCCTTTTTCACTTTCTAGTATTCGTTTATATTTTTCCCCTTTTCTTCTTCTTCTTCTTTCCATCTTTCCTTCTTTATTCTTTTTAAGCGAGTAATGGAAATGATGCCGTCATTTTTTTTCCTCTTGTCTTCTTTTTTCTTTCTTTCTTTCTTTTTTTCTTCTTTTTTTTTTAAACGTGTGATGGCAATGATGCCGTCATGGGGGTTGAGTAGTGACGTCATGTGTGACGTGTACAGGTCCTCCAAGGTGAGGGGCCGGCCCCACCATCGTCACGTGCCCAAGAGGGCAAGAACACCAAGCTGCCGTGTCCAGTGGAGGCCAAACCCCACCCCCTTCACCGACTGGACCAAAGATGGCGCCTCCATACCCCCGGCTGGACACGTTTCAAGGTGCGCTTCAGCTCACTGACTGGGCTGCCTCTCTGTCTTAGTCCTGTCTGCATCTCCACTCTCTCACTCTCACTCCGCTCTCTCAGCCTCTCTCTCTCACTCTCTCTGCTGTCCTCTACAGTAACAGAAGAAAATTATGGCGGGTGTCATAGAATCGACAACACGAACAAGAAGGAAAATGCTACATGAATCGCCCCTTAATACTAGGGAAGAAGTAGTGTTCCGCCCATAAGAAAATTAAAGAATGGCAAAGCTGCTGGACCCCGACGAGGTTATCGGGAAATGTATAAAAAATGTGGAGAGCCATTTGTTGATTTTTTCGTCAAGGCTAAGTAATCCGTTATTTGACAAGGGTGTTTATTATCCGGAAAACTGGACAAAAACGCATTGTAGTTTTTCCCCTTTATTTAAAAAAGGAAATTCCAAATGATCCAAGCAACTACAGAGCATATCTTTATGTGATACAAGTAGCAAGATTTATAGCACTATATAAACAACCGTCTTACAGGACTGGATAGAAGACAAAACCTTACAGTGAAACATCAAGGCAGAATTTAAAAAGACATTCCACTATCGACATATGTTCCACGCTGTAGCCTTAATACAAAAACAATTTTGTATGAATCGTAAAACTTTAATGTACCTATTCATTGAATGTGAGAAGCTTTTGACTCTATAGAAACGAAATTTACTGTGGCTATTCTTTTAAAAAATGGAATAAAGGTAAGCCTTTTTCGTGTATTAATACATGTACCTAAACGTAAAAAGTAAATTCGATCTGGAGATAAATTAACAGATTACAATCAACTGTACACGGGGAGTGAAACAAGTGATGTTACCAGTCCTGTAATTGTTTTCCACTATTCATTAATGAACTGGCAATAGAAGTAATCAGATGTGGGCGACATGGTGCAAGGTTCACATATGATTGTTCTGAATGTATTCATTTTGATATTGGCATATGATTAGTTTCTATTGTCTTGAAACCGTTGTTGGATTACAGACGCAGTTTAATAGTCACACCGCGCAGCCTCAGAACTTCATTGAATATAAACATGACCAAAAGCAATATCGTGGTGTTTAGAAAAGGTGGATCTTTGGCCGACAGAGAAAGGTGGACTTATAATGGGATCCTAAGACCTGTGGTAAAATATACAAATACATGGGAATCTATTTCTACTATAGCGCTGCTGAGTTTACTGCAGCATGCCGGGATCTGTGTGAGCAAGCAAAAAGGGCTTTTAATTATGTGTTTTGCAAAATTGTACAAATTGAAGAATAATTCTCTTGATCTTTATCTGAAGTTATTTGATGCTCCAAATTCAACCGATTGTTCAATATGGTGCAGAGATATGGGGTCTTGAAATGCAGCTCTTTATCCTGAAAAATTCCACATGTTCGCACTTAAAAGGTTTTTTAGGAGTGGAAAATGAGAACACCAAATGACCTCATCTATGGGAGACGAACAGGTCTCCTATAAATAACAAATCAATGTGCAGTGAAATGAGATACTGGTTAAAATTAACACACTAGAAGATAGTAGATACCACGGAAAGCCTACAGAATGTTATTTGATTTAGATGCAACGGAATAAAAGAGAAAATTGGTCCCCTCAAATGTTTAGATGTCAAATTATATGCGTAAGGTTTTGGTTATGTATGGAGAACCAAGGTGTTGAAGAAATACGTCAAAATTTGATATTAAAAACCATTTAAAGACAGCTTGATATCGGTAAGGT
>CM031597.1:75370539-75385539 GCA_018398815.1 Conus ventricosus
CGCTCGCTCTCTCTCTCTCTCTCTCTCCTCTCTCTCTCTCTCTCTGACTCTGACTCAGAGAACTGAGGCAGGCCGTAGTAGCGATCCTAACTAGTAGAACCGACCGCGGTTAAAAAAATAAAAACATAAAAAAGAAGTTCTTCCTACCGGGCTACCAACCACCAGCACGGTCCCCGCCACCGCCTGAACTGTGCATCCGGCGGTTCTTGTTACTACCAATGGAATGAGCGAAATTTACCACTCAGCTCAGGCGGTGTGTTGTGACCCAGGAGCAAGACAGACGGCCGGCGGTGACTGGACAACCCGTCTGTGACCATGTCGATGACGATGAGCAGCAGGAAGGAGGAGGAGGAGGATGGTTCGTTATTCACACCTCAACGCCTTGTCCACACTCGCCCACCGCTGCCATCCCTCACCCCTCCCTACAGTTTCTCGCCATCGCATGTGGCATTTAAAACCCGTCCCTCGTAGTATTACCTTCCGATGCGCAGATGTCCGAGTCGGGGTGGGGGTGGGGCGGGGGGATACAGACAGAGAGAGAGAGAAGAGAGAGAGAGAGAGAGAGAGAGAGAGGAGAGAGAGAGAGAGAGAGAGAGAACAAGAAGAAAGAGAAGTAGGGGGAAGAGAGAGGTGAAGAAGAAGAGGACAGAGAGAGAGAGAGAGAAGAAGAAGAAGGAGAGAGAGAGAACAAGAAGAAAGAGATAGAAGAAGTAGGGGAAGAGAGAGGAGAAGAAGAAGAGAACAGAGAGAGAGAGAGAAGAAGAAGGAGAGAGAGAACAAGAAGAAAGAGATAGAAGAAGTAGGGGAAGAGAGAGAAGAAGAAGAGAACAGAGAGAGAGAGAAGAAGGAGAGAGAGAACAAGAAGAAAGAGATAGAAGAAGTAGGGGAAGAGAGAGAGAGAGAGAGAGGAGAAGAAGAAGAGGACAGAGAGAGAGAGAGAAAAAAAAGAAGAAGAAAGAGAGAGGGAGAGAATCTTCGTTTTATGTAGTTACGTGATGGGATGTCTTGTTTTGGGAGGGGGAGGGCAGTGGTAGAGGGGGCGAATCAACTGGGAAGACCCCCCACCCTCACCCCCTTCCTGTCTACTCACCACCCACACACATTCTTTCTCCCTTCTTTCTTATTCTCCCGACCAACCCTCCTGCCGCCCCCACGTGTCCCTTCCCTGCTTCCTTTGTCTTTGGCTGGATTCTTTACCTTGTTTCCCTTTCCTCTTACTCGTTTGTTCGTCTCCTCTCTCTCTCTCCTCTCTCTCTCTCTCTCTCTCTCTCTCTCTCTCTCTCTCTCTCTTCCCATCCCCGACTCTCAATTCTTTTTAAAATGTAAATGTGTCATATTTATGTGATATGCTAACGTGAGTCATCGCGTGTGGTGTGTGTGTGTGTGTGTGTGTGTGTGTGTATGTGTGTGAATGAGTGGTGGGGAAGAGAAGGGAGTGAGGAGGGGGTGGAGGGCGCGCGCGTGCATGCGCAAGACGGACAGCAAGACGGTAATCACGGCAGCAAAGCAGACAAGCGCCAGCCGACAGTTAGGGGACCCCCCCCCCTCCCCCACACACACACACACACACACACACACACACACACACACACACACACACACCACCCCCACCCCACCCCACCCCCACTCTCCACTCCCCAGCACCCTCCTTCAAAAAAAAAAAAAATCGGAGAGACAGTCGTGTTCAAACAACAATCGTCTCTCTCCCACAGTCTCCGAGGCCTCCCCCTGTTGTGTCCTCGGGACCTGTCTGATCGGTGGAGGGCAGGAAGGAGGGGTGGGGGCGGGGGAGGAGTTCTTCCCTGCCCCCACCCCTCCCCCCAGTCCCCTTTCTCCACCCCATCACTGCACTCTCTCTCCTGTTGTGTCCTCGGAACTGTCTGATCGGTGGGAGGGGGGGTTCCTCGCCCCCCCCCCCCCCCCCCTCCCAAAGACCCCTTTCTCTACTACCCCATCACTACATCCACTCTCTCCTTTCTTCTCCATGTTGTCTTTCCTGGTGGAGGGGGCCTACTACCGAGCTGTGTGTTTTGTCATCAAATACAGTGAGGCTCCGCGGCCCGGGACACGGGTGGCGGGATGGTGAAAGTCTGCTGGTGCTGCCTGTCTGACCTCTTTGCTGCTGCTGCTCCCGTTTCTACTTCTGTTACTACTAGAGACTAGTACTGCTGCTGTTGTTTCTGTTACTGCGGAGAACTTGTTTCCGTTAGTACTCCTATCCTGTTCCTGGGGCCGCTGTTAGTTCAGCGACCACTATTGCTGTCATTTCCAGGGCGTGCACAAGGGCGACTGCTGCTCGGTCACGTGATGATTGAGTCGGGGGAGCCCGACTCTCGGGATGTGAACATTTTTGTCATTGGTTGGTTTTGGCGTGAACACTCAGACACACGCGCGCGCGCGTGTACACACACGAACGCACGTACATGCGCGCGCGCGCGCGCGCGCGCACACACACACACACACACACACACACACACACACACACACACACACACACACTTACACACACACACACACACACACTTACACACACACACACACACACACACACACAACACACAGAGATGCGCACACAGATACACACACACGCACGCGCGATCGCACTCACGCACGTTCGTAAGAGTGGAACACAAAGGTTGTCGTGGTTTGGGCTGCTGGCTGACAGACAAAATAACGATTTTCAGATTACTTCGTCATTTAGTGCTTTTATAGAATTTAAACTTAGTCATCAGGTTTCTTCGCCATTCAGTGCTTTTATAGAATTTAAACTTAGTCAATTCAATTTTCAATTCATTCAAGACACTTTATTTTCTTTCATAAGAACTTTGTGTTGTGGTGGGAACACATAAACACATGACATATGAGTACACAACATTGAATAATATAAAATGTGCAAATGAACTCACACCTGCACATGCCCACAAATTTAAAAACAATATAAATAAAGTAAGGCTTATTTTCACATAAAACTAATCAATAACTCTACCCAACATACACTCCATTTTACATCCAGTCAATTTAATAAAAATCAGCTGTACGCTAAAATAAACCGTAAAAAAGGGGCACACACACACACACACACACACACACACACACACACACACACACACACACACGCACACACACACACACACACGCACACACACACACACATTCTACACGGATGAGAACTGAGATAATTTTAAAATCATTATTACTTGATTATCATCCCCCCCCCAAAACATCTACACTCTCATTCTCTCCCCACCACCACCACCCCCCATCCCCATCCCTCTCTCTCTGTCCAAGTCTCGCCCTCACCCTCTCCTCTATCTTTATAACGACAGCATTAAACATTTACTCAGGATGGTCAGGTCAGTGATTATTCAATGAACGGATTGAAACAGGCAAGAAACTACGATTCAGTCTGTTGGTTTCACATTTTCAGTTGCCGGAATCGTCTATCTGAAGCATCTTTTCATAAAAGGGGAACAGAGGATGGGTTTCATCACATACAATCTTCTGAGCTTTCTTAGGCACTCTTATTTCAAACATTTCTCCTAAACTTTGTTTGCTTAACACCAATAATCTTACCACACCGTTCCACAATCTTTTCCAGCAAGCATTTGTTTTTCACATTCAATCCACCATACCACACTAAAAATGAAAAGTGATCACAGATTCAATATTGCTTCTGTAGAATGTTTTTTAAAACGTCACAGTTCACTCCAAGGTATCTCAATTTCTGTAAAGCAATACACTATTGACTGACATTTTTATACACAGAGAGAGAATTAGAAGTGAATGTAAGTTTGTCATCGATAACAGAACCTGAGAGGGATTACGATGGTTCCCTCAGGCAGCTAGTGAAGGGCTTCTCATATTTATAATATATTCCCCCATTTTCTTCATCTTCAAAAACAATTTTTTTTTAAAGTTAAGATCTTTGTCAAGTCAATACTATAACGACTGAAGAATTGTTAGCCTGCACTTGTTTTCCCCCCATACTTAATTGTTCAGCGATAACAGAACCTAAGTACTTATACTCCGTCACCCTTTCAACCTTGCTACCTGAGATCAGGTAGTCATCAGGTTTTCTTCGCCATTTAGTGCCTTTAGAGAATTGAAACTTATCGCCGGTTGATGGGTAAATGGTTTTTCGGGGGGGGGGGGGGGGGGGGGGGGGGGGGGGCTTTGTCTACTTGCCCTCTTGGCAGGTCAGAGGGAGAAAATAATGTCCTGCCCTGTGAATAAACAGTACTTTTATGTTTGACTAACTCACATATTTCTGCCATATTTGCTCGTGACGGTTGTTTTTTTTTTTATGTACATAGGTAGCGGGAATTGCACGATCCAATTTCACACGTTTGCAGATGAGGAAACAGCGTACGGGCTGGTACGTCTTGTAATCCGTTTCGTTCTGTCGTCCTCTTTCTGAACGCGAGCCAAGAACCCGTGGACCGACTCCTCTCCACCCGGCTTGCTTCTGTACCCACCATCGTCCACCCCCAACCCCACACCTTCTTCCTCCACCACCTGGGCTTACTCAACCACCCACGCAAAAAAAAAAAAAAAAAAAAAGGAAGGGAGGGGGGGGGGGGGGGGGTTAGAAAAAAGAATGGAAAAGGAAACGAAGAGGAGAAACGGACAGAAAAATTAACGGGCCATTCGCGCCACCAAACCGATCCCAACCTTAGCCAGGACCGAAAGGAGATCGGTTCTGGACCGATGATAGGGCGAAGTTGATCTGGCCTTTAATCCTCCCGGGTGGCTGCCTCGTTTGCTCGCCGTCCCCCCCCCCCCCCCCCAACCCCATCCCACTCCTCCTTCCCTATCTCCCCCCCCCCCCCCCTCCTTCATCCCACCCTTCTCCCGTTTCCTTTCTCCCCCTCTCTCCCGCCCTGTCTTGTTGTCTTGCTATGACAGAGTGGACTGTCTGGTTAGCCGACACGCCAAGCGGATACTGAACACTGCTGGCAATGGCCAGGCCAACCTTCTGGACAATGACGGTCTACTAAGCCTTCTTCCAGCCATCCCAGGCGATCGGGGTGGAAGCGGATTGGGAGAGGGGAGGGGAGGGGGGGGGTAGTGGATGGTGGTAGGAGCGGGACGGTAGGGGGGGGGGGGGGTTGGTGGTGGGAGAGGGGCTGGGGGAGGATTTGGAGCATCGCTTACATCCGGACTCCCAAGACAGGCGGGCCGGGAGGGCACTCTGGAACGTATTGTCTTTAGTTGCGTTTGGCACTGATCTGGGGGCCGGTGTGGAGCCGTTGTGTCGCCGGGGTCCCGACCGCGGATGGACTGCGGTACGATGGTGGTGTTGGTGTGTGTGTGTGTAGTGTGAATGTGTGTGTGTAGTGTGAGTGTGTGTTTGTGTGCGCGTGTGTGTGTAGTGTGAGTGTGTGTGTGTAGTGTGAGTCTGTGTGTTTGTGCGCGCGTGTGTGTGTAGTGTGTGTGTGTGTAGTGTGAGTCTGTGTGTTTGTGCGCGCGTGTGTGTGTAGTGTGAGTGTGTGTGTGTAGTGTGAGTCTATGTGTGTTTGTGCGCGCGTGTGTGTGTAGTGTGTGTGTGTAATGTGAGTCTATGTGTGTTTGTGCGCGTGTGTAGTGTTGGGGGGGGGGGGGGGGGGGGGGGGGGGGGGGGGGGGGGAGTGGGGGGTAGATAGCTGGCAGATAGTATCTGCGACGGGATGGAGGTCGCCGCCCGGGGCTCGGAGAGCTATGAATTTTGATGCCTTCCTACTGCGGCGGATGCGGATATGAGAGATGAGGCAGAGTGGGAGGGAGGGAGGGGGGGGAGGGGCTGGGGTTTTGTTGCGTTTGGCGGTACGCGGTTTCAAATGGGTTATGGAGAGAAACGCATCTAGTGTTTTGTATTGTCATTCAATAAGTGGGGGGAGGGAATGCTTTCATTGAGCGTGTAGGGCGTTTGAGTGCGGAAGCAGTCGTTGTATGCTTAATGCTTTCTTATGTAAGAGAGAGAGAGAGAGAGAGAGAGAGAGAGAGACGGGGAGGTGGATGTTTGCTGACGTTTACTTACCTAATTGTGTGTATTTGTGTGAGTGTATGTGTACTTTAGCTGGGGAGTGCAGGACAACGCTGCTGGACGAAAAGAAAACAAGTATTCTGAGACAGTTGCCGTAAGGTGGCGTACATTTGTGCGTTCGCTGCCTGTGTGTGCGGTAGCGAGAGAAAGGAAAGGACTAAAAACAAAGAAAAGGAAGAAAAGAAATTGCGCCTGATAAGATAGAATTATTGCGCAGTTACAGCCAGTAAAGCAAAAAAAAAAAGTAATCTGAATCTCCTGTGGTCGTAGCCATGGGTTGTGACTGTCATTAGTAATCCTTGCCAACTAGGACCTCCCAACGACACTCACCCACCCACACCGTCCGGTCCCCCACATTCTTATGGGTATGGAATGAAATGGAGCACATGAACGGACATCGGAGGGAAATATGTGAAGTCGTGCCGCATAAGGATCTTTTTCTTTGCTGTCTCGTAGCTGAATGAATATTGATTTTGCCGCCTTGTAGTTTCAGGATGTGGAAGCTTGTTTCAAGTAAGAATGTCAGTGGACAAAGTTGGGGTTGAAATTGCTACCTCGGTGAGCTGGGCCTATCCATCAGTATTCAGAGCTTTTTTTGTTGTTGTTGTGGGTTTGTTTGTTTGTTTTGTTTTGTTTTTTGTTGTTGTTTTGTGTTTTTTTTTTGGGGGGTGCTGGTTTTTTGTTTGTTGTTGGTTTTTGTATGAAGGGTTCATTGTGTCTTGGTCATATGTTCGAAGACTTTTAGGAATGAGTTACAGGGCAGTCAAACAGGCAGTGCTGGTAGGAGACTGGTTGAGTTGCAGTTAAGGGCAGTCAGAGAGGCAGTGCTGGCAGGAGATTGGTTGAGTTGCAGTTACAGGACAGTCAGAGAGGCAGTGCTGGTAGGAGATTGGTTTCAGTTGCAGTTAAGGGCAATCAAACAGAGACTGCTGGTAGGAGACTGGTTGAGTTGCAGTTAAGGGCAATCAAACAGAGACAGTGCTGATAGGAGACTGGTTGAGTTGCTGTTACAGAGCAGTCAAACAGGCAGTGTTGGTAGGAGACTGGTTCCGCTTGGCATTGAAGCAGGAGACTCTTTTGAAGTTTGTGTGCCATAGGTTGATGGCGTGGTCGGTCAAGATATCCATCCTATCTGGCGATTTTTTGTTTGTTGGTAGATGAGAGAAGAAAAGTCCTAGACGGTTGGGATTTCATGGAGAGGGGGCGTTACCACAGGAAAGGCCGTTATAGGGAGATCTGATTGAAGTGGACCCAAGTGGCTCGCTCTCGCTCATTTGTACAGTGAAGCCGCCTGGGCAAGGACCCTCCGTGAGACTACGTTTGTCTGGTAATTTATTGCCGTCGTTAACCCACAAAAGATATTGTTTTCTCTCGCTTCTGTCTGCCTCTCTGAAAGAAAAATAGCGTAAATTTCTAAACCGATTTTAACGAAACATTATGGAAAGAGAGAACGTTTAAAGTTTGGCGCGCATCTGGATCAACGGACGAGTCCAGAATCCGTTGATCAGGATTTTCACAGATTTTCCGCCTAACAAGAACACTGAAATTACTGTTTACCAACTTGGTAACTCTCTGTGAAGCAGCGTATTTGTAGGGATATTAAAACGTCGTGATGAAAGATTGACGTTTAGTTTTTTCCCCATATTCCATGACATTGGAAAATAGCTCTTTCAGTCCGTTTCCTGGCAGAAGAACAATTGTTTTTACTGTTGAACGGACTTGCGTTCGGAAGCTGAATTTTTTTTTTTTTTTTTTTTAATGAATAACTAAATAAATAAAAGCTACCGAGTGACCCTCCCCCTCACCCCCTATGTTACAGTAAACACACCAAATTTTTCCTGACATTTTGAAACAGATCTTGGATCAAGGATCCGTTCGACCCTGATGGAGGTCTGTACTGTCTTAAGTGCCCTTTAGTTTGTTATTGATCTGTTTACCTTACGATGAAGATCACCTCACCACTAGCGATTGCCTCCCTTGGAGGATTTCGGAGGTTGTCATTGAGAGGTTACTGTGTAACTGTGGGGGACGGGATGTAGAGCGGTGCGTGTGTGTGTGGTGTGCCGGGGAGCCGGAATGGGGGGGGGGGGGGGGCAGTGGTTTGGACTATCAGCGGGACAAAAACCGGATACCGGCACACAGAGGCTGAGACTCTCTAGAACCCCTCCCCTCCTGGTGGTGTTATTGAGGACACTTGGTAGTTCTGTTCGCCATTGTTGTGGCGGTTGTTTTGGTGGTACGGGGAGGGGGCGGCTCTGTTGGAGTGCGATTGTCTGTATATCTGTATGTCTGCCTCCCCACCATAAAACATCGCGTGAGCGACTGTATCTCTCCTTCCTTCACTCCTCTTCTCCCTCTCCTCTCCTCTCCTCTCCTCACCCGCCCCCCCATCTCTCTCTCTCTCTCCCCTCTCTCTCCCCTCTCTCTCTCTCTTCTCTGTTTCTCAACCTCCTCCCCTCCCTCCACCCCACTGCAGTGACTTACAAACTTGAATGCATTATTATAGATCTATTTTGGAAACTCTCTCTCTCTCTCTCTCTCTCTCTCTCTCTCCTCTCCAGTGAATTTTTATTCCAAATACATAACGTATGTAAAGATTCTCTCTCTCTCTCTCTCCCCTCTCTCCTCTCTCTCTCTCTCTGGTCTCTCTCTCTCTCTCTCTCTCTCTCTCTCTCTCTCTCTCAAAGTGCGTTTTGACCAGTGGTTTCATATGGTTGCTCTCATACTTGTTTATATTATACCTTGTTGTTATTGCCTTTGTTTATTCTTATTGCTTCGTTTACCATTCTTTCACAAGCGCGTACGCTTCCTTCCCCACGCGCGCGCGCGCGCACACACACACCCACACACACACACACACACACACACACACACACACACACACACACACACACACACTCGCACGCACACACACACACACACACACACACACACACACACACACACACTCGCACGCCGCACACACACACACACAACACACACACACAACACACACACACACACGCACACACACACGGCGCGCGCGCGCGCGCGCGCACACGCCACGCACACGCACACACACACACACACACTTTTCTCGCTAAGAGACTGACAGGCATTTAGTTGAAATTTGTCACATAAATGTCTTCCCATCTTGAATCCGACACATAAATGTCTCCATCATCCTGACAACCCCACCCCCTAATCCACCCCTACCCACCCCCACCCTCTCCGCCCTCGCATTGTGCAGCAGTCGGCGAGAAAACTAATGAGGTGAAGACTGATACTGGAGAGGCGGTGTCTGTCGGGTCTCTCTGACCATCTGCGTAGGGCCGGTCTCTTCTTCTACAACGACACGTCCGAATCGTTCCGACCACCCCCCCCCCCCCCCCCCCCCCCCCCCCCCCGATCCCCACCACACCCCCCGCCCCCCCCCCCCCCCACCCCCCCCCTTGATCATTCAATGGAAACCAAATCCCCCCGGGTTCCATTCACTCCACAATTACCTTCGTTTCTGATGCACTTTCCGTGCTGGCATTCTCACCAAATCCCCCTGTCATTGATCCTACCGCTCTCTAGCCGAGTGGGTGTGTCGAAGGGATTAGGCCTGCCCATCTCTCTCCGGCCGGCCAGAAATCCGGTTATTGGTCCGTCCGCTGGTTATGGCGTCATTAACGACACCACAAGCGAACCGTCGCCCCTCTCGCCCGTCTCCTCCTCCAGTCCGTGTTGGAGCTTGGGATCGAGAGAGAGAGAGAGGGGGGGGGGTGTTGATATACCGAGCGAAACTGAGCTTGCTAATAATGTGTCGTCGTGATGCTGACAACACAATGCTGGTGTTTTCTGTCTGTCCCCCGACCTGGTGGCCAGTTATAGATCGTGGTTTTTATGTCTGTCTCTGTCAGTTTGGCTAGCAGGGGATAACTCGCCTGGACAGGACGGAGAAGAGGGTAGTTCACTGGAGCCGTCTGTCATGACAACTTACCAATACCGATCTGAGCGGGAAGACATTGGGAGGGGAGGGGGGGAGGAGATGTGTGGAAGTTTGGAAAGAAGGAGGGGGGGGGGGGGGGCTTTGTTAGTAACTCGAGTTTATCTGTTGTTGAGCCGTGTGCAGATTCTACAGCATGGAGTCTGTGTAAGCCTCCCAGTTTTTCCACCCAGGAATTTCGTTCTTTGAAATTATCCCAGAAATCCTGTTTTGTTTGTTTGGTTGGTTTTTTTTTTTTTTTTTTAGGGGTGGGGTGGGAGAAAGTGTAGAATTGAGGTGAGAGTGTTTTGGGTGCTTTTTTTTCAATTAGAAAAGGTAAGAGATTTGGGGTCTCTTGTGTGTTGCCAGTCAAACCGAAAGGATATTCAATAAATGACAGCAAATACAAATCTGCGTACAGAATCATTGTTTTCCATTGTGAGCTCTCGATTAATTAACATGAGTCTCGCGTTGGGAGTAAAGGTATTGACGCCAAATTGCGAACACACACACACACACACACACACACACACACTCGCTCGCACGCACACACCACACACACACACGTGCGCGTGCGCGTGTGCGTCCTTCCATCTCTCCCCTTCGTTGCATGTCTTGGCTCCCGAATTTGGACTCCAAATGGTTATGATAGGAATTTGTTCTTCTCCCCTATATCCCCCCCCCCCCCCCCCCCCCCCCCCCCCCCCCCTTTCCACCCCTATTCCCTTTCTGCCCCCTACTCTTCCCGTCCAATTTCTACCCTCTACCGTCCTTTCCTTCCCTCCCTCTCTCTCTCTCTCTCTCTCTCTCTCTCTGCCCGTGAACTCTTATTCACAGTACTTGTTCAACAGAAACGGGATGCCCTTATCCCTCGACCTCCTCCTGCACCTCAAGTTCCTTTTCTTCGACTCAAAGCTAAAACGGCTGGTGCCTGGTTTGGCATTTTGGCCCGCCGCTGCTGGAAGGGAGATGTCGTCAGGGGCACGCGGGGTAGGCAGGGCAGAGGTGGGACGGCACGGCGTGGTTAGCATGAGCCCGACAGCTGGGGCTGGTGCTGGCAGAGAGGCAGGCGGCGGTGGTGGTGTGGGGCGGTGCGGACAGGAGGAACCCCGGCGCCGAAGGCCCGCCGCATTCAGGGCGTGTTTGCCCCCGCGATCCGAAGAGGGCTGCCCGAGGTCACCCAGGTCCGGCCCGCCAGGTTTTCTGGAGAGTTTGTGCTGTGTTTAGGGGTTGCTCGGTGCAGGGGTTCTTACACACTCGCGCGCGCACGTGAGCACATACACAATCGTGCGTGTGGGCACGAACGCAGCTCGCACGCGTGCTCGAACGCGCACGCGTGCTCGAACGCGTGCGCTCACGCGCGCGCACGCACGCACACACACACACACACACACACGCACACACACACACACACACACACACACACACACACACACACACACACACACACATACGCGTACGCGCGCGCAAACACACACACACACAACACACACACACACACACACACACACATACACACACACACACGGGAAATGGCGTTTGCCGTCATCGTTGTTGTTTGGTTGGTAGTTTTTATTATGGATTTCTTTTTTATGTTGAAAGTGGCAGTGAAATTGTGCACCTATTTCGCGTGGATCTCATTTGCATGACAGGACTCGTTTATGTCTTTTGTTTTTTTCCTTTTCAATTTGTCAGTTTTTTCGGTACTGGCGGTGTGTTGTCTGGTTGACAGTATTGACTCCCGTCACAGACATAGAAAACAACACAAGCAAGCAAGCCACTACATTCTTATATCAACGCGTGCCGAAGGAAAGTAGCGGCCCAATGCATGTTATACAGACCATGAGACGTTTATGAAAGTCCGACTGGTTTTCAAGAAAGGTGAAACCGCAGCGAATTCTGGGAGGCAGTTTCCCATTTGGGTAGGCCTACGTCACGCAGCTGCGTTTTAGATTTTCAAAGACAGCGCGGTTTTGTGCGTACAATTTGGCTTTGCGGTCAAGATTAGAGACTGACAATGAAAGAAGTCGTCAGTACCTGGAAGGGACTCTAGGGACGAATCCTGAAGGAGGTGAAAGCGTGTCAAACGACAAAGGATTTCCTTGATAGCTGGTTAGAAATTAAACGAGAGAGGAACGAGGCTTTTCAGGACAGATAATGAATGTTTTTGATAATTATAAACAATATTTCATAAACTGATGTTTAAACACACACAAAAAACTAACTGTATAACAACAAATAGTAAATGAATTACATTTACTGCGAAATTAAACATATAACAACAACAAATATAAATAGATGATTAATATCAACTGCGAAAGTAGATATTTTATGAGTTTATTAACTATAGAAGTCAAGTAAAATATGTTAATTGTATATGGTATGCGAACTGGTGGATGAAACTCAAAACTATATTACAGCCTGTTTTACAGCCTTGACTTTTATTGAAATATATTCCAACACGCTGTGACTCCATTTTAAAAACTGACATTCTAAAAACTGACACGGTGTAATGCCTCCACGGAATCACGTGAAAATGGGACAGCACGCGCCGACAGCAGTTTATGGCCCTTCCATGTCTTTGGTTCTTGGTTTGCCTATGATTGGATTGTGTCAGCATGTTTCACAACAGTTTTGTTTATTTGTTTGTTCATTTTGTTTGTTTTCGGTATAAAATTCGGTATGCTCACCCCCTTGAAACGAATCCTGCTCGGAGTAACAGTACTGTGAATAATGAGAAAGGGATGTATATGTATTCAGCCTGGAAATCGCGTGAATGTAGACACAAGTGGAAAGAAGGGGGGGGGGGGGGGGGGGGGGGGGGGGGGCAACGCCATCAACGAACAAACAAAAGAACAGAAGTCAGGCACAGTTGTGTGTTTAGAAATGCAGTGAAATAAGGTTTATGGCTTCGTTTTATGAAGTGTGTGCTATTTTACTGGCTGTTCAAACGAAGGCTGCTTTATCGTTGTGGGACGCAGCAGACATTGTTCAGTCCGCCTGCGTCCTTATCGCTTCACGGAACGAGCCTGTCACTCACTTGATACGAGTTTTTTCGGCTCGAATCTCGTCGCGTTTCTCAAGCTGCTGTGTCGGTGTGGGGTTGTTCTTGGAAGCAGCGGCGCGCGAGAGAGACGTGAGAATTAAGAAAAAGAAAAAAACAAGAAGGGGGGGGGGGGGGGGCTGGAATTGAGACAAACGGAGGCAAGAAGACGTAAAACGTTTATTTGAAACAAAACAAAACATTCACGAAGATCGTGTCGCAGGGTACCCAGACAACATCATTTCCTGTTTGTCTCCAGTTCTGGTCTCCGCCCATCTGCTTCCACCCCCAACCCCCTTCCCACCCACCCTCTCTCCAGTGAACACTTGTATACACATTCCGCCGCCCCCCTCCCTCCACTCTCGTTCCCCGTAGTGTGTGTGTGTGTGTGTGGCACACCGCTGGTTTCTCTCCGTGAACTGCTCTGCCATGCCTGCCTGCCGGTCTCCAGCGTTCTTTGCTGGAAAGTGATTCGTCGAGCTGTCGGGAGATAAGGACGTCTGCCTGTGACAGTTATTTGTGACACCTGGCACCAAACGGACTCGTGTTTCATGGTCACCGTCCCGGCAGCACGGTGTCCCGTTCTTGCCCCCCCCCCCCCCCCCCCCCCCACCTCCCACCCCCCACCCCCCACTCCTCCCTCCTCCCCCCCACCCCCACCCCTCCCCAACAGCGGATATAACTTCTCTCTCACATCTATCTCCCCTGCACGCCGGGGATATACGTGGGGCAGATGATGGCCGCGCAGTGACATCTTATCTGGACCATGAAAAACACTAAGCAGCCTCGTAAAAAAGATTTCAAAGAGCCCCGTATCGCATGTGCCAGTAATTCAGGCTCCAGAGACCCATAAACAGCCTCGCGCGCTTTTACGAGGATTGCTTAAGTGTGCGTAAATACCTGCAATCGGAGACGTCATGGGATGATTAAACTCATTCCATCAGGGTGTGTGGATGATGGGTGGAGGTTGCTGGTTTCTTTTCTTTTCTTTTTTTTCTTTTTTTTTTTCTTTTAAACCAGCCCCCCCCCACCCCCGCACCCTTCTTCCTCTCTTGCCCTCCACCATGCCAAACGGCAATCTGCCTTTCGGTGTTAAGCGCCAGCATGGGATCTTTTATCATCAGTGCGTAAACCGTCTAGCACCGGACGGGTTGTAAAATTAAGGTGTGGACCGCGGCTCTGTCTCTGGAGATATTGCAGCGAGTTGAATATTGTTTTCAAAGCCGAGCGTTTTTTTTTTTTGTTTGTTTTTTTTTTGTTTGTTTTCTCTTTTGTGGAGTGTGCGATCTCTTTCCATCTTGGCTTGCATTTGATTGTAAGAGGCTGTCTTTTCAAGATCCCAGTGAGAGAGCTTCTCCAATTTTGCTGCTACTGTAATGAATTTTGACCTCGGGTTCACTGTCCCTTTTGCAGTTTTTCCAACAACATTGTACACCCATTTTATTTGGGAGAGCCCCTGCTTTAGTAACCGCCCTTTCTTAAGAGGCAGTTTTTTTTCTTTTTCTAGCGTAATCACTTCTCCAGTGGGAGATTGGGGGAGGGGCGAGTGTTGCGGGGGGGGGGGGGGGGGGGGGGGGGGGGGGGGGGGGGGGGGGTTGTCAGTCGTTACAAGCGGTGATAATCCTTTCGAATTTCCCTTTTTTTTTCATGGGTGTTATTAAAAATCTCTCGGGGGGGGGGGGGGGGGGGGGAGTTGCTTTTGAAATCCAGCATGATTACACATTAAATACACTCACGTGTGTACGCGCGCGCCCTCCACACCGCGCAACCCGTCGTTTTGGTGACAGAAAGGCAAGAATAGTACATCCAGTCCGGCAGGTGGCAATATTAATCATGCATGTGCGGTACGAACTATAATTAGTTCGCGCAAAGGGGAGTAACCTTTTAAAAGCTCTCCTGTAAATGGAAATCAGTTTGTGTTTGATTGACATAAATTCGCTTTCTCGTTTCGCGCTTCAGAGATTTCATTCGGTACGGCGGTTATGT
>CM031597.1:75390539-75410539 GCA_018398815.1 Conus ventricosus
TCTCTTGCTTTAACTGCTTCCACTACTAATGCTACGATAACCATTGTTGCAATAACTATTGCTGGTGTGTCTGTTCTGTCTGTCTTCTCTCTCTCTCCTCTTCAGACAGAAATAGGTTGGAATAGGTTCTCAGTAAGTTCCATCTTCATCCATTCCAGTAAAAGTGTGAAGCTTCCATGAACAAACATGGACCAACATACCTTTCCTTTTTGTTCTTCCTAGTCCTAAGCTCTCCTCCTGTTCCCTCACTACCATGAACAGACCAACATGTGCATGCACACACACTCGCACGCGCACACACACACACACGCACGCACGCACGCACACACACACACACACACATTATTATTATTATTTTCTTTCTCTTTTGACCTGTCTGTGCTCTTCACCCTTTTGCACCAAGACTTTCCCATTTATCTTTTTTCTTCTTTTTTCTTAGAAACAGCTAATAGAAATTTGGTCCTCCTGACATTCAAACAGGAGAACTGCTGCGGTCTCTCTGTCCTAAGTAAAGAGGGTAATGACTGCTAGCCTTTTACGCATTTTCTGTCTCCCAAAGAGGCTTGTCTCTCTGTGTGTGGGTGCGCTGGCGTGCACCTGTGGGATTCATCCCTGAAGACGTCATGACCACCTCTTGAGTGATGGTTTCTATTACCACTTGACACGCGGTCGATCATTCAACTTTCCTGACGCCTTCGCTGCCCTGTACTGGGTTATTTGGAATGCTGGCCGACATTCTTGCAGTGGTTATTATGCGTTGTCACAGGTGCAAAATGTATTGGTGAACAAGAAAATTTTCACGTAGAAATTGCGCATGCTGGCACATGGTTGTGCACTCAGACTCGGTAAATTGTATGCATGAAAACAGGGATGTGAGGATTAAAGAAAAAAAACCAAAACAAGTGCAGACTGTTTCTGTTTGTTGGGAAACGGAAGTGTAGTTCCTGTGTCTGCAAAGTAAATCAAGTTAGTCCTCAAATTCTGTCGTATTATTGAACTTTCTTAGAGAAGAGAACTCTCAACTTTAAAGTTATCCAGTGAATAACGTTGCTGGGAATACAGCGGAAACATTGCAATACAAGGAGCCAGGCTGAACTGGTGGTTAACTGGAATTGCAGAGATAAATGGAACAGAGAATAGGTACACGGACAAACAACCCCTCTGTTAAGACTTCTCTGAAGCTGCCACATAGATCTTCCGTCACATGGAGCATGCACATGTCATATCAAGATGGTGTTCAGTCACACAGAATATACTAGACACACAGACTATACCTGTATCACATCAAAATGGTTTTATGTAACATTGGACGTTCTGTTTCACTTTACAATGTTTTTCAGAGGCATAGAACACGCGGACTTCACATCAAAATGGTTTCCAGTAACAGGGACCGTACAGATTTGGCATCAAAATGGGTTTTCAGTAGCATGGTTCATACAGGTTTCACATCAAAACGGCTTTCAACAACATGGAACATGCAGATTACACATCAGAATGGTCTCCAGTTGCTTGGAACACAAATTTCACTTTAAGAAATTTTTCAGAGTGTAGCATGAAATAAGCACACTTTTTTTTTTTAATCAATTTTTTTTTTCCAGTGGCAAGAAATGAACACATTTCACATAAAAATGTATGACATATGGCTTACATAGTGGTTAAGGGGGGAGGGGGGGGGTCCCCCTCCAAATTCTGATTGTGGATTGTATAGGTCGAGTAATTAAGTTCATTTTTGAATGTGAGTGTCTGCAGCATTGCAAAGTAATCATGAGGAGGTTGTGGTGGTGATGGGTGTTTTTCCACAGCATTACAACTGTAACACAATACTATTTCAGACACACATGTCTGCTGTATAGTATAATGTGGATTTCTTTGCACTGCTTCAGGAACAAACTAAACCCGAGTTAAGATGCAGCATCAGTCGGCTCAGAGTTTTAGAAAACGAAAAACAGAACAATGGAAAAGAAAAGTAATTGATTATGATATAGATGAATGTTTCCCACAGTTTGGTAGCATGCAGGAATTTTTCTTACATACCGGAGAGAATTTGCAAAACTGGATTTAGAATATTTTCAATCATTCACTATTGCATACTTGAATGCTCCCCAGAGATTGACATATTGCGGGCATCTTTCATATGTACCAGTAAGACTTTATAGTTATGATTCCAGATGTGCAGTGTTTTCATGTATTTCCTCATCTCTCATTAAAGTGCTGGGGGAAGTTAGTAGGTTAAAGGTCTTGCTGGAATTGCCTGGAAATGCCAATGGATGTGTGGTGTGTGTTCACAGATGAAGAGAAGGGTCTTGTCCAGCAGGAGGGCGGCACATTCCCCAAGTTGGCTCATGAGGACCTCACGAAGGAAGCCAGTAAGTCTTCAGCTTGTGTTCTCTCTCTCTCTCTCTCTCTCTCTCTCTCTCTCTCTCTCTCTCTCTCTCTCTCTCGACAAAAAGTCTTTTGTACATAATGAAAAACTATGTGGAAAGTGACCTTGTTGGTACTGTTATTCAATAGTAAGAGAAGGACAGATGACTAAATTGTCGAGAGCGTCTTTCAGTTTTGTTGAATACTGTTGAATTCCTTCTTTAATTCTGGTTTTGTTTCTTTTTTTTTTCTTTTGTTGTTGCTTTTGTTATTGCAGGAGGACTTTGGTTTGGTACAGATCCTTCATTTTCAGTTAAGTAAATGGAAGTTGCCTTGAGGTAATGGTAAAGCGTATGCTATAACATCGACTGTTTTCAGGTGGCCGCTGCTCTTCGTGTAGAAACTCCCTGGAGATGATGGAATTATATAACATCATCGTTACAACATTTCTTTTTTCTTTGTGAAATTCAACCTGCTGTCTGGGGGCATAGTGCTACATTATCCTTCTCTTATGTCTCCATGTTCTTTTTGTATGTTGACCTGTGAAAGTGCAGTTTGCTGCAGGATTTTACCAAGGACAGTTCCTTAGAGAGAGAAAAACATCTCCCCTTGCAAGACTCCAGAACTACAAAATTTGAAATGCACTTCTCAGCTGAGTGCAGGATCTGCTACAACACCTGTCCGCCGTGCCTTCGAAAACGAATGGCATCCCCACTCTTGCCATTTTTCACACACATAGACAGACATGCACATATGTGCAGGAGTGCATGAAAATTTTGAAAACACACGTGTGCCTTTTCAACGAATTTGTCCTGGTTTTTATTGCATTGAATTATATCGTTTGTGTTTGTTGTTTGATTCTGCTTTGCTCATGCTTTGTGGAAATGCTGCTCCAGTGTAGTGTGGGTGAAGCGGTTCACGTGGTTGTGTGTTGTGCCGGACAGTGGCCCCGGAGTTCAAAGACCCAGACAAGATGCAGAAAGACAACATCGTGCGGCCTGTGGGGAGCACAGTGCGCCTCAAGTGTCGTGCCAGAGGCAACCCTGAACCCAAAGTGGCCTGGTACAAAGACGACGACCTCATGGAGCCTGTGGAGGACAGCCGCAAACGGCCTCACTGGATCCTCAAACTGACCCACGTCCAGGAGTCGGACTCGGGGCATTACACGTGTATGGTGTCCAACCGTCTGGGGCACGTGAACTACACTTACAAGGTGGAAGTGATAGGTGAGCATTGTTTTGGATCAGAGTAGGTGGATATACTCTATGTGCGTGTGGCGTGTGCAAGCATGCATGTGCATGCATGCGTATATGTATATGTGTGTGTATGTGCGTGCACATGCATAATTGTTGCTTTATGGATGCAAGTTCTGATATTGCTGTGTAAATTATGGCCAGTCAAACCATGTTTATGATGCTTGCAGTATTCTTGCAACTGCTTTGCATCACACTTGGAAGTATATGAATATGGATATACATATATGTTTCAGATCATATTCTGTCCGAACCCAAGCTGATCTCTTCCCATCCACAAAACACTACAGTGGAGTATGGTGGGACTGCTTCGTTCCAGTGTCGTGTCAAAAGCATTGTGCAGCCACACATTAAGGTCAGTCGCAACAGTCACATCTTTGCTGATTGTCAGCAGTGCATCTTGAAATGTTACAGTTTTATATAATGTAGTCCATATGCTTCATGTTGCTTTGCTTTTTGTGAAATTGTGCATGTTTTTTTCTGTGTGAAATATAAATCTGAGTGATATGAAAAATGTGGAGGAATAATCGGATGCCCTTCCTTCCCTTCCTCTCCACTACTTGTTTTCTGTACATTTCATTGCTTCCTCAGAGAAGTGTCTCCATTAGACAGAGACTTTTCTGTACATTTCTTGCTTCCTCAGAGAAGTGTCTCCATTAGACAGAGACTTTTTCTCTGCAGAAGAGAAAGGCGGGGAGGGAGTCCTGAAATAGAACTTTCGTTGCATTCTGTTGTCCAGTTGTATTGGAAAGTCCAGCATTCTTACTGTGTGCTTTTGTGCACCTGGCTTCTATGGTTCAGTCAGTCACTCTCATTGTTGGCGTTGTGCAGTGGCTAAAACGTGTCGAGGACTTGGATGGCGGCCAAGCCTTGAACACCACGATCGAGGTGAAAGGTCAGAAGTTTGTGGTGTGAGGACAGCAGGGGAGGTGTGGAGTGGCCCTGACGGCTCTTACCTGAACAAGCTGGTCATCCACCGGACCACGCTTCAGGACGCCGGCATGTACATCTGTCTGAGTGCCAACAACATGGGGTTCAGTCTGCGCTCTGCTTACCTCAACGTGGTGCCAGGTGAGTTGGTTCTCTTTGGTTTTTGTGTGTGAGGGAACAATGGCACAGAGAAAGAAAAATGAAGACATTGACAGTTGGGATGCCGATGGTATCAAATTGAGAGATACAGTAGATTTTCTGATTTTAGGGACTCAGATTGTTTTATGGGGTCCAGATGGAAACTTGTGTATGTTTATACCTTTGTATGAATACAGGTACGTTTTATTCCAGAGTCATTTTATTTTGAAAATAGCTGCAGAGGTCTGTTTGATATTTACCATCACCAACAGGAAGAATAGTAGTGATTGCTGAATTTTTTTTTTTCAGCAGTAATACTTCATTATATTTTTCTGAACTCTTGCCAGTTTGGATATTTGGGTGTCAATGTTTGAACAGAGTTTAAGTGTGTGACAGTTTTCTGATCATAATGTGAAAATAATGCATGAAAACAAGTCATCATATACCAAATTGTAGGTTAACATCTTTCAGTAGTTAATTTGTAGAGAAATCTGTTGAATCTGATCACAGAAAATGTTTGTGATTGCTGAAACAGTAACACTGGAAAAGTTTTAGGACGTGGCATCGAATATAGACATCAGATTTCAAGGAAACGATCTGGTAAGAATAAGGAAGGCCATTGTCTGTAACATTTGCATTTTCAACTCCTGCTTTGTAACTCCAATGGAAAACAGTGCTTGACTTTGGATTGACTGTCACAGAAAATACATTTCTTTATGTTCACAGCGGGCAGTACAGATGAAGGTCAGTCAGCGACGTCCAAGCTGCCCTTGTATGTGGGTATCCCTACAGGTGTGATCCTCTTGATTGTCATTGGCTGTATCATCTACCTGCAAAACCGCAAGAAGTGCAGTTCAAACCGCACAGCCCTCAAGCGCCATCGCCTGCCGGTGCCCACCACAGAGCGCGACGCAGGCTTCTACAACAGCTATCATCCCAGTCCAACCACCACCAACACCGTGGGTGGTGGCACTGCCACAGCCACGGCCACCATCACCAGTGGAGGCAGCAACATCCACATCCACAGCAACGCCCTGCACACTCACTGTAACAACCCCATGCAGCACGGCAACCCCATCCCCCTCAGCCGCGAGGTGATGCCCAAGACCCCGGCCCCCTCCGTGGACTTTGGCTCTGACATTTCCTCGGTGTCTCATTCCCACTCCCACCTGCAGCACCAGTTGCCCAGCCCCGCCCCTCCCCCGTCCATGCATTACCTGAACTCCCATGCTGCCTTTGGTTACTGAACTGGGGGAGCTGAGCAGTTCTGCACTGTAGGGATAGGCGTCCATGGAACGCACCTTCCTGACAGTGCTGGACCAGACATGAGCCGTGGTCGTGTATAGCTGGGAGTTAAAGTTGACCTGAGGAACAAAGGAGCAATCCTGGCGAACGCAGTGGGAAATGTCTGGGAGAACAGGAAAGTTACGTTCAACACTTTCCTTATGCTGGTTGTAAAGGAGTATTTCCAAAGATTATTATTTGGCCAAGAGCTGGACTGATTATAAAAAAATAAAAAACTGGGTTGAAACAGGCTGTGCTAGAGAAATAATGGTGCCTGTACACTTTCACTGACTTCAGCACAGACGTGTCATACTGGAATGCGGGAGGAAAAGGTTTGCCTTCATTGTGTATGTCATTCATTCCCTGTACTGAAATGAAGACAGTCCGTGATGAAACAGAGTGCGCCAGTGGAACAGCTGGTCAAAACGGGGGGCAGCAGACGACAGCTAGTGATAAAACGCTGCGGAACAGAAAGTGATAAAGCTGTGTGCCCCAGAACGGAAAGCGTTAAACGGTGCACCAATACTGACAGCGCTTTCACCTGCTGTAGATAGTTGTGCACCACTGTCCATGTGCGAAATGCTTTAACTTGGAATACACAGACAATCATTCAACTTTGCTATTCTATCCAACAACAAGGGTGTGGTCCACCTCAGGAATACTGTGTTACTATGAATTGATACGGACATAACCCTCGCAGTCAGACCAGATTTCTTGGGTGCTAATGACCTCTTTAGATCCTGAATGGGAGTGTGGTTTTTTTTTTGGTTTTTTTTTTTTTCCTTCCCTTCCTCGTTATTTCTGTGTTGACATTGGACTGTGAATCAGACAGTAGACAGGCGTTCGGTTGTTCTTTGAGTTACACATGCAATTCTCTGACAGGGTCTCAGACAGTAGACAGGCGTTCGGTTGTTCTTTGAGTTACACATGCAATTCTCTGACAGGGTCTCAGACAGTAGACAGGCGTTCGGTTGTTCTTTGAGTTACACATGCAATTCTCTGACAGGGTCTCAGACAGTAGACAGGCGTTCGGTTGTTCTTTGAGTTACACATGCAATTCTCTGACAGGGTCTCAGGCAGTAGACAGGCGTTCGGTTGTTCTTTGAGTTACACATGCAATTCTCTGACAGGGTCTCAGACATGCAGTTTTTTTTTTTTAACTGTGTATGGTGGGATGGGATGGAAAGTAGAGAATGATGATTTTTTTTTTTTTTCTGAAAGAAGTGGATTTTGAGAGATTTTTCATTCTGTTGTTGATATTTTAACATCAGGCATTATGATTCAAAGCCTCAGAAAGTTCCAGTTCCTTTATCCAGAAATAAGGTTGACACTGAATTGCGGGTGGTTGGTGGTTCAGTTCTGTGTTAATGAAACATTGAAGAGACCCCATGTCATTGTTGCTTTTTTTTTTTTTTTTTTTTTTTTTTTTTTTTTTTTGTCTGCTTGTTTCATTGTGGTGCCAGTGTGTGTTTGCTTCAGATCTGACGAGATCCCATCTTCGACTGACTAAATAATGCGTTTAATATGAATAATGTGCTGTTTCTTAATCGGGTGTAACTATTACTACAGATGTTACAAGCTGTACATCTTTAGTTTAAACTAACCCCTTTCTATTTGTTTTTGTTTTTTTGATGGATTGGGTGGGTATCTGTCTTCTTCTACCTGACATTTTTTCTTCTAACAGAATATGTATATTTTGCTGGTTCTATTTATTATTTGCATAATATATTGTGTCCATGATTCAGATTGATGTTACACGCTTTATTATCCAGCAATGACAAGACCACCAGCTGTGGTATAGCATCAGAAAACAGTGTATCAGACTAATCACTGTAGTCCTGCCTTCCATGCTTTCAAGTTTATGTCCTTGACTAGGAATAGGGCAAGGTGATAATTGACTTACTGTTCTGTCCAAAAGGTACAATGGATGTACTGTCACATTCACATTCTTGCTGAATACTGAATTAATCATACAAAATCTCCCTAATGAAAATGTCCCACGTCTGTGGTGATTGCTGAGATATCTGCAAAATTCAAAATAGGTTGAAAAAATATTCTGAGACAATTTATTAGGGAAAAAAGTAAGTTGTGGAAATCTATTCCCTAGTAATGTCAGCTTTGTGTCTGATTGTTGAAAAGTAAGCAATCTTGAAAACTCCCTGAATCATTTCGATTTGCTTGAACATTTCTTAAATGCCACAAAAATCTGTAGTTGTGTACCCTCTTCAGCCAGTATTGGCAAAAGTTAAAACATTTTTTAGAAAATTGAAATGTTAAACAAATATGTTTTGTATCAGTTGGAAATCAAAGTTTTCCAGACAAACTGGCATCTATTTTAAAATGAATCTTTTCTCAATTTCAGTGCATTCTTTCTTGTGTGTTACAGAAGTTAAGGAATGTTCTTTTTGCCGGAACCAAACAGGTCTAGTATTAAGGAAAATGAGATAAGTAATGAAAGCAGCTGATAGCCTGATGGGATGATGGAACTTAATAGATGAGATGAAGATTGACTGACCCACTACTTGATCCCCTTTTTGATGAAGATTGACTGACCCACCACTACTTGATCCCCTTTTTGTACACACAATCGCCTTTCACATGCTCAAAAAGAAAATTGCTGTGGCGTCCAAGATATTGGGAAGCAAAAGGCTTTAGAAGAGGATTAGTTACTTGAAAAGAAAAAACATCAGTAATGTTAATGAATACCACGATACATAGAAACAGTTTTCCATTCTTGTTTCCAGTGAGCAGTGTAAGAGCTACAATGCAAGATTTCCTGTGCGGGCTCTGTGCATCATTCATGTTGCTTGTGTGATCACACACACACACACACACACACACACACACACACACACACAGAATTTCCTTCTGCAGACTGGAAGAGGTTGTCACAATGTCAGTTTTGTGGAGCTATTTCAAGTGCACTTGTCCTCTGTCAGTTTGTGTGCCTTCACATAGGCATTGCTTTGGTTCCTGGTTTGGAATTCCGTAACTTCAGTCTGATGCTTTACAGTTCTAAAAGCAGTCAGCAGTTTGTTGTTAGGGTTTCTTTTGCTTAGTGACAATTCACAATATATAATGGCTTTTAAAAGCTTGTGTGGTTTTTTTTAAACAGATCAGTACGTGTACTTGTTTTGTGGCTTTTAAATCTTTGTCTAAACAGAACAGTGTACTTAAAATTGTCCTGGTTTTCGATTTGTATCGTATTGTTTTCCTTTTCTCCTTCATTACAGAATTACTACACAAAATGATAATGTGACGATGTGTGGATTAATATAAAATAAAAGAATATTCTCGTTTTAACACTTTTTTTTTGCATGTGTCGGTGATATTCATGTTTTCTCGTGAGGTTAAAGATGCTGGAAGATGTACTGCATCATAGATTTTTTTCTCTTGTTGGATTTTATATACAACAGGGTAAGGTATGTGGTTGAGTGTGTGTGTGTGTGTGTGTGCGCGTGTATGCGTCTGTGTGTGTGTGCATGGTTATGTGGTTTTGTAACTTTGTATGCATGTCTGTGAGTGTATCATGCAACATGTCTGTGTGTGGCATCACATGAGACTTGTAAGATATTACGCATATTTTAATATTTTTTCCCTGTTGAGGTGGTGACATTTGACTTGTGAAATAATTGGTGTAAAGTTTGTCAAAACATGTGAAGATTTTTATCTGTAAAACAAAAAAAGTATTTTCCCAGGCTGCGCTTTACAAGTGCAAAACTTACAGAAATAGAGGTTGTTGTAAATATTCATTCATCAGCTGTGACAGTGAAATCCTGTTGTGTGATGTACCACAGTGAATGTATACAGAGCCCGTTCTGCACAGAAGCTGAGAGTTGCGAGTTTGTAATGGAGGGTGTCTTTTCTTTCTTTCTACAATGTCGTTTGTGATGTGATAGATTTTTTCCCTATTGCCGGCTCTCTCCTGCATGTTGACCAGTCTTGAAGCTATAAGCAGGTTGCTGCCATCTTCTTTCAGTGCGTTTCAGAGGCAGAAAAGATGTTTCAATGGTTATTTTGTTAACTTTGTTAGTATAAGTACTGCTGCCTATATTTTATGTTTCTTATATTGAAACATTGTGATTCCCCCCTCTTGTTTCTTCAATAATCAAAATCAGTGTGCGTAAATTGTATTGTGTACAGTTAATACAGTGGGACTAATCATTTGTGAACATGTGCTCATGCTGGTTAATAATGAAAAAAATGATTGCCAAACGAAAGTTGTTTCCTTTGGGCTCCACAAAGAATGCTAGTGTGTATAGAGAAACTGAATGCCAAAGAAAACTCCTGTATTGCTTTTGACTTAATGATCAAACAAGTTTGATGATTTAAAGAGAGAAAACATAAGGCCTTAAGAAGAAGTGGGTTAGTTGATGATTTAAAGAGAGAAAACATAAGGCCTTAAGAAGAAGTGGGATAGTATCACAGCAGGAGGCACATAGTTCTAGAGTCCCTCCTCACCCCAGTCCAACAAAACCTTCATCCCCATAGCGTAGCAAAACTTCAGTCGCCTCTCCCATCCACAAGGGTCCCTTCCCACCTCGTTCCAACAAAAGTTCCATCCCCATTCTGGTCCATCAAATCTTTCTTCCCCTCCCCAATCTTACAAAGTTTTTATCTCCATCTCAGTCCAGCAAAACTTTTATTCCCATCCCAATCCACCATAACTTCTTCCCATCCCAATCCAAATGTCCATGCCCTCTCTTATCCAACTACTCCCCCCCCCCCCCCCCCCCCCCACTCCCAAGTCAACAAAACGTCCACCCCCAAACCAACAAAAATCTGTCCTCGCCATAATCCAGCGAAATTCTGTCCCCACTCCAATGCAACAAAACTGTCATCTCCACTGCTGTCTAACAAGATTTTAATCCTACCCCAATCCAATAAAACTTCCGTCCCCTTCCAACAAAACTTCCATCTCAGTCCATCATCAAAACGTATCCTGACCCAATTCTACAAAAACATCTATCTCTGGCCCAATTATCAAAACTGCTATCCCTGAACTGATCCATGAAATCTTTACCCCCGCCCCAATCCAGCAAATTTCTTTCCCTATCCAAAAAAAAAATTTATCCCAACCCCATTCAACAAAACTTCAATCCTTACTTTCCCCTTACCACAGAGAGAACAGAGCATCATCCCCCATGTCGTCCAACAAAACTTCCACCCCCACTTTTACGTAACAGACAGAACATAGCGTCAGCATGACGTCATCAAACAAAACTTTATCGCCACCCACACGATGAACAGACCATCATATCTATCTCAATCAACAAAACTTCGTCCCCACCCCCCACACAACAGACGGAACAGACCATCATCTCTATCTCAATCAACAAAACTTCGTCCCCACCCCCCACACAACAGACGGAACAGACCATCATCCCCATCTCATCCAACTAAACTTCTGCACGGTAGATGAAAGGGGCAACATCGTCATGCCCTCCAGCTAAACTTCCACACAACAGACAGACAGAGCATCGTCCTCATGTCGCCAAACAAAACTTCATACCCCATCCCCATACAACAGATAGAACAGAGCTTGGCTCAATGCCATCCAACAACCCCCCCCCCCCCCCCTCCTCATCCCACCCATCCTTCACACACACACATTCACACGCATGCACGCTCATGTGCACACACACACACACACACACACACACACACACACCACAGAGCAGATAGAGCTGATCATTGTCCCATGCCATTAGACAAAACTTCCATCCCAATCCCCTACCCCACCCCCAACCCTCTAGTCAGTCAGTGTCATGTTTGAGTCTAGCTATTGTTGTTTTCGATAATCGGAAATCTGTTAACATATTTAAACAGTGTTACAAAAAGATAGTGTGTTAAGAATCGCTGTCTATGATAATGTTACAGTAATATTGTTTATCTTAAGATTGTAGAACAAAACATCACTGTCAGTGATGTTTTGAATAGAAGAACCAACTATTATCAGAAGATTCTAAATATAAAAATCAGACTGTTGGTTTGTAAATAGCTCTTGCTTTTTTTTTTTTTTTTTCAAACCAAAGTGATTTCTTCAATTAAAAAGAGCCCAACAAAACATCAATATTCCAGAATTAGTGGGCTTATTGCTGCCACTTGGTTGATGTTTTAAAAAGGAAATGTCTTTTGCATTGTTATGTTACCATTGAAGGGTTTGATTGAAGAGAAACAAATTCAAGTTTTTGCAAGTTTATGGTTATAAAAGTGGTACATGTCGTTATTCTTTTAATTGAGAACTGTTGTTTTATCTACACCCCTGTTAGTGATTAGGCCTGTGTTAGTCTTTTAGACATAGGGGCACTGGCCCTAATTGTTGTTTATCTGCTGAGGAGCCGTACAGTTTTTTCTTTTTAGGAAAACACATTGTGTGCCAAATGTTTTGCACTGCTTATGCATTTTCATTGCCAGTGGTCCATGTGATTTTTCTGTGTTGACGGTTGTTGAACATTCTGTTCTTGTATGACTGACTGTTGCCATATTTTTTTCAAAAGACATTATCTAGAGTTGACAACAGCATCACCAGCGGCAGTAAAAGGTTGGACTAGTCTGCTTAAAATATGAAACTTGGTGCTGTTTCCGACGCTTGGTCATGAGCCAAATTGAAATGGAGGATATGCTGATTGTCTGCGGAAAGTGCGTTGGAAAAGCTTGAACAGAGGTCCTTGCTTATAGATGGTTATCACAAATACTACTTAGATGTGATCATACTAGTTCAGGAGAGGATCAAGGGTACAGACATTTAGCCTGGTGAAACTGTTCATGGGAACAGATGAGAGCCAGAAAATAAAGGTTTGCAGCCAATGTCCATCAATGACATTTAGGATTAAGTACACTTGTGCTGACGGGCAAAATGATAATGATGAAACTATGAAGGAAAAGTTTTAACACGTTGAAGCCAAAAACAGTGCCACAGTGCCAAACAAGGTAGGTTTTAAGTTTTTCTCCCCGTGACACATGTCTGTGAGTCAAAAATTGTGAATGCCATCACAGTAAATGTTGGGAGAATTGTGGTCCAGTAGTGCATTTCTAGAAAAGCATGTCAACTTTTAATCTTAATTGAGGAAGTGTTATAACGTTTTTAACTGCTTATTCTCAGATCAAGAAGAGATTTCTTGAATTTCTTAGTTTTCCCCCTCCAGATATGCACGGGCATATGGGAAGGATTTTATCAGTCATATCTTTTATGACAGGAAAATTGGTTCTGATACACAGATCGACCAGAATGATAGGATTAGGTGATGAGGAGGAAAGACGAGATGTGTTATGTTGTGGCAGGCTTCATTAGAGTAACATGTTTGTGCACAAACACGCATCTTCTTTGATGATAGAGCTGAACTGGATGATAATGGTTAGAAATAAATTTCAAAACTGTGCACCTTTTATATGTAACTTTGTTTTCATGTTCACAGTTAAATCGCCAGAAAGGAACTGATAGCGTTGTAGGTCAGTGTTGTCGTCACTGCAAAATCAAGCTAGGCAGGAAAGAATGGATAATTGCTGGTTTAGCGGTAATTGGTGATTCTTATTGTACTGTGCACAAATGTGCATTAATTATGATCTGTTGATTTTTTTTTTCAATGATTCATGGGTTTTCATATGATTGTTTTTTTTGGGGGGGGGGTTTAAATGTAATACAAAATCATGGCAGGTCAGTCGCTTGTTATGGAGTTTGAAGTTCATGATGTGCCCTAGTCACGTTTCGATGGCTCAGATACCTACCATCATGCGACATTCTCTAACCTATCACTGTCTTTGGCATTCACCCACCTGTCCCTTTCTTGTCGTCCCCAGTAACGGCTCCAGCCCTCAGGTTTTCACCTTTTAACTGATGCCAGAAGTTCATGTCAGAGTGAATCTGAATCTCGCATTCAGTTTTTACATGTTCATCGCTTTGAAGTTTATTGTGCTTAATCTTTTCGTTTTAACCCTGTATTTACATATAAAGAAAAATTGACAGTTCGTGAGGATGCATGTTCTTGTTCCGTTGTTTTTTAAAACAATGTTGAGCATTGCAGTTTTATTCTTACTAACCGATTTTTTTTGTTCATAACTTTGCATGTGGCAAGCACAAAGATTTTTGGTCATTGAGTTAACTTTTTTTTTCTATGGATCCCAGGAGTTCAGTTCAAACAACCCAGTTGCTAGTTTTTTTCTTTCTTTCGTTTTTTTCAGTTTATTGGATTACGGTTTTTGATTCGTAAGATCATGAACGAGCTAGCCTTCGTTGTTCAGTTGTTTCATGTGTCTGTCTGGCCCTTCTCCAGCACGAAGCGTTCAGCTCTGGCATGTTGCGTTTTTCTCCTTCAGGTTTGCTTTCACAACGATGCCAGCTTCCCTCTGAGATTCTTCCTATGCCTTTCCCCTTTTCTAATTGTGTGTGTGTCTGTGTGTGCGCGCGCCTGTGTGTGTCTGTGTGTGCGCGCGCCTGTTTGTGTGTCTGTGTGTGTATTTATTGTTCCACTATTGTGCGAGTGTGTTGTCGACACTCGTTGATGTCCGAGTCGTCACTCTTTTAGGATAAATTATTTAACTCCGCGAGACCTGACAGGCGAGAGTGCATGTGATAAAGGTGTGTGTGTGTGTGTGTGTGTGTGTGTGTGTGTGTGTGTGTGTTTGCGATCAGGCAACATATTCATCGAGTTAGATCATATAAACCATATTGCTTTTTGCTTTTATGACTTAGTCTGCTCGCTCTGAAAACCAAAAGGAAAGAACACCATTAGAAATAAATGATAGTGATTATAGTAGCGGAAATAGTACCTTGTTGGAGCCTGATACTATCAATACGCCAAGGAAAACTGGTAGCCCCAAAGCCCCACAAAGACTGTTGTTATTGATATCGACGCTCTGCCGTTGGAACCGATGGGGAAAAAAAGGGCTATGCTGGCTACCTGTTCGCTGTATGCGTTTGCTAGTATTGGGCTTGGAATTCCTGGCAGCACATTGTCAGAGAAAGTGCCTTACTTAGACTTTCAGGCTTTTTTTTTTCTTTTCTTTTATGTTATTCTGTTAGGCGTTGCAGCAAGTTTCTTTTTCCTTTTTTCTTTAACATGCCGAGGGCGGGGAGCGTGTTTCATGTTCTGACTCCGCTAGATAAATGATAAACACACCCTCCCCTCGACTCCGACACCCCCCCCCCCCTCCTCCCCCCCCGCCTCTCCCCTTCCCGTCATTTCCTCCTTCCTCTTGTATCCCCGCCCTTCGTCCCCTCCCCCCCCCCCCCCCCCCCCCCGCTCGCTTCCCTTCCCTTTCTCTTCCCTTTTCTCCACCTACACACCCTCACTGCTTTCTAGTTCTGTGCATTCCACAACACATGTTCTATTTTGAAAGTTAACACTCTTGGATTAACAACTCATCATCACCATCATCATTATTATTGTTGTTGTTAGTATTATTTATTTTTTTTTGATGATTACGATTATTGCAGAAAATGTGTGAATGTCATTAAAGTTCCAGAAGCGATAAACGAGAGGTAATGCTTTTGTCCTGCAAGTGTGACGACGATACAAAGTATGGAATGAAAGTACTATTCACACATTTAGTATGTTTGACGTTACGTGATGATAATTGTCGAAATAGGAGTGATGCGTCGTCTTGTCTTCTCTCCCCTCTCCTTCTCTCTCTCTCTCTCTCTTTTCTCTCTCTCCGTGATTAGGGAGGGAAAAAAACGATGCTGTACATACAAGGACTGTACGCTACCTGTGTATAGATGCGGGCGATTCTACCGGGGCTTGGTACGTACAAAAAACAGAAACACGTACACGGTCTATCTGTCTGGGGGTTTCAGTGGATACCTCCAACGAGAATAAAAAATTGTTTGGTTCAAGATGCTCGTGTCAGGGGGTGCTGTTTTATTTGCCCAGACTTTGTGTGCGAGCGTACAAGCACCCCGCCTTCCAAATCCCCCACCTTTGCGCATGCCTCGTTTTTTTGTTTGTTTTTGTTTTTTTTGGTTTTGTTTTTTGTCGGTTTAACTGTGGGAATGTGAATGTGTGAGTCAATGTTACACAGGTTTGCTTGCACAGCGAGCATTTCTTTTATCTTCCTCAACAGTTACACACATTCAGACTATTGATAATTAAAATGCGAAAATACAGATTCAATTGCAAATCATGAATTCTGTTTCTAAAAAAGTCACGTAATTAAATGCAGTCGTATGCACACTCGCACGTACACTTACGCGCTCGCTCTCTCTCTCTCTCTCTCTCTCTCTCTCTCTCTCTCATGTCTTTTTTAAAAATTTGCTTCATTTCCCGCCCTCAATCACCTCGTCTTGAAAACTTCTTTGAACTCGGTTTTGATGCCCTTTTTTTTCTATAACAAAACAGGATGATGCCCAAGGGTAATACGGGGGTAGTGTCATTAGGAACCATACCATAAGCGCCCCGTACCTGTCTCCGCAAGCACCAATCGACGCGCAAACGACAGTGGGATTTCGGGCCTTGAAAGCTCTAAATACGGGACGATGCCATGGACGATCTTTGTCCAGATCCATCAAGACCCGACAACGAGTTGGGGTGAATACCGTTGGTCGAGCGTCTACTAAAGCTTCATCATGAGACCCCCATCCCAGCTTCCTATATTCTTCAGCGCGTTTATGTATTCGTTTGGTTTAAATAGATTTATTTTCCACTTTACAATCACGTAGTTTTACAATAACTGTGAAAATTTGAACAACAAGAAGCTAGTGCTTATAATGTGTTCAAATGTTTATAAATTACACATGTGACAACGGAAATGGCAGGAGACTAATTATTAAAGTTACTGCTAAACGTTTCTTTATTTAAAAGAAACAAATGCGCACGGTAACCACGTGTCATGGCAGGTAAAATGCATCGCAAATGGATTCCGCGTGCATCACTCATGCTTACACATACGCGCGCGCGCGCACAAACGTGGACATGTTTGCCCGCGCGCGCGCACACACACACTCTGGTCGTCGAGACGCGTTCATCTGTTCAAGGAAGCAACTGTCGCAAAAGGGATATTTTCATCAAATTATGACGATGTCGTCCCTTTCTAGAAAATCGTTCTCACCAAGGTTTTGTTAATGCTGATGTTCTGTTTTGTTTTTTTAGTCTTACAGAAAATAATGGACAATAACAATGATATTATAATGATAATACTCACGACGGAGGAAACCCCCAAAAATCCGTGTTTTGCCATCAATCCTGAGGCACCCCAGTAAGTCCACACAGCGTGTGTGTAACTAATCCGATTCCAGCTCACCCCCCAGTTCCCAGCCTCTCCGGGTCCATTCGGATTTTTTATTTAATGTTGTTTTCAGCCTTTGTAATGCAATGTTTTGCATATCAGCCTAGGCATTACATACACATCATTCATCATATACAAACTCAAATTATTACGCTCTGATACCTTGTACAAAGGCTGGTTTTTTTTTTTCAATAATTCTTTCGAAAAGAAAGTACAGGAGAGAGAGAGAGAGAGAGAGATTATGTGAACACACTATTCTCACAATGCAACAAAAAAATATGATGTTTCAATTTAAACAAAGAATGTACAACAAACAAAATTTCAAAAGAAAGATCTGTCCTACACAACTTCTCTTATAATTATTCAATTTATAAGCAAACCTTTAGAAGAAAAAAAAAATGAGCATTGATATTGTCGTTTGGTCCAACGTATATTTGCAATCCATTAAGATTCTTTTTCTTTCATCAAAGCGCCGCCACTTCCTGCGGATCAGTCTGTGTACGCTGCACCAAATCCTGCAAAGCCACAAGCCCATTCATGTAAGCACATAATAGTGAAGCAACACAAACTTCGTATGAAAAGTTTCATTTGTTTAATGAACAACTGTCTGTTTTGCAGCCCATGGGGTCAGCTCGACTGAATTTTACAACCACTTCCGGGTCAAAATAATATATCAAACTAAAAACCGAAACTCCACCAAAAATACTATGTGAACGCACAAAGCATAAGACGTTATAACAATAAGAATGCTACAAAGGCTCCCCCCAGAACGTCGCAATGTTTTAAAAGACAAGAAAAGAAAAGAAAAGCAAAATCCCAGTTATCAGGAATGTCCTAGAATAACTTCAGGATGCCAAAAGCAAAATAGATTATCCTTTTCAGGTAAGTGGATCAGTCATTTCAAAACCGGCTCAGTTTATAGACTTTTTCGATATCCCGTCGGTTTCTGCACCAGTCTCCCAGAACGCTTTTGTAACATTGGTTCATAAGTGTCAGATTGCAAAGGATACTGGTCTTGCTGAACCTTGGCTGGAACACTTGCAGTGTCTTTTGGCACCAGCTGGTTGACAGGAGCATCACACTCAGAACGTGGACTGTCGGTCTTCAGCGGAGGTCTTGATGCACCTGGTGTCGAAGGCAGGACTTCTGAATGCGATGAGTAGGCTGGTTTGAGTCTGTCAATGGAAATTCGAGCTGATTTTCCATTTTTCAACATGTCAAAGTATTTCTCCGAGCGTGCAAGAACACGAAATGGTCCATCATAAAGGGCCTTACCAAAGGCCCTCTGTGAGAGTCAAACGCGAACGTACACTTGGTCAGCAAACTGTAAATTGCGGGGCACGTACGTAGTCGGCGAACCATGATGTCCAGGAGGCGGAGGACCAGCTTCTGTAAATTCTTTTTGGGGTTCCTGGACAAAAGCGCTGGTAGGAATCAGCTTATCTGCAGATGGGGGAAGGGAGAAAATCACCAGGTACTCTGAGATTTGTGTCATAGGTGAAAAGAGCTGGAGCCGCATCCAGATCTTCTTTCCATGTTGTCCGAATACCTAGTAAACAAACCCCAGGTAATTCACCCATCCAGCGTGATCCATTCAGGCGAGACTTGAGAGCGGCTTTCAGACTGCGGTGAAACCGTTCTACCATACCATTGGCCTGGGGGTGATAAGCAGTGGGGTTTTCTGGGGTGAACGCCGAGTACCATGTGAAGCTCACGCCATAGCGTGCTGACAAACTGGCGGCCTTGGTCTGAGGTGATGGTGTCTGGGACTCCAAAACGTGCAATCCAAGAACGTAGCAGATCTTTTGCGCAAGTGACGGCCTCGGCATTGGGGGAGGGGAATGACCTCAGGCCATCGGGTGAATCTGTCCACAATAGTGAGCAGGTAGCTGTTGCCTTCTGAAGGGGGAAGGGGTCCGACCAGGCAACGTGTATGTCGCCGAAACGTCTGTCAGGAGGTTGAAAGGGAGACAAAGGAGCCTTGGTGTGACGTCCAATTTTGCTTGCCTGGCATGAATGGCAGGTGCGTACCTGGAGTGGATTCTGTGTATGCGTGGAGTTTGTGAGCGAGTGAGTTGAGCATGAATCACAAATCTGCCATCAAGGGAGACCAGTCTTCTGTTAGTGAGGTCTATTGCCAGTTGATGAGAGGTGAAGAAATCTGCACCAAGAATGGGTTGAGTGACATCAGCGATCCAAAACTTTTGGGTGAAGTTGGCGTCTTTGCCAAATCCTAGCAGAATGTCTCGCTTTCCATAGGTAGGGATAGCTGAACCATTGGCAGCCACGAGGCTAGGTCCACGAGATTTTTTTCGATCCTGTAGCGCCGCTGGAAAAACAGACTCTTCTGCCCCAGTGTCGACAAGGAAAGACCGTCCAGAAAGAAGATCAGCCACTGTAATGGTACCAGTGTTGCTTGTGTGGGCTCGAGTGTCTATGGTATCAGCAGCGTTTGAACTGACTGCAAAAGTCCGTGATGTTGAGCCTTCATGTCTGTTCTGGAGTTGTGGTTTCCTCTGAGTTTGTGATGGAGCCATAGCACAAGGCCTACCATTCACCGTGGTCTCACAGCGCCTAGCCATGCCACCAAACCTTGAATGATATTTACACAGGGTAAATGAAGGGGTGGTCATCTGTGTTTGATTCATTGTGTGCCGGTTCTTTGGTTTGAAACCTCTATTTAAGGCATTCAACTCAGCAGCAGATGAATTGTGAATGTTTGTGTATGGACACCACTGCATTTGCTGTTCGTCTCTATCCCCGAGAGCAGGTTCCGCTTGTTGACAAGTTGCTGCCACAGAAGCTGGTGCT
>CM031597.1:75415539-75418039 GCA_018398815.1 Conus ventricosus
TTTGTATTGATGCATCATTTCATTTACAAGATCTTGACCACGAACTCAAGCAATTTTCTTGTCAGGGTGTCCTTGTGGCATGTGTAAAAGACTAGGTCAGGCTTTTGTCAAGTGTCCATGTAAATACACACAGCTTACAGAGATGCTTTATTGTTGCTACTGTGACAGTGGCGGCAGCGGTGTCTGGTTAGTAGTAGAAGCAGTAGAAATAGCTGGAGTAATAGTGGTGGTGGTGGTTGAAGTGGTAGTGGTCTCGTCGTGGCATTACCATGGAAACAGACCTACTGCTCGAATGTTAAACGATGAATCATCAGGAAGAATTGCATAAGACTGGATATTGTACTCCACTCAAGTTAATCAAAACCACTGATTCTGGTTGAACTCACTGCGCCGAATGAAAGCAAAAAATGGAGCAAGCTCACATCTAAAGACTGAGAAGTGTGCTAGGCTAATCAGCACGTTAAAGGAATCTGGTTTCTTAAGTCCTCGCCATGGGTGTAGGAGCAAGGGGAGGGGAGGGGGGGGGCGAGCGGGGGAGGGGGGGGTGTAGGGAGTTATAGGCACATCAGCCTATGATCTAATGAAACAGGTCACGAAGTCTGGATGTGGCTGTGTGTAAACGAGCTTGAGTGAGCGGTGTCAGAGTAATGCTACTGAGAGGACACGGAAAACGAGACAGCAAGAAGAACAAGAATGTGATCTCTTCTCTTAGACCTTTGTGAAATTAACTGTCATACTCAGTTCGATCATCTTGCTCCAGCTTTTTCTCCGGTAAATCCAGGCTGAAAATCAATTCATTCATATACGGAATTCTTTTCTCAAGATTGGTGTTTTCACGTCATACTATTTGTGCACCTGCTGCCTCATTGTAGGAGTATCTGTGGTGCGTTGATGTTACGTGGTGAGAGAGACAGACAGACAGAGAGAGCGTGCGCGCACGCGCCTTACACGTGTGTGTGTGTGTGTGTGTGTGTGTGTGTGTGTGTGTGTGTGTGTGGTGTGTCTGTGAGTGTGTGTGTGTGTGTGTTTGTGTGTGTGTGTGTGTGTGTGTGTGTGTGGTGCGTGGTGATGTTGTCGTCGTTTGTGTGCGTTTTGGTATGCAAGGATAGGAGCTTTGGGGAAGGAAACTGGACTTTAGAACGTTGATGTGTTGGTGTATATAGTCATGTCATTTGGTTGGAGCGAAGGTGGTGCTGGTATTTTCTTTTAGTTGTTGTAAGTACCCTGAGCTCAACAAAGACGAGGCGCGTGTAACTGTTGATTGTAGTAATAATAATAATCGTCATCATAAGCATTGTCTTCATCATCATCATCATCATCATCATCATCATCATCATCATCATCATCTTCATAATCATCACCATCATCATCATAGAAATAATTACAATGATAATGCAAACCATTGCTTGCAATGATATTCACTGTCTCACATATTCCATGAGAGAGATTTCCGAAATTTGTGAAAGTATCTGTTGACTGAACCCAATTCTTCTGCTGAGAAAAAAGGGAAAAGAGAGAAGTGAAAGATAAAGTGCTGAGGTAGGTGACTCGCATCTATTTCGCAAAACAAACGGCGGACACTGCACAGGGAATACATGTTCAAAAATCCAAATCTGCACGAGAGTGAACGTATTGGTATAGGCCAGCTATCGTCCGTGATAAGGGTTTACGTAGGGCATCGTTATCAGGTGCTTGTCTGTTGTGTTTGAAGGGCACTTCCAAGCTGCTGGCTGATTATACGGAGCCAGTGAGATCGCATGTGTTGGACTACTTGTTCAAGGTCAGTTTGCCGATGTCTGCCGTTGTGGTGTGTGCGTGCGTGCGCGTTGTGTGTGTGTGTGTGTGTGTGTGTGTGTGTGTGTGTGTGTGTGTGTGTGTGTGTGTGTGTTTGCGTGCACAAGCCTAGCTGTTTGCCCATGTTTGTATTGGTGCGTGCGTGAATACTTCGTGTGTTTTATACCCGTGCATGAGTAAGTGCGTATGTATTTGGGGACACGTGCGTGTGTAAGTTGTGTTTGCATGTGCATGTACGAACGGGCGTATTGTCACACATAGTTATGCGCTCGCTCGCTCGTCTATGTGTGTGAGTGTATATGTGTTTGTTGTTGTTGTTGTTGTTGTTTTGGGGGTGAGAGAAGGAAAGTGTGTATGTGTGTGTGTGTGTGTGTGTGTGTGTGTGTGTGTGTGTGTGTGTGTGTGTGCATCTGTAATTACTACACCTGCCTGACTGTGTGTGGCGGGGAGGGGAGGGGGGGTGGCATCTGTGACTGCACTCGTTCGTCGGGGCATGCGTGTCTGTTTCGCATATATACATGTGTGTATATGCATATGTTTATAAATGTGTGTGTTTGTGTGTGTGCGCCTGCGCGCGCATGTGTGTGTGTATATGTATTTGCGTGCACGAAGTGTGTGCGTATGTGTGTTTTAAGTGTGGGTGTGGGTGTGTGTGTCCGTATATGTGTGTGCGTGCGCGCGTGCGTGAGCGTGTATGTGCGCATGC
>CM031597.1:75420539-75425104 GCA_018398815.1 Conus ventricosus
AGCGTACACGCATTAAATTTTCTAGTAAAGCAAACATTTCCCCCCGTACTATCATCTACACCAACTTTATTTTTAAATATAGATCTTCTTATCTGATTACAAATGTTTTACGCAAAACCTGTTATTTTAAAAAAATCCCGTCGCCTACCCAGTACATTCCTTTTCTCTGGCATGCGCCTTTTTTTTTGTGTCCCCCCTGTTGACCTTTGACCCCAATCTGGGCCTAGTTAAGAAAGGTTGTTTGATTTCCATTGCGAGTGGCGTTTTTCCCTTGCTGAAGTTTTCATTCGCATTTATACTTTTACAACTTTGGAGTTCGTGATTTTTCGTGGTTCTTGGTTAAAAATTATAAAAAAGATTTGCTTGGTTTTCTCTGTCATTGAAACGGTTGGTACATTTCTTTTTTCCGGGGATCATTAATTTTGGGGTAATATTTGTTATCTTTTCCACTTGAAACTTGTATTTTCCCTCATTTGTTTTTGGTTCGTTAGAACAGACATGTTTTTACCTCAACTATCGATCGAAAAAACAACGAATTTTTCCCGAAAGCTATTTAAACCCTCAAACAACAAACAATCGTACTTTGGGAAATTTGCTGGTATTGGGCAAAACCCCTTCGAGCGAGCGGGGGAAGTACTTAAAGTTTAACTAGGTCAAGCTAATCTGTCTATTGAGCGGAGACGTGGTTTGATGCGAGGCGACCGCGCGCTCTGTCTCGTCTCACGCCCGCGGGCCCGCGGAAACGCCTGACCTTTTTTGATCTCTAAAAAGTTAGCATTGACCCAGATTCTCAAAAAGACCATTTTTTTGCACCCCGCTCCAATAAATATATTATTTAGCTACAATATGTTAAAAAAAGGGTTTGTGCTAAAAAATGTCGCTTCGTGAAATGATCGCACTCATTTCTATTCACCCCTTAATGCTTTTTAAACTTGTAAATAATGTGCGCAATTAACAATTAATCCTGTTTTGTTTTCCCCTTTTTTTACCTTTCCACCCCCCCTATTCTTATGCGGTTATTTATTAAATTTTTAATTATCTTGTAAAAAACCTTTCTTCTTCCCTCCTCCTTTCCATTTCCCTTATTTGTTTTTAAAATCGGTTTTAAAACCCGTAGACCCCATTTCAGCCCTTGAGCTTTTAAACCCTTTTAATTTATTTTCTCTGGGTTTTTAGGCAAAAAAGATGTACATGTACATCCCATGATCTCTGTATTTTGTTTTGTGTATTTATTAAAACTAATCGTGTTGATTGTTAAATGTTTGGTTTTTGTTTTCACTCTTAATTTTTTAATTTGGAAATGCTGTTAAAAAGTGCATTTCTGTTTCACTACAGGGCAAAGGGGCAGGTTACAATCACAACTTAGTGTATTTCCCATTGATTGTAATTCGTTTATTCCCTTGTCTCATTTTTGTTTAAAGCTTTCCTAAAAAGTTTTTGTTAAATTTTATGTAGGTATTTTGTTTTTTGAAGGTTTTGAATGTTGTTTGTTGCGAATCTCCAATTTTGGGGATTTTCTTGCCAAGTTTGTTTATAACAACTAAAATTTTTTGTTTTAACTCCCTTTTTAAAACTATGTTCATTTTCTTACCCCTTCATTTTCCCATACCCTGAGAAACCAAAACCATTAGGTCCTTTTTTTCCAGTGCCCGTTTTGTGTTTTAGTTTTCTTTTTTTCCCTTTAAGCTTGTTTTGGGAATCCTATTTGGGGGGCATATTTATAAAAGAGCCAATATCTAACGTTTTATTAATACTATATTATTTGGGTATTGCCCAAATCTCCATACATGATTATTTGGTGTTCTTCCTACCCCAAAAAATTTTTTAAATGCAAGTAGTGTACATTTTTACTGCTGAATAATAGTTATCCCCCTCCTCAGGCTATAGTATTTGGTTTTTTTGGGTATCAAATAATTTAAATTTAAATTTTCATTCTTTTGTCCTAACTGTACATGGTTTTATTATTTTTAAAACACCTTTCCTTTAGCCTTTCCCGCATATTCTGAAAGGGGATATCGCCCCAAATTTGGTTGTCAAGTATAACCAAATTTTAAACTATTTACACTCTAATTCTACCTTTTTAATTCCATTTCTTTGCTCTTCCCATGTTCCTCCTTTCCTGAATACCCTGACTTTTGTTTTTTGTGATTATGTTGGCCTATTTGGTCGAGGGCTCTTGGGATTTTAAGTTGTTTTTTAAACCCGATGGGGTTTCAATTTATGTATTCAAAGAAAGGTGTAGGAATTTTTCCCTTCCTGGTGAAAATTTGGGATCCTGTTTCCCTTTTAATGTTACCCCTTTTTCCCCCTTTTTGTTTCAAAAAAGGGGAAAAAAATTAAAGGGGATAGTAAGCACCTTGTTTTACTCCTTTGGGCAGTGAAAAATTTGTCATTTTATTCCCCTGTTCAACCCTGCCTGTACTGTTCTGTACATTCCTTTTACAGTTTAACATTTTAAGATATTTTATGTTTTTTTAGGATTTCCCGCTTATCCCGTTGACTGTATCGAAAAGCTTTTTGATAATCAATGAATGTACTATAATTTGCTTCTTTTCTGCCATACAAGCGTTACTTACATTGTTACCCGAGGGGTAAATATGACTATGGTAGAGAAGTTTTTTTTAAATCCGTTGCTCTTTGCTTATTTTGTTCTCTTCCTCGCCCCGTTGAAGTCTTCTATTTATACGCTGTAAAATTTTTTTGGATGCTAATAGGGAATACCTTAAATTCCCGGGGTTTTTTTATCGCCCTTCTTTAAAAAACTGCCAGAGAGGGGAGAGAAGAGAGAAGGGGGAGAAGAGGAGAGGGGGGAGAAGAGGAGAGAGCCAAACGAAAGACAGATTTAGATTTGCACATACCTTTTTGGGGCGTCCCTCACCTTTCTCTCGAGAAAAAAAAAATCGCTTTTGTCGCAGAAGCGAATTGATGTGCCGTATTGTGCGCACTAACTGACAAACGATGGTGTCGACTCGGTCATCTTGCAGATGCCATGAGGCCTTTCTCACATGCAACGCCACGGATGAAAATTACCACCGTGGATAGAGTGGTGGCTCATGAAAAAAAGCCAAGCAGGTAAGCGTCATCATCGTAAATCATCATTCATAAATTTCATCATCGTCATGTCATCATCATATCATCATCATCATCATTTTATTATATCATCGTCATCATTCATCATCACCATCATCGTCATCATCGTCGTCGTCGCCGTCGTCGTCGTCGTCATCATCGTCATCATCATTCATCATCATCCATCATCATCATCATCATCATCATTTTATATCTCATCATTTTCATCATTCATCATCAATCATCATCGCCGTCGTCGTCGTCGTCGTCATCGTCATCATCATCATCATCATTCATCATCGTAAATCGTCTTCATCATCATCGTCGTCGACTTTCGTCATTTTTTCGTCTCATCATCATCGTCGTCGTCGTCATCGTCATCATCATCGTCGTTGTCGCCGTCGTCGTCATCGTCATCGTCATTGTTGTTGTCATCATCCACGTTCGCTCTTCCTCCTCCTTAGTCTCACTCCTTCGTCTTTTGCAAAATGTCTATTGTCCCAGCATGTTTGTGCGCGCGTGCTGAGGACCCCGCCTGCATGTAGGCACACAAGCACACATACCCCACACCGAACGCGCGCGCCGTGCGCACGCACGCAAGCGCGCACACACACACACACAAAAACACACACACACAAAAACACAAAACACACACACACACACATACGCAACACGCATACGCACACGCACACACAGACTTAAGTATATGAACGAATACACACATGCAGCCCTTCGTTCTACTGGATACCTACCCGGCATGAAATTCTTACTCTTTTCGGCGGTTCCATAGTTTGCATGGTGACACTAGGTTCTGGTAGAGCGGGGGGGTCCCCCTGCCCTCCAAAGGTTTAGAAGATGCCTTTTACTCTTGTTATTTTCTGGTGTGACGATTGATGTCTGGTTGATCTTTGTTGTCTCGCACTAACCCTACTCTTTATTTGTATACTAATGTCCTTTTTTTTTCTCGTATAATTTTATGTTGTCGTTTGTGCATCATGACAGCGAAACGGCGGTGAAGATGACACGAAGACACTCGGAGCTTGTCGGTTTTCGTTCTGTGCAGAGAAACCCCAGCATCAAGTGTATGGCTTTACCATGGGACTTCCCCGCTGGATCGGGAATGGAACCCGGAAACCCCTTTCAACGACCCCGGGTCTTGGCCAGTTATGTCGTCAAATGGGTCAAAGGGGCCAAAGCGGTGCACAACTTGGACATAGATTACATAGGGGTTGGTTGATACTGTTTTTTTGCGGGTCATCCGATAGATCCCGCCCATGATCCTGCACCGAACCGATAGATCCCCCACCGTGATCCCCGCTCGGTTGATCCCCGCAAGGGATAGGGTTAGGGTCGGGTTAGGATCTATCGGTGCGGGGTCTACGGGGTGCACCCTTTTTAGCTCGATTTTTTTCTTTAACTCTCTCTCTCTCCTCTTTTTTCTCTCTCTCTCTCTCCTCTCTCCTCTCTCTCTCTTATGTTTGTGTTTGCATGTTCTT
>CM031597.1:75433604-75502400 GCA_018398815.1 Conus ventricosus
CACAAAAAGCGGACTTTGAATTCATATGCTTTTAGATTATTTTGTAAAGGACCAAAAGTTACCGTTCTTTACAGGACGAGACTAAACTACGTTTCTCTTGTTTTCTTCTTTAATTCAGCGGATATGCAATGGCAGTTACACGGTAAAAAAAATTGTTCTAGTACAGTGTTAACACAAAACTGTTATATTGAGTCGCACATGTTAGACACCCCAGGAGAAGAAAACCATTATTTTCAGGCACATGCACATGCGTGGTTTTGTCTATATTTCGTTGTTGTTGTTGTTGTTGCTGGTTGGAGCCTCATTCAGCGTTGGTGAAATCCACTTAAAATAGTCGTTTGTTGTGTGTGTGTTTTTTACATCGGCTCACTTAATTTCAGTCAAACCCATCAGCAGTACACGTTCATGTTCTCTCTCTTTTTGACCTCTGTGTTTGGGCTGTCTGTATCCACCAAAATTTGGTAGATTATACTTTAGTTTGTTAATTAACGACATGAATGGCGAAGCAGAATTGTGCCAACACTGCCTTCCACGCTTCTCTTCACTATATTCTGGAATTAACAGTAAGACACAAGACATACAGACACCCGCATTGCTGGTCAGGACATGTGAGCAGTAGCCTCCAAACGTTCACTCAACAGTACGATCCATAACATTATCAACTTTGGGTACAAATCAGAGCTAAAAAGTCCCATAGTGATATTGGTGTATTTGAGGGGGGGATAACCTGGCAGCCAGATATCACCCCAGCCAGGCGGCTGGTGATGTGTTGCAGCACAATCGCCTGGAACCTGGTGGACAGCTACCTGCAGGGGCTGTCCTGGGACAGGGACTCCCTCATGACCGCCCGCCAACCCTGGAGTGGACACTACAGCGTGGACATCCCTGTTTGGGTCTCTGGTCAGTTGTAGTCGTTTTTTTGTCTTCCTCATTCGTTGGTGTTCCTTTCATTAGTATCGTTGTTCTTGTTACTGCAGCTTCTAGTGTGTGCGTGTGTGTGTGTGTGTGTGTGGTGTGTCACGCTCGATTGGAGGCGTATAACTTGCACCATGACCAGGAAATCTCTGATTGGTGGGAAGAATGTGGACACCTTTGTCTGATCCTCTGGTGACCTGGCTGATAGGTCTACAGTCGCCTGTTGTTATTTGTTCTGTTGTGATACGATGACAGTTGGAAAACAAATTAAAGGTCCACGGTTTTGGCAGTGATGCTTTAGGCTGTGGTGATGTCGTTGATGGGGAGGTGGGGAAGTCGAGGGCATCCTCGGACAGTCATGCTCTTTATACATACTCAGCACTATTCACTGTCTTGAGAGTACATGTCTGGATTTCTGCTGGACAGGACTGATTGGATTTCTGTTGTGTTCGTTGGTGATGGTGCTGGAGTACATGAACTGTCTAAAAGGCCGTTCTGTACTGATCGGCGACTTCAACTTCCACTGGGACAATCCAACTAATTGCAATACAGCAAAACTGATGGATCTGTTTCAGTCCTTTGGTCTGAACCAGTCCGTCACCTCCCCAACTCACCGTTCAGGTCACATCCTTGACTGGGTTGTCCATTCTGATGATGACCTGATCGAGCCACCCACCACCAGTCTGACCCTGACTTCTGACCACCATGCGGTCCTGGCTAATCTGAACACATCTGCTCCTATTAAGCCTCCCAGGTACGTCGAGTCCAGGGACCTTGCTTCCATCGACCTTGACATCTTCCGAGCTGACCTGCTGTCCTCCCTTCAATCTGTACCTTCACTGTCTGCGGAGCAATTCCATGGCCTACTTCAAGATGTCCTTGATCACCATGCCCCAGTACTTAGACGCAAGATTTCCAGCCGTCCACCCTCACCCTGGTTCCCAGCAGTTGGCCCTGAAGTTCTTGATGCTAAACGTGTTAGACGTAGGGCCGAAAGGCAGTGGCTAAAGACAAACCTCGAGATTCACAAACAAATTTTGCGAATTGCTAGTAATGCTGTGAATGAAATTGTTCAAAAAGCAAAATCAGCCTTCTACAATGCTAAAATATTAGCATGCACAACAACCAAGCAATTGTTTAAGGTCACTGATACACTCATGGGGAGAACAAAATCATCTCCCCTTCCTTCATCTGTCTGTCCCTCTGACATTCCACAGAAATTTTGTGACTTTTTCACTAGCAAAATTAGACTTATCCGTGAAAGTCTGGATGCTCAGTCAGTATCTGAACCTGATATTCCATACAACTCTTTTTCCGGCATTTCATTGACTGACTTTGAACCTGTGACAGTTGCTGTTGTCAAAGAAGTCATCGACAAGACTGTTATCAAAACATGTGTACTGGATCCTCTTCCATCTACTTTATTATCTGCATGCATGGATGTTTTGTTGCCATATATCACTAGTGTGGTAAATGAATCTCTCACTTCTGGTTGTTTCCCACCTGCACTGAAAGCTGCTGTTGTCCGACCTCTTTTGAAGAAACCCTCTCTTGACCCTGAAAACCTAAAAAATTATCGACCTGTCTCCAACTTGTCTTTTCTTTCAAAGATAATTGAAAAGATAGCACTTCTCCAACTCCAAAACCACCTTGACCAAAACAACTTGCTCTATTCGTTGCAGTCCGCCTATCGCACTGGACACAGTACAGAAACTGCTCTGCTGAAAATAATAAACGATCTTCTCTCTGCTCTGGATAATGGTCAGGTTTCACTGCTTTCTCTTCTTGACTTGTCCGCTGCCTTTGATACCATTGATCACTCCACCCTCCTCACTAGACTTCAACATACTTTTGGTATCTCTTCTCACGCTTTGGCATGGTTTTATTCTTACCTTTCTGGTCGAACCCAAATTGTCTCTGTCAATGGTTTTTCTTCAAGCTCTGCTGACTTGAATTATGGTGTTCCCCAAGGCTCTGTCCTTGGTCCCATTCTGTTTGTTCTATATACCCAACCCATCTCTGACATTGTAGCCCATCATGACATTTCACACCACTGCTTCTCTGATGACAATCAAATCTACATTTCTGGTGACATCTCTCTCCTCTCCTCCATCATTGATCGCTCACAGCTCTGCATCTCTGACATAAAGGCATGGATGACTTGCAACAAACTTCAGTTAAACAATGACAAAACTGAACTGATCTTCATTCTCCTAAAACGGCTCATGTCTACAATCTCTGTTCCTTCTTCTGTCCAACTTGGTACCTCTCTCATCCAGACCTCTACCACTGTGCGAAATCTAGGCGTTGAACTTGATCAGACACTCTCTTTTCAAAATCAGATTTCTTCTATCTGCCGTGCTTGCTACTTGGAGCTTCGGCGAATCAGTTCTGTGCGCCACCTTCTGTCTGAAGAAGCCACCAAGACTCTGGTTTCTGCTTTCATTCTTTCAAGACTTGACTACTGTAATTCTCTTCTTGCTGGCTGTCCACAGAATCTTCTTGCAAAATTGCAGAAAGTCCAAAATAATGCTGCTCGCCTTGTCTCGAAATCTCCGAAAACCTCTCATGTTTCTCCCTTGCTTAAATCTTTGCACTGGCTTCCTGTTGAAAAACGCATCAAGTACAAACTTTCTTTGCTCTGTTACAAGGCATTGGATGGCCTCGCTCCATCTTACCTCTCTAAACTTCTGTCGACCTATACTCCTTCCAGACAGCTTCGCTCTTCCTCTGACACTCGCATTATGCAGATCCCTCGTTTTCGGGCCAGAACACTTGGTGAACGTTCTTTTAATTTTCAGGCTCCTTCCTGCTGGAACAATCTCCCTTCTGCACTCCGAAACTCAAACAGTCTTTCTTCTTTCAAGTCCTCCCTCAAAACAACTCTCTTCAAAACATAATTTTTCTGCTCCTTCGCTGGTGTGTGGGTGTGTGCGTGTGTGTGTGTGTTGTGTGTGTGTGTGGTGTGTGTGTGTGTGTGTGTGTGTGTGTGTGTGTGTGTGTGTGTGTGTGTGTGTTAGGGCTTATTACTGTAAGCGCTTAGGGCTTTTGTTTAAGATTAAGCGCACTAAATGTTCCTTATTATTATTATTATATTATTAAGTGGTGGTGATGGGTATTGCCGCAGTTGTAATTGATCTGGTGTTATTGTTTTGTTGTTCAAGTGTCGTTAATTTATTCATTGTAGCTAACATTGTTGGTATGGTCTTCTGTTGGCAGTGGTAGTATGGGCCGGGAGGTACCCGCTGTGCCGCCGTCCCGCTGTGCCGCCGACCCGCTATGCCGCTTTAGAGGCGGGCTCGTGCAAATGCAAACCAAATCATAGGGTTAGGGTTAGGGATAGGGTTAGGGTTAGGGATAGGGTTAGGGATAGGGTTAGGGTTAGGGATAGGGTTAGGGATAGGGTTAGGGTTAGACGCAATAGGGTTAGGGATAGGGTTAGGGTTAGACGCGCAGTAACGAGCCGGGGAGTAACGAGCCGGGGGAGTAATGAGATGGTCCCCTGCGGCGGCACAGCGGGACGGCGGCACAGCGGGACGGCGGCACAACGATACGCTCCCGTATGGGCCTAATGGTTATAATGCTTGGGGGGGGGGGGGGGGGGGGGGGGGGGGGGGGGGGGGGGGGGGGGCACTTCTTTTCATCATCATGTCTCGTTGTGCTTATCACCCCCAATTTAACACCAACCAACTGTTTTTCTTGATTTATCTGATTGATTTATTGCAGAGGTCATGAATGGTGCTCACGGCCATTAATTTTATTAACTCGGCACATGTTAGGTTCCCAAGGTTTCCTCTTGAAGAAGCACACATGTTACATCGTCACACGCTGCGTTCCAGCTCACACGTGTCAGTTCAGCAGCCCCGGCTGGTTCTACCTCCGCCATGGTTACGGCGTAGGGCTCCTGGAGAAGGGAGGTAGCGTCGTGACGATGACCAGCCCTGATGCCTCTCACCTCACCATCGTCATAGAGACCATGGTGAGTAGTGGGGGTTTTGCGGATCGGCACCCATTGCCGATTGTTGCCGTAGCAGTCAAACATGGTGAGTGGTGTACAAAGTGGCCCGCTGTTGCAGTGTCACGGTCAAAAATTTAAACTCAACCCAAATTCGTGGTCAATCGCCACCAGCCCAGTTGGACATAAGCTCTAACGCAAATATTCTGGGCGTAGGCAGACGGCCCGATGGTTCGGATCCACCCCAATTAAGCATAGGGAGAGGCTCCAAGAGACGGTCTGTCCAACCAGACGGAACTAAATAGCTGACCGACGCTTTCACCTGTCGCCTCAGCCAATTAAAGGCTATTTTTAGCTCTCGTGGAGACAGCACTGTCTCCCAACGGACTAAGCCGTCTGGCCGAATGTCTCGATTGGTCTGCCAGCCAACGTTTTGGGCGCCTACCCAACTCATCTAGCCAATTTACGACGTCGCGGAACGAAGAGAGGGGAAGGTAGTGTGTGGTGGGGGTGAAATCTAGCTAATCAATTAAATGACCAACTGACCACCACAGAGAGTAAGGGTGTAGGCGTGACTGCATGATTTGAATATCCAATGGAATTAGGGGAGATAACTTGGGGTCCGAAGCGGTAAAAATACTGACCAATGGTACTGGCCCTTGGACACGGGTTAGGGCATAAAGTAATGCGTGAGTGAGAACGGGGGGAGAACGAACAAAAGAGACAGAGAGAGAGAGGTCTGAGTGTAATCTCTGAGGAGAGAAAAGCAGAGAGATAGGGGAGGAGAGAAGAGAACCAAGTTGAGAGATTAGCATGAGATAGTCTCAGAGGAAGGACTGAGGAGAGATGTGGAGAGAGAGAGAGTTGCAAACTAATGAGGAGGAAAAGAAAGAAAAGAAAAAAAAAAAAGAAAGCAACCATGTCCATTTGATAAGAGCAGACTAGAAGAGAGAGGAGAGAGGGGTGCAATGCGTTAATGCAGGAAGAAAGAAAGGAGAACAGATCGATGTTGATGTCACTGTTCTATCTTCACTGGGTTCGACCTCATACTTGGCCAGCCACTTTCATCGACAGCCCCAACGCCAGGCCAACAGTCTAACCTGACCGGCGCCAGCAGACCAAGACCAGTCCCCAGCATTTTGTGTCGTGTTGTGAAAGTGACAGTGAAAAAAAAGAAAAAAAAAAAAAGAAAAGACAGTGATTCGTGAATAGTTAAGATCACATGGCCAGGTAAAGTAGAAATCTATTTATCCCCGGGGTTTTGTTAATGATGTTTTAGAAAAATGATTTTGTGAAGTTCGGAAAGAGAGAATGTTTTATTTTGTTTGATTCCATTTTGCATTGATGGTTCGTTCTATGAACATGTGTAGTAAAGTTATAAAAACTTTACTATGGTTTGTTTGTGAGGGAATGCATGATTATATGAATGAGATCGTAAAAGCTGTGAGTGTTTTGGGCTGTGCGCTAGTCCTTCCTCCATCGACATCCCCCGAGGTTGACAATTTATTGGCGAGCTTGCCAGGATATTCTGGCCCTTTTATTATAATTGTTCAACTTCTCAAGAGGAAGCTGGGTGGGATTCAAGTATTGTAACCCAAAGACAAGGGGTTGTCTTACTGTATGTTCCCAAGATAGTTAAATACTAGGCTTGGCATTGCTTCCAAGATGTTAATACTAGGCTTGGCATTTCAGCCCCAGAGTACTCATTTCGCACAGATTGCCTATAATTCGCTCTCATAGTTGGGTCAGGCGCGGGGCGTCTTTTTAAAAACTAATTACGTTGTCCCAAGCTAATATTATCATTCATAGGTTTGGTGCTATTACGTCAACTTCGTGTCGGTAACCCCAGTTTGGCCGTCGTAGTAATAAAATCTTGTTCAAAAAAAAAAAAAGGATATAATGGCGGAAAAAAGAACCCCCCTATTGAACAACTTGTGAGCGTCGCTCGTGATTTGGGTTTACTCAGGAGATGATTTTCGTGCATTCGTTGAAAACCAACAAAAGATGGAAAGAGATGAACGCGCGGGAAAGACGCCGTGTTGCAGTAGAAATAGCAGAGCAGGAAAGGACTAAAGCTAGCGCAGCGCAGGAAACAGAAAGAAATGAAGCAGGAAACAGAAAAATTAAGGATTCAGGCTAATGCAATCAGGCTAGGGAAACGCAGGAAACAGAAAGAATAAGGGAAGCGCAGGAAACAGAAAGAATGTGGGAAGCGCAGGAGACAGAAAGAATGAAGCAGAAAGGGAAAGGGATTAAAGGTTTCAATTAGAGTTAGAGAAAAGTGAGAATACAAAGGGAGCCCCACCGAGGATGGTAGTTCAGTTTCCAGTGACTCTGTGCGCAGTTACGCTCCCCGACCCAAGTTGCCAAAATTCTCTAAAGGGAAAACCGATTCGATTGATGCATACATCAGTCGTTTCGAAACGTTTGCGACCAGTCAGGGTTGGCCTTCAGAAGAGTGGGCAGTCATTTTGTCAGCGCTATTGACTGGTAAGGCATTTCAGATTTCACTGCATTACAGCAACACCCCAATCTGATTTTGGTGCTGTTTAAGGAATCATTGATGAAGGGATTTGACTTCACAGAGGAAGGATTTAGAAGAAATTTCGTTCAGCTAAATTACAAGCAGGGGAGACGTACATCAGGTTTGGTGCACGTCTAGATCACTATTTGAGAAATGGTTAGAGTTGAGTGGTCAAGAAGGGTTCGCTGAATTGAAAGAGTAGTTATGAAAGAAAAAGATTTTGTCAGGTTGCGGCCCCGAGTTAACCATACATTTGAAAGAGAGACAAACCAGAACAGCAGGAGAGTTGTTGAGTTCGCAGAGGTGTATAAGAGGCACGTTTGGGGACTAAGGTGCAGGAAAACAGGTGCTAGGCACAGGTGAGAAGAGTGCAAGGAGACTAGGGGAGTTTTCTGCAAAGTCTGCAAACCAGTGGGGGGCAGAAGGAAGGGCAAAAGGGGCATTAGGTGTTTCATTTGTCACAAGAAGGGAATGTGGCGAGGGTGTCGCATGAGGTCCAGAAGGGAGCAGCCTGCAAGAGGTGGATAAGGGTCGTCAAGGGAAACGACCTGCAGTGGAACCAAAAGGGATTCAGTCTGAAGAGGTGGAGTGCAGCCTATGGCTAACTGGACAGCAGTTTAGTGTCAGGGATGGAGGCACTAGGCTGAGTGGTTCGTTACCAGTGGAAGAAGGTGGATTGGCCAGCAGAGGGTGAAAGTGTTACGAGACACTGGTTGTTCATGCGGGGGAGTACGAACAACGCTGGTCGAGAAAGGGGATTTGACAGGGGAAATCCAGACCTGTACTCTAAACGATGGCACTGTGAGGGAGTTTCCAGTTGCTAAGATAGAAGTACGTACCCCTTACTTTCAGGCGAGTTGTCTGCGTTGGTGATGGAGAAACCCCTTCATGATGTGATCATTTGGGAAAAATTCCAGGGCAAGGGATCCAGGGGATCCTGAGTTGTTGACTGCTACAGGGGCAGCAGTTCAAAACACGGAGCAAGAAGGGGAAAAGGTTGATGAACCCCTTAGTCGTTCCGGCAAGGAAGTCAGGCATAGATGTGTCGCCTGATGAGTTTAGGGCAGCGCAGGAACAAGACCCTTCGCTCGTGAAGTCTTGGAGTTGGGAAGAGGTGGAGAGAAACAGGAGGTTAGAGGAGGTGAGACAGAATTTCTTGTGAAAGGCGGGTGTTGTACCGAGTGTTCCCAAGGGAAGACAGGTAAGGTGACCACTCAGTTAAGGTACCAGCATGTTATCGTGACACTGTCATGTCAGTGGGTCACGAGTCGCTCATTGGCGGGTCATTTTGGCACCAGCAAAAAAGCTGACCGATCTTTGATGACTTTCATTGGCCAGGGGCAATGGCAGACATAAAAAAGTTTCTGCTGTCATGTGACGTGTGTCAAAGGTCAGCCACAAGAGGGTTTAAGAGGAAGGCGCCTCTTAAACATCCCCCCTTTTAAATTGACACCACCGTTCAGGAGGGGGGGCTATTGATCTGATTGGCCCAATCTCGCCCTGTTCCAAAGGTGGGCACAGGTATGAGACATGTAAGGTTGCAAGGGAAAGTTGCAGGAGGCTAGGGTCGTTCAGAAGAAGCAATATGACAGGAAGGTGAGGAAGCAATCCCTCAAGGCGGGAGATCAAGTCCTGGTACTGCTTCCCACGGGTCACAACAAGCTGCTGATGCATTGGAAAGGACCATTCACCATCACTGAAAGGGTCGGTCGGGATTACCGAATTGATGTGAATGGAACCAAAACTTTTCCATGCGAATTTTCTCCGCAAATATATTCAGTGTGAGACTCAGCACATAGGCGCAGCAGCAATCATTGATGAGGTGAAGGAGACCAGCAGAAGAAGGGGAGATTTTGTTGCCTGAGTTTCCAGGAGAAGAGTCATCAGGGATGTGTCACTGTATGAAGGGCTAGACAGTAGGAGTTCCTAGGTTTTGTTGTCGGAGGCGACACAAAGCAGCTGGAAAGAGGAAAGGTGGAGAAGATGATGAATTCGGAGAGACCAAAGACCAAAACAGAAGTCAGGAGTCTGCTAGTTTTATTGGCCTCTACAGGGAGTTTGTTCCAAATTTCGCAGCAATCACGAGTCCTCTCAGTGACTTGGTCAAGGCAGGAAACCGGCAGTGGTCGAGTGGTCAGACGCTGCAGAGCAAGCACTGCAGACAGTGTTGGAAAGACTAGGTTCCCGTCCCATCTTGAAGCTACCAGATATGTCCAAACCATTTTGTTGCGGACAGATGCATCAGGTGGTGGGATAGGTGCAGTATTGTTACAGGAGCATGAGGGGTCGAGTTCCCTGTGAGATATGCAGCAGGAAGTTGACAAAGTGTGAAGAAGGGTACGCAACGGTGGAGAAGGAGTGTTTAGCTGTCGTGTGGGCCGTGCAGAAGTTCCACAAATACTTGTATGGGAAAGAGTTCGTGATAGAGACTGATCATCAACCACTCAAATTCCTGCAGGAGGCGCAGCTGAAAAACAGCAGGGTTCTGCGTTGGGCAATGGCACTGCAGCCCTACAGGTATCGAGTGCAGTACATTCCAGGTCGACAGAATGTCGGAGCTGACTATTTAAGCCGTGTAGTCTGCAAGCTGCAACTCAGAGGAAGTCAGTCATATCCGGGGTGCTTTGTTGATAATATGTGTTGATTACAGTTATGTTGATTGGATATGGTTCATTCCCAGTTGGCTATGGTTCATATTTTTGTGTGAGACTTGTTCTATATTTTCTTGTGAGACTTGTTCATGTGGATGTAGTTATGCTTGGAGCATACAGTCCGCTTGTGTAGTGATGCATTATTTGCAGTGAGTGAGGATGGAGATTCCTCAGTGAAGTGTCATGGATCGTGATCATATATATTGTGCTTTTCAATAGAATTGTGAAGAGAAGATATGGCAAATCCGCAGGTAGGGAATTGCATAGGTGCGCACAAGGGTCGTTATAAAATGAGTTGAAATAACGCAAGAGCGCACGTCAATGATAACTCATTGGAGTGGTATTCACTAATGATATATTTTATAATTTATAAACCGTTGGTTGTAAAGTATTTTTCAAACTTTGCACGTTAGCTTGTGTGTCAGCAAATTCGGTTGTTGTCTTTTTTTTGTACCGTTGTTTTGAGACAATGCGGTGCATAGTCTTTTGCAAGGGGGAAATTGTCACGGTCAAAAATAAACTCAACCAAATTCGTGGTCAATCGCCACAGCCCAGTTGGACATAAGCTCTAACGCAATATTCTGGGCGTCAGCAGACGGCCCCATGGTTCGGATCCAGCCAATTAAGCATAGGGGAGAGGCTCCACAGAGACGGTCTGTCCAACAGACGGACTAAATAGCTGACCGACGCATTCACCTGTCGCCTCAGCCAATTAAAGGCTATTTTTAGCTCTCGTGGAGACAGCACTGTCTGCCAGACGGACTAAGCCGTCTGGCCGAATGTCTCGATTGGTCTGCCAGCCAACGTCTTGGCGCCTACCCAGACTCATCTAGCCAATTTACGACGTCGCCGGAACGACGAGAGGGAAGGTAGTGTGTGGTGGGGGTGAAAATCTAGCTAATCAATTAAATGACCAACTGACCACCACAGAGAGTAAGGCGTGTAGGCGTGACTGTCATGATTTGAATATCCAATGGAATTAGAGGGAGATAACTTCGGGTCCGAAGCGGTAAAAATACTGACCAATGGTACTGGCCCTTGGACACGGGGTTAGGGCATAAAGTAATGCGTGAGTGAGAACGAGGGGAGAACGAACAGAGAGACAGAGAGAGAGAGGTCTGAGTGTAATCTCTGAGGAGAGAAAAGCAGAGAGATGAGGGGAGGAGAGAAGAGAACCAAGTTGAGAGATTAGCATGAGATAGTCTGCAGAGGAAGGACTGAGGAGAGATGTGGAGAGAGAGAGCTGCTAACTAATGAGGAGGAAAAGAAAGAAAAGAAAAAAAGAAAAGAAAAGCAACCATGTCCATTTGATAAGAGCAGACTAGAAGAGAGAGAGAGAGTGCAATGCGTTAATGCAGGAAGAAAGAAAGGAGAACAGATCGATGTTGATAGTCACTGTTCTATCTTCACTGGGGTTCGACCTCATACTTGGCCAGCGCCACTTTCATCGACAGACCAACGCCAGTGCCAACAGTCTAACCTGACCAGGCGCCAGCAGACCAAGACCAGTGCCAGCAGTTGTGTCGTGCTTGTGAAAGTGACAGTGAAAAGAAAGAAAAAAAAAGAAAAGAAAAGACAGTGATTCGTGAATAGTTAAGATCACCTGGCCAGGTTTAAAGTAGAAATCTATTTATACCCGGGTTAGTTAATGATGTTTTAGACAAATGATTTTGTGAAGTTCAGGAAAGAGAGAATGTTTTATTTTGTTTGATTCCATATGCATTGATGGTTCGTTCTATGAACATGTGTAGTAAAGTTATAGACTTTACTAGTGGTTTGATGTGACGAATGCATGATATATGAATGAGATCGTAAGCAAGCTGTGAGTGTGTTTGGCTGTGCGCTAGTCCTTCCTCCATCGACATCACCCGAGGTTGACATGCAGTAGAAATCAATCATGGACTGGTGTACTAATTGGTGCCAGCGCCTCATAAAATCGCCGTTGTTTTAGAAACCACGATGGGTGGTATTTTCTTGCCGGCAGCTCATACAGAGATCATCGTTTTCACAGAAACCACGATACAGTTTTCACTGGCTCATGGCTCCCCCTTTTGTTTGTCTGTTTGTTTGTTTAAGAGAAATTGGGGTAGGTTGTGCCTTGTTGGTAGTACCTCATAAGTGTTTCATAGCTCATTGTTATTACGAAAACCACGGGGATAGTTTGCAGACTGGCGTTGGACTCTCATAACTCATTGATGTCGTAGAAACTGTGGCAGGCAATGTAAATGCTATTAAGTAAGGCCAAATTACCCGTTACGTTTTCTTCGAACGTTTCCTTTTCTCCGTCTGTCTGTCTGTCTGTCTGTAAGACTCTCCCCTCCCCCCCCTCCCTCCCTCTCTCTCTCTTCTCTCTCTCTCTCTCTCTCTCTCTCTCTCTCTCTGTCCTTCTCCTCCTCCTCCTCCTCCTCTCCATATATATATATATATATATATATATATATATATATATATATATATATATATATATATTATATATAATGCTGAACAATTAAATAGTGGGGGGAAACAAGTGCAGGTTAACAATTCTTCAGTCGTTATAGTAATGACTTGGCAAAGATTTGAACTTTAAAAAAAAAAAAAAAAAAAAATTGAAGATGAAGAAAATGGGGGAATATATTATAACTATGAGAAGCCCTTCACATATATATATATGTGTGTGTGTGTGTGTGTGTGTGTGTGTGGCGCGCGCGCGCACGCGTATGCGTGTGTGTGTGCGTGCGTGTGTGCGCGTGCGCGCGCGCCCGCGTGTTTGTGTGTATGTGTGTGTGTGTTTAGAGTCACGACCACTCGCGGTGCATTCGTCCAGCACTCCCAGCCTACAACGTGACCAAACAGAACGTCACCCTGCAACTCATGGGCAGCTTCGTAAGGCAGACAGTCTTCTCCTTTGTCTTCTTCTTCTTCTTCTTCTTCTATTGCATCGTCTTCGTCAACAACTGCTTTTCCTTCTCCTTCTCCCCCACCTCTTCGTCATTTTCGTCCTGTTCCTTTTCCTTTCCGTCCACCCCTTTCACCTCCTCTACTTTCTCGTCGTTATCATCCTTCTCGTCCTCCTCCTTCTTTTCCTTCTGCTCCGCTTTTCTCTCTCCTCCACCTCTGCTTCCTCTTCGCTTCGTCTTTCTCCTACCCATTCTTCTTTTTCTTCCTCTTATTCTCACCTTCTTCCTTCTCCTTCCCCTTTTCCTCCTTCTCCTCTTCCCCTTTCTCCATCTTCGTCTCTTGTTTCTTCTCATCTTTCTTCTCTTCTTTCATGTTTTTCTGTTCTCCTTCCTCTGCTGTTTCTTCCTTGTGCTCCTCTTCAAATTCGTTCGCCGCTGAGGCTGGTAATAACGGTCTTCGCGGGCAAGTTTTGGACACGGGACGTCTTGAAGAGACTCCGTTGTACAGAAGTATTTCGGCGTTGAATTTCTCTGTCTCCGCACTTGTTTTTTTCTATCTATCTAGCTGACTGTATTTCTGGCTGGCTGATGGCTTTCTTTCTTTCTTTCTTTCTTTCTTTCTATCTGATAGTCTTTTTATGTGCATTTATTTCACATTTATTTCTGCGTGTGGGTGACAGAAAACAGATTGTTGGAGTAATCTGTTTCTTTTCACAAACCAAATCCGTCAGGTTACCGTACAGATTAGGTTTCATCTAAAAGATATGGAGCGACAAGTAAAACAACCTCGTGGCGTATACGTAACACAATTCATTATGGTACTAATTGCCATTCATGCCAGTTTGTGCTTTGCAGGTGGACATTCAGGAGCTTCAGGTGTGGTACACCAAACTGGACCCTGCTGGACACGGGAATATCGTCTTCAAAAAACTGTCACCGTTAAAGGTAACCGTAGATGAAGTGATGGTTCGTAAATGAGGTGATTGTTCAGTTCGGTCTGATTTAGCCTCTGTGTGTGTGTGTGTGTGTGTGTGTGTGTGTGTGTGTGTGTGTGTGTGTGTGTGTGTGTGTTCCGTGGGGGGAGGGGGGGAGGCCGGGGGAGAGGGGGGGGGGGGGGGCACGCTCGCACGAAGGCGGAGATCTGTGTTTGGTTAATAAGCGCATTTTTTCAGGTTGAGGTAGGTACACAAAGTTTTTTTTCAGGAGGTGGAAAAGACAGGTTATAATAAATGCATATCTTGTCAAGTCCATATATGCGAGATTTGCAGACAGGTTTCATATAAATGGTCGGAAGATGTGAGGATTTTGACATGTGGTCGTTGAAGGTCACAGCCTGCATCAGATATAAAATTCTGCCTTCCCGGCCAAGCTAACAGAGTGTGCCCAGCGTTGTGGATGAAGTCCGCCATCTGCCTTAGCGACGTCGCCGCTCCCCACCCCACAGCTTCTCCCTCACGTCCGCTGCTCTGGGCCACGTTTCCTGTCGTAGGATGTCAAAGGTGGGACAGTATCTGACAACGTGGGCCCGCTCGTCTGTAGTCCAGTGCCTCGTGGGTACTCATCGGTGTGAGAGATCTTCAGCCTGCAGAGATGGGACAGGGGCAGACAATGTCCAGTTCTCAGTCTGAATAGAAGTCTTGAGACCTGCTTTCAGCTGGTAGATGCCATTCTCTTCACGCCCTCTATGCAGACTCCGTCTGCACGTGTCTTTGATGTGACTTTGAAGAGGGTCTTGACTTCCCCATATAGCACTTGATGGGCAGTTTGATTGGTTGTTTCTTTTCACACTATTTGTAATTTTTGGTTTTGATGAATATATTGTATGTAAACCGGCGTAAGGCGCTTTGTCCATCTCTTCTTTTTCCCCCTTTATCAAGAATTTTTATTACCATCTTTATATTTGCGCCAGGTGTTTATTGATTTCTAACGATATCAAAGGTAAGTGTATTGTTGCGAAGGTGAGAAGCGGGCAGGTGGAGGTGCCCCTAGGGGTGGACGAGGTCTACACGCTGACCACAGTGACCACAGGGCAAAAGGGAGACTACGGGCAGCCGCCGGCCTCTGCACCTTTTCCAGTTGATTACTTTGCTTTCTTTGATGGTCTGTCTGCCACTATCTGTCTCTTCGTCTCTTTCTGTCTGTCCGTCTGACTGTCTGCCCCTCCCCCACCCCCCACCTCTCTCTCTCTCTTTTCTTTGGTGTGCGTGTGTATGTGTATGTGTGCGTGTGTGTGGGAGAGGGGAGGGGGGGGGCGCCTTTGTGCATAAGTGAGTGTGAGTGATTTAACGAGTGATTCTGTGTGTGTGTTTGTGTGCGTGCGTGCGTGTATGTGTGTGTGTGAGAGAGAGAGGAGAGAGAGAGTGTGTGTGTGTGTGTGTGTGTGTGTGTGTGTGTGTGTGTGTGTGTGTGAGTGTGTTTGTGTGCGTGCGTTGTGTGTGTGTGTGTGTGTGTGGTGTGTGTGTGTGTGTGTGCACGCACGCACGCGCGCGCGTGTGTGTGTGCGTGCGTGCGCGCACGTGCGTTCATCGAATGCAAGTTTGAATCGTGACACAGATGAATGTAAGGGCTGATCTGGACGTATTGAAATTTTAACGGAGCCGGATACTAGTTGGATCGTTATAGAGACGGGTGTGGGTCTTGGATTGTTACAATACCATTTTTAGCCTGATTGTTACACATGATCGTTAAATTCAGATTTTTCACAGGGTTGCACGTGAGTTCGGATTGTTACTGAGTTGAATTAAATTCGGTTCGTTTCAAAACGAGGTGTCTGAGAGCGGAAAATGAAGCAAATTTTAAACAGAAACAGTATTAATTCCACCAGACGATACAGACAAACAGATTACAGGACAAAAACAATGCATTTAGACCTCTTGGGTCTTCTTCGGACAGAAACAGGGAACATTTAGGACAATGAACACGAAGAACGAGCAAACATTTATCTTCTCATATTCGGTGCAAAATGGGTGTGGGGCAACCCATTTTGCGCCGAATATGAGATAAGTGATTGCTCGTTCTTCGCTTTCATGGTCCGAAATGTTGCTTGTTTTTGCCTGAAGAAGAATCAAGAGGTCGAAATGCATTGTGTTTTGTCCTGTTATCTGTTCGTCTGTATCGTCTGGTGGAATTAATACCGTTTCTTTTTAAAATTCAAATTCGGTTCGTTACTGAGTTGGGTATAGGTTGTACTGTTTCAGAGCTGGATGCAAGTTTTGATTGTTACACGGTTCAACATAAGTTCGGATTGTTGTAGAGCCATGTGTAGGCTGGGTTATTACAGAGCTGGACGTCAGTTCTGGATTGTTACATAGCTCAAGGTAAGTTCTGGGTTGAGTAACAGAGCTGAAAGTAATTTCGCAGAGTTGAACGTGAGTTTGGAATGTTACAGAGCTGAGTGTATGCTGAGAATGTTACAGAAACGATCACGAGTTTGGATATTTACGGAGGTGAACGTGAAGTCGGAGTGTTGTACAGTTGAACGTGAGTGTGAAATGTTTCAGAGCTGAATGTGTGTTTATAATAGCTGAACTTGAGTGTGGGAATGTTACACGGCTGAATATATCAGTTCAGAGCTGAACATGAGACAGAATGGTTTCAAACTGGGGTGACTTTCGGCGGAAATTGAAACCAGAGTGAAAATGGAATTACTGGACTGCCAAACGAAGAAACGAACAAGTCACAAAACAAACACATCGCGTTTCGACAATGTGGGTCTTCTTCAGGTAGGACAAATAACATTTTTAAGAAATATAAACAAAGGACGTGCAGACAGTCACTTATCTCTTCAATCTGGGTGCATTAACTTAGTCTTGGAGTTAGAATGTTACAGAGCTAAACATGAATTGTGAATTGTTACAGTTCTCAATATTTTTACTGAGCTGAGCGTGAGTTTGGAATGGTACAGATGTCAGTGTCAGTTCGGATTGTTACAGATTTGAACGTGAGTGTGGAATGGAAACAGATCTAAGTATTCGTTCGGAGTGTTACGGAGCTGAACGTTAGTTTGGAATGGAAAAGATCTCGGAGTCAGTCGGATTCTTACAGAGCTGAACGTAATATTGGAGTGGTACAGACCTCAGTGTGAGTTCGAGTTGCTACGAAGCTGAACGTGAATTTGGAATAATAGACAGATCAACTGACTTCAACATGCTAAAGTGATTGTGAGTTTGGAATGTGAAAAAATTTAACGTGAGTTCGGAGTGTTACAGAAATGAACGCGAGTTTGGAATGGTACACCGATCAACTGACTCCGACGTGCTGGAGAACTGAATGTGAGTCAAAGTGTTTGACGTGAACTTCGGAATGTTACAGAGCTGAACGTGAGTTCGGAAGCGCCGTATTTCTCTGCCCAGCAAGGGGTGTTTGAGGTGGTGGCCGTCAACGAGTACGATAAACGCCTCCGACAGACGGTGCTGGAGACCCCCATTCCCTGGTGTGCCACCACGGCCAGCCTCAACGCCACCATGGCGCTTCTGGGAGACGTCCAGTGGTCAGTTGGTTTGTGCTGTGGCTTATATGTCTGTCTCTGTCTATCTCTGTCTGTCTGTCTGTCTGACTCTCTCTCTCTCTCTCTCTCTCTGTCTGTCTCTCTCTGTCTCTCTGTCTGTCTGTCTCTCTCTCTCTCTCTCTCTCTCTCTCTCTCTCTCTCTTCTCTCTCTCTCTCTCTCTCTGTCTGCCTAACTGGCTGGTTGGCCGTCTCTCTCTCTCTCTCTCTCTCTCTCTCTCTCTCTTCTCTCTCTCTCTCTCTCCGCCTGGCTGACTGATTCTCTCTCTCTCTCTCTCTCTCTCTCTCTCTCTCTCTCTCTCTCTCTCTCTCTCTCTCTCTCTCTGCTATTTTGCTGGTCAGCAAATAACGGAAGGTTACTGAAGGTTACACAAAAGAACAAAAAAGTGTAAGCCCTACTGATAAAGGGTAAAGACATCCAGTCACGCAAGAAGTCTGTGGTAAAGAGCGCTACGAAAAATGCCTACATCATTTTCAAGCTTTTCATTATCTTTAAATGCAACCGGTACCAATACAGCTTAGGTAGGCTATAGAGTGAGATACGCCTTGCACTATCTTGACACCGAAAAAGAATACGGATCAAGGGAACGTAGCCTATAGAGAGGGTAGATGTTACATACTATCTTTTTACAGTACATGACACCAAACGATAGTGTGTGTGAGTGTGTGTGTGTGTGTGTGTGTGTGTGTGTGTGTGTGTGTGTGTGGAGAGAGAGAGAGAGAAAAAAAGAAAGAGAGAGAGAGAGAGAGAGTGTGTGTGTGTGTGTGTGTGTGTGATCGCTACGTTTTCACGTGAAAGATAAGAGCTGCAGAGGTCGTAATAGTGGTGCGTGCTTGGACAAGGGAAACAATTCTGTTCGTTTAGTTTTGTTCGAATACAGTTGCTGCTGTTTCCAGGTCAGAGATTCAGTTGAGAGCGGAGGCGGTGATGGTGAGTGTGAATGGCAGCGGGGGCGTGCACCTGGCGGCTCGTATCGATAAGACTGGCTGTGATACCTACCTGGCCACAGGGCTCTTCTTCTTCCTCTTCCCCAACGACCAGCTATTCCTCCTCACCAAAGATTTAGGTGTCTTCATGTTGTTGTTGCCTTGTTGTTTCCCTGCATCTAGATGATCTTATTGTTGTTGTTGATCTTCTTCTTCTTGTTCTCTACAGTCATATTTTCTCCGTCTTGTTCTCGTTTTTTCTCTTTTTTTTTTTTTCCTTTTTATTGTTTGTTAGAATTTGAAGTTGGGTCCGGAACTGGACATGTGTGTACACATGCGGGAACAGAGAAAAGGGAGCGGAAGATTTAGGGAGTGGGAGTGACCTTGGAGGTCATATGTGTGTGTGTGTGTGTGTGTGTGTGTGTGTGTGTGTGTGTGCGTGTGTGTGTGTGTGTGTGTGTCCAGCTGATTGTGTATCTGTGTCTATGTGCACCTGCGTCTGTGTATCTACTTGCAACACACTTGAGTAAAAAAAAAAAAAAAAAAAAAAAAAGAACTCGAATGTACCGTTATGACTTTCTCAAAGCCAATGTGTGATCATTTACAATTCCTTTTTTTCTGTCTTCCTTTTCGTGTCTTCAGCTGGGAGCCACGTGATAACAGGTGGCAGAAACGACAAGGCCATCGACAAAGTAGACAATACCATGGAACTTCTTGTCTATGTAAGTAATGTGTACAGAAAAATAGCAATTTCCATTGGCAATGAGGGTAATACCATGGAACTTCTATTCTGCGTAAGTAATGCCATTGACAGTACCATGGAACTTGCAATGAAAAATGACAAGGCCATTGACAAAGGGGACAAGAACATTGAACTTCTGGTCTGTGTAAGTAATGTGTTCAGAAAAAAGAAAACGACGACGCCATTGAGGAAGATGACTATATCATCAGTAGAATTTGTAATCAGTGTCAGTTATTTGTAAAGAAAACGACAAGCTGTTGACAAAGTGGATAGTACCATATAGCTTATCATGTATGTGGGTTACATGCAAAGAAAAATGACAAAGCCTTGAAACAAAGGGGACAGTAGTGTGAAATTTCAATGTATGTCTATATCTGCTCTTTGTACGTTATGTGCTGGGAAAAACGACAGTGCCATTGACTTGTCTGTGTAGATTGTATGTAAAGAAAAACGATATGGCCATTGACTTGTCTGTGTAGGTTGTATGTAAAGAAAAACGACAATGCATTGACTTGTCTGTGTAGGTTGTATGTAAAGAAAAAACGACAATGCCATTGACTTGTCTGTGTAGGTTGTATGTAAAGAAAAACAAACCATTGACTTGTCTGTTAGGTTGTATGTAAAGAAAACGACATGCCATGACTTGTCTGTGTAGGTTGTATGTAAAGAAAAGACATGCCATTGACTTGTCTGTGTAGGTTGTATGTAAAGAAAAACGACATGGCCATTGACTTGTCTGTGTAGATTGTATGTAAAGAAAAACGACATGGCCATTGACTTGTCTGTGTAGGTTGTATGTAAAGAAAAACGACATGGCCATTGACTTGTCTGTGTAGGTTGCATGTAAAGAAAACCGACATGGCCATTGACTTGTCTGTGTAGGTTGTATGTAAAGAAAAACGACATGGCCATTGATTTGTCTGTGCAGGTTATATGTAGAGAAAAGGCGCAGCCATTGACTTGTCTGTGCAGGTTTTATGTAGAGAAAAGGCACAGCCATTGGCTTGTCTATATAGGTTATGTGTAACGAAAATCGACAAGGCCATTGACTTTTGTCTAGGTAGATTGTATGTAAAGAAAAACGACAATGCCATTGACAAAGTCGACATTACCTTGAGATTATTGTTATGAAGAAAGCAAAAAAAGGAGAGATGAAAACCAGGTGGTGTATTAGAAACACAGATCGCGAAAAGGAAAGGGGAAAGGACTGCTGAGTAATAACTGTGGAAGGATAGGTCTGTCATTTTGTTCTTGCTGTTGGCGTTGTTTGGGATTTTTTTTTGTAATAATCAAACAAGGTATATAATTTTGTTCAGCTCAAGAGTAAAACATTTCTTTGACTTTCGTACACAGGCAAATATTTCTCATTTCCGCCGCTTCAGACTGAAGTCATACATCTTTCGCTTGACTGAAGTAAGGTTATTTTGTTAATTTGTTACCTGAAAATTCCAGCGTTGAAACTGAATATTTTGTATGTTGATTGTTTGTATGTTGTGAAAACTGTTTGTTTGTGGTTGTTGTTTTATTTCATATTGAAAAAACAAATCTTAGCAGATTACTCAGTATGAAGGTTATGTGTGAAATTTAGCTATCTGACTTTCTTGTAGAAAGTAATTTGCGACAGATGTTAGTTAAATCCAATGTGTAACATTTTTTTTGTAACCCCATCAGGTTTCATTGCGATAGATGTTGGTTATGTACGATGTGTAACATTTCATACTGTCCAATGGGGTTTTCTGGTTAGGAAAAAGAAGTAGATGTCCCGGGGAAAAAAAAAAAAACAAAAAAAAAACAGATGAGCTGTTCCTTGTCAATGAAGAGGGATACCCATTTAAAATAATTATATCGTGACAAGATTTAGATTTGGAGTATAAGATATCTTGGTTCATCTTTTTCGCTATAGGCAGCATTGTAATTCTGAACCTACTTGTCCATTATGCGGAGAGAGAGAAAAGCGCATGTGAAAATGAACCATTCTGAGTTGCTGCGTACTGCCTTGAGTGATCTTAGAGATGAGTTTATTCCTCCTAGATATTATAGACAAAACCATCTGTGTTTAGACTCGTCTTACTCATGGCTTACTCTAAAGCAGATGTTGTTAAAAAGTTTACCTCCAACTTACACAAAGCTTTTAAACTCCGGAGTACAACGTGTTCTTAATCATGTGCTGTTTTCATTTTGTTCAATATGTGTATATTGTCATTTTTGTTCATGTTTAAACCTCCTCCTTCACAAGGGGCCATGGCCTATAATAAGTATCCGTATCCATACCCGTATACGGAGGAAGGGGAAGGAACTGCGGAAGGAACTGGGGATGGGGGGGAACTGAAGAGAGTGGTACCCTGAGTTCAGCTGGTTTTCAGAGAGGCTACGTGTCCGGTGGGGTGAACAAGGCGACCTTGTTCAACGTGACCATCCCCAAGGACGTGCCAGATCAGGGATTCGTGGGCCTGGGCACGGACTCTTACGGCTACGCCGAGTGGGAGTTCTTCGGTCTCCGCAATGCCTCCATCCCCATCCACAGCACAGAGGATGTGGACCACACACCGCTGACGTTCCGCAGCGAACGATATCCATGATTTGAATGTGCTTTCATTGTCTCTGTTTGTCTGTCTGCCTGTCTCTGTCTCTGTCTGTCTGTATTTGTTTCTGTCAGTCTCTGTCTCTGTCTGTGTGTCTGTCTCTCTCTCTCTCTCTCTCTCTCTCTCTCTCTCTCTCTCCCTCTCTCTCTCTCTCTCTCTCTCTCTATATGAGTCAATTCGACGAAATGTTCTCTCTCTCTCGTGGACACACCATTTTAACAATAGAACTGTTCTCAATGGTTGTGCATAAAAGTAGCATGTGTGTGCATTTCACATTATTTCATTGAGTGCAATTTATTATATTTTGAATCTTTCATTGATGGAGTCTTGCGTGCTTTCCTTTTTAATAAACGTCTCCCCCCCCCCCCCTTTCTCTCTCTCTCTCTCTCTCTCTCTCGCTCTCTCTCTCTCTCTCTCTCTCTCTCTCTCTCTCTCTCTCTCTCTCTCTCTCTCTCAAAGTAATAGGCCATGTAAAACTGGGGAGTTTCAAATTAGCTCGAAAATCGCTTATCCAGTTTGGAACCATTGTTGCAATACAGACATTTTCGTGTGAATTCGTGGACTCTCTTTGTTTGATCCTCTGCTTCCTTTTGTTTAAAAGTATTCTCTCTCTCTCTCTTCTCTCTCTCTCTCTCCTCTCTCTCTCTCTCTCTTCTCTCTCTCCTCTCTCTTCCTCTTTTTTGTGTGAGGACGTGTTAAAGCGAGTTTAATCATAACCTCCCCCTCCCCCCACTTCGTTGCCATAGAAAAAAAGCGAAAGGGATGGGTGCAAAGACGGGGAACAAACAAAAAGAAATCCACCCGTGTAACTGATAGATATCCTCTGCGGAATCACAGAAAAACACGCAGGGGAAAAAAATCAATGTCCCAGTGGAACTAAACAGACGATGGATTATTTATGCAAAACAAGCCCTATAGAAAAGCAGTTGGTTTTAAAGCGATGGTATGATGCCTGGCACTTTTCTCGCTGTACAATTGTGTAATGTGCATTTTGAAATGGCATGGGCTCGGCTGGAAGCCCAGCGCAGGGAATAATGGTGAGCTGACGGCGCACTTCAGAGCCTGGCTCCTTGGCGTGAACAGAACAGACACTATGGGCACTTTCATTGCCTGCTCTTGACAGCGTGAAGCTCTACGCCCGGTTTAGGTTCAACATGAATCTTTGCTCAGTTATCTACACGCTGGCTGAAGGGCAAGAAGCTCTACACAGTGTCGTCGGAACCAGAAGGGACCAGGGGAGGGCACTGCCCTATCCCACCCCTACCCCACCTCCATCCCCCATGACCGAAATGTTGAGGGGGGGGGGGGGGGGGGATAGAGAACCTTCTGCCCTTCCTCCCCCTCCCTCCCATAGTATTTTAAGCCAGAGCGATACCAAATAATGAAGGGAAAGAAAAAAAAAAAAAAAGAATAGTCATGACAGTATTTGTGTCTTTCTGACTGGCATTTTGGATCAAATTACGGACGGCATGTTATGGTGCACCTCCAAAACCCTACCCACCCCCTCCCACATTCCTTTCCTTTCTCGATTTTATCAAAGATGAGAGATCCTCATGAATTTATAACAATATGGATGTTGAAAGCCGCACCCCTCCCTACCCTCTTTTACGAGGATTTGGCAGATAAATGTACTGCCCCCCCCCCCCCCCCCCCCCCCCCCCCCCCCTTTCACCCCAACCTCCCCTCAATCTCCTCTTCCATGAAAATGTGGAAAATGAGACCACTCTCCCACACCCCACCCCTCCCTCCCCTGCACACTTTCCACACTTTGAAAACTTTGGAAGATGAGATCCACACGCCCACTTCGATTGAAAAAAAAATTGGAAGATGAGAGCCACCCCCTCCCCTTCCCTTCTCCACCTCCCATCCTCTTTCCTCACCCCCTCACACTAAACAAATGCCAATTCCAAAACCGACATTTTTCAAAATGTTCGTCATTTCAGCCTTGCACCCACCTACCCCTCCTTCCACCCCCTTCCCGTGTGAAAAATGACTCCACTGATACATGTACACATCGATACGGATGGAAGCATGTCTTTCAGCATGTGCATGTCATCTTGGTGACTCCCAAGAAAGCGATCTGGTAAGCACTTAAAAAGAAAAGTGTTTTCCAATAACAGATGGAACTCGGTCTGCATACATAGTGAAAGTATTGAGTGGAATAATGAAAATAAAGCAATTCAGGAATGAAGAACAAACGTCCATGCGAGAATGGGGGAAGAAGGAAGTAAAGGGGGGGGGGATACTGATAGATACTAGAGTAGGCGTATTTGTATATTGGTCAAAACTGAAGAGTCATCTGTCTTCACATAGATACAACTGCAGTTTTCTCACAGCCTCTAGCTGTTTCAGTGTCAGCTATGCAAAAGGCAATAATATAAGCCCTAGGTCTGAATTCGAGACTGACGATGAAGAGAGACAGGCAGCAATATAGGAATGAGGAGACAGGCAGGCAGCAATGTTCTGGAAGATAGGTGGGTCTCAATGCAGGAAAGGGGCAGGCAGGAATACAGGATGAGAGCGAAGATGTAATGCAGGACTGACGGGCAAAAGGAGATCGAAGCAGCCAGCCACTCAGCAAATAGTCAGGTAGCAAAATGGGCGAGAGGCAGGTAGCAACGAAAGAAGAGAACTGGGCCGCCATGCTGACAAAGAGGTGGAAGCTGTATAGGAAGAGAGGCAGGCAACAGCTCAGGAGGAGGAGCAGAAGGGGGAGAGCGTCAGCAAACGGGAAGAAGGACAGGTAATGATATAGAAAGACGCAGGCAGCAATATAGGAAGAAAAGTATGCAGCACTACAGTAAGACAGATAGGCAGCAACACAGGAAGAAAAGTATGCAGCACTACAGTAAGACAGGTAGGCAGCAATATAGGAAGAAAAGTATGCAGCATTACAGTAAGACAGGTAGGCAGCAATACAGGAAGAAAGGTATGCAGCACTACAGTAAGACAGGTAGGCAACAATATAGGAAGAGAGGCAAGAAGCAGTACAGGATCAGAGGCAGGAAGAAAAAAAGAGGCAGGAAACAACACACACACACACACACACACACACACACACACACACACACACACACAAACACACACACACACACACATATGTATGCACGCGCGCTTGCGCACGCACGCACACACACACACACACACACACACACAACACACACACCAGTGTATATGCATGCTCACACGCGCACAGATACACAACCCTATGCGCATGCGCACTTACTTACACACATATACACGCATATACTCTCTGACACACACACACACACACACACACACACACACACACACACACACACACAGAGCAAGGAGCGTATTCAAGCTTCAAACAGGTTAACACCAAAACCATCACGTGACAAGTCTGTAACTGCTTTCAGACTGTCTGTCCAGTCACTACGGTTTTAAATCAAGATTGTGGTAGGCAGAAGCTAGAGTGAATGAAAGAACAAACAGAAATGTACACTGAAACAGTGTTTTGGAATAACCAGGCCAAGGATTCATGAGCAGAAAAAAGAAATTGCAGCTCTCCTCTCATTATCTGAGCGTTGACAAATCCACCCCTTCAAGGACGTATGTGTAACGTCCATGCTCCCTTCAGGGTCACTAGTATGGTAGAACATCAGTTACGGCAAAACCTTGAACTATACATACCAAAATTTAGAAATAGAGTTTGTTTCTTACCGACAATGACATTGACAAACAAAGCACATGACAAGACACGATGCATTTCAACCACTTGGGTCTTCTTCAGGCGAAAAAATAAATCACATTTAACATTTGGGACAGTACAAACAAAGAACGAAAAACGAAAAAAAGAACGAAAAATGACTCATCTGTTGTTGTCCATGTGGTGGGGAGAATAGCCGGTAGGCGGAAATGATATGGGGGATTATGGGAGAGGAAAAGGAGGGGGGGGGGGTTGCGTAGGGGGAGGTGTGTGTGTGTGTGTGTGATATGATAGGGTTGTGTGTCTAGTTTATTGGGATGGTGTGATATCTTTGTGACGGTTGTGGTAATGGTGGATTGATAATAATGGTAAGGGGGAAAAAGGGGGGGGGGGGGGGCTGAGGAAAAAAAAAAATTCTAAATTTTGCTTCGTTCGCCGCCATCAGTCACTCCATTTTGAAACTATACATACCAAATCATTTTGTTATAGTCGACATCCAGGTTAATGCTATTCCCTAACAGACTCCCATCCCTGCATTATGTAACCAAATAAGCTGAATAATTAAAGCATTTCTTGTCATAAAAGACACACGTAAAAAGTAAAGTTTGACTAGTCTGTCTGGTGGGAGTGCAGAGAAATGTCAAGCAAAACTGAATAGTAAATCACCTTGATGGAACAGAAAAACAAAATATTACCAGTAACTGCTTGGAGACAACTTATTGAGTGTGTTACTCAACCATTGTGGTACAAAGCTGGTGTCAAAGACGAGTCTCGGGATAAGGGGTCGCTGGTTCGAACTCTAACATGCATATTTGCAGGAATTTGTTTGGTTCTTGTGGATTTCTAACCATAATGCTGTGTGTGTGTGTGTACCATAGACTCGAAATATTGGAACACTGGAGCTACACAGAGGAATGTCGTTCACTAGAGGACGCATTTCTGAGAGTGTTGCTCAGATTAATAGTGCAGATGCGTGTATCTCGTGGGCATGGCTGATGATGGGATATATTATGAAAGAGTCGCATACAAGTCTGTCATGCAATCTCAGATTGAAATCATAGCGCAAATACTTATAGATTAAATCATTATACAATAGAACCTGAAGTCATATAGCTCTGCCTTATTCTAAATAAGACCATATTTTTTACTCTACCACCACCCCTCTCCCCCACTACCCCTCACCATTTCCCTCTACACCCATGCCTGTGATGACTTCATGTGGTATTGTCAGAGTCAACAACTTCATTGCAAGTCATCCTTTCACATTAAAAGGTATGTAAACCCAACGCTACCATCACAGCCAGAAAAGAAGCATATCTGTTGCACAAGTAACAAATAAACAAACAAAAGAAAAAAAGAAGAAGGGGGGGGGGGGATGAGATGCCCGAGGTACAGAAACAGGAGCACAGGCCTCAAGTGCCTCAAGAATTGAGTATGAGTTTATTAGACGGAGACAGAAGGGACATGCCGTTGTACTGCCTCTTTCACTGGCGTGAGTCTGCGACATCTGTAAAATACCAACACAGACATACGAATACGGAACATATCCATATTGGTCAGACTCCTTTTCGCCTCCTCTCCTTAACCCCCCCCCACCCCACCCCCCTACTCCTGTCCTCCCCAAGCTTTGTCAGTTTCGAGTTCCATTAACGATCACTTCATTTTGGTAGTAACCTGAAAAAAAATGCAGATGCTCCATGGAAACACCAGGGAATAAGATGTTGCAATGCCATCAGATTTTTATCATTGTAATTGGTGATTTTAATGTTAGACAGAAGGTCTGGTACTTAAAGGACTTCTTGAGGGAAGAAGATTGAACACACACACACACACACACACACACACACACACACACACACACACACACACACACTCGCGTGCACGCGCACCATACATATACACATACACACATTATGTGCACGCTCGCAATTACTTCCGTACACATTCACTTTTTTTTTTTTTTTTTTTTTTTTGGTCTAATATCACGAATAGTGGATAGACGTTAAATGAAGGACACACACACACACACACACACACAACACACACACACACACACACACAACACAACAACAAAAAAATATAGATATATACATATATTACCAGTAACTGCTTGGAGACAAATTCAGATAGACCTTCAATACCAATCCATGAAAATCCGTCATACAAATACGTAGATTTGTAGCGATAGATGAAGCGCAGTATCCTGTAACCGCAACGCCGACAAACCGTTAAAAAAAATTAAAGCAGAGACCCAATGGCAAAATAGTAAGAAATGTGTTTACTTTGTAAATAACTCAAATTTGACAATGCGAGCTGTCATCAGAAGATAATTCGAGTTCACACACACACACACGCACACACACTCTCACATACACACACACGCGCGCGCGCGCGTGCACACATTTTGCGCGCGCGCGCAACGCCGAGGTGTTCGCATAGTTATCGTTCGGCAAGTCATACAGAATCAGAGTGCTCTCCTGTTCCGCATCGTCCTCTAAGTTGCAGATGATGCAAGTCGAAGTCTAGTTACAAACTTGTCACAAGCCTAACATGGCTTTAACTCAAGCAGACATTCATGTACGCTGGCTGGGTAAACATGTACTTTAGAGTGCGAAATTCATGGGCTGTTTGTACGCATTTTCGGGTGTTTTCGGTTGGGAAATGAGCAAAGCACGAAAGACACCCTCACCTGCCCACTTGACCTGTCTCCCACTTGGGTGCAATATTATTTCACTTCACAAGTAGGATATGCAGCAAAAATCCAATGGCGCCATTTTGGTTGCTGATCACATGGGAAACAACGTCAACAACCAAAATGCGCATTGGATGTGCATGCATATATGCCTACTTGTGAAGTGAAATAAATTATTTGCCACACAAGTGGGGCAGACAGTCAAAGTGGGCAGGTGAGGTGTGTCTTACGTCTCTTTGCATCGTTTTCCGAACCGAAAACACCGAAAAGTGCGTACAAACAGCCCCATGAATTTCGCACTCTAAAGACATGTTTACCGCTGGCTGTGTCGTCATTATGCCAATCAGACAACGGTTTTTTGCCGCAATCAATCAACTGCTGTGAACAAAAATTATGCGTCCCGAACTCTCCTCACCTGTTGTCGCAGAAGAAATTTCTGCACAAGGCGATCGTTTTGGAACACAAAAGTTAGGCAGTCGGGGAACCGTTTACAACACAAGACCACATTTAAGTCAGGCATAGCGATAGGCACGGTGGGTTTTATTGCAGGATTTGTCGCCTATTTAAAGAATAAGTCGTCCATCGTTGATTATGTTCCGACTGGCATCGGCAAAGTTTCTGCTGCAACAGAGGATGAAGGCGACTACTCAAGCAGATTGAGCAAACGGTTCAATTTTGTTGCAGATGTTGTCGAGAAAGCAGCACCAGCTGTCGTTTACATTGAACTATAGACAGGTATATTTCCCCATTTCAGTTTCAATTTCCCCCTGTCAGTTGCTCTCTCTCTCTCTCTCTCTCTCTCTCTCTCTCTCTCTCATCTCTCTTCTCTCATTTGGCTATATGTGTGTTGTTCTTTACTTCAAATCTTTCCACATTAAATGTGCTCAGTGTATGTGTGTGTGTGCGCGCGCAAGCATGGGGAGAGGGGGGGGGGTGCATGTAAGAAAGAGAAAGTGTTTGTGTGTGCAAGAGAGAGGGAGAGAGAATGCATGTCTGTGTGTTCTTGGTATGCTTGCAGTAAAGTTATAAACAATGTGCCAATGCACTAAGTGTTACTGAAAAAGAGGGATTGGGATTGCAGTTACGATCTCAGTTTTAAATCATGTGCCTTCATGTTATGGGTTGAAGTATGGTCAGTGTCTCACTGCTGTTCCCTTCTTTAGGCCTTAAACATTGGTAAAATTTTAATTTGATTTGTAAATGATTGTAAGTTTGATGTTGTCCCCTTAAAAATAAAATGAATATTGTTTTTTTTTTCAGGATAGAGATTTGCAGTTGTTGCAAGTGAGTTCAGTTTTTGGCATGGAGTCAAAGACTGACTACTGAAACTTTTCAGATGTCGGGATATCCTTAGAAAATTGGAATATGCCAGTTTAGCATCATAAGAGTGAATTTTACTTTAATCAGTCAAAGCAGATAGCACATACTCTAGAATGAAGGTACGATAATTTATAAGTATTTGTTTCTAGTATGACTTATAAGCAGTCTGCATTGATATTAAGTTTGGAAATTTAGTCCATTGGGTCTAAGAAGTTTGTAAAAAGTGTGTGAGTTATGTGCCCTTTTTTGAGTGTGAACCTGGATCATACTGTTGACAGCCATTTTGGTTTAAAGAATTCTTGATTAACATGGTCCTTGTTATTACTGATGCTGTATCTGTCTCCAGACACCCGTTCAGTGGCAGGATGTCGCCAGTGTCTAATGGCTCAGGTTTTGTGGTACGGTCAGATGGACTCGTTGTGACCAACGCTCATGTGGTAGCCAACAAAGCTGTGGTCAAAGTGCGTTTGTATGATGGGAAGGAGCTGGAAGGATGGGTCGTTGCTGTGGATCCAGTATCTGACCTGGCCGCCATCAAAATCGATGCAGTAATGTATTTTCCTTTTAAGAATTAAAAAATAAATCAGATTGTTGAACTTCATGCTGGATAAGTATGCATGTATGGTAGGCATTACCATTATTGAAATGTTTTAACAAGATTTTTTTTAACATGACAATTGATTTGAAGATAATTGCTACAGTATTTCGGCAATATCCACATGTACTCTTGTGCACTCTTCTGCTTAAAGTATGGAAAAGCAACTTTCTCAAATATTGATGTACCTATGGGTATGCTACTTTGAAATAGTTGCTTTTCTATATTTCATGCAGATGAGTACACAGAGGTAAATGTGGATATTGCCAGGAATTTGAAAGGAGCAATGTATGCTTTTGTTGGTTTATGGTTCTTCAGGTTTTTTCCTCCATAAGTAGTTGAATTTTATTCTGAAGCCTTTTTTTTAAATTCCTTTTTTCTGTCATCTTCTGTGTCCCCTCTATGTCATTGCTTATCCCAGTTTCTCCATACTCTGTAGATCTAGGTTTGTTCCATTGCAAGCTCATCTCCATAGTCCTCAGGCAGCAATCAACAACATAAAATTATCATGAGAAAACATCAGACAAGACACTGCGATGCTGCAGTAGTGTCTAGCTGGGCCTCTTTCAATCCAACATACCCAGGATACTATCTACTGATTCCACTTCTGACAACACATTTAGTCATAAATCTGGTGTGAATGGTGTACCCCTAAGGAGAGAAACAACATCCACCCAGTGACAGCAGTCATGGATTTGGTGATGTTGATGACTGTGACTTGAACTCATCATGACATAGATGAGGAAAGGAAATAAAAACTGAGGTCACCATAAGACTAATTTTCAACATGTATTTTGTGCTTTTTCATTGTTTTCATTTGGCCTTTTGTAGTCTTTGCCATATCTTTATGTTCTATTTTATTTTGCAATTAAAAACATCTTATTCTAAAATCACCCACTTCTGATAATTTTATTTGTATGTTCAATTGAAGAGAAGAAAATGTACATATTGGACTATTGAACATAGTGAAAAATGTCAGTTTGCTGGGTGATTGAAAGGTAGATAACTGTACTATGCCTCTATTTTAATGTACAGATAAGTGTGCCTGGACAGAATAATCTATCCCAATGAAAGAAACCATCAGTTCTCCAACAACTGAGCTTAATAAGGCAATAAATATCACATAGCAATGTTCTGTCAACTCACTGACAAGCATTGTTTGCTATTATTTTAAGATTCTTCCTTGAGGTTTTTCTGTACATATCCCCCCTCACACATAGAAAAAGCTGGCTCAACTAAAATCATGAAAATGAAATAAGAAGTCTTATTTACGATTGGTATATTTACATACATATTCCTCAAATCTGAATTTGTGTTTGTGTCTTTAATACTAGAAAGGCCTGCCTGTGTTGAAAATGGGTCGATCTTCTGAACTGCGACCTGGGGAGTGGGTGATTGCCATGGGCAGTCCCTTATCGCTTAGCAACACTGTGACCTGTGGCATCGTCAGCAGTGTCAACAGAGGCAGCAAAGAGCTGGGCATCAGGAACAAGGACATGGAGTACATCCAGACTGATGCTCTCATCAATGTAAGTTTTTAAGTGATGAGATGAGTCATGGGTTTATGTTTGTGGGTGTCACAGTACAGGTCAATACGGTATGACAAAATTAGATTCACAAAAGACTAGTGACTCTTATGCTCAAAGAGGCTGTAAACAGTGAAATGAACTTCCAAATTCTGATTTTCCATTTTGAAAACACAGTTGCAACAGTATACATTGTAAGGCAAAAATTGGCTTCAAACTTCAATCAGTTTCCACACAGTCAGCTTGTATTTCTTTCAAGGTTCATGGCTATAGGTATTGTAGCCTTACCTTGCACATGGTATAGTACGTCTGCCTTTGACTGGATGTAGATCTGCCATGGACTGGATGAAGATCTGCCATGGACTGGATGTAGATCTGCCATGGACTGGATGTAGATCTGCCACGGACTGGATGTAGACACTAAGGGGTACAGCTCCACCTCTTTTTTAAGTAGTCTGACAGCGGATTAGGATGGTGTTTCTCCCACAACAAGAGTATGGCGGAGACCAGATAAGATAAGATAATGTTGCTTATAGCCCAGCCGACCGCAAAGGGCCACATCAGGGCTTGGTGGAGACCACTTCATGTAAAGGTGTTCCAAGGCTGGACTTGAAAGTCATCAAATCTATACTTGATCTCTCTGCCCATAAAAGGTTGAGAGGGAGGCCACCACCAAACAAACTCATAGTATATGGCAAACCAACTTAGAATATTTGGAATTAAACTTAGACCTGCAAACAATAGCACCAACAGCCTTACAAATAAACTAACGAACAGAACAACAATTCTGAACTGTCAACTTTATGTATACACTGCATATTATCAGGCTAGTAATTTGACAAGTAAAAGAAACACTTTCCTCAGCATGCAACAGCGTGACAGTCCCCTGAACACCATCAGAACAACCAAGTTTCATCCACTACTCTGGTGTGCTGCAGTGAATAAAAATCCCCAGACCAGCACACAATCACAAGTGTTCATTTTGGCACTTAATAATTTTGGACCAGCTGTAAGAACTTTAGAGGAAGCAGTGTGTTTGAAACAAAAGGAACAACACAAAATGTACGTTCTACACGAGTGTACTTGCTCCAAACTAGTTTTTTTAATAAATAGGGAAAACTGCCCAGGACATGCCGAACAAATCTGCTAGCAGTGACCACAGGCCAGCAGTCCAATATTTTTCATGCATCTTGATCGAATGAGCCATTACAAGAAACTGAAGATTAAAAACAAGCAAACAAAGGAAAAAACAAAAAAGAGGGCAAAAAAGTTTGGGGGGAGCGGAGAGCTGGGAGGGCCGGGAAGGGAGGTAAGATGCCAGTAAGCGATCCAAGGAAGTAACTTTCACCCTGGTTAGTCCTATACGCAGAGGTGCCATCCCTTAGGCCGTTTCCCCCTTTCTCCTCCTCTCTCCTCTCTCTCTCTCTCTCTCTCTCTCAGACACACACGCACGCATGCACCTCTCCGTCATTTCCACAATAAGGCTGACAGTAGTTGTCATGTATGTGGATGACTGTATGTGTGTTTAGATTTGTGGTTTTGGATTTCATGATTGTGCATGTATTTGAGTGTGTGTGTGTGTGTAAGTTTATGTTTGTGGATTGCACATATGTATGTGTATTGAATACCTTCTGTTATGGTTTAGAGGCCTCCCATAAGGATGGTGATGGATCTATAGATATGTATTGTATCTCTGCCTTCTGGAGATTCTGTGCAAAAAATTTCCCTTCTTTTTTACTGCCTCCCCCCCCCCCCCCCCCCCCCCCCCCCCTTTCTATACTAGTTGTATATTTTGTTTTGTTTTCCTTGTTTTTGGAACATTCACCTGTCTTTGTTCTGTCTTTCTCTCATTGCAAAGTTTAACATGTCAGCCTTTTTTTTTGCTAATGTATTGACTAGGTAGTGAGAGTTTAACCTCTGGAATAGGCGCAAAGGGTCACTTCTGCAGTGATCTTTGTTGACACGGCAATTTAGTTGGTTGGTTTTCCTTTTTCTTTTTTTTTCATCATTGAATTATTTTGAAATTGGTTGGGTGGTTTTCCTTTTTCTTTTAAAGGATAAATGGATGTAAATGCTTTCTTACACTCCTTTGTATTGTGTTGTGCTTTATGTTGGGTGTAGCCACTTTTTTTACTATGGTGAAAATCCTAAAAGAGTCCTGTGTGATAGCTGGGCTTTGATTGAACTGAAACTGAAAACAATGGATTATGGAGCATGCTGGTCTGCAGACCAGTTTTTGTTTCTATAAAATCTTGAACCAATAGGAAAAGTTAACTTTTGATAAACCAAAGAAGTTGTAAAACAGAGTAATTACTACCACTTTGTAGTTGCCAACAGAAAACCCTGTGACTTGGCTGTTTTGGCTGCGTGCTGGAAGTTCACATACATTTTTAGTCATATGGATATATCTTTGTGTGCTAAATTTCTGTTTGAAGCTGAGAGCATGTTTGTTTAGCTGCTAGACATAAGAACAGCATGCATTCGAAATTGTGATGGTGTATGTGCACCTTTCTGTTCCCTTTGTTCCATTCTTTTTTTTCTTCATTTAAGTGCCTGTTACAATCTACCTATCTTTCCTCTCTTACTCTGCAATATACCTTTTTCTTATCATTTTCTTTTAAGTTTTTTTTCTTTTTAGAAGAAAAACCAGAGTTGTTTGATATATGAATTGTTCATATTTGATTTTTTTTTTTTTTCAGTTTGGAATTCTGGTGGACCACTTGTGAATTTGGTAAGTACTGGACCATTACAATAAACATGCAAGTTAATGTTTGGGAATAGCACATCACAAGTTTCATCATATTGTTATGGAGTTGTATTTATTGTGAATACAGAAGTGCTCTCAAATATATAGCTTGGGTTTTTTCTTTTATTGGTTGGTTGGTGGTTTGTTTTTTGGGGGGGGGGGGGGGGGTTGGGAGGGGGGGGGTGTTGTTTGTTTTTTTTTCCGCATAAAATGCCCTCATTTGATTTAGGATACCACATGTGTGGCGCGCGCGCACACGCACGCATGCACACACACACACACAAACATACACACACACACACACACACACACACACACACCAAAAACACACACACACACACACATGTGCATGCTCACCCATGCATGCAAGTGCATGCGTACACACATACACAACGCACCACACATGCACACGCACACACACATACACACACACACACACACACACACACACACACACACACACAACACACACACACACACACATACACACACACACACACACACATCTTTCTCCCTATAGTATGTGTTAGGTTGATTAATTTGTTTTGTTTGGATGATAGATTTTTCTTTTGGAGATGAGATTAATGTTTCTTCTTGAGTTATTTTTCTCAAAACTTAAACTCTCAAGAAAACATCTGTAAGAGTGCTTTGTTTAAAAAAAAACAACAACCCCTAAACAAATAAATAGTAATGTATCTATTAGCAGTGCTATACTGTCGGAATCCTGATGTTGCTTCATGTAGTCAGAATTGTAGCGATGGTAAAATAAGGTATTATTATAGATCAATGTCATGGGAAAAAAAATGTTTTCTGATACATTATGGACAGTTACCTGTTAGTTTTTTTTCTATAATTTGTTTGTTTTAATTTCTTTCTTTTCATACAGGATGGGGAGGTGATTGGCATCAATGCAATGAAAGTCACACCTGGTATTTCTTTTGCTATACCTTCTGACTATGCCTCCAACTTTTCTCCAAGGTGGACGAAGTGTTAAAGAGAGGTAAGAATTGCTTTCCTCTTCATGGTGACTTCATCATTTAATATCTTCTTGCAGTCTAACAGTCCCTTATATGAAGAAAGGTAGAAGGTTATTATAAAACAAAAAGTTCTGCAAATCGGTGAAGAAACTTTGACAAGACTACGTTATCATGAACAGATTTATCTGACCAAATTTTGGGCATGTATATGCGAAGCATGTTTCAAAAACAACCATCAAAATATTTGTCAGTTGGCCAGTGTGGCTTGAGAAAGGTTGAAATAAACCAAAATATTGCTGTTAACTCATGGGTGTTTTGTGGCTTCTATTTTTCATCTTCCTAACCATCAAAATATAGTCAGATGCCAAATACAAAACTAAGATCTACCACATTAGCCTCTCTCCATCCCACACACCCATCCCTCACTGCCTCCCCTTCTCTCCACTTCCATCCCTCCGCCATTCCCCCCTCCCACCACCCCCTTCCTTGCCATTCACAATGCTTCTACTGCCAGCTTATCCTTAGATCAAGAAATAGTTACAATTTTAAATGAGATCATGTTCGTACATAAGCTGACTAGAAAAAAAAAAATTTTGATTGAGAGCTGGTAATACAGTTTATTCACTTTTTGTTATTGTTAATTCTCTAAATTTGCAACAACAACAACAACAAAAATTTCTGAGTAGTTGTAAAAGTTATCTGTTCATTTTTCAGTAGACTCCCAAATCAAAATCATAAACTCAAAGATAATCATCTGATTGTAATGACTAAAGAAACGACAGCATATTTCATGGAGCAATAGTGCTTCTTTTTAAGATTTGAAGACAAAGTATTTTTGCTGATTACCTTTTTTTCATAGGACTGGCAATTTACATGTGCATTTATGAAACAGTATAGCAGGTTTTCATACAGAAACACTTAGATCATGAAATACTACAAAGCTTTTCTTCGCATTGATTTCGAAGTGATGCATTCGCAAAAGATTGTTTAGGAAAATCAAATACATCACTCAAACCATGTTATAGACAGAAGACTTGTTTCAGCAAACAGCAATAAACAGAAGAGAGACAAAGTGAGCTGGGGGAAACCGAAAGCGTGAAAAACAGTCTTTCAATAGTCAGTGAGGAGAGGTACAAGCTTAAAACTTGTGATACAAGAATACTTGGGTATGTTATGAAAACAAAGTGTAGTGTGCATCTCTCTGTTGTCTTGGACCAAAATGCAGTTCCACAGCATTATTGAATCAACAGTCATGAAATAAGCAAAACAGTGTGAGGTTGTGTGATGTCATGATGTGCTGTCATAGTGATATCTCCCTATCACACTCATGCCTGTAGTGTGGTCATGTTGAGTTTGATAGTTGGCAGACTTTTGGAGGATAGGGCAAGACAAATTATTTAGTCATAAGGTAAAGGCTTAGTTCACTTGTGCTTTTTCATCCAATCCCTGCACTTTGTATGGACTTCACTCATTGAGTAAAATGAATAGAGAACGCACCAAGAATAAGGAAATCATAAAAGAGCTTTATGTAAATGTAATCGTGCTTGGACAGTTGTAGGGATGTTGCGGTGATCTCTCTCTCCATCATACAGGGATGTTCACTTGGTAGGGAGCATGTCTTGCCCTGCAGGTATTAAATCAGTACTGCTCAAGTGAACACCAAAAATGACCATCATTAGAGCATTGTCTCTTCCGGTAGATGATCGTTTGATGATCTTATATTTATAGCTCGCCATGGATGTCTGGTGCTTTTAAAGTATGATAGGATTAGGGAACTTGTGGCTATGCATGCGACAGAAAAAGGCGAGAATAGATGTATTTAAGTGTGTGAGTATGTATGTGTGTGTGTGTGAACAATTTTTTGCTAGTCTTAAGTGTCTACAGTAGGAAGAAGGTATTCGTTTATACATGTATGTGGGTGTGTTGACCATTTTGTAACCTTCAATATGCCTTTGATATTTGTTGTGCTCTCATCATATAGAATTATGTCAGAATTAGCCTCATTAATTAAATGTCTGACTAGAAGTGTCATTTTTTTCTACATTTTAATCCACTTGATTTTCCTATGACATTCTGATTCATTGCCAACAAAACAAAACAAAAAATCAAGAGCATAGCAGGAACAGTTTACATGAAATCAGTGTTTATGATAAAGTTGTTTGTACATCGCTGTGCTTTGGATTAGGTGCCTGAATTTGTATGGAGTAGAATACTGATGACAGGTCAGTCCAAGAAGCGCCAGTGGTTTAACCTGGGATCTGACACAACAAGGCGTCGCTTCATTGGCATAACTATGCTGACACTGAACCATCAGCTGCTCATGGAACTGAGGTCTAGGGTACCTGATTTTCCTGAAATCACTGGTGGGGTCCTGGTCCACAAGATGATCATTGGTTCACCTGCTTTCCAGTGAGTAGTGAAGATGATGTGTGTGTGTGTGTGTGTGTGTGTGTGTGTGTGTGTGTGTGTGTGTGTGTGTTTAACTCACCTTGCCTTATTATCCAAGAGAAAAATCTTGTTTTACTACTTTCTCTCTCTTTTGTTTTTAATCATCTCTCCATGTATGATAGAGTGTGATATTCTGTGTTTGCATGATGTGTCTGTGTATGTGTATTTACACCTCATAGCATTGAAATGAAGAGTATTTAAACCGTTACGCTGGTTGTCGCGACAATAGTCGCGCCATTACGTCATGGTCGTTACTGGTTGTCGCGACAAAAGTCGCACTGTAGGGTGAGCCTTGCGAGCCTAGTTTCACAGACACACGCAAATACGAAACTATGGCTCAGTGACAAACTAATTTACATGAGTGACTGAGCGAGCCCCGGAACATGGATTTTCAATGTTTTAGCTTAGTTTATGGTTAGTAGCAGCTTGTAATGCATAGTGCGACTTGACTCGTCTGGCGAACAAAAATGGCGGCGCCCGAAGCAGAACATGATAGAATTAGGAACTTGTTTGAAGATGTTTTTGCTGAATTTCTTGTGGAAAAAGCAGGTGAAGAAGAAGTTATGGACATTTTGAATGAACTGGGTGTGATGGGTGATAGTTTTGATTTAGATCAAGCACCATGCAATCATGATTTTGAGATCGACACGGACAGTGACTGGATGAGTGCCTAAGGGTGAGGGGAATCTCAATATGCTATTCAGTGGGGAAGAAAAACTCAGTGTAGCGCTTACAGATGATCCTAAACCTTTCAAACATAAATGACGACAGTGTGGGCTGACTATTACATACCGTGCGGATGGACCATTTTTTGTGTGGTGTTCCTACGCAGCACTCTTCAATGGACTGAAAACCTGAACTGTACCTGTATCATTCAAACCTGAATGACCCTCCATGAAGACGGGAAAGTTATTCCACACTAGAGCTTTCCTTTGAAAAAGGCCTGACGTTATTTTCTGTGATACTGATAGGTCAGACACCAAGCCCCATTCAGCCTGAGACAACATACGTTGTGCGCATTGATGGAAGCACGGTCTAATGAAGTACGTTACAGTTGCGTAAAAATCTTCACACTCAGAACTGTATATGCATCAGAGGTTCCAGAAGCTGTGATTGCGGCAGCAGGCCAGACCAGTCTCTTCAAGCTAACCCAAGATTGGATCGCTGTGTGCAATGTGAGGAGCTGATTGGTGCTTGTCTAGATGTTAGGAAGTTTGCTAGGCACTCTTGGGAAAAGGTGAAAGTGAGTTTTACATTTGCGTAGTAGACGCAATTCTAGGTTCCGGCGAGTGACAAGACTACAGACCTAACGATATCCTGTCAGCACCGACCCTGGACAGCTAGTACCTCTGGGAGCCATTCAGGAGCAAACAGGAGTGGTGGTGCGGATCCATCCTACGAGACACAAACCACCGATGGCGGGAGTTGGCCATCTGTCCAGTCCTACCGACACACAACTCTACCTACACCAGACATCACCACAGCCAGGAACGCCAGAGATCCCACGTGCGTTGACTTAGTAGGATCAAAGATCCTGAAGAGAGCCCCTACGGAATGCACTAAGATGACCGCTTCTAAGTTAACCCACTATGAACGCCATGTGTTTTAGTCAAGCGCCGTTGACAGGTTAATTTTCTCCGTCAGCTGCGGAACCCAGAATAGTGCCAAACGCTGAGGGCCCAGTCAACACCGAAGGTAAATACTGATCCACAAAAGCAAAGCCCAATATTCATAACGAGCAACGTTACAGGACGATAAAAAGGACACGACAACGAAAGACTGACGGAATCTTCGTGATCATCACACGAAGTGTGAGACTGATTGGCTGGCTAGACAAGCCAAATGCTAGTTTTCTTTGTTTTGTCACAAGAATAAACACAAAAAGGGAAGGTACTCGTCTGCAATGTCAGATGTGAAGGACTTGTTTTCAGTTATGAGTTTAATCTAGTTGCTATGGTAAGGACCTCGCTGATTATATAAAAGACATGCGCAAAAATGAGTCTGAAGCCGCGGAGCGTGCAGAGCAGCGCAAACTAGACGCAGCTAGGGAAGAGCGCGAAGCCACGGAGCACATGGAAAAGCATAGGATAGAAGCTGAGCTGGAAATGAGAAGAATAGAGGCAGACGAAAATATTCATAAAACAGCCTCGCACACCAGCGCCTGTTTCTCACGGCAACGGCAGTGACGCGCGAAACTTAAATTGCCTTTCCTAGAGGATAAAGATGATATTGAGTGTACCTGTCTCAATTTGAGAGAGTGGCGGAGCTGAATGATTGGCCGAGAGAGGAATGGGCCATTCATCTAGCACCTTTGCTCAAGGGTAAAGCGAGGGAGATCTTTGTAAAAATCCCTAGAGAGTCTATGGGTGATTATGACTGTATCAAAGACACTTTGCTTAAAAGATCTCACCTGTCAGCTAGTGAGTACAGAAAGAGGTTCAAAACTGCTAGGAAAGAACAACAGGAAGACGTCGAATGTTGTGGGATAGACTGGACACCTCTCTGTACAGATGGATAAATCTATCTGGCAAATCAGAGGAAGATCTGGCAGAAATGCTCATAGTAGAAAAGTTCATAGAAGCATTGTCTGCGGATCAAGCACACTATGTGCGAGAGAAACAAGCCACAACAAAAGATGAAGCTATAAAGGCAGCGGAAGTGTTTGAAAACATTCGTACAGAGGAACGTAACAGTCGTCCTAGCCGTAGTGAACACCATGTGCGTTTCTCTAGGAATCAAGCGAATACAAAGGAAACCACAACAGTTCACCAAGTAATGAGCGTAGATTCAGTGGTACAAAAAGAAGGACTGAGACCGAGGATCGTAGAAACTACGCTCGTGACTTCAGTGCACAGCGTCTACGCTGTTATCAATGTGGCGGCCCACATTTAGCACGCGACTGCAAAGCAAGGGAGAGAAAACCCAAAAAGACAGCTGCCGCGCTTACTATAGTGTCCGCGATGGTCGTGACTGGAAAATCACCACTGCGTGAAGAATGTCAACGGATTCCGTTCAACCCAGAGTGCACAGTTGAGGTAGAGGGTAAATCTGTTTCAGCTCTGCGAGATACTGGCGCTACTCTAACCGTGGTAGACAGTCAACTTGTTCCGGTCAGTTGTCTCACAGGAGAAACAAGGGAGGTTACACTGGCTATGTCCAGTGTGAAGAAAACCCTACCTTTAGCCAGAGTGAATATGAATACGCCATACTTCGACGGTAAGGCCGAAGTACTAGTTATGGACCGACCTGTCAAACCGGTGTTACTAGGAAATGAATGTAAAATGGAAGTGGATGGCAAGGAGGTAGTGACAAAAGTACCTGTTTATGCGCACACAGAGAGTGCCGCGGTCGTAACGGGCTGGTACACCCATGGGGATGCTACTTTAAGACTGTTATGAGCTGCATCCTGTAGTCTAATTTACCTCTGTTCAGGAGCAGTTATGTCCCTTGATATCTTAATGGAGTGTCCTGTGCGTGCCTGTACCCATCGTCAACACAGCGCAGGCCTCCAAGGGTGGTACAGGACTGCTCTAAAGGCAGGCGAAGACAGTGCTTCTCTGGGTCCTCCCCAGCATCTTCGGGTGTTTCTTTTTCTGCCATCATGTCGCGACGGGAAGGCCAATTATTTGTTGGCCGATTAAGTAAAACAACCCGTACACGTGATTTAGAAGAAATCTTTGAACCTTATGGTCGTCTAACAAGATGCGAAGTAAAATATGGAGTTGAAGTTGCTTATGCTTTTGTGGACTTTGAAGACTACAGAGATGCCGAGGATTGTATCAAGTATGAGAATGGCGTGACGTTTGTGGCTCAAGTATCATCGTTGAATGGGCCAAAGGCAGTCCGCGCAGACCTTTGAGCTATGATGAATGCTACCGCTGCCACCGGTCTGGTCACTGGCCAGGGATTGTCCGGACGATCGTTGGGGTGGTGGTTTTCGCAACAGCAGGTCTGGACGCCGTGGTTACTCACCCCCTCGCAGGAGGCGAAGTTACTCGAGATCAAGGATCTAGAGATCGTCGAAGACGTTCTCGATCCCAGGATCGACGCAGCCGTACCCGAAGCAAGAGTCGCGCACTTTAATGTTGTAAGCCTAACAGCAGGTGTGACGTTGGCGCCGGCAAGTTTGAGGTTACTCCTATAAAACCAGGTTGTGGTTTATCAGTTTGTGTAGTCTTAGTAAAAACTCGGAGAACTGTCCTCACATAGTTTGTGCCTTATGACTACGGGTGGATGTAGTCGGAGTACGTTGTAGTGATTATAGGCTACGGGTGTATGTAGTCAAGCTACAGCATGCTGGTTATAGACTGTTTTGGCAGTCGGTGGGTAGCAACGAGGTTGTTGTGAGCTGCAAGGAGCAGCATTATATTGGTGCCTGCACCTGAGAGGGGAAGGTACGGTGTTCATTGTTCCATGAGGGGAACACGGAGTAACTGTGCACGTATGGTGGTGCTGATGCAGTTACGTGATCTTGCGATTGTGATTCTAGGAAGCAAACTCGAGGGTTCACCAGTTTTCGAAAGCTGTGGATGCTGGACTACAATACGGATAAAAATTGGGAGGTGCTGGTTGGCCAACATAACTTTGTTCGGGCTGAAATCGTATTCACACGATTGAGAGCGAAGAGGTCTAAGTTGTTTTGAAGCATATTTTGGTAAAAGACCTTTGGCGCTCTGTTGATTTGGTATTGCGATGTCAGAGCAATGGTTGAACTTTCATGTGTTGAAAGAATGATGTTTCTACGTTGACTAGTTGATTTTATATCGAATTTCAAGTGCACTTTTCTCATTATGAAATTGCACAGGTTCGCAAAGGGAGATCAGTGAAGGTTTCTCCGCCGTCCTGGCCTGCGCGAGGCAGGACATTTGACGTCAGGTGGTGACGAGGATAGAAAAATACGTCAGTGGAGATTAGCATGACGCAACTCGTGACGTTAAAATTAGAAATGGGGGTGTGTCCTTCTCGGCAAAACACAGGGAGTTTTGTCGAGAAATTTACTTGTTGATAGGCATGTGTTGTTCTCGCAGAGAATGTGTCTTAGTGTAGTTTATCGAAAATGAGATTTTCGACTTAAGGTGGGGGGTGTTGTCAGACACCAAGCCCCATTCTGTCTTTGAGACAAACCCATACTTTGTGCTGCATTGTTTTGGAACATGGTTCTGATGAAGTACGTAACAGGTTGCGTAAAAACTTCACTCAGAACTGTAATATGCATCAGAGTGTTCCAAGAGCTGTGATTGGGGAGGCCAGGCTCAGCCAGTCTTCTTCAACACCCTGATTGGTCGCTGTGTGCACAAGTGTAGGGAGCTGATTGGTCGCTGTGTGCACGAGTGTAGGGAGTTGCTAGGACACTCGGGAAAACGGTGAGAAGGAGATTTTACATGGCCGTAGTAGCAGCGCAATTCTAGGTTCTCCGGAGTGACAAGGCTACAGATCCTAACGGAGTCTCCCTGTCAGCACACGACCTCCTGGAAGCTAGTACTCTCTGTGGAGTCCATTCAGGAGCAAACAGAAGTGTGGTGCGGCAACATCCTCGAGGACACAAACACCGAGGCGGGACTGGCCATCTGTCCAGTCCCTACCGACGCACCACCTCTACCTACACCAGGACTTCACCACAGGCCAGGAACGGCCAGGAGGATCCGTCCTGCTGACAGAGGATCAAGACCCGAAGAGCCCCTCCGGAGAGCGAACGAAAGCCCTTCTAGTTAACCCAGCTAAGAACGCCACTGTGTTTTACGTCAAGCGCCGTGACGTTATTTTCCCAGTCGCTGCGGAACCCCGAATAGGGTCAAACCCTGAGGGCCCAGTCAAGCCTGAAGGTAAATACGTGGACCACAAGAAGCAAAGCACATCATCAACGAGCAACGTCTACAGGACCGATGATCAAGGGTACGACAACGTCGACTGACCAGGAATCTTCCGTGATCATCACACGACGACAGGAACTGATGTGTGCTGGCTAGACAGGCCAGAACTGCATAGTTTTTCTTTTGTTTTGCCCACAAGACATAAACACAAAAAGGAAGTACTCGCTGTAGTCAATGTGAAGGACTTGTTTTAGTCTATGATTTAATAATTTTGCTATGTGCATGCTTGTGTATTTAAATAAATATGTGGTTAATTTACATTTTGACTTCAGTGACTGAATCGAATGAGAGAGTCGCGGCGAGAGACCAAAATTCGAATAAATAGTCAGGCACCCCCTAGACACGCTAACACCAGTCCAAATTCAGTGCCTGACACTGTGGAACACCATAGACTGGATTATTTGTGAACAAGCTCGTGAGAATGACAAGCAGGATGTGCCACCTGTTTTCACCTGTTATTTTCACATTCTGGACAGGTCAGCACCTAATCAAACACTCACAAGCACCCCAGTTCTGTTTTATATTATTCTTTATTTAATTACTAACCATTTTTATTCTGCATGTCATGTTCAAATACTAACCGTTGAAAAGTTATGCATATCATACAAACATAACTATTCTTTTCAAACTTTCCTCCTGGAAATTCACCAGACAACATACTTAATAGTATGTTGTTAAATAACCAGTGTAAGGGTTAAAATGCATACACTTGCGGTAATCACCAGTGGAAGCTGACTGTTACTGTTGTACCAGCAAAATGAAGTGTGTGTGTGTGTGTGTGTGTGTGTGTGTGTGTGTGTGTGTGTGTGTGTGTGTGTGTGTGTGTCTCATCTAATGTACCAGTCAAGTGGTATTACCCCTACGCCGCTCATACCCTATCCACAGTCACATCCTGGCTCATCTGGTCACAGCCCAGTACCAGCAGTACATAGAATCCATATCAAGTCATCAAGGGGCAAACCACCAGAGGAAACACTGCACTCCAACTCACTTTGATGGTGTTCAGCAGACCTGTCTACCCTACGATTTTTTGCATATTTTATTAAATTTGACTGGAAAATATGATAATATGCTGAGTACGACAAAGATATGAAAATCGGCAACATTGGCTACAAAAAAAAAAAAAAAAAAACCCAAAAAGTACTTTTTTTCCTGTTTGAAGACGCTAGTTATTGTCCCTAGTTCCAGTTGGCGCCTACTCGCTTACACCAAGGTCGGCCATCTTTCATAGTGAGCGACTGACACAGATATTTGAAAACTAAGAGAATGCCACCACCAGCGAAATTACGCGTTCATGAGAGTGATGAAGAACTGGATGTTGAAAAGAAGGTTGCCAAAATGAGGGAGCAAGCTTTCCTGAATGCATACCATGCAAATGTGGAAGTGCTTAGTCCCAAGCTCAAAAAAGGTCCAACTTTCGTGTGGTGCACAGGTTTTAGTTGTACTAATGGAGGGTGCGACGACTGCATACAGCATGTTTCGTCAAAATCGCATAAAAAACTATCAGAAGTGATGAAAGGAACACCTTCAATTGTAAGCATTGAAAAAGGCTGAGGCGAAGTCTAGTGGGGGACCTGGAGCAGCAGGTGACAAACGCCAAGATGATGATCATGATGTGTAGGCTGGTGGCTGATGCGAATCTCTCCCTGTCAACAACAGATCATCTTGTTCCTTATTCAGGAAGATATTTCCTGACACTAGGGACAGCAAAATTGCTCAAGGTGTGTCCGTCACTTTAACTTTTACTGTTAGTTAGCTCCACTCCCTCCCACACCCCAAAAACAGGGGGGAGGGAGGGGGAAGTGGCAGTACAAAGATAAGAAAAAGATGGAAAATGAACACTGTTTGAAGGGTATACATGTGTGTGACTGTCTGTCACTCTGTATGTGTTGTGGTGGGGGGGGGGGGGGGGGGGGGGGGGGGGGGGGGGGCGAAGGGATGAAGGCATTATAATATTGTTATTTTTTGTAAATAAGATTGTCAACAAGATATGTGCAGTGTGTGTGTGGTGCACTTGTGCTAGTTGGTGCGAGTGTTTGAGTGCGAGTACAGCGCAGTGAGTTGGCTGCAAGAATTGCACGATATAAGATCCATATTAAAGTTCAAGGTAAGAAAAATACTCTTTTTTTGTCATAGAATACTCAAATTTACTCCATGGAATACTAATGGTTCAATTCTGAGGTAGACAGGTCTGTGTTCAGTGGTGCCTGTTTGATACATCATACACTTACATTACGTACTAAACCCCCTACTGACAACAGTAATCAGTAAGTCACGAAGCCAGCATGAGTGGACATTACCTTCCAGAGGATACCACATACATCCAGTAACAGTCCCCATGAATTTGCCAATACCATCAACCTCAACCTGAACTCGCAATGGGTGTAGACATGGCGAGGAAATCAAAACTAAGGTCGCAATGAGAGCAGGGCGTGAAGGGCCACAGAGTTGAGACTTTTTTTATGCTGATCAATGAGGGTGAGAAGATGGTGTGCCATTCTGGTCTGATACTTCATGACAAGGCTGTATTCCACGCTTTCCTTTCATGATATATCCTGGCGTCAACCAGGCCCAAGAGATACAGACACCTGCAGTGTTGGTCAAGCAATTGGAGCAACACTGTCCATTAAATAGATGAAACTTCTTTGTATGGTTCCAGTCTTCCCAACTGAGCCCATAGCAAACTCAACTCGGTAGGAATCGGTCATTGGCCAAAAAATTCCATAAATATAAATGGCTGTAATGAGAATTGAATATAGTTGTTTTCCAGTCACATTTTGCAAAATGGTTAGTATGTCCTCCTAAAGTTTGGGCATTTGTATTAGATTTCTTCCTTATTCCATGCACGGCCCATTTTTAGTTTCACTCAGAGTTTAATCATAGTCTACACAGTGCTCTTTCAGAACTGCTATTACTTAGAACAGTTCTGCCATTACAGAGAAGAGAATGAATGGTCTGTGTCTTTGTCTGTGTGTATTGAAAGCATACTCTGTCTGCTAGACAGTCACATTAGTCGCATTTTTAAGACCACATTATTTTGAAGCAAGCTGATGTTGGGATTCGAGGTAGATTAAACATGCATGGGTATTTGTATTGATTAAAAACACCGTATTTATTGTCAGCCTGAAAAGCTTAATTGGGAGATCTTTAGACTGAAGGTCTAAAGATCCCTGGTTCACTTCTGGATTCTGAATCTTTTTTTTCCTTCAAAGGATGGAAAGCTGGTCACAGGCAATGGTTGGAGGAGGGGGTGGTAGTGGGTGGAAGTTTATTGTGTATATGTGAGTGTGTGCATTTGTGTGTATGTGTGTGTGTATATATATATATATATGTGTGTGTGTGTGTTTGTGAGCGTGTGTGTACATACATAATTATATACAATAAAGCTATTATGTGAAAAGAAAAAAGGAACCAATACTGTTAATCTGATGAAAGCGTCATTTTGTTTTCAGTGGCGGTCTTCAGGCAGGTGACATCATCACTGAGATCAACAAACAGCCTATCCAGGCCTCTGCTGATGTCTATCGCCTTGTAGAGGCCTCAGAAACCTTGCATGTTGTTGCATACCGCGGACAACGAAAAATGGCTTTCACCATCATTTCAGAAGAAGTTAATAGTGCAGTGTTCAAGATATAGAGTAGGCTAGTTTTTGTGCGTCTGTGTGTGCCAGTGTGCCTTTGTTTTTCTTCTCTCTCTCTCTTTTTTTTTTTGTGTTTTTTGTTACATGGTGTTATTTTCTTGACATCGTCATTTTTGACTGCTATGTTCTGACCTTCAAGCTGAAGAGGCCTGACACCTTGTAGAATGGCCATGGCTGTCTCAATTGGTTAACTGCATCCCACTTACTGCTATGCAAACGTTCTGGACTGGGTTGTCTTCTTTCTTCTGTTGATATGTCCGACTGTGCTGGTTTCCCTGACCATTACGCAGACAAAGGAACCCATGCAACATGAATGTATATTGTACTCTGATTTATCAGAAGTACTTGGGGTGAATAAGAAAGATGACAGAAAAGAAGCATTGCATTTGGTCAAACTAATTTCCAAGTATGCATTGCTTCTCTGAATATAGTTAATGATTCATATTTGGCAGCCAATCAGAAACTTTGGTTTGCTTCAACAGAAGCAGCCTTGCTGGCAAGTGCAAAGTACAGAATTCTTGTATTACTCAAGCTGAAATTAAAGGATGAAAGAACATGAACACACAGGCACAAATATCCTTGATTAACAAATAAATGGAGACGTGCATGCTCCTTGTATGATAAGCTATGTAAGTATTTGGTGCAAAGTGTGTTTGTTCAGTTTCAAAATGCCACTCAGCCTTGTTAGAGGCAAGCTCAATGCTCTACATCACATGAATGCCTTATGATACTGTGATTGCTTGAAATCACCAAATGTTTAAATGTCCACGGAAATGATATACATATTTAGAGCTGTCCATAGACTACACACTTTTTTCCCAAAAAATACACCAAAATGTTATTGCAGCTGAAAATTTTGGGTTCCAGGTCTGATTACATTGACGTCTGCAGCCTGGTTATTAGTAGTCCTCCAAGTGTCATGTGTCTCTTGACATCACCAAACCTGAGACCTGCCTGTCCCTCTGACTCCCAGTCTGATGCAAGGGGTTTGCTTTGAGCACCAGTTCATGTTGGCTGTCTGTTGATCTGGCAAGCCTGGTAGACAGGCACAAGAATTGTCTACAGCATTCTTCGACAGCCATGCTCCATTGATGAGAAGATGTAAGTAAGATTGCCTTTCTGCTTCTTGGCTGTATAATGATCTAGGCCAACCAGGTGAAATGCAGGGGAACTGAGTACCAACAGAGGAAGATGTGCCTTGTTGTTCACAAGCATATCCTCAACCCTGATAGAACAGTTGCTAGGTTTTGTATCCAGACAGTCGGAGAGTTATATGATAACAGGATTAACTCTAATCCTTTCACTCACCAGATCTTTTTTCCTTTGTCCAGTATGGTTATGGTTGGAAGTGGATCATATCTCTTCCCTGCTGACAGCCCTTGTTCTGACCTGCCACAGTATTTTTACGATTTTTGGTTTCAGATGATTAGGACAGGGAATAAACTGGCCAAAGCGCTAACTCAGTTTTGTTGTGCGTAGTTGACCAGTGTGTTGTAAGTTTCTCTGTCTTTGGAGCGGAAGTTGTGGAACTGAATAGGAGAGGGGCAGCGACGGGGGGAGTCTTTTGGGTATGTGTTGGCCCCAAGTGAAAAGTGAGAGCATCAAGTTGCTGATTTGCTTTAGAAAAGAAAGGTATTATTCATTATTATTTTGTGTGTGTGTGTTGTGTTTGTATGAACACATGCATGCTTGCCTTTGCATGCATGGCTGTCTTTGATGTGTTTGTGTGCACTGGATAAAGAGTTTAATTCCTCACCATCAAAAGAGAATTTCAATTATAACCAAGTGATATGCAGAAATCTGTCCATTACTCATTTTGATTATATTTATCAGTTGATCTTTAGTGAACTTTTTTAATGTCTGGGTTTTGTTATTTTACATTTACTTTTACGGCTTGATTCTTCTGATGTGTGTTGATTTTTTTTACTTCCCATTTGAACACCATGGAACATTGCCTTTCATGTATGTGTGCTCATGCTAACACAAAACTGTGTTCATTTACTCTCTGTGCATGACTGTGGTAAGCAGGTTTTTGAGTGGGAAAAACGCAAGAATTTTCTTTTGATAGCTTTTACCTTTTTTTTTTTTTAGATAATGGAAGTAGATAAAGAGGGACAGATTTGTAACTTGTTCATGTTTTTTACACTCTCAAAGCTTTTAAAGAAGTTTGGGTTCTAGTCATTATAATCCATGGGCGAGTTGAGTAAACATTTATAAATGTTGATTGATGACACACCAGCTACAAAGTGTCAAAAAAGTACGGAAAAATAATGAAGATGTAAGCTAATCGTTTTTCTTTTCTTTCTTTCTGGTTATAGGAATGTCTTTATATATGGTATGGATGGTAAATTTCAGATGGCAAAATATTCAAAATAAACAGAATGTGAAAGAGGAATTAGTGTAAGTGTCATTGTTCAGATTTTGGATGAATTTCAAATTCATATTATATATAAGAAAAAGTCCTCAGCAGATACCGCTGATTTTTTTTCACCAACCAGTGATCCATCTTGAAACTCTGTTGCAGATCTAGAGAATGTAACAAATAAAACACGTGGAAATAATGAATCTTTGCCTGCTTCAATTTTGCAGTACTGTGCCATGTTCTGCGGATACCCCAAAGACCCATACTTTCCAAAATAGCAAACATATCTGGCTTCTTTAATTAATGCTTTTTTTTTTTACCATGTTGATTCCAGCCATTCAAACAGAGATCATCACATGCAATGCACACACGAAATATATGATCTTTTCCTTTACACATGATACTCAAACTATTCCTTATTTTGAAAGTGTGTGTGCATTAAAAGATGGACTCATGGGGAGGAATATTTTTGGACACCCAGTACAATATCATTTGCCAGTTAATGAAAATACAAATCGTAAAGTAACACCTCACATTTTAACATGTATGACACTCGCAAAGAGATTTAACAAATGGCATGGAAATCAAAGCACATGCCTTTGGCAAAGAGAGGGATTCAAAATACTACCAAACAGTGAGACATGAAAATGAATGTCTGATTAAATCTCATGTCTGTGTGAAATTGATGTGTTTGATGAAGTGAAATATTCTTGGTACTTGTCATCAGTAATACATATGTTGAAATGGATATCTTTGACGAAGGGATATTTTAACCCCCATTTACTTCCATAATAGTGATACATATATAAAAGTACACACCTTTAACAATGAAACGTCATGTCCATAGCCCTGCCAACCATGCAGGCCACATTAGAATTAGGTGTAAAAAAAGGAAAAGAATACTGAAGTGTCCTTCATAAAGATTTTAAATATCTGTACTCGGCCATACCGATGTTGAAAGGAGTGCCTTGGAATCCTGAACAATAAGAACATAAACATGCAGATTTCTTCTCTTGGTGACGCTGATACTGAATGCATGCGAATGGTTTTCTTATGAAATGCTGCAACAGACAATTTTGCTTGAAAACACTTTAGTGTGAGGACTGGGGAACCTGGATTGGCTTGTGTGATTGTTGTCTTTTAATGTTGGTCAAATTTTGATCTCTCCTCAGACCTGCTGCTCACTTGCAAGTTTGTATTTCAGCAAGATGGTAAATTTTGTGTTTAATGATTTGGAAAGTAGAAAACATATGTGGCGATACAAGGTTTTTTAAGAATGTAAGCAACCATGGAAAGCTTTTACACCACGCGGCGAGGGGGACAAGACAGTGGCAAGGGATCCTTGGAGAATGTCTGGGGACGAGTGACAGCGTTTCATAGCACACCCATGCGCCGACCAGGGCAAGAATTCGCAACTGATCTTTAGAGAATCTACGGATTCACTCACATGCAGAGAAATTGCCAACTGTAGTAACGTCCTGATTGGTCCATGAAAAGTAGCAACGTCCTCTGGCTGATGCATGAAACAATAACGGTCCAACCACAGTCAGAAGAGGTGGAAGAACGAGCCATGTTGTTTCGTTTTTTGTTGTTGCTGTTTTTTAACTTTGCAGCATCTGTTTCTTTAGTTTGTCTCACTGCAAGCTGATGGTAGCCACTGTGAAACCTCACTGCAAGCTGATGGTAGCCACTGTGAAACCGGCTTCTTACCTTTTTCCAACAATCTGGATTCGAATCTGATGAAATTAGAACTTTTGCTTAAAAGATATGATAATGGTTATGTCAAACAGCTGATGGACAGAGCTGGTTCAAACCATGACATGCAACCGGCAATAGATTCGTAACTTTTATTCCAAACACATGCCTGAGCTCATCATTAACGACTCTGGTATGTTACCCATAATCTAGCGGACTTTGGCTGTAAGAGGTCACAAACTGCGGAAACCCTGCCCCTCATGAAAACTAGAGCATCTTGCATCTATGGAATGCAGCTGTGCTGGTCTGTATCAGCTGAACAATGAAAAGACTGGTAATATCCTTTCTAGCTTCCCTCTGACTGCGAGATCTGGACAATGGCGGCAGATCTGGAGAACATTACCCAAGAGTTCAAGATTAAATGCTCGCACATCCCATACAAAGTGAGTCCACACACACACACACATACACACACACATACACATGCACACGCACACATATACACAAACACGCATGTGCACACGCACACTTGCGCACACACACAAACAACAACAACACATACATGCACGCGCACACACACACACACACACACAGTCACACACACTTGAACTTCAGTTCATTCCTTTCAAAGTACGGAGGATGATAGATAAACAAACAGCAACAAAAATTGTATATGCGTCATATGAACGAAGCATTTCTCTGTGTATGTCAAATGCATAAGCGCAAGCGTGCACACACCACACACACACACACACACACACACACATCCAAAAGTGATTTTTTTTTTTTAAGCAAAGAGAAAGATTAAAACAACATTTTCTTTTAAATGGCCGTTTTCAAGAGCACATATTTCCCTTCTGACATCACCTTGTAAATATGATTACCGACTGTCTATTGAAATAATAAAAATATAAAGACTATATTTCGTGCGCGCGCACACACACACACACACACACAGTCACATGGGCAGACAGTCACAGCAGAATGGACAACTAGAGTCCACTCAGGACAGTATGTACCATTTTCATTTCCTAGTCGTCGGATCACAACACACACACACGCACACACACGCACAGAAAGTCATTTCATAAATTGCTATCAGGACAAACAATGTTTGAGGGTTTTTAGAATATGGACAGAAGAATGGTCCACGAAAACAGAAAAACAAAAGACGACAGAAAAGACAGACTTTTTTTTTTAAAGGCAGAGTCAAAGAGAGTTGCAGAAAAGAGGAAGTTACTCGTACAGAACTTCCGGCGGAGGGAAGGTGGTTGAGGGGAGGGGAGGGGGCTTTAGTGCTGAAAGAGCACCCGGCGTTCCCATGGTAACCTGAGAGAGAGAGAGAGAGTAATACACGACACGTAGATTAACCATCATTTGGTAGTATCAGTACACAAGCTAATACGTTTTATTGAGAGTTGCAAATCTCTTCAAAGCAAAGATTAGACGGTGTAGGGAGAAAGAGGCGCGCACATCGGTGTCTTTGGTTTCTGTAAGTAGAGGTAAGCTTACTTTATTTCTGTGACTAAGCACGTTGTCAGAAAGCTCAATGAAGAATCTCTGTAATGATTATTTCAAGTTTCTTAAGGGCAGCATAGTAGCATAAACTGTTTTTCTCCAATTTGTGATTCGTATTTTCTAACTTTTTTTTTAACTAGTTAGATTTTGAACCTGAGATATAAGCCGTTTCGGATCAAGTCAATCCCATATGGCCCGAGCTCATACTAACTTTTACCATTAAACAGCTATTTTGTACAAAATGTTTATTCTTGAATGGAACACCCTGCCCTCATAGCCCCCAGCACCATCCTATGCGCCTTTTCAGTGAGACAGCGTGGACCTCGTCAGTTCAGCATACTGTCTCCACCATGTGCTGGGAGGAGGAGGAGATGGTGGTTACAAATGGTTTATAACTTGTTTCTCGTGTTTCCTGCAGGTTTCAATGGAGTACACCGATTTACAAACTTAGGTACACCCGATGCTGCACTGTCTACGCCTGCAGTCATTTAAAGCACAAAGGTTATTGAACCTGTCATTAGCCGCCTCTATGCGCTTAACTGATGATCGATATACGGCAGCACGTCCTCCCAGTGTATTTTCCGTCTCCTTCCGTCTCTGTCGCTGCATCATTGCGTGGACTGCAGCCTAATTAATTTAATTTCGTTTTGTTTTGAAATTAATGAAATGCAGACATGCACGTGAGCGCACACAAACTCTGTTGCACATACCTATGCACCTTCAGATTTTAGTTTGGTCGTAAGTCAAGACACGTTCAGTTAAAGTTTTAAAAAAATGAAATAAATAAATATAAAAAAATTAGCACTGAGGGGCGGATCAACAATTCTGGAGGACGGAGGATAGGGGGTGAGGGGGTGAGTTCCAAATTGAGGCGACAGCTGAGGCGCTTCCTCGGTCCTAGTGGGGTCTAGGGGCAACAACGCAGTCAGGGCGGAGTCGGGGAGGGGGGGGTAAATCCCTCCAGACACTGAAAGTACTGTATATTTTTTAGGTGCATTGGAGGTCTCTCCTGGAAGATATCAAGGTATCTGTTCACGAAATGTGCATATGCTGATATATTCCTACTCAGAAAATAAAAAGACCATGGGGGTTGGTGGTTCGCTATGATCGCCCCCCACCCCACCCCCACCCCTCGCCCCCCAGCACACAGTCACGCCACCACCGCCTCTCCCCCCCCCCTCCCCCCCCCCCCCCCCCCCCCCCCCCCCCCCCCCCCCCCCCCCCCCCGGTTGATATCTCTGATGATAAAGCAAATATTAAAATCTAGCTATTTCCTCCGTCTCACTGTCAGTCACACACGTGTGCAGGTGTGCACACACACACGCACGCACGCACACAGCGCGCGCGCACACACACACACACACACACACACACACACACACACACACAACACACACAACACACACACACACGCACACACACACACGCACACACACTGATATGCGTTCGCGTACATGAACAAGCACACTTCAGCATATATGTGCAACAATCCCGAAACTGGATTTAATGGACTTTCCAAATGCAAGTTTAAGAACGTTACCATTACAAAGTTTTAGCTGTACGCCATTTTCAGACTAAAATCCTTCATTTCAGCAAAATGTGAATAGAACGCTCTACTGCGACTTTCCGAACATTTATTTTCGACATTTAAAAACTTCGGTTTTTCGGAATCAACTCAGTTATGGAACGTTGATTTTTATTCCATAAGTTAACTGTTTAGGATGTCTGATTATATCATTTTAAGAAAGCCGGGATCTGTGCAAAGACAAAGTGAGTTGGGGGGGGGGGGGGGGGGGGGATTCGTCGATTTACGGGGAGATGGGAGGGAAGGGAGGGGGGGGGGGGGACAAATGTTCGCCCCATTGATTTTTTTTCCGTGACGTATCATTGACCGGGACCTCAATATAAGGGCTGGAACATGACGGTTCAGGGCCATCAGAAAGTAGTCTGTGAAATTAACTTGAGAGTGTGTATTCGATGGTGGTCATTCTCCCGTCCCTGAAACTGGAGACCATCTGATAGGCCTATGACAAAAATATCTCCTTTGAAATAGAACGTAATTGATTAATATATCATTATCATCATTGTTATCAATAATAATATCATCATCATCGTTATCATTACCATGGTCATTGTTATTATTATCATTATTATTGTTGTTGTTGTAAAAATACTTTCGCGCCTGCAAATAATCGTTTGAATGTACTTGACGTTTACACCAACAAGTACCTACACATACATCATCGAATTGCGTCAAAACAAATAAACATAAACAAACAGCGAACCACAAACCGCATGTCGCAATCTGGCAAACGCTCATCACGTAACACCGTGACCCAGCCCGACCCTATCGTTTCTGTAAAATGGCAATCACAGTCAAAGCCCGATAAAATAAAAAGATACACCCGAAGGTGCGGGTAGGAGGACCCAGAGAAGTACTGTTCTCAACTGCCGAACAAACCAGCGGGGAGCAATCCAGCACTGGCCTTGGAATCATGCGCTGTGTTCACATAGGATGTAGGCACGCACAGGGCATTCCATTAACACGTTAAGGGACACAATTGCCCCCTGGCAGATGCCATTGTGTAATGGCCACTGGATGTGACAAGACAGAACCTCCATGGAAGCGTTCCATGGGTATACCAGCAAAAAAAAAATGCCACCGCCATGCAACTGCCGTGTGTATCCCGCTGACAAGTGATGACAGTGCAGCAATCACAGTCACAGCCCCTGCAACACTCCCATACGACACCAGCCCATAATTATTTTGTGTCAGTCAGGACGAACTGGGAAAGTCAAGTTTTCAGGTTTGATTTGAAAGGGGGCAAAGAAGCAGTCAGCAGACTCATCTAAGTTAATACTGAAGTTGATTCCAAACGAAAAGAACGTTAGCCAAACGTTTTCGTTAGCCGACGTACAGAGTGAATCGGCCAGGAAAAAACATGGAGTATACTTTATCTGTGGTATCACACCGAGAAGCCGGAAGAGTGGATGGGGACAGTAGGCCCAACAACAGGTGTAAGCCTGACAGGAGTCGATGCCGCGTGTTCGTCGTTCAATTTGTAGCTGACACTCACTGCAGACCTCCAAAGGCGATCCCAATCCCTGGAGGTGAGATGTGTACAATGCCTAAAGATCTCTGATGATCTGGTAGGCTACATGGCTCGACCATTACTGATAAAAATTCCCAACAGTTTTAGACCATCCGTACTGGGCTGTATGATGACGACGTGCTCACCATTATCAAGAAAGTTGCAGTCATCTTTGGAGCACCTTCAGTGTAAAGGGGGGGGGGGGGGCGAAAACACCACACACACACACACACACACACACACACACACACACACACACACACACACACACCACACACAGAGGAAACCGGTGAAGAACGGGGCAGACAGCACTGTCTGTCATACTTCCTGTCTTCTCCAGCCCTGCGGAAGGGCCGCAGACATCGACTCTCATGCAGTCGCAGAGGCCATAGGAGAAGGAGGGATATTGTCAGCAAATCAGTCAGTTAGCCTATACTATCTGCACTAAACTCGCCTGGATTACTGACTGGCTTTCGCCTTGGTTTAAGGCCGAGTCAGGCCAATCGACATCGGCTAGAATACCAAGGCTACATCAAAATGTTGTTATGCTCTGCATAGTTATGTGGGGATTGTTTTCAGTTGTGAGAAGCTCCTAGCGTAGTATTATCAGTCTCCAAAATCCCCGAAGTCGGAGTGTGGCTGCCCATGTGGCCGGGTAATCAAAAACGGTCACACATGTAATGTTCTCATCCCCAACTGATGCATTTGTACCATAGAGTTCAAGTACTTCGGTTGTTTGGATGACCCCTGGAGTCTTTTAGCCAGGGTACGACAACTGACTGGCTTAGTGTCAGCAAGTCACTAGTAGGCCTTATACGTGTGTATTGTTAGCGACCGGGGTGGGGGAAGGGATGGGGGAGACACCTCTCATGATAGTGTTGGGGTGGGGGAGGGGAGAGGAGTCTGTGTGGGGGTGGAGGATGGTGGGCAGAGCAGACCGCCCTCTGACACCTCAATATTTCAGAAACAAAACAAAACAACAACAACAAAATGGACGTGGTATCTTATGGTGCATCCTCTCCTCCCTTCTTCCCATTTCCTGCTTTAATAACACCCCCACCCCCACGCCACTCACTTTTATGAACATGTCGATGGAAGATGAGCCCCCCCCCTAACCTCACACCCCCCCCCCCCCCCCCCCCTCCTTCGCTTACAAAACATTTCTTCCGACGCCCCTCTGTGTGTGTGTGTGTGTGTGTGTGTGTGTGTGTGTGTGTGTGTGTGTGTGTGTGTGTGTGTGTGTGTTGTGTGTGTGTGTGTGTGTGTGTGTGTGTGTGTGTGTGTGTGTGTGTGTGAGAGAGAGAGAGAGAGAGAGAGAGAGAGAGAGGAGAGAGAGAGAGAGAGAGAACCTTTAACCGAAGTTGAGCGTTTTGGGCGTGTTGTCGACTGTCTTTCATCGCCTCGTTTTGTTTTGTTCTGAACCGAGATCCCGGTATGTATAAGAAATCTTTGCATTTATTTGTCATGATTATTATCTTTTTTTTTTAACAGGCGGAAATATTAAACCTCAAGCTAGACCTGAACAGCTTATCAAGAACAACCGAAAAAAGTGGGTAATTTAACTGATTTCAGTAGGGGAGAAAGCTGGTTGCGAGGTCTTCTGTGGCGACTCAATGATCTTCAAGTCTTCGGGATAAGTGATAGGTGATCTCTCAAAAAATGACTTTGTCGAAAAAGCTTTGAAGAGTTGTCGGAGGGCATTCTAACTTCGCTCAAATGACTTGGGCGGGGGGGGGGGGGGGGGGGGGGGGGGGGGGGGGGGAAGGGGGGGGGGGAAGGGGGAGAGGGGTTAGTCTTAAAACTGCATAGATTTAACCTTGTTGCTTTCCGTAAATGGTAACTGGCCTAGTTTTTGACATAGTATCGAAAATTTCATGATCCATTCACAGGGTTTTACACACACACGCACACACAAACACGGCCGCCCGCGGTACGCGCTTACGTAAGCACGTACACACGCATTTGCCCGGCAGCACGTGTGTGTGTGTGTGTGTGTGTGTGTGTGTGTGTGTGTGTGTGTGTGTGTGTGTGTGTGTGTGTGCGCGCGCGCGCGCGCGCGCTCAAGCATGTGCGACTGTGTGCGGACAGCGTATATCTTGAATAATATCACTTGAAAGCAGCTGGGCAGACCTACAACTTTAATCTGCAAATGAAGTTTAAAGATCACCCAAACGTGGAAGATAACATGCCGGAGAGGAAAAAAAAGAGTTTAAGGTGAAAACGTTAGCAGGCACGAGCGTGAGATTAGAGGGTGGGTGGTGGGGGTGGGGGATGGACAGGAGGAGAGGGGGGGGGGGGGGGGGGGGGTGTAAATCATCTCAGCGAGGGGAAGCAATTTGACTTTCTTGAGGGAATGGATAAAATTAATCCCGAAAGAGTTGTGTCGCCTGACGAATCGCTTCCTCGTAGAACCGGAGATTGTCGGTTGCAGATAGGCCTACATCCCTTGGATGGCGCGCAAAACTAACGTTTTCCATTGGCTAACTAAATCACTATTGATGACCCATTTAGTTTACATAAGCTTACTCGCAATTACGCACGCGTAGCGTTGGTTTTACACGTTAGTCTTGGTTTTACCGTAAAATTAGTTGACACTCGCTCCCAACTACCCTTTGACAAGGACTTACACGATGCGAGCTTTATGAAATAAACTATGTGAAATGTTCAGCAGTATAGATTCGGTTTTCATTTATTATTCTTGATAAAATAATTATTCATCGAATTCATTTATTTATTTCTATTGTGTGTTTTGCCTGTAACGTATAACAATTATGTGCTGTTATAGTTAACGCCGTACGATTATAAACAAACGAAAACACATACCCCCTCCCCCCCCCCAAAAAAAAATCCTTTTGATTTCCAAATAAGAAATGTTTCAAAGCCATGTTTCAGCTGCCAAGTCTGACAAAGCGGTCTTCGACAACTGTTTTGTCCTTGTTCGCCTTTCTTACGCTTTTTCAGTGTCCCCTGTTCAAAGTCATTTCGGTGATTTCCGTGCATTCATTGGCCAATCATTTGCTGCGCGTTTCCCGCCGATTGGTACCGAAGTCTCGGCGGAAGAAGTGTGTAAACTATTTCCGTACAACGCTTGGTTTGAACTTTATGATGCTTGTAGGTTAATTTTGATTATTTCGCTGTTTCTGACCATATATATATTACATTGTTATTTCTTCAAAGCACCACATTCTACGATCGACCGCTTACCTAGAAATTATTGGGGTTTTATCGGGGTTTGACACGATTCAAGATGGCTTCGACCTGTATGTTTGGGGGCTCTCGTGAAATCAAGTGCTGTGTGTGGGAAAGTGTTCAGTTTTCTTTTTCTTTGATCAGAACAAATAGAACTGTTGCATTGTGCATGAAGTTGTTCCCGTATTTGAAAATACTGTGTTTCTTTTATTAATGCGGGAGACAAGCGGTTTCAAGCAACTGGTGGTTTATTTTCATTTTGGCATTGTCAGACTGATTCACTTCGTTCCAAGGGAACTGAATACAACTGAAAAAACATGTGGACAGAAACATAGATGACACTTTACATGGACTGCTGTTTTTATTGATATTGTTGCCTTTGAAAATCAGTGGTACATGTTAAAAGATCATCACACAGTTTCAGAGGAAAAGATTTGGATTGTTTTATCTCTTAAGACTTTAAATGAATAGGACACACTGTAGGCCTGACACTGCACAGGTCTCTTTGTGACACTGTGGGATTCTTTGTTTAACACTGATTATATCCTGCTCCACTATTTCAGTTGAGTGCAACAGTGATGCTAGGGCACTTTTATTGTTTTCTCACTAACCCGTGTGGAGAAAAAAAGTGCTATTGATTGCATGCCATCATAGCTCTTAGATTTATTCACCCATCATTATTGTCCTTGGTTAGGTTGGCGCAAGCCCAGTGCTTTTCAATAATCATCAAAGTGACAGAAGAAATTCTTGTTCAAATTTGAAAGATATAACGTCAGACCACACATCTTATTGCCATCGGAGATTGCACAGTATTGTTTTACATCAGTGCTGAAAGAAAATGTACACCACAAGGTGATTTAAGTGTGCTGTCATTTCTATTTCCTCCTCCACCCAAACAATCCAGTGAAACAGTCTTCTTTCCTTATCCGAGAATAAGAGTAAAAAAAAGAAGAAAATAAATGGTATCATGTAAAGGAAAAAGACTGCTCAGATTGGTCAGTAATGGAGTAACAATTGCTGTGATAGTCATAAACATTTGACATTTTCAGGTATACTATCAAGACATAAAACATTAAGTTGCCTGAATGTCGGTGCCAGTCTCAGAAAAAGGGGCAAGTTCAGGGGTAAAACTGCAGGCTTCTAGAGGTCCTTGATGTTGAAATTTGTCAGGAAAATCTTCACCTCGCATGACATTACAAGCTACTGCAACTTCCTCAAGAAGTCAAGAGACAAAATCCAGATCTCTAGAACTTAATAGTGCAGAAAAATCAGTGGTGTCTTCTAAACTATATACCAGGGTGCCATCCTGAAGCATGTGGAAGTTACATGTGCAATAGTTATGAAATTAGAACTAGTTTGTTGTTTTCATCCCTTGGTGCAAATCATATCAGTACCCATTTTTGTTCAGTACACTTTTTTTTTTAAAGCAAGGAAACAAACTATTATCTACCGGAGGACATTTTTAATGAAAAACTTTTTGTGAATGAAGCCTGAACATGAACAGTTGCTTGAGATTTTTCACTATATCCTCACAAATGCAATATATCCAGTGCAAATTAATAATCAACATGAATATGTGAATCATTGATATTCTGTCATCTCTTCAGAGATCAGCATATGATTAAAGCTTCTTATTAATGATCTTGATTGTGTGATAATTTAACTTTTAAGTGAAATAGTCACAGTAGTTTTTCAAAGAATTCCGGTGTGATGATTATATGGATTTGTTGGTTATCATGCAGTTATATTAACACATTATGTCTTTGTTGATCATTGTTTAGTTGGCCATGTTGCACGGAAGTCAGTAGATAGGTGTCAGAGGAAATCAGCTCTCTAGGTTACTGTTGCATCTTTAATTTAGTTTTTCAAATGCAAAAATTGCAAGCTGCCAGATTTAGGATATTTGATGCGTGGACTGATGTTGATAAAGTGGTGCGTCTTTGAATTGCCAGGATATTCATCAGATATTTTCTGTGAGATTACCACAATATACCACACCCTGTGGAATGCTGGTAGCACAACTCTCTGGGAATGTAATCTCTATTACCACCATTTAGCACTAACTTGGTGGCAGTCTGGTGATCTGTGGGCTGTGATGCCAATTCAGCATCAGTAGAGGTAGAACTATGTTCTGAGGGGGCTGTTCAAGAGAAAGTGGGACATGTACTGCTTGTTCATAATTTACTTTCATAACTAAAAAAAAAAAAATTATGGCACAAATGAAAAATGCATGGTGCATGTATGTGATAATTCCCTTGAACAGTTATCAGGGTTGTACATCCTTAGCAGTATCTATAGGACAAATGTCCTGGACCACCCTGAAGTAATAGGACATTTGTCCTCTTCATAACAAAATCAATCGGACATTTTGAACGCAAGCCAGATTGAATGTATATTAAGTTTTATCATGCACACAAAAATGGTATTACAAAAGCTGACTATATTCCTAGAGTGGGAAGCCATGTTTGGTAAACATACTATTACTAGTCCCACACACACACACACAGAGGCAGTGTCTTTCCTAAATCACTATTCATTGCTAATGCTAGTATTCAAGTACAATATTGATTCATTTGGAGTCGTCTTTTTGGTTGAAGAGCATTCTTTTCCTTTTCTCTCCCCACTTTTCTGTCACCCTGAACACCCATTCTGATTCCCCCTTGACATCACTTGGTCCTTCCATTTGCACCCTCATCAGCATGGCCTGGTTTTCTGCTGTCAGTCTGTTCCTTTGACTTGTCAAAATCAAATTCTGAGTGCTGAACCCTCATTCTACATCAGCTGTATGGACGGGCAGGGTGATGGCAAGCTGGGCAACATGTGCCTACATGGCCTACAACACGTAACAAGTACAAGGCTTATCGCTCTTTAGCCGCTTTACGCTAAAAATAACCCTGACACAAGCTGGCTGCGAGCTCTCAGCTGCGAGCCGTGTACCTCGCTGGCTCAGCCTCTGCGAGTCAGGGAGGCAGAGTTGCAAGCCAACGAGCTAAAAATAGACCGCCACGGCTCGCCACTAAGCTTGGTGCCAGTGGCACACGGGACTAGTAATAGTTATAGGCCTAGTGATTCACTGGGCTTACACTAAAGTCACAGACTGGAGTTCTGTACGACGGTCGGACTCAAATAATTATGCGGGCTTGATATAAACGGCCGGTGCCATGTCCGTGAGCATCGGAAAGCTATCGGACAGTGACCGCGTTTTCGGCAAAGTAATGGGACATTTGTCCTCTTCACTGCCAGTTATATCGGACATTTTGCATGTGCAATCGGTCTATGTCTGATGTCCGACGTGGATGTGCAACCCTGAGTTATTGTTATGAGATTTTTCATGTTTGTCAAAATTGTACATCTTGTGTTAGGAAGTAGAAAATCTGGTGTCTTTAAATTTAATGAAAATTTAGATTTTTTGGTATGTCATTGTGTCATTTTGGATCTGTTGCAGCTCTCTTCTGACAAGCTCATCACATAGCTAGTAAGAGAAGCCGGCAAATGGCCGAGAAGACTAATGGAATAAGCCCTCCACAAGGGGGTGGGTTTCATCGACTTCCTCAGATACCTACAATGAATCGTAATGTCAAGATAGCCCAAAGCAAAAGTACTAAGTTTGAGGTGATATCTCCTGGAGTGCAAAATGTGAATGAGGCTGCCGTCATTCATATTGAGGGCACCGATAAAATCGTAAAGATCAGCAGTGACGGGATCACAGAAACCATGGATCATTCACCAGGTCTCCCTGATGAAGATACCAAGTCCAAGCAGGAAGCAGAAAATACGCCAGCAGCTAAACCAGAAAAGAAAACCAGAAAACGTCTACGACCTACTAAGCTGGAACCTGTCATCCCTGAAACACCGAAAGAGAAGGCAAGCACAAGGAGGAAGAGGGGTTACACACCCAAATCTGACATTGCCACAGTTCACAAAGGTGATAGTGCAAATGTCGTCAGTCAAAAAAGCAAGGACAAACAGGCAGTCGAAGCTGATCCTGTAACAGGAACAGACCCAGAAACTCCAAAAACTTCAGGAAGAAAGGCAGCAAAAAGTTCTCCAAAAGCAGATACACGAGTAAAAGGACACAAAAGTACTGCAAAAGCAGCATTATCTCAGGCAGATCAGAAATCCAGTCCACTTATTGCTACAGAGTCTGACGAACGTTTGTCTGCAGACATTTCAACTGGCTCTGAAGCACCCCATCTGGGGGAAGTGCTGATGTAAAACAGTAGTGTCTTCCAAACCAGCTGCTACATTAGTTAGGAGCATCCTTGAAGCTGTGCCTGTTCAGTCAGAGAATGGTCAGGGAAAAAAGAGTGATATGACATCACCTCCACCTTCGTCAGAAATGTCCAAATCTGAACAAGGTGGGAAAACCAAGAAAGATTCAGAGCTAAAGAAACCTGTTGCCAAGGACGCTTTTCCAAAATCACAAGCAAAGCAGCAAGAGGCTGGTGAACCCAAAGTTTTCTACTCGGCTGCTGGTCGCATTTTGCCAAGGACCGTTTTACTTCGAGAAAGTGAACGTCCATCAGATGCACAGTTAGCCAGACTGATGGAAGGCAAATCTAACCAATATGATATCTCGCATCCTGTGAAATGGCATATTGGAGATTTGATCTGGGGTCATGTCAGTGGACACCCATGGTGGCCAGGCATGGTGTCCAGCGATCCTTTTTCTGGCCTTTTCACGTCCATGAAAGGGGGTAATAGAGTCAGCAGACTTTATCATGTGCAATATTTTGGAGATGAGGCAGAGAGAGGATGGGTTGGCGAGTCATCATCAATGACATTTGAAGGAAAACAGAAGCTGCTAGATGTTGGCATATCACAAATCAAATGTACAAAAGACAGGAGTAAGAAGAACAAACTACAGCAGGCCTTCTGTCCAAATCACCGTCGCAAAGCTGCTTGGGATTTGGCAGTATCTGAGGCTGAGGATGCAATGACCTTGAGCAAGGAAACTTGCATTGATAAATACACATTTGTGTATGAATTTTTGCCTAACAAAAAGTCACCTAAAGCCACTACACCTGCCAAGAGTTTACCTGGACCAGACTCAACAGATAAGAGAGGTAGAAAACGTAAAGAGCGTTCACCTGACTTGGAGGAAGAAAGTGATGGCGAAAAGGCATCAGCACCAAAGAAACAGCGTCGCGAAACTAGCACTCCAGTGATACAGAGGTCTCGAGGAGGTCGAGAGGAAGGGTCATTTGAGACTTACTGCATCAAGCATCGCGAGTTTGTCCGAGAGGAGCACCCAGAGTACAGTGGTGCAATGGTAATTGAAGCCCTCAAGCAGCAGTGGGCTCTCATGACGCCTCAACAACGGCTTCGATATAAGTCCAAGTTCTCTGGAGCTGATTCTGCTACACCTATGGAAGTTGATACCCCGCAGGGTTAGTATCATGGCATTCATTTGATTTGCAGTTGATTCCGGTATCTGTGGTAAGAAGGGAGATCAGATAAAGTTTGGGAGGATTATTTGTAAACCAGTGCTCACAAGTTTTGTTAGAAAGGAGATCTGACAATCTTTTTGGGAATTGTAAGTGAACCAATACTCTGAAGATTTTTTTTCGTGTGAAAGAGGATTTTTACAGTAGGCATTCTAAGTTTCCTGAAGTCTAGCCAGTGGTAAGTGTAAACATTCATGCCAGTTTTAAGACTTGAAGCAGTAGAAGTCATCATATCTTCAAATTATTGCTCATGATTTGAAATGTCTCCCTTGAATTATTTTAGAGTTGTTACATGGAAAATTCAGCACAAGTGTGTATGGTATTGATAAACCCTCTTTGTGTCAGTATACTTTTTTCTCATTCATAGTAATACTGGTTCAAACAAGTGCCTTATTCCTAGTTGGCATGATTTATGCCTTAGCAGTTTGAATCCCTCAAAGTGTTTATGGGTCAGAAGGGGGCTAAATCAAGCCTCCTAAGTAACCTAAAAATATAATATACTTTCTTGCAAAGACAACCACTTCTGGACATAAACAGTTTGAACTCTCCATGACCATCAACCATGCTCCTGTCTGGGCTCTTCATTTGGATTTTTTCGCTTGAGCAGTATATCCTCACAAAGGCATTGCAGTAAGTTTGTTTATATGTCAGAAGTCCAGATATTTACTCAGCCTTTACAGGGCCGTGTTGCTGATTTAAAGGAGAAGAAAATCTTTCAAGTGACTGCTGCACAAGAAGTGTCATCTGCCGCTGATCCATGCTACATCATGGTGCCCATGTCATCTTTGTTGTCGTCAGCTACCAGCACTTGTTTATGTTGTGTGTGCATATTTTTGAGCGGACTCTCGCAAGACATTCTTTTATCACATAAAATGGCTTCCACTTTTTTTAAGTGTGATGAAGTGAGAGCTTTAGTATGGTGACTTGTGGAGAAATTTGCAGTTTGACACGCATTTCAACCATTCAGAATTTTGTGTATTTGATCTTGTGCCTCCTGTTTCGTTTCAACCATTCAGAATTGTGTGCATTTGATCTTAAGCCTGCTGTTTTATTTCATACATCAAGCAATGCTCCCAGCTGTGTCCAATCTGTTGTGAGTTGATTTTAACATGACGACAGCCCTGATGTGGCCCTTTGCGGTCGGCTGGGCTATCAGCAACATTACCTTACCTTATGTCCAATCTGTTATGGCACCAAAGAGTGTTAAAGTTGTCAAATCCCTTACCTACATGTCGCTCACATCTCCATGCGTCATGGAAAATGTGCTGAGTTAAGAAGGCGAAGTATATTGTCAGGAAGAGGCCATGCCCGGCAAGGCTTTGCTCAGGACTGTGTCCTGTTGGGACAGGTTCTGATGGTAGACCCAGAAGCAAAAGAACTTAATACACCAGCTAAGCAGACAGGATGACTGTGGCAGTGATCAAATCCATCTTTCACAATTCAGGTGTATTTATTGTGAGTCAGAGTGGAGTAGTATGCTGACAGGTATGATTTTGGGGACTGTGCTGTTGATTTGGATACTTATTTTATTATTTTGCCTCCACCTCGAAATCTGCTGTTGATCATGTCTTTAGGAATAATGCTTGGTCAGTTATTCTAGGAAGACTACCTTTTGTTTAATTTGACCCTGCTTCAAACACAGGAGGAATTCCAAGAGTTTCTGTAAAGATTCCAACCCTGACGAAACTGTTTCAGCTCAGAGTTTAAGAAAGGTTTCTCAGTTTTGGACCTTTCAACAAGGCAATATCTGATCCTGTTATGTCTTTTGCCAATCTTCCTACCATCCGGGCAGACTTCTGTACTGGTTTTGATGGAAACAGTTGTGTCTTTTCAGACTGAGCATTCTCCATCAGTCCTCAGGTAGTGCCTTCTTTTTTTCTCAAACCAAAAGCAGCAAAATTGTTGAGCCCACTTTTCTTCACGTTCAGTGTATGCAAGAAAGTATATGTATGAGTTGGTCTCATATTGTCTTTTTGTTGAGTTTTCCTAGCTTTCTGTCCAGAACACTTTGAGGCAGGGTACCATCTTTTGCAAGATTTCCAGAATAGTCTTTATCTTGGCAGTGGGCTCAGTCTCCACTTCCTGTGTTGGTTTGTTGTTGGTGCCATGCTCTTTCCCTTGTCTTTAGATGTGTTTGAAGATACTCTCTGAACAATCTCAAGGCCAGTCTGTTCTTCCCGGATGCATTGCTTTTCGGGAAGACACTCCCACAGATGTCAGACAGGGTCAGAGAAAGACTTCCCCCACCCCTTCCTGGGCCCTTCTGTGTTCAGCACCCCTCCTTGCCTCAGTCAGTCCTTACCCTAGCCGTTCCATCTTTTGAGAGTTGCAGCATGTGCCTCTTCGACAGGATGATCTCCCAGGTCCAATTGGTGGCGATGTCCTAGAGCCAGACACAAGAAAAATTGTCCTCAGGTTTTGCTTCAGGGACACTTCCAGTGGAAGGTCGTCTCAGCCTTTCTTCACCAGTGAGAAGATCTCACTTTGGCCAAGTGGGTCCCTTTCAGTGGTCTTGAAATGCTTGAAGATTCATTGGCCTCTCCTTTCCCACTGTCGTCTAATTTGATTTGGACCAGACTCCTTAAGCTCCTGTCAAAGAAGCAATTTGGCTCTTGGAAGAAGTTGAGACTACAATCCACGAGGCTTTCTTGCCATTCTTTTCCTAGTTTCCAAAAGATTTGGCACAGAGAGCTTTCATAGACCTGAATCGCCCTAACTTGTACCTTTTTTCTACTAAGTTTTCAAGGAGATGGTGTAACGGGTGTTTTGAGTATTGTCTAGTGTGTGTCAGAAGATACGGAAAAGTGTGGTGAACTTTTTATGACCAGAAGAGGTTGACTTTTGTAACTAAGGGAGATCACTCTTGAGTCTGTGTTAAGAGTATTTATTTAGTTCTCTCTCTCATGAAATATTTGTAGATCAATGTGAAACAATGCCAAGCAGGAATCAGGCACTTGTTTTTGTAGGTTTGTGTTTGTAGAGACAACTTTTAGGTGGAAAATTTCTTTTTACCAATATAATGCATGTAAGACATACATAGTTCTAATTCTGTGTACCCAGGAAATGGTAAAAGTGCCTACAGATACAATAGAAACATTTGAGATTATATGGGCATGTAGTTTTCTTATAATGGGACAGGAGTTAACCTTGTTTATGATTTATTGTTTACTGGGCCATGGTTCATGTACAATTTCTTTTCAGTTGAATTTCTGTTTGTATCATCTGCTTCCTTAATTTCCTTTATATTCAGTACTTTGAAGATTTGTGGATTTTTAAAATGAGTTTTTGTTAAGCTTCATTTTCAGCCAGTTACTTTATATGCAAAAATTAGAATAATTGCAGGTGAAAAGAACTTATGAAGCATGTGTATGAACAGGATCTCAGAAGCGTTCTCCCAGGAAAAGTCGTCCATCACTGAAGAAACTTGAAGCAGAAGGTGATAGAGGCACAGAAGATGCAGCAGTAAAACGATCCAAACGAATATCTGGTGCTGCTGTGGATTTGGTGAGTGGAAAGGGGAACGATCTACCTGTGGCTGCAAATGTTGCAAATGTGAGTATTTTTCTATTTCTGCTGTCTCCTCCCCATTCCTCCCCCCCCCCCCCCCATCCACTTTAAAAAAAAATCCTTTTTTGTTTATGCGGCCGTCTCATTCTTTTGCCTCATCAGTAGAATTACTTGGACTCAGGTCATTGGCCTATCCTATACACAGCTTCCTTCTGTCTGGCTTGCCCTGCTGCAGCCTTTGCAATTCACAGGAAGCAGGCAGTGATAATGTTATTAGACAACCCACCTGAGGAGACCTGCACTGCTGCTGAGTCACTTCGGCGGTGTTGAGTGATGCTTGTTCTTGTCCAACATATGCAGGAGTCCACTTAGGAAGCAACCTGTAGATGATAATTCCCAAGCTGCAGTCAGCATGAATGAAAGTCTTTTTCCCTCGGGTGCCACCACATCCATCCGGGGACAGTCCCCATGAAATAACCAATATTGATAACTTTTACATTATTCACCAGGGGCGTAGATATGAAGAAAAAAGTGAGACTTGGGCTCTTGACAACAGGGCATGAAAGGCCACGAAATTTTAGACCTTCCATGATGCTGTGGAGGCCCTGTCTGACTTGAGACTTGCATGACAGGGCTGTACTTTACAAGAAAGAGCAAAACTTTTCAAGTCCTTTTACATTTCCAAGTATCATCTAGTCCCGAGATACACAGCAGACAACTACAGCGTTGATGAAAAAATCAGAGCAACCACTCTTTGAGATACATCAGGTAAAGAGAGAAACTCACCTATAATGATGTATGATTCCTGTCTTCTCATTTTGCC